>CM055611.1:21914091-23114091 GCA_029379385.1 Quillaja saponaria
TTCTGAAATAAGCGCTTGAAAACTTGATAGTAAATAACAGCATACGTGGTTGATTTATGTAGCGTAACAATTTTTGCTCATGAATAGATACTACTTTCAACGACTAACGTGTAGAAAAACTTAATAATAATGGCTGTTGTCATGTATATTACCCTAAAACACTAGGTGAACAAAAAGTGAAATATTCAAAAAATATAATGTTAAATTATGTGTGAAGCTTTTTAGCAAAAGGTGGGGCTATTTTGGTTCACCTAGAATTTTGATAGTACGCATATGCATCCTTAATAAATTGACATAATGATTGACAATTTATAATTTGTAAAGAATTTTATACTTGACGTTTAGAAAAACTTGTTAGTAAATTGCTATAATTACTGATAATTTATGTCTTCTGAGAAAATTTAATCTGTAATTTATAAAAAAAAAAAAAGACATTTATTTTTTATAAGATATAAGAAAATTTCCGCAAATACAACAAGAAATTTGACATGTACTTCTTATTAGAAGTTTTTTATCCAAAAATTTGATATCTATATTTCATAAGAAACTTTACTAGTTCTCAAGATTTTTTACGTGTACTTACTAAGAAACTTTATCTGCAACCTCCAAAAAACCTTGGCATTTACCTCCTAGAGCAAACTTTATTAGCAAGACTTAATAAGGTTTGTTAGTAAATTGGTATAATTTAATCTGTAATTTAAAAAAAAAAAACAAAAACAAAAGTTCACATTTATGTTTTATAAGATATAAAAAAATTTGTGCAAATAGTACAAGAAATTCGACATATACTTCTTATAAGAAACTTTATATCCAAAAATTTGATATCTATATTTTATAAAAAAGTTCACTAATTCACAAGATTTTTAAGTGTGTGTATTATTATTGGCAACCTCCAAAAAACTTGGCATTTACCGCCTAGAACAAACTTTACTAGTAGACTTAATAAGGCTCGTTAATAATCTAATATTTGACGAATGTTACAAGAGAATTCATTGGTTCATCTTCTATTATACGTGTTAATGTTACAAAAACTTTTGCTCATAAATTTCTAGAGACTTTGACAATTTGTGGAATAAAAGAATTTGTTAATCTAACAAATCATTTAGAGACTTTGACAATTTGTGGAATAAAAGAATTTGTTAATCTAACAAATTATTTAGGTGTTACGAAAAATTTTAACAGTGAAGAACTTTACATGTGATCGATTTTTATATCATAACAATTTTTTTTTATGAATAAATAACAAATTTAATGATTTCTTAATAATTTGACTTAATGACTATGGCTTATTTGTTATAATATTTTTAATTTTGATTAATTAGTATTTAAGGAAAAAAAAAACATGGTAATAAATTAACATTATTATTAGTAATTTATTAAAAACAATTCATCTTTACAAAAAACTTATCATAACGTCCAAAAATATTAATATTTCTTATAAGAAAATTTTATTTCGCGTCTTCTTATAGTCTTATAAGAAACTTCATATAATTTCCAAAAGTTTCACGATTTATGACTTAATGTATATATTTTTCATCAGTCTCTCAATTATTTCTTAGGTTTATGTATTTCTATTTTTATGTGAGGAAGATAAGGGGAAAAAAGATAATGAATTTGCTTACATGGATAAAATGAATTGATGGTTGGAAACCGGAATATGAATAAACTAGACCGCACACGGTCTAGCTGGGCAGAGGAGGAAGGAAGAGTACAAACCTTATCTGCTACAAGAACCAGCGGAGTTTGCAAGGAGTTTGCTTTCTCAGAATGGAGTCATGAAGTTATTCACTCAGTTGAGTAAGTAATATAATAATATATAACAATGAAAATACCACCTATGTCGATTACCACGAGAACGAGTGGCGTCCTTTCCTTCCAAATTCGATGCTGTGATTCGAAGCCAAGCCGTGGTTTTGGAACCAGCAAGAGCAACAAGAACAAGGTATGTAATATATACATGTTTTTCTTTTACTAAATGGCTACAAAATTTGAAGGGATAAAGGATACGAAATTTAAGAGATGGTTGCACTTATTTAAGTGGGTTCAGTTGGATTCACCAAAAAATTTGTTTTTTGAGAATCCCCAGATCAGCTTTTAGTTAAATAACGTTGCTTAACAAACTGGGCATTTTTTTAACCTAGTTTTTGTATAAATTCAAGTAGTTGAATTTTTGTTTTCTTGGTATTTAACTTGTGATTTTAATTACTCAGACGGCCAAAGTTACTACCTCAAAGCAGGAGAAGGTGACACAACAAAGGTACTCTAGTTACTAACTTGTCAGTGCTCATTTAGTTTCGATTTTTTCATACATAACACTTGCAATTTACCGATCAGATTGCAACTTATGAATGGAAAATTATTGTATCTATAATTCCTTTCAACACACTGTTAAAGATACAAGCTCGCAGGAGGTAAGATAAAGAACTCTGCAGTTTATTTGTATCAAGAAGCAGAGGGGAAATTTAATTGTTATCTATGAACCAATACAATATATTAGTTCAACAAGAATTTATTTGCACAATCTATGTCAATCTCTCTAGCCCTCGCTGTTTCGGTCAACTATGATGCAAGAAATTATTTATCACTCATACCAAGAACGAAAAAAGTACTTATCACTTAACTGTGTTAGGTTTCGTCGTAATGCTGTTCCGTATATTATATTTGGGGTGTTACCTAGTTATCGTTTTTTTGTATCATTTACAGTTTAGAAGTTTGCTTCAACATTTGTATGTGTTAGCGCTTCCATTAGCACGTGCTGACTATTATTTGTTGCAGAAAATCAACGACTAAACAATCTGGTCCTGTATCTACTCGTAAGTAGAAAAAAACTCATAACTTTGAAAGCTATTTTGTATATTTATTTTGCCTTCTATTTTATTTAGGATGGTTGAATCAAATTTACGCCCTTCACAGTTGGTCTTTACCTGGGCATTGTATAAAATATAAAATTATTGCTGAAACGTGAATGTCATTGAAAAGGTCTTCTGTTGTATTTTTGGTCAGCTTTGTTGCATAAAGCTAACATGAAGTTTTCCTTGTAGAGGCACCCCGTGTAAGTTCTCAATACAAAGGAAAATCAATCAACAAATCTTTGGACAATATTTCATTTGAGGAACGACTGGAAGCAGTTAGAAGGTATAATTACATGTTCTCGTTCATATTTTTTCAGTTCTTTTTTTCGTTCTTTAGTTCTTTTGTTGGGGGGTTTCACTTTTGCTAAAGAAGTCTTTTTGCAACTATCTACAAATTAATTTGAGGTTTCCTAGAAGGTTGGTTTTCCTCTGTCTGAAAAAGATAAGAACGAGAATGTGTAGAATAGGATTTCCTCTTTGAGCTTTTCTCATCTTCTTTCTCTATCCTGGATGCAATATCCTCAGGTCAGCCCGTGAGCAGAAAAAGGTAGACGAGGAACAAGAATTTGGTGCAATTGACTATGACACACCAATCACTCCAGAGAACAAAACAATTGGGCTTGGTACCAAGGTGAAATACTGTGTTCCTTTTCTGGCTCATAAACGCATGCCTATTACATCTCAGCTGCACAGATACTACTAATTCAATATGTGACATGGTGAAGATTGGAGTAGGTGTAGCTGTCTTGGTTTTTGGTCTGGTTTTTGCTCTTGGAGACTTTCTTCCTTCGGGAAGGTATGTATTCACATCAGATACCATGTTATATACCTGAATATTACTATTTTTCTTCTTAGAATTACCTTTTTTATTTGCTTTCATCGAATATAAAATGTCACGTTCTTGAAACATCTTCTGAAGCAGATTTCTACCATTAAATAATTGTAATATGGTTCCGCCTAAGGTTCAAAATCTTCTGGTCGTGGCTATCGCGATCATGATGAAATGGTTCTTTTTCTTATACAACGGTCTAACTAAATTTGCTTTTGGCTTGCTGAAGCACTCTATTGAAAATATGCCCAATGATTTCTGGGGCAAGTTTATATGCTTAAGAAAAAATCAGTACTACCTAGTTTTTCTTATTCATTATTTATTTTTCCCTCAAAATTTCATCGCTAGATTTTGTAGTGTAATGGTTTGGTTGGGTTATGGCTTTAACTTTTCAGTGTTGGTCCCACTGAGGACACTGCAGTGCTCAGTAATAAGCTGTCAGAAGAGGAGAAAGCTACGCTTAAGGTAACTTTTCTGACTATGGCTGTTTGTTTTTATTATCTGATATTTGTGTAGAAAACACTAATTTTCTTCCCAAATGACGCTTCTGTTTTCTCTTTTTAATGTGAAACAAACTTTAACCGAATTAATTTTGAATTTGTTTCCTATTATAGATTTGTAGGAAAGAGATGTGTAGAAGATTAAAAGGTAATTTCCTATGTTGACGTCACCTTTTGCTTTGAGTATTATTAGTAGGTACCATTAGGCATGATAACCTGTACCATTTGAGGGTCCTAGGAGGTATCTTGGTTGAGCATGTGAGCATGGCTTATTCCATATGGTATAGATGTCTTTTTGTTCTATCCTATAATATTTTCTTTCCATTTTGGTTCAGGAGGTCTTCTATAGAGTCTTGATCTGCATACATCCAGATATATAGACAGATGTAAGGATGTCAAGAAAGAAAAAGTAAGGAAAGAAAAGGACAAAGGAAGGTGTATAAAACCTAATTGGGTGTTTCGAGAAGTCACAGTCACACATACTAGTACTCCTCTCCTAATTTAGGTCTAGCTTAAGTGGGTCATTAAAGGTGTATAAAACCTAATTAGGTTTTTAGAGAAGTCACAGTCACACATACTAGTACGCCTCACCTAATTTAGGTCTAGCTTAAGTGGGTCATTAGACTAAGGGTTTTTTTTTTTTTTTTTTTTTCCTTATTGTATTGTCTCTCTTCTCTCTTTAATATAAATATAAGAGGCTACAATATTTTGTATGCTCTCCAATTCCATAAGTCCTTCTTTTCTACTCTTAACACTTTCTAACACCAACTTTTTCCAAAAGATCATCTCTTCCTGGTTCAGTTTCCATTGCCTGTAGCTTCTTTGACTATTATTTGTAATTTCTTTCTTTGCTTCCTATTCTTGATCTGCAATAACTTGATCAATATTATTCTTTTTTTTTTTTTTCCTTTAGGGCATCTTTTTTAAATTCCTTAACAGATGTGGATAGAAAGATTTCTAATATAACTTCCTGTTATGTGGCAGGCTAGACTGAAAAAATATGAGGCGACTCTTATTAACTCCCCAAAAGATTTAGATGCTCTAGAGGTATCATGGTTACTGTTTCTGTTATGTCCTGTTCTTCATGCTTCTAACTATGTTTTGGGATTCTTCCAGGGAGCTGCAGTAACTTTAGCAGAACTCGGAGAGTATAAAAGGGCTGCCTCTTTGCTTGATGGGTTGACAAAGGTATTTCATGCTTGGACTGTTGATTTTTCATGGCTCTGTACCACATGTTGTGTATTACATTGTGATTATTTTTGAGCTGATAGCTGTAAACTAATGTATAAGGAAAAAACAGTCGACCCTGATGTTTTTCGTTTGCTTGGAGAAGTTAAGTATGAGCTCAAAGATTTTGAAGGGAGTGTTGCTGCATATAAAGCTTCAGCGAAGGTCAGTGTAGGTGATATCTGCTTGATTACTTTGCTTATTTACGTTTGCACCATTAAAAATGTGAAGCTGATTTGAAACTGAAATACAGTTGGAAGAGATTGCATGAACCGGAACTTGAATATTTGCTGAATAAGAGCTCTAGTATCAATTTCTAGTCGATAATTTGTTGTATCTGTTCTTGAATGTTGTTCTTCCTTGACAGGTGTCTAAAATTATCAATTTTGAAGTACTCCGTGGCCTCACCAATGCACTACTTGCTGCCAAAAAACCAGATGAGGTTTGTGACATAGTAATACGTCAAAAGGTTGCATTTGCTATTTAAAATGTTGCATGATAGATACTTCATTATTAGGACCTCTATAGTTATATATAATAGCATAATGTGCTTTACTTTGGGCTGTTTATGCCATTGTTTGCTGTGACTGTGGGTTACTGGAGCAACTACCGGTTGGCCGAGCTGACAGTAGTGGTATACCTATACTTATTTCTAGACAGGTAGAACCCTTAAAAAGAAAAAAAAAAAGCCCCTTTTCTCTATGGCAGGATTATTTATTCTTTTGTCAGAAGCAGATCATTTAATACTGACTCTTTAAACTTTCTAAACTTAATAATAATACGATTGTAAGATAAAATTGTTGTTCTGGTTCTTTTGAAGGCTGTTCAATTCCTTCTGGCCTCTCGTGAGCTTCTGAGTAAAGCTGAAAGCAGTGCAACAGAATTGCAGAAGGTGGATCCAGTTCAAGTAAGTTTCATTTCCCAAATAACAGGTTATGCTCCTTGATTCTCAGAAGAAAGGTGGAGCATAATAAGTTCGCATTTATATATTAATGAAATCATTAGTTCGTATATTTCAGGTTGAATTACTTCTTGGGAAGGCTTACTCATACTGGGGCCATGTTAGTGATGCTGTTGCTGTTTACGATCAGCTCATTTCTAGTCACTCGGATGACTTCCGTGGTTACTTAGCTAAGGTTTCTAGTTCTTTCCCAAACTGACGAGCCAAGTAGGTTGCATTGTTATTTGTTCCCAATCAATTAAACCAGCTAGAAGAATTATTATAACTATAATAGTGAAAATCAGAAAGTAAGAACCAGTTTTGAGATGTACTGGCATGTATTACTAGAACATACACACCATACGAAGTTTGGCCCAAAAGAAAAATTACTGCCAAAGCTTTAGAAATTGGTAGAGGGTAGGTGATCTTGTTTTGTTCCACTTATGTGTTGGTTGAATGTAATTCTCGATAATTCTCCACCTATTTGTCCATTGTCTCTTTTTGATGACCATGCTATTGGACTGTATAAATTATTATAAAAGAACATACAATTAAGTTTCTCTATGCTTTTGCAGGGAGTTATCTTGAAAGAAAATAACAAAGCTGGAGATGCAGAGAGAATGTTCATACAGGTGAGCATATCAATAGATACTGATATGATACATACCATGACTTAGGCCAGCCTCTCTACTCACTGACAGAGGCAAAAATCAAGTTGATCAAAGTACACTCCTAAATAATCCCAGGAAAAAGGGAAAAGAAAAACAGATAACTCTGATACTCGTATGTGCATTGGTTTTCTTCTTTCAATGCTTTACCATCTCACTCACCTCTATGCAAGTGCCACACCGTCGAATGGACTTCTCTATTTAAGGTTTCTACCAAAGATAATAGCAAAGAAGTTCTGCCTAGGTCATTCTGAGTGTTCTTTTCCACTTGCAGGCGCGGTTCTTTGCACCAGTGAAAGCCAAGGCACTTGTGGATCGATATTCTAGACAATGATTTAGCATCATTATTGCCTACCTTGTGTTATACTGTAATCAGGAAAAAAAAAAAAAAAACATTGGGATTACTGAATTGAATTATGCCCACCACAGTTAACAGTCTACACAAGTATCCACAAATTAATGCATAAAATTCATATATATGTATGTATATCTTGTGAGAATTAGTGATCATACTGCATAGAGAATTAAATATCATACCCTGGTAAGGTTTTGAATTGCCCATATATGCTGATCAGTATTCGAGCTGCATGCATGTATTAATGCATGAAAACCACCTTATTACCCAAGCTGGGATTGGAATATTGTATATAGAAAAATTGTGTAGTATTTTACTCAACTTTTTTCTATATATGCAACTGATCTTACAGCTCTTTCTAATTAACTATTAATAATAACTACTATAATTAGCATCTCTTTCTAATTAACTATTAATAATAACTACTATAATTAGCATCTGAGAGGTATCATACAGCATGTATCCTATATGCATTAATTACTATTAGTGCACTATCTGAAAGCCTTATAATTAATTGGCTGCTAATTCAAATCAAGAATCTGCAGGTGCAGAGAAGTACTGTATTATTAATACGTTACATGCAACACATATGTACTTAATTAACCAGAAGATCGAACTTGTCACTTCATACAATCTTTGGATCTAAATAAAAAAGATATTACTAGCTTGATTATACTCGGACTTTTGGACAAAAGGGTCCAAGTCTCAAAAATTTTGGTCAAAATGGTAAATTTTTTACTATAATAGCCAGAATGGGGTAAATGATGAAACCGTGTTTTCAAAACACGGTTTCAGGGTCCGACCTGGCGTGCCAGGTCGGACCATCGCCCACATCAGGCACTCGGGCGTGGCGCGCGAGTGCAGGATGAAACAGGCTTTTAAAAGCCGATTTCATCCAAAAACTTGTCCCCCGCGGGGCCCGCCCGGGGGATAAATTTTGCAGGCTACCCTGCAGTGCTGCAGGGTAGCCTGCAATGCTACCAGCCAGCCCTTTCTTTCCCCCCTCAGGGTAGCCTGCAATGCTACCAGCCAGCCCTTTCTTTCCCCCCTCAATAATTCCCGCTCCCCCCCCCCCCCCCCCCAAATAATTTCTCTCCCTCTCCCATTAATATTTTAATTATATTAATATATTAATTAAATTACAATATACAATACCATAATTAATTTATTTCACTTCACACTATAATTAATTTATTTTACTTAACGTAACAATTCAATTAAAACTTATAAATCCTTAAAAAATTTCATTACCTTATTAAAAATTGATGAATTTTCGTAAAAATTTATGAGTTCTTAAATTTTTTCTTAAAATATATGATAATAATCATATTAATTAATAAATTAGCTTATTTTATTTTACATAATAATTATATTAAAACATACAAACCTTCAAATATTTTTTTTCATGACCTTTGTAAAAGTTTAATGAGTTTTTAAATTTTTATTGTAAATATATGATAATTTTTAATTTTAATGTTTTATTATATGATATTTTTGAAATTTAAAATATATATTAATTTTTTAATTTATATTAAAAGATTTTATAAATTTAAGATATATGATAATTTTAAAATTTTAGACGTCACAAAATTACTAATTAATTTAAACGTCACAAAATTACTAATTTAATTAAGTGTCACATAATTACTATTTCTTACTTATAAATATTATTTATTAATATGTGAATTAAAAAGTTAATAATTTATCATATCATAAATATACTAATTATTACAATTATCATAAAAATTACAATTACAACAAATTTTTAATTATAACAAATAATAAAAATTAATATTTCAACAATTATAATATAAAACTACTGTAAATATAGATACATGCATATAATAATAATAAATATAACTTTCTATAAAATAAATATAACTTTATGACTTACCAGGTAAGAAGCAAATGAGCAAAAAGTATCAACACCGGCAACGTGATTTCAACAATAATCCTAAACAAAACATAAATAAATTTAGAATAACAAAACATATATATCGTGTAACATTAAATAATTTATATAATTTCTATTTATATTTTATTGTTAAAATTTTTAATAGTATACGTAATTTAAATAATTAATAAGTAAATATCACGAATTTATATAAATAATATAAATTAAATAATATACGTAATAAATTTTTCAATAATAACATGAGAATTTAATTAATAAAAAAATTTTAAATTAAAATTTGTATAACTTACCAAGATTTTACATTGCAAATCGAAAGAACATGAGAATATTGACAGAAAGAAAGAAAATGTTAATGTATAAGAAATGAAGGCGGTGATCTCCTCTTACTATGCCTCTGTATTTATAGAGGAGAAAAGGTGGGGGTGGAGAGGGGTGATAATTGGGGGAGGGGGGGTTCGCCCTGCAGGCTACCTGCATGCGCGACCCAATTTGGGGGGGGGGGGAGGGTAGCCCTTCAGGCTACCCCGCGTGGAGCAGGGTAGCCTGCAACGTCTGAAACCGGCTTTTCAAAAGCCGGTTTCATCCTGCACTCGCGCGTGGCGCGCGAGTGCCTGATGTGTGCGATAGTCCGACCTGGCACGCCAGGTCGGACCCTGAAACCGTGTTTTGAAAACACGGTTTCATCATTTACCCCATTCTGGCTATTATGGTAAAAAATTTACCATTTTGACCAAAATTTTTGGGACTTGGATCCTTTTGTCCAAAAATCCTCATATATAGGCTGGTCATGAGGAAAACATTTGCTGTCTTTTGCACTAAATTAAGAAAAGGAATTAATGATTAAGACACCAATTTGGGTATATATAATTCAATCCTAGTTATCTTGTTCCTATAGGTCTAAAATCAACTCCGTAATTAATTTCTCTCACTGGCTATATATATATATATATATATATATTTGTGGCTTGGTCTTCAAAAACAAAAGGGAAAACTGAAGCAAAAGAAAAACCAAATATGGTACGTAAAAATATAATATATCAAATTAAAGGATGTTCGATCGATCGATCATCTACACATTTGAGGATGATGGGAAGGTGTAAGCTCACAATCTGAGGATGAGCTATATCCATTAATAATCTTGTCCAATATTATCTCTGTATTAGCATCTTTATTATTATTACTAGTAATACTATTCTCATGCAAGAAGAAGACTTGTCTTTTCTCCTCAACCATCTTCAAGATCTTTTCAAACACCGATATGTCACAAGGAATTTTAAGCACACCCTCTTGCTGGAAACCGAATTCCTCCTCGGCTTCTCGGAGTAATATTGAAAAAGCTTGGTGACCCAAGTATTCTGTTGGGATAATGAATCTCTTGAGCTCTTTTCCAACACAAATGGCAAGAAACCCTTTTGGGACGACAGCGGCATCATGATTCGATGAATTAGATGATACAATATCAGTGAATGATAGTGTTCTTTTCAGGAACTTGATGCTTTTACTACTGCTGTTGCTAACATTGGTGGTGGTAGAAGAATTAGAGGAAGTAGTACTAGAGCTGCTGCTGGTGTGCTTTGGAGCATTTGCCAGCTTCTTCCACTTTTTGAGGATTTGTTGAAGCCTAACAATATCCCTGATCTTATTAGACTTCTTTGAATCCATGGATGGATGGATCGAACTGATTCCTTTACTACTTCAATGCTAAGTCTGGATTCTCAAGAGGGTGGTGGTGCAAGCTAGGATTTAAAGAAGCTGAAGATGCTTTCATGGTGCGTTCATGACAAACTGAATAATTTTTTAATTAATTTACACATTATTTAATCCAAATATTAAAGTATGTTACTATTTGGCTGGTGCAAGTTGCGTCAAGAATCAAAACCCCATGCATTCAGGTTATTTATTGAGTTCGTTTAATAATTAATCCCTAGGTGATCATTATTTTCCAGATTCTTGAAGCCTGACCATCATTGGTTTCTGTATATATATATGTATATATTTGCAAGTGGTTTTATGGATCAACTGTCTTAACAGTCAAAAACTACAAATGCATTCTGTTGCCTACAAATTATTAACTTCTCTTTAGCTTTGTCTTGATATCTGTTTTCAGTATTTGTTTATTGGATTTTCAAGTTCTTAGAAGATCGTGGAAGATGGCACTCATCAACAGATTCCATGTGTATTGCCCATTTGTTTACATGGCAAAAATATATAAAAACACTAACCCACCACATGCAAGTTGGCACCTTCTGTTCATAAAGAGAAAGAGAACGTGGAGTTCTATTTTTATTCACTCATAGAATCAGTTTTTATATTAATTTGACCAACTCTAAGAAAGATCGATGTATCGTACTTTGGGTGTTTTGTACGCTTCAATCATTAAATAAACTTCTAAAAGTGACTCCCTTCCTTACTTAAACAAAAGATTAAGAGTAATTAATTAATTAAGATGCCAAGCGAGATATAGTGTAAACTATGTATGACATTTAGTGAGATATATATTAAGGTGTAAGAGTAATTAAGTGGGGGCTTTTCTCTTTTAATTATCTTTTTGTGGGTTTATGAACGGAAGTTTGAATATTTAAATTTTAAAGCAAGGATTCCTGAATACATGCATGCATATATAAGGAAATAAAATGTGAATGACTGCAGAGCCATGATATTTTAAAAACTGATGCTAATAATTTGGTCAAACATCAAATAGGATAGACAAATCGTACATTTTGCTCTAACTAGTTAAACACTTGTTTAATTAAGTTGAGGATCAATTACTTTCTGTAACTATAGAGAGCAGCTAGCGTTTGCTACTATTACTATTTTAAGTCTTGATTATTATATTATCAACTTTGTTGACATAAAGCAATATTTCTTGTTCTGTCGTTATGTTTTTTGGTCAACTAATATTTATCCACAAACTTAATTTCTAGAAAAAGAGTTTGTAGAAAAATGGCTCGACATTTATTTACTTATATATTTTGAGAAAAATGAACTGAAATTTGTTGAAAAATGAAGCAACATTTATTTACTTGTATAATTAAACTCCACATGCCTGTATTCTAATTGGCCCATTTCTTCATCTTAGCCGCTCGGCCAAGTATGAGTTTGCCTTGTCGGCTACAATGTGCGGACTCGCTCTTATGCAAACTATAAGAGAATTAGGTCATATCAAGCAACTGCGCCATGTCCCTGTTAATTAGCACTTACATGGTGCTTCAGCCTTCAAATACAACTCTGGCAAAGCATTCATCGACTTGTATAATTAAATTTTTTTGGTGTTGTCAGGTATCACCGTTAAAAATATCATGTAATACAATTAAAAGTTTATTAACGATTGGACTAATAATGACATGTTGCATGTCACGTTTATCACATATTATAATAGTTTTCAGGCACCCTTCTCATCTTTCTCTAAAACACACAATTGATTAATTATAATTAATCATCACTATAATTTATAATAATATTGACTATATTGCTTACATAGTATATTTAAACACGTCAAAGTAGAATCACTTTATACAAATTTTTCTCCTTATCATGACTTTGAGTTCATGTGATTATTTATCATTATTATTATATATAGATTGATCAGACACATACCTAGCTAATGGCAATATATAATATTGTATGAGTAGAGAATTGTATATTTTTCAAGTTGGAGATCAGATCACCACATGCCGTCCATGGTGCAATAATTCATTAATGACTACTGAGATTACATTTACGTCTCTGCAGCATGGATCATGTGGAGATCACATGATACACTGTCCTACATTCATCATTGCTTCTGCACTAAGATAACATCAGATAATGTATATGCAACTTCTTGTTTCTCATTTTGGTTGAATTTCTGATAAATCTGTCTTTATTCGTAACTACGATACTATATAATTTTTTTTTTAATTATTGTTTTTCAAAATACAAAACCTTCAGTAAGATCTTACATTTCAATCCCTCACAGTCTTCTATACATATAATTGCATTTGACGCGAGCAGCATGTGGCTGATCGCAGATGAGCAGCCTGGATTTGAGTATTAGTAGGGCAGGAAGGAACGTAATGGACGTCCAGACTCATTATTTGACAACAAATGAATGATTGTTCATATGTGGACGGACAGGGAGAATGGACACAGATGCTTCTGAAGAATGCATGCGAAGTCATGCATGTATATTTCGCAATTATAATTAATAACACGAGGGGCTATGTACATCTGCCTCCTTATTGCAGAATATATATGATACCTTGCAAATATTCCTCAACAATAGGAAAAAGAGCAACTTGAAGGAAAAAATAATTTCTACACAGGACAGTTTTAGTATTCACACCAACATGAATATATGTTATGTAAAGCGATGGCCTTTCTGGAAACCAATTACCAAGAACTAGTTTTTGGTAATGTAACAATTTAATATATATATTTCATTATATCACCAAACAGAAAACCATGAATTGTGACGACCAGCCCTACAGTCTTCACTGAAGCACGAAGCACGTCACAACTCACAGAGGTGATCCCAAGAAGATCATTGAAGGCTTTACCTGAGGTGATCCCAAGAAGATCATTGAAGGATCAGGTAATGCGACACTCTCACTGTTGCGCTGATGGATCAGGTCTTGCTGTAACACATTCACAAAAAGAAAGCTAATTTTTTCATTTTAATTAAAAAAATCAACTAAAGAAAGATAATTACCAAAAAGGAAAGCAAGGAAAACTGATAAGTTTTTTGGAGGACAACTTTTAAAGTTGGCATTTAATCCGCTTCTCCAGAATCAATCACCCAAGCAGGTCAGCAATGATTTAAACATGGTGACAGTTAGAAATAGCAGAACATGTAATCAAAGTATGTTTAACAGAAAGGTGATGTGTGTTATGCCTGGGCCACAATGAAATCCAACTAAACCAACACCATAGACCTGGCAATTTTGCACAATGAACAGGCTCTAGAACCAAATACCCAACTTTGACTCAAACGTAGATTGCAGTTTACAAAACTTCCTCGTTTCCAAAATAAAAAAATGCTTCAAATTTTTTTTATGGATTTTCTTTTTGCATGATCATTCTGTGTAACTTAACCTTCGTGTATTATCTATTGTTTCATTCTTGTTATATTTTGAAACACAGGCCTTAGACCTGACTAGATGTGCACAATAATCCACATACTTGTGTGCATGAAGAGGTATTGGAGGAGAATGAAGCAACAAACTAGAGCTTACAGTCAACAGAAGACAATCCTACAATTAAAAGCATATCTCCTTTAACATAACAGAAAAACAAACTAGAGCTTACCATTTCTTGTCTTTGGTTTCATATCTCCATGTGCACCTGATGAGGGGCGAGGCCTTTTGGTAGACACTTTCATTGATGTCCCGGACTGCTTTGAAGAGATCAAAGATGAGCAAAGAATAGCATTGACAGCTTCACGCTGTTGTTTCCTTTTAGCAATTAAATCTTCAGAAGAATGAACTTGATTCGGAACTCCACATCTACTTTTTACATTACTCTCCTCTTGATTGTATTCCTTTGAAACTTTCTCACAACTACGGCTCCAATCACCTTCAGAAGATTTCCTAGATCTTTCTGACATTTGCATTTTTAATAGTTTATGTCTACCACCCGTCTCTTGTTCTGAATCGTCTGAATTATTTTCTGTATTTTTAAATTCCACTCGCCTCTTGCCGTGATGAAGTTTCTCGCTGGTCTTTTTATCTTTGCCTTTTCTTTTACCACCAGTTACATGTTTGCCTGAGACAACAGATTTCCCATTGCAGGAATTTTGCTTGTCATGATTTCCAACATGACAGGAAAGATCCTTCTTCATTGGAAAAACATCATCTTTGGCATTTCTTTTGCCACGTTGAGCACCTTCTCCATCATCTATAAAAACATCCTCATTTCCATTACCAATATTATTACACTGAGCTTCAGAAGCAGTATATTTCTTTTTCCTTTCTCGGGGTTCCTTTTCATAGACCGCATTCCGAGTTACAGGTTGACTCGCATTTTTTGCATTGTCAACATGATTCCATGATCTTGAATAGTTATCGGAATTTTCGGGAAAATGAATTTTCTCATAAGCTGATCTAAACATTGACGCATATGGCATTTTAGCTGGTACAATCAGGTCTCTCTCTTTAGCATCCTTCATAAGAGCAGCCCAGTTATGGTTTGACTGCAAAGTCCTTGCATTACCCAAAATCCAAAGTGATAGCTTGGCTCTTGTCAAAGCAACATTCATCCGTCTTACATCAGCAACAAACCCAATGCCGCTCGAGTTAATCCCAGGTTCAGCCGAACTCAAATTTGAAGCTCTAACAGTAGAAAGCAACAGTATATCCACCTCCCGACCTTGGAAACCATCTACAGTGTTAAATTCCATATCGGCTATAATTGAAGATCCAAATGCACTAGAAAAGCGAGAACGCAAAAGCGACAGTTGACCCTTATATGGAGTAATGATGCCAATTCTCCCCCCAACAAACTCACTGGGATACCTGCAAAAGGCATCATACACAATATTGCAAGTAAGCAACCTAAACTAAAAGAAAGTACGAAGAAGAAATATTACCTCTTCTTGAAAAATCTTAGTACTTCAACTGCTGCATCAGCCTCATGCTCATTATATAGGGACAATGCACCAGATTTTTTCCCCCGATGCTCCTGACCACCAATAACATCATAGAATACATAGGGTCCAAGACCCTTTGTCTCATGAAATGACGCTGACTTGCTAGACATTTGACAGCCATTTAATAACTTATTGTCATAGAAGTGGAAAGAAGGGAATCTGCATATCTCTGGATGCATCCTATACTGCCATGTGAAAAACACCGTAAGTGAATGTTTTCAATCCTTAAAATGAAAAATAAAATTAAAAAAATAGAAGTTTAAATTAAAAAAAATTAAAAATCCTCCATTGATTCAAGAGCCAAAACATGGCCCAACATAAGGAAACTGCAAGAAACTAAGGGGGGTATCTATAGACAATGCAAATTGTTAGTAAAAACTAACAATTTTATCGGACCCTGGTCCAACTCCACTAGCAGTAACAATTAACAATTTTCTTCGTTTGTAATTTTGATTATTATCCTTGTAATTAAATCAGCACACAATGTCTAACAAATAATATACTTAGCCCCTGTTCTTTCTAATTATGTGGATATAGGTTATCCTAACATGTATTGGGGATTGAGATGACAGAAGTACAAAATACAATATCTTACTCTAGTATTCTGTAGGTTGCACCATGAGATAGGACAGAACATTATATTGTTATTGGTGTGACCGAAGTTAGCTTCATTTGTACTATTGTTTATTTGATTGATTCTAACAAGAAATTTGTTTAACTCCCACCATTTTCTCTCAAATACTTTTAGTCCAAATGTCCAATTACAGGCAGCTCAAAGTTCCAATGGATAAGCTATAGCATCTTACAAACAATTAATATGATGAAAGCTATTTTGTAGCTGACAGCATATAGTCAATTTAATCACCAGAAAAGCTATGTGAACAAAAAAAGACATCACCAAAAAGGCAGGCATGTCTATCTTTTACCTGTTCAGTCAGCATGACAACAGGGTGGCCCGCCCGCTGTAAACGTTCAAACATGCTGCATTCATACAGAAATTTACTTGCAATGTTTGAGAGTACTGTTGCAGGAAGCTGCTTAGGATCCCCGACCTTTAACAAATTTTGAACATCAGAGTAACTTCTAAGCAATATATAAGAAGCTTTAGCTTTAACAGTTTTGAAGGATTTCAGGGAGTAAATCCCTCAATTAGATTTAATGATTTAACACTAATTGATTCTTTGTATTTATTTCTGATTATATAGCTGTATTTTAGGTAAATTTATTTCAAATCATGTACAGCTATTATTAGCTTTTATTAGCTAGGATTCTGATTGTAATTAATCCCTTATTTTATGCTACCTAATTGGGACCTAAAATTAAGGATGTAGGTTACTTTTCTTCCTATATATATTTAGCCACTATTCAATGAGAATTAACACAGTAAAATTCTCTGTTTTTTCATGGTATCAAAGCCAGAACTTTGAACCTTTGCTTCCGCATTTTCAGTGTTGGTTCCTTCCGCGTAGGTCATCAGCCTTCTTCTCCGACCTTCGTGCAACCCAGGCACCTTCTTTCCTCACATCTTTGCATAGTAGTGCAAGGACTTACGAAATCAGCATGTCCTCAAATGCCTCCTCTATTCCAATATCTGAAAATGTTGTCTTTAGCAAGGAGCAGTTGGAACTTATTCAGAACATGTTCAATCAAACTCAAATCAATCCACCAGTTATCGGGTCAGCAACTATAGCCCAAAAAGGTATATTTCCAAGTGCTCTTACCAGCAAGGTTGAGAAAAGCAACCCTTGAGTGATTGATTAGGGAGCTTTTGATCACATGATTGGTGATATCTCTTTATTTTCTACTTATTCAACATGCTCTAAACATTATAAAGTTCGTATTGCTAATGACTCTTTGTCCACTGTATCTGGAATTGGCTCTATTATTATCTCACCTTATATAACTCTTGATTCTGTACTCTTGGTTCCTCAATTTCATATGTGGCAATTCCGCCAAGATCTCTTCGTTAGTTGGGGGAAGAGTCCGCACGAATCGGATTTTTTAAGGAACATATCGATCGGTTTTTTAGCAAGGCACAGAATGTATCGTCAAATATTCAATATGATTCCACAAGATCTAGTTTCATTCAAGTAACGGATTCTAGCCAATTGAAAGGAGCTTATGATCAATCCAGAGAATTTACGATTCATGTAATGGTATTGATACTCCTGAAAGGTGTTCTATTTGCTCGTAGCTCACGCTTGATACCGGATAAAGCAAATCTTGGTTTTCGTTTCCCTTATGATAGACCTGGAAGAGGGGGAACATGCCAAGTATCCGCTTAGGATCATGCGAACAGTCGATTCTTTTCCTTAGGGCAGACAGCCCCTCTATAACATAACTAAAACTAACTAAAATAGAAATTTCTTATTTATTAAATATCAAATAAAATAAGAAATTAATTTTTTTATTAATTTTATCTTGCAACTTATTGTCCATTAGCAAACTCACCAAAGACCTGAAATGCGTTGCTAATTTTTTCCCTACCCACTCTATTTTTCAGGATCAAGACTCGGGGAAGATGATTGGCTATGCTAAGGAGTGTACGGGCCTCTATCTCTTAAAGGATGGCAACCTTGTGAACCAAACTCAGACAAATCAATGTATTTCTAATTTTGTTTTAATGAGTCAATCCAATAGCGATTTAATGTCTGTCTCTAGTCATGATAATAATCCAATTATGTTATGGCACTTTAGATTGGGTGAACTCACCAAAGACCTGAAATGCATGGCTAATTTTTTCCTTACCCACTGTATTTTTCAAGATCAGGACTCAGGGAAGATGATTGGCAATGCTAAGGAGTGTACAGGCCTCTATCTCTATCTCTTAAAAGGATGGCAACCTTGTGAACCAAGCTATAACAAATCCGTGCATTTCTAATTCTGTTTTAATGAGTCCATCCAATAGCGATTTAATGTCTGTCTCTAGTCATAATAATAATCTAATTATGTTATGGCACTTCAAAATAGGTCACCCCAGTTTTATGTACCTTGCAAAATTGTTCCCATCTCTTTTTGCGAAAAAAAATCCGAGCTCTTTCAAATATGAAATCTGCCAATTGACAAAACGTACTAGACATAATTTTCTCGTGCACTCATATCAACCAACTCATCCTTTTTCTATTATTCATAGTGATATTTGGGGCCCTTCTTCACAATATGTCTCGTACTAGGTGGTCTTTTTTTTTTTTTTTTTTTTTTTGTGGGTGGGTGATCATACTAGGGTAACATGTTATTTCTAATGAAAGATAAATATGAAATTGTCCCCATTTTTAAAAGGTTTCATTCTATGATTCAAAATCAATGTCAAGCCAAAATTCAAGTTTGAAGAACTGATAATGCCAAAGACTAAATAACTCTACCTTAGGCAACTATCTTCTTGAAAATGGGATTGTTCATCAAAGTTCTTGCATTGATACTCCTTAACAAAATGGGAAAGCTAAGAGAAAAAATAGTCATCTTCTAGAAGTAGCCTAAGCTCTACTATTCACCTTAAATCTTTCCAAAGAGTTTTAGGGGATGCTATCCTTATAGCAGCCTATATCATTGATAGAATACCATCAAAAGTGCTAAACTTCAACACTCCTATTCAGGTTCTCACTCATTCTAACCCCTCTACTCGTCTTATATCCAATATACAAGTTTTTGGTTATTCTGCTTTTGTACATATTTCATCACATCTAAGGGGTAAACTAATTCCAAAGGCTGTCAAATGTGTTTTTATTGGCTATTCTCCATCTCAAAAAGGGTATAAATGCTATTCTTCAGAAAAGAAAAAATTCTACAACACTATGGATGTTACCTTCTTTGAAAATCAATCTTTCTACCCCAAAACTTCTATTCAGGGAGAGAATTCTGCCACTAGCAAAGATGAAGATCGGTTTTGGCATCCCTGTAATGAGCCTACTGATTCTTCTCCTTTAATCTCTCACATCAATCCTGAAAATAACACTGAGTCTACTTCTCAAAAAGAGAAATCTTCTCCCAATTTTCATGCTCAGAATACAAGGAGATGGAAAAATCTTGTTTATTCCAGGAAGCCAAGAGATAAAGAAGTAGAGCACCCAATTCTTCCTAATCAGTCTTGCCAGGATCCTAACCTGAGTATTGTTCTTACAGAATCAGGTGATATTGAAAACTCATCCGATTCTATTTCTATACCTTATAATGATATTGATATTCATATTACTCAAAGGAAAGGAGTGAGGTCTTGCACCAAACATCCTGTATCTCACTTTGTTTCATGTGACAATCTTTCCCCAAGTTATCAGGCGTTTGTTTCAAACTTATCCCAAATTGAAATTCCAACCAGTGTACAAAGAGCCATGGAAAATCCAAAATGGAGAGCCGCCATCAATGAAGAAATCAATGCCATAAATAAAAATGGTACATGGGATATTTCAATTCCCGAAGGGAAACGACCAGTGGGCTGTAAATGGATCTTTAATGTGAGGTATAATGCAGATGGGAGTATTGAAAGGTACAAGGCAAGGTTAGTTGCAAAAGGCTTCACTCAAACATATGGGATTGATTATCAAGAAACTTTTGCTCCTGTGGCTAAGTTGAATATTATCCAGGTTCTTCTGTCTTTGGCTTCTAATCTTGATTGGCCTCTTCATCAATTAGATGTCAAGAATGCTTTTCTAAGTGGTAACTTAGAAGAGTAAATCTACATGGAAATTCCTTCTGGTTTTGAGAACAAGGAAAATGCACATAAAGGGTGCAAGCTGAAGAAATCTCTATATGGTCTCAAGCAATCCCGTAGAGCTTGGTTTGACCGGTTCACAAGAGTTGTAAAGAAATATGATTATACTCAAGGTCAATCATACCATACCCTCTTTACTAATCATTCTTCATATGGAAAGCTTACTATCCTTATTGTTTATGTTAATTATATCATTCTCACAAGAGATGATTATGAGGAAATGGACAGGTTGAAGAATATCCCAGCCAGAGTTTGAGATTAAAGATCTTGGAAAGTTAAAATACTTCCTTGGCATGGAAGTAGCTCGCTTAAACAAGGAAATTTCTATTTCCTAACGGAAATACACCCTTGACTTACTTAAGGAGACTGGCATGCTTGGCTGCAAACCTGCTGACACCCCTATAGACTCAACCTGTAAACTAGGCATGAAAGAAGGGAGTACTCCCGTTGATAAAGGGAGATATCAATGCCTTCTAGGGAGACTTATCTATTTATCACACACTAGACCTAATATTGGATTTTCCGTTAGTGTGGTAAGTCAATTCATGAATAATCCCACAGAAGAACATCTTGATGCTGTTTACAGAACTCTAAGGTACTTAAAAATGACACCAGGCAAAGGCATTTTCTTCAAAAAGGGGTAAAGCAAAAACATTGATATCTACTTTGATGCAGATTAGCCTGGATCTATTATGGATTGGAGGTCCACTTCTGGTTATTGCACATATGTTTGGGGTAACTTGGTAACTTGGAGAAGTAAAAAGTAATCTGTGATGGCTAGAAGCACTGCACAGGCTGAGTTCAAGGCTATTGCACTCAATATTTATGAGGAGATATGACTTAAACGACTTAAGAATTAAAGATTATATGTGAAAGTTCAATAAAAGTTTTCTGTAACAATCAAGCATCTATCAGCATTGTTAAAAATCCTTTCCATCATGACAGGACCAAACATGTAGAGATTGATAGACATTTCATCAAAGAAAAGATTGAAGGAGATATCATCCAAATGGTTTATATTCCTTCAAGTCACCAGACAGCTGATATCCTCACAAAAGCTTTACCTAGAGTGAATTTTGACAACTTGAATTCCAAGCTGGGAATGATCAACATTTACTGGTTTGAGGGGGAGTGAAAGATTTCAGGCAGTAAATCCCTCAATTAGATTTAATGATTTAACACTAAATGATTCTTTGTATGTATTTCTGATTATATAGCTGTATTTTAGGTAGTTTTATTTCAAATCATGTACAACTATTATTAGCTTTTATTAGCTAGGATTTTGATTGTAATTAATCCCTTATTTTATGCTACCTAATTGGGGCCTAAAATTAAGAATGTAGGTTACTTATCTTCCTATGTATATTCAGCCACTATTCAATGAGAATTAACAGAGAGTAAAAAGTTCTCTGTTTTTTCAAGTTTAAATAATTACCATAACACATTTGGTTCCACTTGACTTAAGAAGCTGAAGAGGAATCAGGGTAGCAGGTTCAAGGGCCTGTAGCAATAAGAACCATTGGTTAAAAAGCAGAAAAGGAAACAATGGCTTTACCAAGAAAATTTAAATCCCTGGCACAGCAGAGAAAATTACTTGAGCAGCTTCATCAATCACAACAGCATCAAAAAGGGTATATTCAGATGGACTCCCAAATCTAGAGCTGAACATAGATTCCGAACACACTCCATAGAGGTCTCCACCACAACCACTTAATGTAGTTACCACTATTGTAGCTTCCCTTAGTATAGATTTACGCAGCTTATGCCTGAGTGCTTTGACTTCTTCATTGGATTTCTTTTCCCGAGCCTGAACACTGCTAAGATCCTTATATATATGTTTCTTCTGTTCATAAAGTTTTCTTAGCTGCAATTCAATCTCTGTGTTAGACATTTCCTTCTCATCCCCATTACCAGCATCAATAGTCAGAGAACTTTTGAGGTTGGAATTTCCTTCCCTTAGATTAGCACGCTTTGCTTCATAGAACCTTATGTGATCGACTAACTTTTCAAGATTAGCACGCAGTGCCACTGAAGAATCTACACTCAACTCATTCTTTGGATCACTTGTATGCATCCTTTCCTCAGCCAAACGTTGATCAACAAGTGTATCGATAAAGAATGGTAGGGAGTTCAGATGAATAGTTTTTGCATTTCCCACCCTCACAAGATACGGCTTGTACATCTTCCCGTTACAGCCATAAAGACCTTGACTAGATATTCTTGATACCAATTCATCAACTGCAGCATTAGATTGAGCACAAATCAGTACTCTTCCTCTCACTGAATTCTCTATATTTCTTGATTTGTTTTGGACATCTTCATTTAATTGTCTAGCCAAGGCTGCATCCTGCCATGCCCTCGCAATTGCAGCAGTCTGGCTAATGTGCATCCCCGAATTGGTCACATCAACTGGTCTTTTAGCCCCATTCGTCCCCTCAACAGGAGAGGCAAGCAGAGCACCGACAATGGCAACAATAGTTCGTGTCTTCCCAGTACCTAGACATATACCAATTGAAACTGAGGAAAAATAAATAAATAAAAACATGAATATTGAAAATATTTTATGTAAGTTAGGCCAATTCTTTCTTAAAAAATTAAATAAAGCACCTGGAGGACCCTGAATAAGAGACAATTTGCAATCTTTCTTCAGATTAGGAAATCCAATAGCATTACTGATTGCTTGAAGTTGACTGTCATTGAAGGACGACCTCAGAATTTGTTGCAAGGGTTGAGGTAATTTATCCATATCTATTTCATTAGATTTATTATGACAAAGAGAATCATTGACCGGATTTAGAATAACTGGAAGTAAGGGGATGTCCTTTATGGATGATAGTGCCTGAAACTCTCGAAGCTGCGATGTAATGTTCATAATGCGACAAGCTTTCCATTTACTCCTTTCAATGAGATTTCTTCTTGCTAGATTTAAACGTAACGAACCATTTTGAAAATAGAACCTAATGACAAGGACACTTAAACTCCTTCTGTTGTCTTTCTCACGCCTCTCAACCTGAGAAAGACTAGTGTTTAGCATGATAGAGAGAAAAGAACTGGAAATTTTTTGATGATTTATCAAAAAATGGGCAGTCAGCCAAAATCCATCCAAACAGTTCATGTTTTGTATTGTTATTCAAACATAAAATTTCATTTCTCCCACTTATATATAATATGGTTCTACTTTGTAACTATGATAAACCATTGGGAGTAAATTAAATCAAGATATCAGGGGGAAAATGGGTAAACTATCAACCATGAAAAGTGACTCTGATACATGACATGTTAACCATTACAAATTTCACTAGGTCTTAATCAAATATATGAGAATACCTTTCCAACCATGTGAACATCATGGGAAGATTTTTGAGGGGGATCTTTTGTTAGCAAAACAAGGTCATTTTCTGAAAAGCTTTTAGATCCTGCTGAATCACTGTCGTCATGGACAAAGCGAACAAGATGAAAGTCGTCAACTCTCTCAATTGACATGACAGAAAGACTGCCAAAAAGGATCTCTTCCCATGATGAGATTTCAAGAAATGAACTATGAAGCTGTGCCTTGAATTCCTCCAAAACCAAAGGCTGAAATATCTTAACGTACTGTTCAGGTGATTGAAAATATACAGGAACCTTCTTTAATTTGATAGGAGTTCGATTTTCATCTTTCCTTGCAGATGCTAATCCCACAGCAGAAAAGTAATCTATTTCGAGAATGGATTTATACCAATCATCCAGCCTTGGCGGCTTGAACCTTTTTGCAGCTTCCAGCCTATGTAAACGGCCAGGTCTATTCTCGACAGGTGTTTTAAGTTGAATAACTTGCCTTCTAGAAACTGAAAGAACTGGTTTTGCTACATGCAAAGGCTGACGTCGAGTAGATTCTAGTGCAGTCTCCAATGGATCATCCTCAGAATCACGAACTATATCATTTAATACTTTTTCACAAGCATTAGACAAAGGGTCACCAGTTTTCTGAACCATACCACTGCAAGGTACATTCATTCTTTTCGCACTGACAGCTTTATCAGAAAATTTATTCAAATTAATCCCATTCTCGGATTTTAAGGTTGATTCTTTCCTATTACTGCCTACACCTTGTGCTGTGATGAGAGAAGTAGCTGATGATATCCCTCTTAAATTATCAGAATCCCTTGATGAGTTCATGACAGCACGTTTTTCTTCTGCTGGCTCAGCATGTGGTATGCTTTTCACAGAACCAGAGGATACTTTCTTGCCATCCAGCACGCAGTGACCTGCCTCGGTATCAGATGGAATATCCTTATTTGCGAGAGCTTTTGGTTCCATCTCATCATCTGAAAGGAAAATCATTTCATATGCATTTTTTTTTCTAGTCATCATTGGTGAGTCCAGGAGTTGCACATCTGTATCCCTCAAGGAGGACGGATGCACATCTGGAGCAAAACCCCTCTCAAAAGACATGCTTTTATTTATAGATGATAAAGACTTGAAGTTCAAGTTGGTCCTGCCAAAATCACTACAACCTTCCCTGGATAGTAAAACAGAGAGGCGAGATACTTGTTCCATCAACTTCTCCAAGGAATAACGCTCTAAGTTTACAGGGAAGAACAAGTGAAATGCATATTAATGTTATAGAAAAAGGCCAAAATACATATAAAAGTAGAAAACATAGGTATGAATAGAAACCTCACCATGTGAAATAAGATTTTCAATAGTCACGATTGTCAATTCAGCAGCACTATTGGAGGACCCTTTAAGCAGATTCAACAAAGAAGTAATTGCCCTTTTCCAATAAACAACTACAACTTTAAGCGATGACCTCCCCCAATCAATAAGATCATGAAGCCATCTGAAGTCCAACATATTCTCCATCATCTTTTCAGGAAACAGAAGCTCTTTGTCAAGTGGAGGGTAGAGTCTTTCAAAAAGAACGGGAAGGATCTCAAGTAAGCGCACACAAGTCATCTGAGATGACAATGAACAAATGTGGTAACAAATCATTCCTCAATAAACCAGACGTGAAGCATCAGAAAGTATATATCAAATAAGTAAATAGAATCAGATTCTAAACCTCTAGACCCAGAAAAAAAATGAAGCGGATATTGTAGAAATTTCTAATAGTCAATTATCAAAATAAAGCAGATATTGAAGTTATATCATCTAAAGATAGGTTAGACAACCAGAAAGAGGAAGGATTAATACTAGGCTTCCAAAATAGCTCTTCCTCTGTCCCATTTTATATGTTTAACTTTCCTAATTGAGCTATCACAGAATGTATTTCCACTTTTCTTTCCTACCCTTACTGGTTGCCTTTGAGAATAAGAAATTGAAGGTCAAATTTCAGGAAAATAAGGACTTTCTTAAACCTGCTAAAATTTTTGAGCAGTCAACCAGGACATATTAAAAATGGAACAGAGGGAATATTACACTACATATGCTTTCAAACAAATACACCATGTTAATATATGTTAAAAGCCACATAAACTGGGTAAAAAAAACCAATTAAAAGTAGAAAGACCAAGATATACCTGACAAAAATTGTAATCTATAAATTCCTTCCCATCTATCAAGTACCTACGAACAAATGGCCATGCCATTTCAGATAGTAAGTAACTGAATCTTTCCTGTGATTTTATCTCAACATCTGAGGAAGGTCTACTGGTATCCACAGGAGAAGAATCAAAAGCCGGCTGCCTTAAAAACCCGCCTTGGGAAGAGAATGTTATTGTTAAGTCATTAGATGTATCTTCAGGCAGCTCTGAAGCAGGTGAGTCTCCTTTGAGCAATTTGCATAGAATAAATAAAAAATGATGCAGACTTTGAAACTTCAATATAACAGAATCCAGTTGGGCCTAGCATGCAAACACAATAGCATCAGGAAAAACGAAAACAAGACAGCCAAACAGAAGGTTAGTTTTATCAATACAAATTCATTCTATCAGAAGAATGAATATGTCAAAAGAAGTCCCAGTTTATCTACTCTTCAATACACGAGAACCATTTTCTTAATAATCCTACAGGACTTCCATTTTCTAGTTGAACCCAGTTCTGGGATTTTTATTTCAGATTGCACATGAGAGAGGGTATTAAGAGTCTCACGTCTGTTAGATGTGAGCTCTCCAACAGTCATCCAACCACATGCTTAAGCTATCGAGTTGGATGCTTCATCAGAAGCAGGAAAAAAAAAATGTAAAAGAAAAAGAAAAAAAAGAGAAGCTTAAAGCAAAGGTTGTGATCCATAAGATGTTTGTATACCTCATTTCCCAAATGCCTATAGATGCACATACAAGAATCCTAGGAAGAACGTCTGCTAAACTAATTGATTTTTAAGTTATAAGCACAGAAGCTAGAACTTAGCATCAGCAAAATAGTACTGAATTCAAATAATACCAATTTCGTAGCATGTCTAAGGCCCAAAAGAGTGGCAGATAATGAAAGCTTGTAGGAGCAGAGAAACCTCAAACCACAAGAAAGACCGCGGGTGTCTGAAACTTGTTCCAATATACACTTTCCAAATTGCCTAATAATCTGCATTAAACAAACAGATTAATTATGCACCCTGCACATTTTAAAACCAAAAACAAGCAGGAGAAAGAAAGTACAATTCATCACTTCAACCGGAAATGTAACTGATATGATCTACAACTTCTATACAAGTTTAACATATTACATCGTTAGGATCCAAAAGCGCAAGGATCAAGCATTCACCCATTTGTGGTTCCCAAGTCCACTGCCTCCGAAGTTCTCCTTTCCCCATTTCAATCAAATAATGTGCAGTTAACCTGAGATCCAACCCCAGTGTATTTAGGAAAGAGAACCAAGTGTGCTTTAAACCCATTAATTATACAAATACTTAGACTTAGACAGCCTATTTGGCATTAAACATATCAAGCATAGATGGAAAAAGCTAATGAGATGTTATAAACCTGTTGAATGTTCTTATCAAAGGAAGAGACATTGTTAACACATCCACTGAGTTCTTTGATATGTTCCCATCTCCACCATCATCAGAACCAGTTGGAACCTTCCACCCAAATGAAGAGGAAATTTCTGCAGCATAAGAAGAGAGCCAGTGTCTAACTGGAAGTGCCATTTCTGCGCTGTTTTCAGGTATTACCATAGGGAAACGAGACCGTGCCCAGAAAACAGCCTTAGAAAATGATATTGGAAGGACTGAGGGATCAACTTCAACTAGAACCTCAATCCATAACATGGGAATGCACATCCACTCCCTGCATTCTTGAGAAGTTATTTTACTCTGCACAGTGAATTCACTCCAAGAGCTATTATCCTTCTCTTCAGAATCGGATAAAATTGGAAGGTTGTCGTCTTTGTCATCATACAACTTGATAGACATGCTATTACTAACACTTGTTGGTGTGCGACAATCCAGCATTGAATATATTAGGGCAGTAGCATCAGACACTACCATAGTTTGTATAAGATCAAAGGCAGGCTGCCTTAAAGAACTGTGGAGTGAGGAATCCTTCAGAGATGACACAAGGGAAGGGCCCCTGTCCAACAGAATTGCACAGGAGAGGATCATGTAATGTCATCAATGAGAAAAATACCAGACCAGCCAGATATTAGTAGCTAAAGGATGATTCAGCTTCTTTAAAATTCTTCTACTGATATGGTGAAAATGGAGCACTAATAAAGGAAACGTGAGTGGTCGTTTTGTCCTTAAGTTTTCATGATAGGTGGAATTGGAAAATAGTAATTTCAATAAACTTTAACTGATAAGTTTCATATCTTATATGTGAAAAAGAATAAAGCTTTGAGTAATACAAATTATATTTTTCTCCTATAGAGGTAATTACTGTTTAATGAAGCTCTGGTTAATTCACATCCTTTTCAATGATAATTCTGCCCAAAAGGTAGAAGAAGAAACCTTATACATCAACAAAAATAGTACAAAATTACAGTTACAAGATATTATGAAAAGTTCCAATATATGCTAGTCAATAACTCTAAATCCAGTAGGTATTACGGAAAAAAAATTATTAAAAGGAAACAAGAGAAAATATTACATACCACATATGTGCACACTCAGAAGGAGGGCAGGGTGGGTTCATCTTGTAACCTCGGTTTACAATAAGAAGTGCTATCTGAAAAGACAATCTTGCAATATAGCAACTAAAATAAGCCATCTAAAACCAATTAATAGAGCTTCTTATGGGTATAAACCATCTAATGTCATCAACTGGCAATTTAGATGAGAAAATAACAACCTGACAAGCCAATTTTCTTGTGAGAATGCTGAAGTTACTGCTCACTGGAACTTGGTGGAGGAGAAAATACAGAAAATGCCTACGTTGCTTTTCATGTTCTCCATCTTGCAAAGCTTCAAGAGACTGGACACAAAGGCTTGTACATATAAGTGACGTCAAATGGAACAGAAACCACATGGAAAAACTAGTTGAAATGAACATCACAACATAAGACCAACACCTCTAACAAGGGGGGAAAAGAAGAAAAACACCAGAAGTTTCTGCAGACATACCAGTAGAAGAGGCTGGAAAAGATCAAAAATGTCTTTATGGATTTTCTCATTGCGAGTATGGAAACACTGACCCAATAGAGTATTGCGCATTACACTTGGAGATAGTGTGGACCTCAACCAAAGCTTATAACCTTAAAGGAAGCCCCAAACAATGATAAATGGTCAGCAAAAAACAGCAATAAATCAAACTTCTAACAACAAAAAGCAAAACATACCGAGCATTTGGAAGAGTAGCCTCAGGCAAGTAACAGCGTGTGAAAATTCAAGAGAATCGCCACTGATATGGTTGAGTACAATATCAAGAAAAATAGGATAGTGCTCCAAAATTCCTTCTTCAAAAGCTGGAGGTTCTAAAAAACC
The DNA here is from genome assembly GCA_029379385.1 of Quillaja saponaria. Classification (NCBI taxonomy): domain Eukaryota; kingdom Viridiplantae; phylum Streptophyta; class Magnoliopsida; order Fabales; family Quillajaceae; genus Quillaja; species Quillaja saponaria. The sequence goes on from CM055611.1 coordinate 21,943,544, forward strand.
TAGCCTTCATAAGACAGATAAAGAAAAAGTACCATTAGGTGGAAAGCAAATTTTAAAAGATGAAACAGGTTGTGAAGATAGAAACATTTTAACTGCAACTTCCTACAATGATTTGATTCCAATCCATAAAGTTGCACGATCCAACTGTGCTTTTGGCATTAAAGTCTTCACCGTTGATGGCAAAGCTTCTGTCTCCAGAAAGTCAATAAATTTCTTGAGCAAAGGCTGCAAAGGTTCCAAGTCTGCAGCTCTCCTATAAACAGGCAACAATTTTTATAAATAAATCAAAACGGATAGAACTTAATAGGGATCTGGATGACAATAAAATAGAAATAAACATGTCAAAGTACATTTAAACTAAGAACTACTGAACATCTGCAAATATTTTCTGGTCCAGAAATGTTCATATCTCTTTGATATAAAACACCCGACTATCAAAGTGCTTCAGGATTTTATTCATGGAAAGTGAAATAGTAGGAAAACTTAATATGTTATCCACTGATTTAACAAAAACTTTTAACATATTTAGCCCCCAACCAATACCCAGCCACTAAAACAAAGTCACAAACAGCAACAACATTACCAAAGAGGAACTATATATCACTCCAAGAGAAGCTGAATCCTATGAGCCATTACAACAAACAACTAGGTTTGCATTTGGACATAGTACCTCAACTTCCCCATAGATCCAGCTAATCGATGTCCAACAGAACGCACACTCCTTTTGAAAAAGAATAAGGCATAGACTCCCTGGCAGAAAATGAATCAACCTTATTAAATAATACAATACAATACAATACAAAAAAATAAAAACTCAGAAATATGCATGAAAGTAACAATGGATTACTGGTAATTGGTGATGCCCATCCAAAGCCAGTTCGTGCTTATTATCCATAGCTTCAACAAACAATTCGAATTCGGTGAACAAAAGCTGATTATTCAATAGGACAGGAAACATCAAAACCTGTAGAAACAAAAAACAAGTTATAACCATAAAACAATCATTTCTGATCTCAATGGAAGTAAAATTCATATATATTCCACTCACGTTAAGTAGAAATAAAGAATAATAATTGTCAAAGCATCAGCAATTATATATATATATATATATATATATATATATCAGAACGATAATAAAAATAATTAATAACATAATTATTAACTTTATAATAAGAAAGCCCAACAAAGGACAACACTAACCTTCCAAGTTCCAACAATGTAGAAGTTTCAATAGCAAAAAGCAAATATGTGGACATCTAAAGATTCTAAACAAACAACCTGAGGTAGCAGCTGACTTTTGGGGGGTTGCTGTGGGAATTTTAAAATGCTCATAGGACAACCAGTTGGCGCTGAGACAAATTCGAACTATACTAGAAAACCCTCCACTATTGATAAAGCAAACCCATTGGGAGTTTTTGAATCTGCATATTTTGTCGCAATGTTCCAGAAAAAACACCAAATATGGGTTTAGATAGTCAATGTGATCCCTACTACCCAAAAAACCATCAGAATCCAACAAATACGGAAAAAGTAAGAAAATATAATTATCCTTATCTTCCAAATTGCAACCACCTATAGCATGTTCTACCTTTACACCCACTCAATGTTCCTGCAATCCCACTTTCTCTATCCTGAATCTCACTTTCTCTATGTGGGGCCTTCAGCGAGTAATGTACTAAGATAACAGAAACAGCATTATCCAATTTCAACTAGGCATTAGCAATCAATATTCTTTTCAACTGAAAATTTTAGTAAGGGAAATGGAAAACAAAAAAGAGGGTAAGTAAACAGGAAAACTAAAAGAGAACATATATACCTCATACAAAACAGTGACAACTTCAGCATTGTCACAGGAGGGATGATATTCTTCCTTCGATATTCTTGCATTGATAACTTTCAAATGCAGAGTCACCCGTTCCTCGTCAAGCCTTTGCAACACATTAAGAAGCGGCCCTATGGAGCTTGATTCATACTCCATGTTATACATATCTTGAGCTTGATGGTGCTGCGAAATGCACTGGATACACTGCTTCATTTCATCTGATACCCTCTTCCATAAACGCCTGAGTGGCGAATCTTGACGTTCATCTTTGCAGTAATTGTAGAAAGTCTCCAAAAGAGGCCCCATTAAATCCCAAAAACCACACCAAATATGACTTTCTTTAGGCAAACAAATTAAGAAATTAAATGCATCAGCAAACCTGACAAAATAAAGCACAAAACAGCCACTTATTGGTTACTGATCAATCCAGTAGTAAACAAGCAAAAATCAATGATAATTATGTAAAACATAAAAGACATGCCATTTCATAGAACACATGTGAGCTAATTGGGGGAAACTGGAAATTTGATTAATTCTAATGAAATTCTTTTGTTTATACAATAACTAGCCCCATCACATGTGCTTAAGCACGTGTTCAAGGGTTTTTTTTTTTTTTTTTTTTTTTTTTAAGAAATGAAGTAAAAAAACATTATAATTGCTGTATAAAATGGAGAGAATGATATAAGTTTTAGAAGAGGTTGACTTTTTAATCTTTTAAATAAATGATTAATTGAATTTAACAATACGTGAGTTTTTTTTGTTTCTTGTCAATGTTTTCCTTAATTATAAGAGAAAGTTGGTAGTTTCTAATAAATATTGAAATTTTAGTTTAAAAAGATGTCAAAATTTAGTAGGACACTATTTCTCTTTTAGTATGGCATTTGAATTATAAATTATATTAAAAAGTTATAAGACATCATAAGGGTGTTCTAGCTTTTAGTATAATATAGATGAAGTGAATTAGGAGCCCACACCAGGACTGGAGATTTAACTTAAAGTTCTGGTTTGCAAACTATAATTAAGCTTCAAATATGAACCACAAGAGCTACAGTGTCTATTTCACCCAAAAAAAACATAACTTTGACCTCTATTTTGAAATTAAAAAAATTAAAAAAAATCAGGAAAATGATTATTTCTTTGGCATTGGACATTGGAGAAAAAATATTGGCCCATCTTGAATAACCCGGACATGAAGGTTACCTATAGTTCATTAAAAACCACAACTGCGGCCATAAAGAAGCTATTGGTTATTCAAAAATGAAGGAAACAAACATCTACATAGACATCAAACTACAGTACTGATAAATTGGAAACCACTTCTCCAAAAATAACCTTTTTCAACTTCAATAAGACTACTAGGAAGTCAAAACCAACTGATACCAATTGAAATTTAAAACTCTGAAAGAAACATGTCGCTTTCATTATAATACACACTGGAGTTCAGGATATGGAACAATCAAACGACAATTAGATTTTGCAATTATGTCAAATACGTCACGTTGTTAATTAAACAAATATGCGAGCTGAAAAACTATAAGCTCTTTTTCCATGGCTCTGTGCGAAAGATTCAGCAACGGAAATCAAAAGTGTGTCTGCTTAAAAGTAAATTGACCAGGAAAAGAAAGGAAAAATTTGGAAACGAACCATTGTTCTTTCTGCTGGTGAAGTGGACAACGTTTTGAGGAATCATTGCTACCATCGTCGTCGTTCTCCTCTTCTTCCTCAATGCCTCTCCACCGGTCCAACAGTTCCCTTCTCGTCACATGTTTCTTCGCCATTTATGAGATTCCAAGATTGCTAGTGTTTGATGAACAATGAATCACATTAACGAACCAGGATTTTAGGGTTTATCACAGAGATAATAGAAAGAGATGATGATGTTAGGGACTAGAGAACTTTCTGAAGTCTCATTTAGGGGCAAATTTGGTCATAAGGTACAAGTAGGTCAAGTGCTTTACATTTTGGCGCGGTTAGTCGGTTGTAAGTTGTTTTCTTTGTGTATTAAAAAAGGAAAAAAAAAAAAAAAAAAAAAAAAACGAAATTACTCGCTCCTATTTCTATTAAAAAGTTAGATACGAGATTTCTAATTTTCAAAATTTAGTAATGTGGTGTTTGTTATCATCTCATTTGTTCCGACTTTAACATAAATAGAATCTACCGACAAGTCTTAGTGCAATAGTAAGAGAGCTACATTTGTAAGATAAGAACACAAATTTGATTTTTGAAATAGATAATTATTAGAAGAATTATTCTAGTCGCGACAAAGCTTTCATGATAGACAATCATCATATTATTTGATCATAAAATTACACATTTGGTCTTTATAATTTGACTCGAATTTTATTTTGTTCCTTAAAATTAGAAAATTGTCTAATTAAGTCCCTATCATCACCTACCGTCATTTGTAACACTAACATAAATGATGTGGACTAACGGATTCCACATTGGACAAAAAAAAACTTACACGACAATCTCTTGTAACAAATGGAAAAATAAAAAATATACACGTGAAATTTTTTTAAACTATATACAATATTAATAAAAATCTCAAATTTGTATTATTATTTAAAAAAAAACTATAATAAAAAAACTCATACCAAAAAGAAAATTTTACCGAAATCATTCTTGTGATCTTCTTTTACTAGAAAATTAAGCCAGTAAACCCAAACACCTATCCTCATTTACATCAAAATAACTATTTAATGATGAATAAGAAGTACAACACTTTTTTCCTTCTCAACCATCTTCTCCCTTAATTTCACCAAAATCGTTCACTATAGTTTTCAAAGTTACGAACATATCCAATTGGATCTGATATAATATGATATGATTAAACAATTAGTAAGACAGTTAGAGAGAAATAACACATTAAATTTGGAATTGGAGATCGAAAATTTGATGTGTTGAATTTTGTAGATTTGAGTATGTATATTCCTCCTTTATTATCTTGCTTTGCTCTGGTTGTTCTTTTAGCACACATTAATTTCCTCGAAACCAAAAGCCTTCACTCCACAAGTCTTTGTTCTAGGTCCATACCATCACTGATAAATGTTATTTCTGCAACTCCTACCAAGCTTCTTGGTAGTGGCAGACCCTGCAACAAGGAAGTTCCCAGCATAGCCACAGAAGAGAAAGCAAATGAGAGAGAGAGAAGGAGAAAGAAGGGAAAATCAAATTTTATAAATCTTCCAATGCCTCTCTTGAACAACATATTAACCCTTAGTTGTTGATTAACAGTTAAGCTAATCCATATTTTCTAGCTAACTGTCAACTAATTCAACCAATTAGATAACAAACCATCCTGGCAGATGATTAGGTACTCCACACCGTACTGAAGTATTTGTTTACATAATTACAAGAACCCTTATTCTATTTACTGGTTCCCTTCTTGTCCTTTTGTCTTCCAAACCACACATATCAATTCCCCATGGCTTCAGTAGATCCTTGTCCCCAATGATCAAAAATTGGAAATCTCTTTTGGAGTTCTTCAGGGTCCTCCCAAGTGCATTCTTCCCTTCTTGTGTTAGTCCACTGAACCAGGACTTGTACTGCAGCTTTGCCATTTTTCTTAGCCAACCTTCTGTTCACAATGGCTATGGGTTCTAGAATGGCTTCACCATCCTCATTCATTGTAGGCAACTATGTGTACAATATGCTGTCCATGCTTCCTTTTGAGCAGAGAGACATGAAAAACATTATGGATCTTCACATCAGAGGGTAGCTATAAGGCATAGGCTACTTTTCCTACTCTTGCTATTATCAGGAAGGGCCCATAGTATTTTGTAGCCAATTTATGGAAACTGGAGTTGGATACAGTATATTGCCTATATGGTTGAAGTTTCAAATAGACCCAATCTCATTCATTGAATTCTCTTTCAGACTTATGCTTGTTAGCCTGTAGCTGCATTCTATTTTGAGCCTTCCTAAGATTGTCCTTTAATAGCTTGATAATGATCTATCTTGTTGCTAGTGATCTATCCAAGGTTTCATTCCTTGAATCACCATTAACATAAGGCACATAAGGAGGAGGTTCTTGACAGAACATGGCCTGGTAGGGTGTCATCTTGATAGCAGAGTGGTAAGAGGTGTTATACCAAAACATAGCTAGAGCTAACCACTTGGACCATTACCTTGGACAATCTCCTGCAAAACACCTTAGATAAGCTTCTAGAGATCTATTGACCACCTTAGTCTGGCCATCTGTCTGAGGGTGGTAAGCTGTAAAGTGATGCATCTATACTTTTTGTAGCTTAAACAATTACTTCTAAAACTAAGACATAAACACAAGGTCTCTGTTTGATATTATCTCATTTGGGAATCCATGGAACCTATATACTAAATCCATATAGCATTGAGCTACTGATACAGCTGTGTAAGAATGTTGCAGGGAGATGAAGTGGCTGAACTTAGTCAATCCATTCTTCTTAAGCAACAATGTCAAGGGCTTGCTCAACTTACCATAGTCTTTTATGAATCTCCTGTAGTAGTCTGTCAAACCCAAAAAAACCCTTAGGGCCTTAACAGACCTTGGTTTAAGCCATTCTGTTATTGCTTGAATCTTCTTAGGATCAGCTAGTACTTCTAAACCATTGATAATATGCCCCAAATACTTAACTTGGTTACTTCCAAACATGCACTTGCTCTTCTTAGCAAAGAGTGTATTCTGTCTAAGTGTTAGCAGTACCTTCTTTAAGTGGTATAAATAGTCTAACCAGGACTTACTGTATATTTGTATGTCATCAAAGAAAACCAGCACAAACTTTCTTAAAAGAGGCTTAAAAATATGATTCATCAACCCTTGGAATGTGGCTGGGGCAATGGACAATCCAAATGGCATTACAACAAACTCATAAAAACCCTCATGGGTTTTGAAGGCAGTTTTGTAAATATCATCAGGATTTATCCTGATTTGATAATAGCCACTCCTTAGGTCTAATTTGAAGAAGAATCTAGCCCCATGTAATTCATCAAGTAGCTCTTCAATGATAGGAATTGGAAATTAACTTTTAATCGTCAGTTGATTAAGCTTCCGATAATCCACACAAAATCTCCAAGTGTTGTCTTTCTTCTTCACCAAGACTATAGGAGAAGCAAAAGGGCTGGAACTGGGCCTCATAATCTTGTTTTCCATCATCTCCTTTATCATTGTTTCAATCACGTCCTTTTGTAAGGGGCCATATCTATATGGTCTCTGGTTGACAGTATGGTTACTGTCTTTAAGGACAATTCTATGGTCAAACTGTCTGACGGGAGGTAAACCTTTAGGTTCTTCAAAAATATCACCAAACTCAGATAATATAAGTTCTAAGTCAAAATTGTTGACCTTTTGGCTTAATAATTGTATGCAGTCACTCAACTCTGGACTATATTCCTGCTCTTTAGCCATTATCTAGACCACCATGGCTTGAGTTCTCACAGATAACCTGTTAATAGAGCCTTTTTCTTCTGTTAGGATTACGAGAGTGCTACTATAACTTTGCAGCCTTATTTGCCTTCCGTCCCACTTAAACTACATCTCCAATTTCTTAAATTCCAATTTATGTCTCCCAATTTAGCTAACCATTGAACTCCAAGAACTACTTCATACCCACCTAACGGTATGACTAAGAAGTCAACAATAAATAGAACTCCACCCATTTTCCACTTCAGCTGTCTATAAACAGCAGTTACAGTCATCTTGGAGCCATTGGCCACTATTACTCTAAAGTTTTAGTTTGTTGGATCTTAAGCCCCAATCTTTTAATCACGTTACTGTCAACAAAATTGTGGGTACTCCCACTATCAATCAGCACTAGAACCCCTTGTTTCTTGATAAACCCAGATACCTTCATAGTTTGATAACAATTGCCCTGCCTATTTCGAACTTCACTGCCAGTAAGGGCATGAACAGAAATCTCTACTCCCCCTTCTTCTTCCAGATTTGTTAATTCAGTGAAATCCAATATCTCCTCATCCTTGTCCTCCTTATTATCATCTAGAGTGATAGTCATATACAATTGGGTGTTCTTGCACCGGTGCCCTGGGGTAAACTTATCATTACAATAAAAGCACATACCCTTCTTCCTTCTGTCCTCCATTTCACCTCTGGTCATGTTAATAGGAGTTCTTTTTGTGGTGTTGGTATTATTATATGGGTTCTTATGAGGATAATTAAGGTCTCTTTGAGGCTGGGATGGATTAAATCTGGTTTTTTGTGTGGTGGATGGTATGAATCTTGGTGATGGCAAAAAGCTAGGATGTGGGGGGGTGTTTAGTTAGTAGTATGGGGATTTTCTTGTACATGGTGGAATTTAGGAAACTTTCTTTGGTTTTTGCCAATCTTATAGCATGTGATAAGGACTTGAACTCCACAATACTGATACCATGTAGGATTTCCTCACGCAAGCCACCCAGGTAATGATCCAATAACAGATCCTTCGACATTGAGCACTGATTCTTCAGAACTCCAAATTCTTCATTATACTCCTCAACACTTTCTGTCTGTTCCAGATTCTTTAGTGCAATGACAGGTCTTGCCAACACATCTTCTTGAAACCTTTCTTGCATTTCGAGCAGATACTTATCCCAAGCTAAGTCTTGGATTTCCCTTTCTTTCACCAAGCCATGATGCCATTCTAGGGCCTTCCCATTGAAATGCATCGATGCAAGACCCACCTTTAGCTCCTCTGGTGTCTGATCAATGCGAAAAAATTGTTGACACTTGAAGTACCATTCCTTGAAGTTACTGCCATCAAAACTAGGAAATTCCACATGAGAAATCTTATTGAGTAACTGGTAATCTCGAATTCCCGCAACTGGAGCCCTCACTCTTTCTTGAACTAGTGGATTAGGAATGATAGGTGGATTCATTTCCCTGATGAACTCATTCTTGTTAAGGGTTCGATTTTCCACCACTGTTGCTCTCAGAGAAGCTACTACTTCTGTTATCATTGCTTGGAATTTCAGCTCCATGCTCTGATTGTAACTCGCAATACTATTTTCCAATTCTTGCAGAGATGTATCGATTCCTGCAAATCTTGAATCAAATCCATCCATTCTGAAATCTAAGGCTGTGAACCTTTGATCCAAGACATTCGTGCTTACGTTCACCATTATTACAAGCTGGCCAGGAATGAGCTCTAATACCATTGATAAATGTTATTTCTGCAACTCCTACCAATCTTCTTGGTAGTGGCAGACCTTGCAACAAGGAAGTTCACAGCACAGCCACAGAAGAGAAAGAAAAGAGAGAGAGAGAAGGAGAAAGAAAGGAAAATCAAATTTTATAAATCTTCCAATGCCTCTCTTGAACAACATATTTAGGTATTTAACCCTTAGTTGTTGATTAACAGTTAAGCTAATCCCTATTTTCCAGCCAATTGTCAAGTAATTCAACTAACTAGATAACAAACCTTCATAGCAGATGATTAGGTACTCCACACCGTATTGAAGTATTTGTTTACACAATTACAAGGAACCCTTATTCTATTTACTGATTCCCTTCTTGTCCTTTTGTTTTCCAAACCACACGTATCAATCACTGATCAACTTGAACTTGTTGAAATGAAGTGTTGCAAACTCAAGTAATGATCTAAAGGAGTGTGAATAAATCTGCCTTGTACCCCAATTTGTAAAACCCTCCAAGTGAGTTTGTTGGAGATTTTAGGAATTGAGGAATAAGAAGCTAAATTTGATTTGTCTGGTCAAGGTTCAACGCACTTCTTCCAAAATTCCACTAGAAGCTATACTCCACATGTCTTTGTTCTTGGTCATACATTGGAATTTAATGATGGATATATGAAATAATTCATCATGAGAGAACAAGTTTAGAATTAGAAATTTATGGGTTCTGAATGCTTGAAATTTGAATCAAAGAATGTGGCTTTCAAGGAGTTTCTATGAATTTTTTTTATAATTTTGTATTTTTATATAAAAATTTGAGTTTTTTATTTATATTTTATATAATTTTTTATTTTGCCATGTGTTAAATTTTTATTTGTCCATTTGTCATAGGAAATTGCCATGTAAGATTTTGTTGTCCAACATGAAATCTATTAGTCAACATCACTTTCGTTAGTGTTAAAACTAATGGTAAGTGACGATAGGGACCTAATTAGAGCAATTTTCATAATTTTATAAACCCAATTGCAACAAAATAAAATATAAGGACCAAAGTGACATCTAACTCAAACTACAGGAACTAAATGTGAAATTTAGCCTAATATTAAATACAAATATGTTTAGACTTATTTTATTTTTTAATAATTTATAATTAAGTATAAAATTGTAGATGAGACATAATTTAAAGTACTTTTGATATTGTGTGTCAAACAATTAAGAGTAGACGGACACAGAGATTGAATAAATTATTTTTCTAATTTATTTAGATTAAAAAAACATAATTAGTTATTAGAAGAATTATTTTTAAGAAATTAATTAGTTTCTCTTAATTTTAGGAAACAAGTGTGTACGAAGAAAGTGTATAGTTTTTCCCTTTTTTAATTTTAATTTTAAAAAATTGATATACAATGACCCATTCATTATAACATATGAATAAAAGATTGTCACGTAGTTTAGTTGTGCCACAGAATTAAACTAGCCGCGCACATGTGCATGCTCTGACTTATTCTATTTTTATTAATTTATAATCAAGTTCAAATTTTGGATGAGGTACAATGTAAAGTGTACTTTGTATTGTGTGTACAAATAATTAAGAGATGTAGAAATTTGTCTTTTGTAGGAGAAATTGTATAAATTATTTTCTAATTTATTTGGATAAAAAAATATAATTAGTTATTAGAATTTTATTTTATTTTTTTTAAAAAAAAGTAGTTTTTCTTAATTTTAGAAAGCAAGTGGGTATGGAAAAAGTGCATGCTTTTTTTTTTCTCTTATTTCCTTTTATTTTTAAAAATTAATAACATTGACCATATTAGTGAATAGAGCGGATCAAGTCCGATATAACACTAATTCGAAAGTTTTATTGACTTGATATGATTCAGCAAGAATCCACGGATTCGGGGCACTTAAGACTCGATCCAATCCATTTGTGTGTGTTGTTCTTGAAAAATAAAGAATGTTTGAATATTTAAGCTACCAACATTAATAGATCTGCAAAAAAAAAAATCTAACATAATCATTTAATTTTCTCTTTTAGTCAACTATCTTAATTTTGAAATAATGAATTATGTAAATTAAGAAATTATGATGTATTAAGAGAATTGACCAAAAAAAAAAGTAAGAAATTAATTTAGGGACCATAATTTTCTTAAATTTGATGAATTAAATTTTAACTAATAATCTAGGAATAAATTAAGAAAGTTGAGTAAAGAATAAAACCATATGATGGTTTTATTTCCCAGTCCCACATACAACTCTTAATATGTATTTGAATAAATGAAAAAAAAGAAAAGAAAAGTAATGTACTTTTCTTTTAGTTTGGAATTTTTAAAAGGAGGGTGCATGTATTTTTTTCCTTTCAAAATCCATGTTTTCAGTCCCTCCAAATTGATATATATATTGTTTTATAAAGGGTAAAATGTACATTATTTTATAAATCTATATTATATATAAAAGTGTCTTAATGACAAAATCTTTTTGATTTCTCCATTGCAAACTTTTATTTACATAGTTATATTTAGTTGTTATTATATTACAAATAAATTATTTATTATTATTATTTTTTTCTTACTTATTCTCCATTTAGGATTGTAATTGTTCTAGGACTATTGATTTAATAAATTTATATTTTTTAATAATTATATGTTAATAGTAATTAAGAATGAATTTCTCCAGTTTTTTTAATAAGTTTATAATAATCATAATATTTTTAATTATTCTCAAATTATGTATTAATATTTTAAAAAATTACTATGAATTATAAGAAATATGAAAGCATAGTTTTCATGATTATAATATTAAGAGTATAATCTTTTTTAGTTTTTCTCAAATTTATTAATTAATTTTTTTAAATATACTATGAATTACAAAAAAAATAAGCTATGAGAGCATAGTTTCCATGATTATAATATTGTTATTTAATTCTTTTTCTATTTTAAGAATTAAAAAAATATAAATATAATTTTTTTTTGTTAAATTTATCTATTTGTTTATGAATATAAAAGTGATAAATTTATTTTTTTAAATACCCTATATGAGTTTTTACTATTACATAAATAATTTTAATTGATTTGACTTCAAATCAACTATTTCTTTTTTTTTTTACTTGTTTCCTAATTCTTTTCTATTTTAATATTAATATAATTATAATTGCTTTATGACTATTTTTTTTTTTCCTAATTCTTTTTAATATTAAAAAAATTTTAATATATCAATAATAATTGAAATTGAAATTCTCATTTTTTTTATTTAATAAGTTACAAAAATTATAATATTATAAATTAAATTTTTAAAAACAGATTATTATGAATTAAAATAAATATTAAGAGTATAGTTTTTATAATTATAATATTGTTGCGTTAATTATTTTTTCATCTCTAATTTTTTTTTAAATTATATGTTTATATTATGAATTAATTTTTTATTATCTTTATCTATTTGTTGATATAATTAACATAAAGTATTATTTTTTATTAACTATAATTTTTTAATATATATATATCAATTATTGATAAACATATATTTATATATCTCATATACTATTCACGCCCATTGTCCATGTCACGAAAGCTAATAATAATAATTAGTATTCAATTTATACTACATACCCTTTAATATATCTCATTTCATTAATAATAAATATAGTTATAATAGTATGTAATAATATATAATTTTTAATTTTCGAAATAATAAATACACATCATTGTTATTATTTTATTTTCTCTGTGTTTTTATTAAAAAACGACACATGTTAATACGTGAAACAAGTGCCATAATAATTGCATAGTAAATCAAAAATGAAGCTACTCAATTTGCAAGTAGCGGAAACTTTTGTGATAGCTATGACTCTTTTTGTTTTTTGGCCAGGACATGATAGCTATGACTCGAACTTAGAATTTAGCTGCCTGAGCATTCATTTTCATTTCTTCTTTTGTTATGGTCCATCTTTGCACCTACAATTATCAAGTATCTATAACTACCTAAAGCAATCCATCCACATGGAGAAGATGGAAATGTGATATTTAAGATAAGAAGTTCAGATTTTTTTTTTTTCATTTTGTTTTTATACTTTACTAATACTAATAGTAATATATCCCTATTTTGAATCATAACAAGTATATATATATTGAATGGGTATCATAACGAATCTACGTCTAGTCTTAGGGCTAATTTGGTATGCATGAATGATTTTTGTAGATTTAGAATAGGAAAGGAAATGAAAATAGAATGCAGATGGAATGAAATTTTTTATACAGTTTTTAGACATGAAATAATATCAAAGTTATGTTAAAATAACAAAAATAAAGTAATAAAAATTATATGATTTCAAAATAACAAAAATATATCTTTATAGATAAAGTAATAAAAATTAAATATAATTTATGAAAAATATATATTTCTTTATTTTTTTAATTAATTTTTAAAATATTTATATTATATTATATATTATTAATTAATTAATATTATTACTTATATTTATTTTTATTATTTATTAATATAAATATTTTAGTTTAAAGTTACTTAACTAATTTATTTATTTATCATTAATTATTTATTTATAATTATATTATTTACAATGATATGAAATGTATTTTTATCATTTAACTAAAATGAATTGATTTATTATTATTTTTATTTACAATTTTTATTTTATTTTATATAGTTTATATTTTTTTAATACGATATGAAGGGTATTTTTGTCATTTGATTAAATTGAATAATAAATATATTTTTTTATTTATAAATAATATTTTTATTTTATTAATATTCAATATTTTATTTTATATGATAAAATAAATTTTTTTCTATATCATTTAATTGAACTAAACAAATTTCATAAAGATAGAAAAGAACAATCACACCCTCTGAATGAATTTGAAGATTTAGATATCTTTTTAGTTCATATATAATTAATTAATATCTAATATCACATATACATGCGTTTCTTCTATAACGTAAACCTATTATTTGTATCTTAGATTCAATCCGAATCTACAATCATTTTTTGAAACATCTACAAGTACAAGAGTGGTCTTATAGCGATTAGAAAGTAGATTACATATACTTAGTTTGATATCCTACTTTTGTAAAATAAAATAGATGGAATAGGATTAATATTTTGGGACTAAAAACGCGTAATTAGGAGTGATTGGTCGGTCCAGAGTCCGGGTTCGGGCCCCAGATGATAACGATGTCTTTGAAGGCGCCCAAACCAAATTAGAGACGGAAAAGAAGACTAAAATCAAATATATAAAGCATGAAAAATAGGCCCCAAAACAAAAGAAACGTTTCCTCCAAAACCAAAAACATCTATCTTCTCTCCCTAATGTCCCCAAAAACCCCGTCCCTCTCTCAGGCATGTCAATTCAAACTTTTTTCCCAGTCTCTCCCTTCTCTTACGCTATGTCTCTCTATATTTCCATGTAGTATATAGTGCTGTAGAAGCATATAGACATAAGCTTTTCTTTTTGATTTCTTTGTTAAAGGACAAAGGATGCATCAAACTTAGCTTCTTTTTTTCTTCCAAAAGTCTGATTTTATTTTGCAAAAAGTTTTGAATAATTTATTATTTTAATTTTTTTACATACAATACATACATACTGATAAGGAAGGATGGCTTTTCAATCCCAATCGCAGAAGAAGAATTACGGAGGAGGGGTTGCTGGGGTTTTTGGAGACGTCTATGGCATTATGATGCTTCCAAAAGAGATTGATATCGAGAAAGAGGGCAACTTTGAACTCCGATTTCAACTTCCTGACCTCAGGCATGCCGTCAAAGTGAGTTTTTCTGTTCCTAACAATTTCTTTTATAATTCATTTCCTTTTTATTGTGTTTGGTTGCCCAGAAAGTGGAGGGAAAAGACTAGAAAATTGAAGAAATCTGGATTTATGAACAGTGAAAATTAAAATCCATTTCTCAAAATGCTCCAGATATCATAATGGGAAGAAAATAAACCCTTGTAACTTTTCCAGTTTTTGGAGCTTCATCATTTAGAGAAAAAGATTTTGTTTTTTTGAAGTAACTCAATTTGGGTCAGTTCTAATGACTACATGCAATGCCATTTTTATAATAATTCATGCCTTGTGCGTTGAGATAGATCTCATATTCTAGCTGAGATAAATTTTGGAGTTTTAGGGGATATTTTTGCTGTTCGCTATCATATTATATACTTGCTTTTTTTGTTGTTAGGATTTTTTGAGGACCAGGGAGGTTGGCGAATTTTTCAGCGGGGCTCTAGCGGGGGCTATGACCAAAGCTGTACTTGCTCCTCTTGAGACTATCAGGTTGGCGTTGCTTAATTTCAGTGTTTATTTCACCAAGAATGATTGCATTGTCCTCAAGTTTATAAACATGCCCTATTGGTTAAGCATAATACTTCCCAGATTAATTCAACTGACTGATATTGTGGACTTCTCCTCACTAAAAGAAGAAAAACTTACAAAGTTCAAACTTAAAATCTGGCATATGTTTGTGTTATGGAAGTTCAATACATTGATTTCAAAATCCTTCTTAGTGTCAAATTTGATAGCATTCTGGCCAGGTCTTGACCATTTCTTTAAAGTTCCACTTTTCCAAATTAACTGATCAACTTTATTGCTGAAAAAGATTAGCAAGTGGCATCAACCTGGTGAAGTCAATCTTGGAGTTTAAAGGATATGTTTTTATCCATGCTGACATTTTGAGTAATTTAGTTTTCACTTTAAATTAAACATATTTGGATATGTGTTTGTTATCTACTTACTAATAACTAATATGTGGAAATGAAAGCAGTTTCTGCATATAAGGCCTATTGTATGTTCATAACCTTAAATTATGCAGGACAAGAATGATTGTTGGAGTTGGATCAAAGACTATCACTGGTAGTTTCGTTGAGGTAATAGAGCAGCAAGGATGGCAAGGACTGTGGGCTGGAAATGCAATCAACATGCTTCGTATAATCCCCACACAGGCAATTGAGCTTGGCACGTTTGAGTATGTGAAAAGGGCCATGACATCAACACAAGAGAAATGGAAGCAGAATGAATGCCCAAAGGTGCAGATAGGTCATGTCAGTTTGAACTTTTCTTTGTCTTGGATTTCTCCAATTGCTGTTGCTGGTGCTACTGCTGGAATTGTTAGCACACTTTTGTGTCATCCGCTAGAAGTTTTGAAGGTACTTGCATCGTTGGACAATTTTATCAAGAAGCAGTTAAAGTCAATTTTACAATTTTATTTACTTTAGTAAATCCCCACTTATTGCAAGTAATTCTATGATGCAAACCCCAAGAGCCCATGTGTTCCGCGTTACCTGGTTAGTGGGCTGGGATACAAACTTATTGGAGGTTTGAGTTTTGCCCAGCCCAAAAGGTGCAGTTGGTAGAGTCAGCTTATTGTCATTCAAAGTGGGAAAAAATTATGGAACTAACAACGATAATAACTTCATTTTTCTTTCATGTCATTTTATTTCTAAAACATGATGGTTCCCGACTAATTTCCCATTCCAGGATCGTTTGACTATAAGTCGTGAAGCATACCCTAGTTTAAGCATTGCAGTCAGCAAAATTTATAAGGATGGAGGAATAGGTGCTTTCTATGCTGGTATTTTACCTACACTGATTGGCATGCTTCCCTACAGTACATGTTACTATTTCATGTACGAAACAATGAAGACGTCTTACTGCCAGGCCAAAAATAAAAAGTCTCTAAACCGTCCAGAGATGCTCCTCCTTGGAGCCCTTTCAGGTGAGGTTATTGGCACTTTTCTGCTTTTTAAACAGATTATCTCTGTCTCGTCCTTTTCCTTTTTCCCTGAAAAATTGGTAACAAGAATGTCTGAAAAAAAATGTCAGTAACTTCTTTATCTCACATGTACTGTTGATGAGTTGCATGATCTGGTTTTCCTTGGGAGTATTTTGGGGAAGATACTTCCCTGACATTTCACTTCTGTGGGTTGCTTTCAAACTTTGTTAGTGCCTAATTGTGCTTCTCTGCAGTGGTCCTGAAATTTTGCAGTTCTTTGTCTAACTACTGGTCATTGAACATCTTTATGGTCAGGTTTTACAGCTAGCACAATTAGCTTCCCACTCGAAGTGGCCAGGAAACGGCTAATGGTGGGGGCTGTGCAGGGTAAGTGCCCCCCAAACATGGCAGCTGCACTTTCAGAAGTCATTCGGGAGGAAGGTTTGCTGGGACTGTACAGAGGGTGGGGTGCTAGCTGTCTAAAAGTCATGCCTTCCTCTGGTATCACCTGGATGTTTTATGAAGCTTGGAAGGATATATTGCTTGTTGATAAGCATTTCATGTAATGGCATTACATGGGTTTTTTAGATTCTTGTTTCATCAATGAAATGACACATTGTTCCAGCTAGTTTGTGAAAGTCCGTAGGTTGGATCATTGACCTATGAAGTTCTCATCATCATAGCAGGTGCCCAGTTCATGGAAGCAGGGGAAGGATTCCCGTGGTTTGCTAGCCAATTACTCAAACCCTAACTCATATTGACCAAAATTTATTAGTCTGAGTTCGTGTTTTTGTTCCCCATAAGAATTAGGATCTTTTGTAGGCTTAACAAAATTTATTGAGTTTCCATTGTTCTTCAGACAACTTTTTGGTTTCATATTCTTTCGTTTAGCCTTGTTTGTGTTGGAGCTAATATAGTCACGGAAATTCATAGCTCCGTGAAGTTTTGGATAACTGAAGCATGTAACATGTTCCTTTGAAAAATAGAGGACATACTTCTATGAACTTGGCCGGTCAATTGCCAGTTCTGTAGTGTACGCTTATAGCAGATTGGAATGAACATTGTTGAAATCTATAGCAGGCACTTGTTGTAATCTTCCTCCTCAAAATGCTGTCTAATATTCATAATTTCTTGTCTTCTAGTCCAAATAGAAAACATGCTAAGGATGCACAAACAAATGGTAACTATATTTGCATGAGTTTCTAGTTTCTCGCGTAAAACTGGTTTGCCTGTATCTCTTTTTCTATAAAAGGGGACAACAGAAAATAAATGGAGTTGAAGAAACCTATATGGAAGGCAAGCCATAACCTAACACAGCAACTTGGCAGGAGGGCAAAACACAGACTAGAATCTAACACAGCTGCTAGTAGATAACGCGCTTCCTTTTGTGACCGTTATGGGCAGTTTGGTCAGCCACAATTTACGGTGGGTGAGTTTTCCTTAACCTACAAGTAAAAGGATTCCGAATTTCTTGAGGAATAAGTAAAACGAAATCCTTGTAGTTGTAGGATTTGGATTTCTCACCTCCCTATCCCTAATTCCCTATCTATAAATTAAGCGGTACCCAACAAATCCAAGTTTCAGAAACCTTGGAATATCCCTAAAAAACAAATAGTAAGTTGAAGAAGTAGTTTCCAGAGCCGCTATGAAGAAGAGAAGTAGAGAACAGAATCAGGAGCTGCATTTCGAGGAGGAGCGGCGTTTGTACGCATATGGCAGACAGTGGCTGAGAGGGCCAATACTCGGCTGTGGAAGTTTTGGGACAGTTTCTTTGGCTGCTGTGAATAAACCCAGATTGGAGTTCGAATATATGGCGGTGAAATCAGCAGAGCTCTGTGTCTCAGCCGAGCTTCTGAAGGAAAAGATGATTTTGAACGATCTCTCGGGCTGCCCTTTTGTGCTTCGATGCTTTGGAGAAGACTTCACCATCACAGACAAGTATGCAATGGTATACAATGTGTTTTTGGAGTTTGCCTCTGGTGGTACATTAGCTGATTTGATTGAAACGTATGGAGGCTCCGGTTTGCCGGAATCAGTTGTTCGGTGTTTCACGGAGTCAATTATTAGAGGACTTACCTACATTCATGAAAAGGGATACGTTCATTGTGATATCAAGCCAGAGAATATCCTGCTTGTTCAAAACTCCACTTGTTCTTCCTCTGCCTCCACTGGTTTCACAGCCAAGATTGGTGATTTTGGATTGTCAAAGAAGGCTGAAGCCGGCAGCTTCAAGTCTCGTTTGAGAGGCACTAAGATGTATTTGTCACCTGAGGCTATGAATGATAAGATTCAACAGCAACCAGCTGATATTTGGGCTCTTGGCTGTGTTGTGCTTAAGATGTTGACAGCAAAGCCACCGTGGGAGCTGAAAGATGGGAACTTGGACTTTCATGAATCTCCCGTTATTCCAAGCTTTATATCCAATGAAGGAAAGAAATTTCTCAGGAGATGCTTTGAGAGGAAGCCTGAGAAAAGATTTACAGCTGATATGCTATTGAATCACCCGTTCATTAGTGGATCAATATTTAAGGATCGAGATCAGGAGCAACTTGGGAGGTCAATTCTGTCCCTGTCAGAGGATACTGCTTCTGAAGGTTGTCATTCTTTCTCAGACGGGTGCAGCTTTATACCACTAGAGGAATCCTATTCGTTGTCTAGTTTCACAGAGGTAGAGGACATCCAACAAGATATATTTCCAAGATTTACGCAAGCTATTTCAAGTGCAATGGGGTCACAGCCACAAGCTTTGGCCATCCTTGGTGCAGCTTACTAGTTATTCTTTCCAGAAAAACTAATTTTGTGTTTATGATGATCATAATTCTGGAATTAGGTGCTTCTTCTGTTACTGGTTACCCCAATTAACATATGACACTTAATGTAATTAAAAGCATGTTTTTCTATTTATATTATGCTTAAAAGTTCTGATCTGCTTTGATTTTATTTTCTCAGATGCATATTTTTGTATTTCATGTAATTACAGTTAATATTTTTATTTTTTTTCCGAAATGAGAAATTACTGCTTTACATATGATAATACCCAATCTAAAGCAATTACTTTTATGAAAACCATGGCGGGTTGAGATCTCCATGTTTCCTCCCATTATAACCATCTTCCCCTTCATGTTTGTGACCAAACTTTATCATAAGTCTTGCTTACTAGGACACTTAAAGTTAGAATTATAGTTCAGAATCTCATGACAATAAAATTCAGAGCATCATCGTTAGTTTCTCTGCCCTCCTCACCATAATGCTGAAATCATAAAGTTGATAGTATCCAATTTGAGTACTAGAAAGTGCTGCTGCCTTCTTTCGCCAAATCCTTTCCCCAGCCACAGTAAAACCCTCATATCTAATACTTCTCCCTGATGACATAGGTTCTTCAATATATGAAAAGTCAAGATTTTTAATAGAGTAATTACATACAGAGCATGCACAGTAGAGTATGAAGTTGCATGCTTAACTAATCAAATTGTCCAAACAATGGGCTGCAAACAATGGGCTGTAAACAATGTCATATTTACAATGTGTAGCTACAATTGGAAGTTGCAGGCATAAAAGGAATCAAGGTTGGTAGTAAATGGTAATTACAAAATGATTATACTACATTGTATCTTCCTCTTCACCACTGTCACTTCTTCTTCCTAAAAACCAGGACAGACCTGAGCTTATTGATTGAGAGCTCTCCGCAAACATGTAAAGACAAAACAAGCACAGTCCTGTTTCAGCAAGGAACAAATATCCAGCTAAATCAAATATATCGAATTTGAAACAGTACATTAGGAATCAAAATCAATAAACTAACCAATAGAAAGTAATGCAAAAGTAATGCATTTTACCAGGCATAAGGTTAGTTAAAATCTCACTCATATAACTTAAGGAGTTTGGACATCAGACAAGAGTTAAGAAAGCAATTTTGGTTTGACGGTATAACCATACTTAAATAGTTCACCAAAAAATTTTATGACAAGATTAAAAAAACTATATTTTATTGATATCATTGGCAGGCTGATCACTAAAGAAAAGACATAGAGATTAACTATCAGTCTCATTAAAATATATAGGCCTTTCAGTAATGCACAGCACACAGTCACACATAACGTAAAGCTAAAAAACAGAAGCAATATCAAACAGGGTTATAATCTTGGATAAAGAACTATTTACGTGAGTGTGCTTCTGAGATACAGTTCTTAACTAGTAATAACTAATAAGTCATTGAAAGGAGAAAAAAGATTTAAGAGCTTAACATACCAGCATAGGCAACAGTAACACCTAATACCAATCTTCCCAAAGCAGATAATCCATAAAGGCAAACAATCACCTGAAAGAGAGAGATGTACATAAAAATGTTACTTCTCTGATTTCCAGCTGGTAAGTTATTCTCACACAATGATCCTTACTAACAACAACAAAAAAGAGGGGAAACCTTAGTTTAACTACCACTTTTCTTTCCAATATTCCACGAAGCTTTTACCAAAACATGTGTCACAAGTCACCACTAAGATATCTCAGGAAGCATCCCCAAGGCTCATCAAGATGGACTGCTTAACTGACATATCTTGCTTTTAGAGGAAAATAATCCACTAGCCACAAATGAAATTCATGCCTAAACTAATTTTTGTTGGTAACTGAACAGTAACTTCAAGGGTGCAACAGATTGAATATGTGCAAATGGACAATGCCTATTGACATTTGACATATAAAAGAAATCTATCGAAGTAAAAAAAAAAAAAAAAAAAAAAAAAAGGCTTCAAACTTAAGTACACATAAAAGATGCAATAGGACTCTTTAGAAAATTAACTTCTAAAAACATCTTAAGAAACCTAGAAATAAATGAAACGGCAAACCAACAGAAGTTGAGGCAAGAAGGTATGAAGTTTAAACATCTAACATTTGAAATGTCCAAGAAATCTAGGAATAACGGGAACAAATGTAGCCCAAATTGGCAATCCGATACAAACAAAATGGATGGTACATAATGCTATCAGGTAAAGATAATTCACATCTCAGGAAATATATGATTTGCATTTTGGACACGGGAGACACCATTTCTACAGTGATGTTGGCATGTTCCACGCAGTGGCCTACCTCAATCAGAAACAAAGTGATGTGCCTCACTGCATGAACGCAGCCTCCATCGATGTGGAAACAGCATTCCCTTTCAGCCAATTGAAAAACAATTAAGTCCTCCCCAGGCATTTCCTCATGAAACTTATATTCAGGATAAGCAATATGTATCACATAGTACTAGTTCCCAACTCATGTAAATCATGACTTCAAGATGCTAAAAGTAAAGTATTTAAGTTCTAAGCTATTCATAGACGTTCAATATTAAACTGATAATTGTCGAGGTAGTATAATGAATAACCTTCAAAAAGAGCCTCTTGTCATGCCCAGTTGCTGCAACCCTCAAAACAGACTCTGTTGCCCCTACGGTATTTGCTAGCCAAGCAACAATGTTATTTGCAGTGTCCTGAGATATCTGCCACTCAAGTGGATCAACTGGTACCCTAAAACACAGATTTTTTTTTTTACAACAAATATAAGAAAATTTTCAACATAAAACTACAAAGAAAGTTTTTTCCCGTTCACGGTTATCTGCACTGCACGTATCCAAGCAATGAATGAATAGCTGACACGAGAAATAATTTCAAGTTTAAAACATACTAGAGTTTCAACTTTCACCATTGCACAACAAATTTGCTAGAAAAGCAAAGAATACATAACATACCTAGAAAATCAATGGTGGTATTTATTAAATCCCATCTTGCAACTTGCAAGATCCACTACAAGTTATTGAAGATACTTTATTTCTTGATGAATTGAATGTTCAATTACTAGTACAAAAAGAAAACCCCCAATTTCACTATAATTCATCATTTTTTATCCTAAAATTCTGAGATCATATTGAATTCGTAGTAATTTAAAAAATTTGATCCATCAACACCAGTGGCATCAATTTTTGGCATTGCAGAGCTAAAGTTGCAATAGAATCAAAGAGAGTCTATAAGAAAGCAAGAAATGATGATGAAATTCAGATAATTACGAGATATTCAATTGGCGGAAGAGAAGACCGAGAATGGCGAGGGAACAGAGAAGGACGATGAGGACGTCGGATACCAACGAGACGAGGCTAGAATTCCGGTAAGCACAGTGGTAATACACCAGCGTACCACAGACCATCACTATCAACGGCTTTCCTATTTCGCTCCTTCTGCAATCCATCTCTTCCTCTTCGGCCCCAAACCTCAATTCAGGAGTTACAATGCCTCTCGTCTTAAAATATATTTCAGGATAGACTCTTCTACGTGTCCTGCTATATAGTATACATATATTCAAATATTTAAAAATAAAATTTACTCGATCACTAATAATTATTAAATAATAACTTTCTAATTTTCTTACTCTCTATTCTTTTTCTCGTCTCTCACTTTCATACTTTTTTCTATTCTCTCACTCCCCTACTATTTCAAATATATCTATATTATTATAAAAATTTTAATATTATTATAATTTCTTATTATATAATAGACATATATTTAAAAATAAAATATATTCAATTATTTAATAATTACTAAACAATAATTTATCAATTTTCTTACTCTCCTATTATTTTCTAGTCTCTCATATCTACTCTATCACTCCCCTACTCTCTTCTGTATAAAATATATAAAGAATATGCACAAATATGGCCACTAGTCTAATTAAATTGACATATTTTTGGACTCGTCATGATTCCATTTTTTTTTTTTTTTTTTTTTTTTTTGAGTGAACTACAGTTACCAACCTTGAGTTTTCTTCATATATGTATAGCACTTATGACTTTAACTCCAATCATCAGGAAGAAAAACACTCCGCCCCAAAGCTAACTCCCACACAAAACGGCAATTGTCAAAATTATTAATTTTTTTTTTTGTTAAACAATTATTTTTTTTAGTTGGTTAATTTAACCGGACCAACTACACACGTACCCCATATAAACTAAATCAAAACACTTGCCTCTTTTACGCCAGAGACAATGAAATGCTTGTGGTTGTGAGTAACTGGTAAGTGTTTAAATGTTAGATCTGTCACTTAAGAGTAACAGTTTATTTAGGTTTTTGTTTAGTTGCATCTTAATTCAATCTCTACAAAAAAATTGAATTCCTAAATGAAATATGAATTCAACCTCAACTATTCTTGAGATTATGGGTTTTTTCCCAGACTTGAAGAATGGTCCAAGAGACAAAAAGAGATTAGAAGTAATGGGTTCATAAATGTGAACTTTAATTTCTGTAAATAACTTGAGGAGAAAAAAGAAAAGAAAAGTAGAGTATTCGAAAATGATGCATTGGGTTGAGATGAATGGAGAAAAATTATTCATAACTCTAACTAGTTTGAAATTTAAGGTTTAATTGAGTTGAAACATAAGATTTTTTTTTTTTTTCCATAAAAAACATAAATCAAAACAAAATTGAAAATAATGTGTGGCTTAATTTTGTTGGCTATTTGTTCGTCATAAAGCAAGGAGAAAGATGCTGAAATAAAGCTTGTGATATGTTTGACAAAATGCCCAAGCTTGTAAAATAGAGTGTTTTTCTTTCTCTTAATTTCTTATGATGGAGCACCTCTCAGGCAAGCATGCAAACGCTTGCGGTTTCTTGCAACAAAACTGTGTCTTTTATGTACTCTCCAGTGTCAATTTCATGCCTGCAACTCCTACTAAGGAGTCACCATGCCATCTCTGGGTTCGAGCTCGATCAATAAAATGGTGGCATCTATGAGCAATTTGCAGCTTGCTAAGGTTGGATCCTTACACTCTTGCTCATCTACCCAGAGAATCTATGCTCCGACTCGGTACAACCCTATCTTTCCAGTTAAGAATTTTTTTTTCATTCTCTGTTAATTGATCATGGTTAAATAACATAATATTCTAACTTCATTAACGGGCTGTTTGTGCGGGAGTCATTCATGCGGTCGAGTGACAATTTTCCTGAATTTTGGAGGTAGGTATTATATCCAGAAAACTCAGGGTACGTAACTGTAATTTACTCTTTTTTTTTTTTTTTAAGGAAAAGAACCATTCGTCAATTTAAAAAAAAAAAGGCAAACCGAAATTTATATACTAAAAGAAGGATTCATACTTGAGATTTAATAAAATACACGATGGACATTGATAAAGTTAAATAAAAATATGATGATAGTTAAACTTAAAACAAAAATATATGGATTTTATATATTTTTCTAAATGACAAGATTATTCAAATTAATTGATGTGCATTTCGATTAATTATTTTCAGTCAATAATTACTTTTAAATTTTTTTCTCACAACCTAAAAAAAAAAATTGCAAAATGACCAAACTTTCGGGCATATATGTTGCTTTTCTAAAAATAGACATTGACTGAGAGAAATCCGGACACATTTAATGTACCAAAACAAATTCCAATAAAAAAACAAACATAGACTCCAAATCTAAGAATAAAATTACATCCACTCTCAATTGGATTGAATTTCTAACCAATTAATTAATAAATTTGATAAATAAAGCAATTAAATATAGATGATAAAACCAATATTTTGAAACCCAATTCAGAAAGTGATCGAAAAAAACATCATGGTCCCAGGTCTCAAGATCAACCACCGGGTCAACCCAAGTTGACCCAACAAATTTTTTGTTAATAATTTATATTATATCACATATATATATATATATATATATATATATATATATTAAAAATAAGGCAAATAAACCTTGCATATATCTTCCTTGCAGCACCCAGACATATATATATTAAAAATAAGGCAAATAAACCTTGCATATGTATCTTCCTTTTTTAAGGCAAACAAACCTTGCATATATATCTTCCTTGCAGCACCCAGAGAACCAAATATTTGGTTTTTGATTATGTTCCTTCTTTTCTTTAAATTCAATTAACTCCAAAGCTTATTTGTATGAGATTCGTTTCCCAAAATAAATTTATGTCAACAATATCTGTAGTTCTATACCTCTATTTATTTCCTAGATTTAAAGGATTAATGATGATGGAAACCAGTTCATGTAATTCACATGGGAAAAAGAAAAAAAGAAGGCCATTACCATGGTATGAAATCGATCGTACACAAAAATGTGATCAAATCAAAAGTTTACAACTTGCAAATTTACAAAATACATCAAATTGAAAGCAAACTTGCAAGAAATACAGTCATACCCAGAGAAATCAAATCACATACCCAAATCTAAAGTTCACAACTTGCAAATTTACAAATCACAGAATTGAGTTTTTCTTCATCTTCTTCTTATGGGTTTCAATTTTTTTATATCTCACCCATCTGATAAATCTGTACATGGAATCAATCCTATAAATCAGGAGGTGAAGTAGAAGATGGGCAGAGCATAAAATGGATCAATCAAACTAAACAACTACACGGAGTCAAGAAAGTAACTCCAGCATAAAATGGAATCAATCAAAGTAAGCAGATAGAAATTAAAAGAGAAAAGGAACAGCTAGGCAGGGAGACTAACTGCTAGGAACTGAATTGGAGGGAGATCCACGGGCAGACCTCTTCAATACACTTCTTTCTTCGGTTCTTCCAGTCCAGGCATCCAGCGGCGTCTTCAAAGTTTGAAGGCTAGGATTTGAGTTTCTACTGATATACACCGTTTTTTGCGTTTTTTTTTTTTTTTTTTTTCACAATTGATCAAGCCGAGTCTATAGAAGTTTTCCAGGTCGAGCGGACAGGTCAGGCAGGTCTGGGCAGTCCAACCGTTCCACCGGGTCTTAGGAGTGACTTTGCCGGATTATTGTTCGGGCTGCGGTCTAACCGGTTGATCCACCTGGTCAATCCGAGTCTTAAACATTGGATAAAACAGATTGATATCTTAATGGATACAGGAAAGAGACTTAAAGCCATTGACATTACTCCTAGACCATCTCCACTACTTATTTCTTCTATATCTATACATGATATAAATACAAGAATTTCATGATACAAAGCAGCTTCCAAATAATGACATGGGTCATCCATCTCATGGTTTTCTTTTCAGATTAAAGGTTAGCAGCAATGTTTATGTAACCCCTGCAAACAAAAGCCTGAAAGGTTGAAACAAATTATGTGAGTTGGCAGATGCAATCCTCCACCTCAAAGAACCATGGACATCATTCTCCTTCTACTCCGGAATTCTTGTTCCCTGCACATCAAGAGAAAAACACCATTACTACTCTACTCTTATGATTCATCCTAGTAAGAAATTAATTTAAACCACCATTGAAATTTCCATAATCTCATTTATTATGACCATGCAAACAATTTTAAGATCTAAAAGAATAAGTTTTGATCCGGTACATGAAACCATGACACAACAGACATATCACTAGAAAGCCAGAGGGACTTACCATTTGCAAATAAACCTCTCTCAATTCATAGAAATAGTCCATCCTATCTCAAGGTCTCCCTAACAAATGCATTACTGGTAGTTGGTAAGTTGACATATTTACAAGTTCTATAATATGATATGCAGTGGTTTGTCTTGCCTAAATTGCTGTTTTTGAAATGTTTTAAAGCAGATTACTGCATTTATTACATCTTACAAGGGCCGTTAGGAAACTAATTGGAGAAACCCTTTATCAAGTTGCAAAAGCTTATCTTCCTCTTTTTCTTTTATTTTTGGGGGAAATGGGAATCCCTCTCTCTCCCTATGTTTCTGCTTACTCACAGAAAAGTAACTTGACTAGTGACTACTCTAGTGAGTAGTGACAGAATGCACACAGCGAAGCATCACAATGAATAAAATAAATATACACTTTGGTAATAAATACATACATTGATTAGAAAAACAGAAAATCCACTCACCTTCATGGGACAATTGTTCAAAACGAGCAACTATGTGTTTAACATAAGTGTATTTCTTCAAAGCATCAAGATGAACTCTTATACGACTGAGAAGTATCTCCCTAAGTTTTTTGTTGCTTGTTTCAAGAATCTTCTGGACCACATAATTTGCAAATTGGTCCTTCATCATCACCCAAGATATAGAAGTCAAACAACATGACTCAGTAACCCAAACAGAAGCCTCAAGCTGCAGAATACATTTTTCAAGATTGACTCTTCCTGTAAAACTAAAAATTTTGAGAACATTGTGTTGATGTTCCTTCTACTTATGTACACTACAAAACTTGGCAAAAAGTGAATTGTTGCACTTTATGATTAACAGAAAAAAGAAAGATTTAAGGTCTGACTTACCAGTAAATAATTGTTTTCTTCAGATTTCCCAATAATTTCTTCAATCAAGAGCTCTCTATCAGCAGCATCACCATGCTCCAAACACTTCTCAATAACATTAGATGCATACTTATGCCGACTCATTTCTAAAATCTTCCCACTCAATTTGCATATGATTTGACGTCTTTCATGCAGCTTTCCCCTCTGCAGGACATGCTGCAAAGAAATTTGGTCCATCTATACATTACATTCAGCGGAAAAACAACCCTCAACATATACCCACATGAATAAGGATGGACAGTGAATTCCTTATACAACTGAGCACCACCTATGAGCCACAACTGATTGATATAAACTGACTGCAATGAACCAATCATTATACATGCAAGAGAGTCCAGAAAACAGAAAAGATGAAGAGAAAGTGCCAACCTGGGTGACATAATTACCATACTGGTCTTGAGCAAGAACACAAGCAGATTCCAAGATTTCATCAACTATACCCCGGATCAATTGCTCATCTGAACAATGCTCCAAAACTCTCTGACAGAAAGGGGAAAAATTTATGTATTTAACAACATCAATAAGAAAAATATTAGAGTGCCCACAACCTAAGAGCTTTGTGTCAACACCTGAATAACACGACAACCATAGGGATGACTAGAAAGAGCTGTAACTTGGCCTCGAAAAGCAGAAATAATGTAATCCAATTTTCTCCATTGGGACATGTTCTATGCACTTCTGAATCACGTGATTTCCATTTTGATCACGTACGCATCTCATAACATGTCCATCAAGTTCACTCACAAGTTTTGTTTTCTGATCAAGTTCAATTACTTCAAGGGCCTAACATAAACAATGAGCACATTTAACAAAAAAACCTTTGGGGTTTATAAACAGGTATACGCATCTTGATTATAACAATTAACAGCCAAATTTTCCTGATAACACGTACAGCAAAAGGATAATATAAAATAATATTGTAGTTAATTGGTGCTGCTTATGTGCCATTTGAAAAGCTTCACATGCTATACTTACACATTATACATATTAGACATTAAATCCCATTCTGACTATTACCTAACAACTTAAGCTTTTAGGTTCAATTGTTCTTTAACTTGATAACAAAGCCTCTTTACTTTAAGGAACTGGCTCCTAAATTCCCGGTGCTTCACTCCACTAATCAGAATATTTCAGCACAAGGTAAGTAGTGTCCATGTACTTCATCCAAGCTTTCATTCCTAATGGATTTGTTCCATAGCACCTGTGGGGGTGTAGAGGAGAAAAGCAGCCTGCTCCTTTGGAACTAGAGATTAATACCCTATTTGATGCATCATCAATAGGTTTTTTTATCGAAAGGGACAATTGAGGGACAAACGAAAGGCAACAATATTATTCCATCAACTTCTTAACAGTGTAGCACTAGGGGTCATTATATAGACGCCCTGAAAACCCTAATGACATAAAAAGTATATACTTAAAATCCTAATAAAACGGGGAAATCTTAAGTTCAAATAAAACAGGAAAATCATAATAAACTAATAAAATTATAAATTAAATCCTAATTTAACATAATTACATAATTCAAATATAATTAAATCATAAATCTTATGACTTCGGTCTTCATCCCTCGTCTTTTATCCACCTAATCTTCAGATTGATGGCCACTCACATTAGCTCAACCTCCTCCTCTACCCTTTTCACTACACAAAAAACAATGTTCACAACATTTCTGTAATTAAAATATCCCATAGGCAAAATTGGGAGGAAGATCCTATCACACAGTGAACTGATTCTACTAGTGACAAAATGCAAATGCTTTAATCCAATTAAATATTATCATCTACCCATAAAGATAGGCTTACACTATTACATTTAGAGCACATCAGAAGATATCCATTAAAATGCATAAAAGCAATAGGTAAAGAATTGATTATTGCAAACATTTACCTTAAGAAATCAACATACCTTCTGGATCACACGGCAGCCATACATCTGTAAACTTAAAGGCAACATTTGTCCAGAAAGTTGATCTGCTAGTTTCACTCTCTGCTTAGGACTTCCATATTCAAAAGACTGCAATAATAACAATTGAAAGGCAATAAGCTAATAACGCGTTACTTGTAGATGAAAATTCCACAAAGCAAATGTAATAAGATGAAAATTGAAACATTCAAATAGTTTCAGGGGGATGGATTTCACCAGAATACCTTTTGAATTACATAATTTCCAAAAACATCTGTCATTAATTTTGAAGCATGTGGAAGGACTTCTTCAAAAAGAGATGCCTTCTCTTCGGCACTGCAATTCACTAGCTTCTGCTGAATAAATCGACTCCCATGTTGGTCAATGCTGAAGTTAAACATAAACGAAGAATCATTTCTTTTCATATAGGGGACGATGTGGCAATCAACACTTAAATGAAAGGACATAGTACGAATTACCTGATTTCAACAATATGCCCTGCTATATCAGACAATGCAAACTTCCCTGAATTAGTGGATTTAATTTCATCCAGAAAAGGTGGCTTTCTATGGCCATTGAAACTGTTGACTACTCTCTGCCCAGGATAATTCCCTGATTTTCTATGAGAACCTTGGGAAATTTTTGTTTCATTTTTCCAACCTAGAGAATTTGTTTCGCTTACTGAGGAGGATGACATTATTGGACCAGCAGGAGATGGGGCAGGGAATTGCATCATGATGCCCATGCTAGGATAATTTCCCAAATAACTACTACAGCTGATCCCCACATTTCTTGAATTTTGAATGCTCACACCCCCATTTAGTGAAGGCTGAAACTTATCACCACCTGCATAAGGTGCAACAGCTAAATCCTGCTGTGAATGTGGAGAATTGACCTGGTACCCAGGAAAAGTTCTTGATGCCAATTGTCCATGCTGAAATGCAGCAACATATGCTTCCTCAAGAGGGTGTGGATAATACTGCATGTGAAAAGGGTCTATGAAAGAAGGTTTTAATGTTAACTCATGCTGCCCATAAAACTTGTTTAGATGATGCAAATCACCTGCATTTGGAAACCCTTCCTCTGATGGAAGACTGGCAGTCCGGCCATTTAGGCTTGAAACTGAAGTAGCTTCAAATGGTAGAGGGAGGGTAGCATGAGATGGGTAGCCAGTCATATATGGGGACAAAATTGTGGAACTTATAGCATATCCCCCTAGCCTAAATTGTGGAGAAAATAACTCCAATGGCTGAGAACCAGGGTAAAATGTTGCTCCTGAATTCATAAATGCTACTGGCGATGCATATAAGGGAGAGGTGAGTCCAGAAGGCAGCGATGCCTGCACTCCAATAGAGGAGAACTGTGCATGTCTATGGGGATGCTTTTCCCAGTAACTTTCTGAATTATTTATTCCCTGAGAAGCTATATGCACTTGGACAGGCTGTACTTGGTGTGAAGTACCTTGAATACAAGAATGATTTAGTATAGCCCTTTCATTAAGTTGTTGCTCTTGTTGCCTGGGTCTGCTAGTTTCTGCATTAGGCACTCTTATTTTGTGCTCCGCTGTGGATTGAACGGACTGATGGGTGCCACTGTTTAATGCAACATGCTTCATTCCAAGAGTCTTGTTGTCCAATTCATTCTTTCTTGTGCTTTCTGTTCCATCAGCACATGGTGAATTTGGGACAGAGGTTTTAACACCAACAGCATCAGCATTAAGGGAACTTGTCTCTAGACCATTAGCAGTTAATGTAATTGATTCCGATGGATGTGAAATATTAATAAAACAAACACTAGAGGAGGTCGCGTGCACATCATGATCAATTGATTCTTCTTGTGTTGCATGAGTTGATGAATGAGACTGACTATATACAGGAGAAGGGGTCCGAGGGAAGTCTTCCTGCAAATTGATGAAGCAAAAAGAATAAAATCAACGAGAGAGATTCAGAATAGAATGTTAAAAAAGAGAACAATTACTTTATACTGAGAAATTATGGTATACTAGCAGACTAGGGAGCTATAACAAATATTGGAAATATATAACCTTCAGAAGAATCAATTGGTATTGCCAGTTTTTACATTTAAATATGATGAACATCCTCATCAATGATAGATAATGATCATTATTCAATAAGAATAGTTCATTCTAGAAAATAAGACTGTTGTTGACTATTCAGTACCTGTATCAGATCAACCAAGCTTTTTGGGAGATTAGCCAATGGAGCTTTGGTCTGCTCAGGCATATGTGTGCTACTATTTTCCACCAAACCTTTTGAAGCTGACCTGGGTGAACTATCATCAGGAATCTCCTCCTTATGAGTAGAAAGAGGACATCGAGACAGATGCAATGATCCTATATCACTGGTATCCAAAGAAGTTATGTTTCTACCACCATAGCAAGGAAGCTTAGAATTGAAGTTGGCACCAGCAGGGTGATATGCAGAACAAGAAGGATCGAAGCACCATTCTTTCCGAGACTCATAATCCTCAGGAGCATTGCTTAAACCACCAGAATTTGGATTCAGACTAGAACAATGCAGGGTTAACAGATTTTCAACTTCTGCAAATGAACCCTCCATACTTGGTGGTGCACTACCACTTCGACTTGTAACAACATCTGATTGATCTCTATGAAAGTTTTGCCCCCTCATAAGAAAACCCAACTCCTCAGTTGTCATACTTTTGAATTGAGATCCAAAAGCTATAGTATCCTTTGAGGAAAGCCATTAGCAACCCGGGCTGCTTTCCACCATTCTCATAGGGCTCTCAATCGCTATCCTAGTTATAGAATCAAAAGCAACTTACTATAACACTTTCACAAAATTATGCACTACACAGATCCAAGTCCCACGCAACAAACAAAAGTTTGTTTGGTTGGTACAAGAGGTGTTGAATAAATCCTTGATCACGAGAGGAAAAATTAAAGACATATCAGAATAAATTAAACTTTAGCACTGACCATGCAGTGGAAGAACATAAAAGGAGACGAGCATCATCAAATAATAACGGCGAAGTCTAAGATTAGTAAGAAATTTTTGAGATTTAAGTGATTGCTTATGCATAATCAAGCTACTAGACTAAAACTGATGGGGAACAGAGTAATAGCATTTATGATTTCTTTTTTAATTGTGTTTGATGTTCATTTTAAATATATAATATTAGAATTAAGGATAAATGAACATCAAACACAATTAAATAATAAAGCATAAATGCTATTACTATGTTCCCCAACAAAAACCCACGAAAGCAGGAAGGGAGAGACAAATGATAGTTTTAAATTCTCCAAAGCAATATTTAAAAAAAAAAAAAAATTATGGAGAAAGATAAGAATTAAGTTGGTCACTGAAAACTCCATTAATATGGATTGAATTCCCCTGGAACTGTGTATTGCAGTTTGAAATAATAACTATCCGTATTAATTAGACTAAAAGAACCAACATTCTAACCACAATCAGTGCAAGAAGTGTTCTTCCTCTTCTGAACCCAAGAAGGCAATGAATAATGGGGAGTCCAATTAGCCTAGGAGTTTTCCAGCTTTAACAAACTAAGCTAAGCCTTTGTGTTTGAGACAAGCTCATGTTGATAGGTTTGAACTTGAACATTCTTTACAGCCTCAATCTTTATAGTTATGTCCAATTGTCCATTTTATTAGATCGGAAAGAGCTTGAATTCCCAACAAACTATCTGCTGTAACAGTTCAGTTCGTCTTTAATTGCCTATGTTTGTACTGAACATAACCGTTAAGAATGCAAATTTCTTGCATTGTATATACTCACCACTTCTTTTCTTTTTCTTTTACATGAATTAAGATTGTGTCAAGGAGCTATAAGTCTACATAAGTACACAGCAAATACACAAAGAGGAGCCTCAGTATGAATTTGAAATCAACAACCAAACACCAAATTAGCATACTCACTCCTAATTGATTATGATAATGAAATAAGACCAGACCTAGTTAATTTTGCATATTCTTCAAACCTCCCTCAACAGATGAAACTCTCCATCAAATCCAAGCTGGAGAAAAAAGAAAACACACACACACACACAAAAACAAACAGGGAACATGTTTTAGGAACAAATACAAGAAAAAACACATGTTTTAGGAACAAATACAAGAAGACAATAGAATTCACAGAGAATCAGAGTTGTTAGGTGATGGAGACAAGCAACGAGAACAGTTGATGCCTCACAGTAAAAGATGGAGAATATAAACGTTAATAGCCATACCAGCTGATGATGGCAACCTTAGAAGCTTGAATTCTAAAACAACAACCCCCAAGTCTCTTGGAAACCCCGCAGAGTTCTGGAAAAACCAGAAAACAAATGTAAGATGTAATAAAACTGAAAAGTATAAAACCCCACTGCAATGTAGTGTATCACCGGGATTTGAGGTTTTATAAATTTATTTATTGTCTGGGATTCAACTCAACTCAACTCAACTAAGCCTTAAAATCCCAAACTAGTTGGGGTCGGCTATATGAATCCTTTTCCTCCATTCGCATCGATCCAAGACAAGATTTTCATTAATTCCTAGTACAGCCATATCTTTCTCGATGACTGTCCCCCATGTAAGTTTCGGTCTCCCCTTTCCCCGTCTAACACCTGGCACCTGGACCATGTCACCTTCCAGGTGCATTTACCTTGTGAAATGACATTAACGCCATCTTGCATATTTAATTGCGCGAGCTGGATTCGTGACAGATTAGTCTTGCAAATATTAATGTCGTCGCTGGGTCTCTCTGGTAACCAAGTTTGGACACGTGTTTGTGGAGCTTTCTCACACTAAAACGCGCGAACACGTAGCCGTCTCTTCCAATAACGAAAGTTGCGTTTGGAACCAAACAAATGGTGTAAATTTTTCTCTCTCGTTTTGGCTTTCTTCTTTCTAAACAAATGCCAATCGTAAGAAGGACTAAATTTGTATGTTAGATAAAATTTTTTGACTAATCAAAATATTGATCAGGTGCACGTATACTGCATGTGCACCATTGCCATATGAACCCAAAACCACAAAAAATACAAGGATGCCGTTTGCGTAATCTAGTCTGTTTTAATAAGTTCAAACTTGACTTATTAAGAATTCTTAAAAATTTTATAAAAAATTTAATACTTGTATTCCAAGAGAAGTGAACCTAATACCTACAAGAATCATTTGAATAATTTATCATTAAATTATATTTTATATTATTTTTTATATATAAATATATTTATTATAAATTTATATATGAATAATAAAAATATTATTAAATAATATTAAATGAACTGATTCACGAGTTTACGAATCAAGTTTTAAAAAGATTGCTTATTTTCTAAACGAGCCGATCTTAATCTAAATTTTTAATAAGTAACTTACAAACTATGCATGAGCTAGCTCGGCTCATTGTAGGTTAACTATTTACAAGAAAAATGATGTCCTAATACCTCAAGTCCAAGAGAACCAAAAAACACCTGGACACTAACTACGAACATGAAATGTACATAGCTAGCAAGAATTGCCGTCCACAATTATGAAAGTTATACAAAACAACTCGGTATAACAAAATTGTACACAACTTTGACAGTGCGAAAGACTTCAGTTTGGAGGGAAAAGTATAAATTTGCAGCATCGACCAAGGAGAAGGATCGGAGAAGGAGATCACTGTGCAGCTAACAATAAAATACATACTATCTGTACTAACATGGGAAGAAAGATTGCCCATTTTCTAAACGAGCCGATCTTAATCTGAATTTTTAATAAGTAACTTACAAACTATGCATGAGCTAGCTCGGCTCATTGTAGGTTAACTATTCACAAGAAAAATGATGTCCTAATACCTCAAGTC
The DNA here is from genome assembly GCA_029379385.1 of Quillaja saponaria. Classification (NCBI taxonomy): domain Eukaryota; kingdom Viridiplantae; phylum Streptophyta; class Magnoliopsida; order Fabales; family Quillajaceae; genus Quillaja; species Quillaja saponaria. The sequence continues at coordinate 21,979,166 of CM055611.1, forward strand.
CAAGAGAACCAAAAAACACCTGGACACTAACTACGAACATGAAATGTACATAGCTAGCAAGAATTGCCATCCACAATTATGAAAGTTATACAGAACAACTCGGTATAACAAAATTGTACACAACTTTGACAGTGCGAAAGACTTCAGTTTGGAGGGAAAAGTATAAATTTGCAGCATCAACCAAGGAGAAGGATCGGAGAAGGAGATCACTGTGCAGCTAACAATAAAATACATACTGTCTGTACTAACATGGGAAGAGGATAGGAGATGGGTTTCTCTGCAACTTACCATCTGATAAATCTAGTTTTTTCATCTTTTCTTCACACCAAAATAACTGTTGTGGTGATCCTCATCATTCTGAGAACCCTTGATATGACTTTAATGTCTATAAGGCCAAGCAATAGTTGAACATCCTCATGGGTTTGGGGCCACGATTTCTTTTTCCACCCTTTCCTCTTTGTACGCAGTTCTTTCAACTTCATCGCTTTCTGCATTCAAAGGGACAAACATATATACAAATCACTTATATTCCACATGAATAGTATTATTTAGTGACCATCCATTACTAAAGGCAAGTAGAATAACATAATTAACTTAGTCAAGACAAAGAATTAGATCCCTAATCAGTTATATATATATATATATATATATATATACACACACATGAAAGTGACATAATTGGGCCATTTTCAAGTATGAGATGAGACGTGTGCTTTATGAGCGTTGTAAACTTAATAAGTAGACGTAACAATGACAAACCCTTACAGATCATGACCTTTTCAAATCAAATTGGCTCTCTTAGCCATAAACTCTGATACTAAGTATGTTGACCACATGATTTTGATAATATACATCAGTCTAGGCCTGGATATAGGCCACCTAAGGAGGATACTACATAAGTGTAAACACCATGGAACAAACAAGATGTGATTGGTTGCCAACAAGAATCTTTTCACAGTAGATGAAAATTAATGATTGTTATTTCATAATATGCTAACCTAGGATGCAAGAAAAAGAAAAATCAGAAGGTTACCTTCTCAATAGAAGATTGAATTTGTTGAAGAGGAGTTACAAGCTGGTTCTGATTTCCAAACATGTTGCGAACGCCACTTGACTTTTTCTTGTCTATCTTCAGGAAACGATGGAATGTAAGGATTGCATTCTCAATTATCCTAATAAGATCAGGGGCAAGGACTCTAGTGTCTGAGTCATCTTCTGTCCCTTGCTGATCTGAACCTGAGTATAATCATAAAGCATATTACTTGGAGACACAAGCACTGAAGGGAGAAAAGTCAGCCAGGAAACTGTTTTGATCTCTCACAGACTCACACTCAATAGAACTGGACATCTACCAGAGCAGTAAAAAGGGAAAAAGAAAGAAGAAAGAAGGAGGAGGTCTGAGTCATAAAAATGGTATTCCTAACAAAGACAAGGAAAATAGTGAATAAGAGAAAAGTTTACCCTGTATATTAGGAACTTGGATTAGTTTAGGCAAAAGGTTCCTTGTACGAGCATAAATTTCTGCCCTCAGCCCTTGCTCAAAAGGTTCATTCTCGATAAATCTTTGTAACAAAACCTGGAATTGCTGAAACTGCTGCGCACTCTGGTTGTAACAGGAGGAACTTTCATGTTGGCAAGATATCTTCCGACTCATTTGAGTGTACAGACAGTGAAGTGCCTCCCAAGTTAAGCAGATTTGACCTGCATATGCTGTTTCAATGTCTTGGTATGGCTCATTCTCTGGCTGCTGAAGATGCTCGGACTCATCATCAGGTTCTCTGGCTGCTGAAGGCTGCTGGAAGCCTGTAGGGATAAGGATGTAGAGAGTATATCATTAGATGCAGCTACGAAAGAACAGATAAACAACATCATTCAGCTTTGGATTGGCATACTCATAATATCCCCAAAAAGAAGTAAAGTCCAACCTGAATGCCAAAGCACGCCCCTAATACTCAACATTAAAAACTCTGATTCCAGAGAATCCAAAACCAAGCACAATTTTCATTTTCTTTTTTTTCTTTATTTTTTTCATTAAGAAAAACTAGATCAACAATGCTCAAATCCAGGATAGAATTGTTTCTAATTGGTTTCCTAACAGTTAAATTGTACAGTGAGTTGAACACATATGATTTTAGTTCGATTTGGATTGGTGCAACAGTATCGGCCTTGGTTTTGACTAAACTATAAACTGAACTGAATCATGATACACATTCCCAGTCCAAGTTTACAGTAAGCCAGCAGAATTCAATTCCAAAATCCTTTCAGGACTGGACCTCATCTAGTAGGTGTTATAAATACTAAATAATAGTTAACATTTCAACAAGTGGAGATTAAAACAGGTGATTTTACCTTTGCCCAATTCGCTAAGCTGATGCAGGCTCATTCGATCAAAGAACAACATTCCCTCACAGTACTTATCAAACACAGCATCAAACCCTCGCCACCATTGCTGACCTTCAGCTTCTACATCCCTCCACTCACTAGAGCTGGTTTCTCCCTCTTCCTCTTCTTCCTCCTCTTGCTCCTCTTCTGTGCATGGTTCTTCTTCTGGAATCAACACCATGAAACTGTTTCTTCTCAATTCTTTTAACCTTCTCTTTACCTCGTTGGTAATAAAATCATCATCATCATCCTCAGCTTCAGCAGCAGGATCAGCATTAGCTGACTTAAACTGATAATTACAATCATTCCCGTTCTTTGGTTCCTCGGGCTGTGGCACTGGCTTATCTTCTTCATTCTCTATTCCAGGTTTTTGAGCTTTTCTAAACTTCTTGATCTTAAAAAAATTCATGTCCAACTACCCTTGCTTTGTAAATGTGTTCCCTTGTAATCCAGCTTATTACTTGGGATCTTTCTTTTAAATCACAAACACGAGCACCTAGAATCACACCAAAACGGAAAGAAAACTTATAGATGGACAGAACATTATTAATATTAATACAGGAAAACTCGTCTTTTCTATATCAATTCTAAATAAGCTTTCAGCCTGAGCTCTTCCATATCGAAGGGGTTTAAAGAAAAATGTCAATGTGGGAGTTAAAAAATGGTGTCAAACTGTCAAGCTCAAAACAGAAAAATGTCATTTTTACCCCTCAAATACTCCAAGAAGCATTTACTAGCAAAATTTTCAAATAAGTGGTTCACTACAGCAATATATTGAAGAATAACTGATTCCGAAGCTTTCAGAAACTCAGAAGATGGATTTCCCTTTGGTAAAACAGGAATAGCATTACCGTGATCATACCCAACAACCTCTCAAGATTCATGCAAATTCCTCGAAGATTGGAGTGCCCAGAAGCACATTCCCTGTCAACATCAATTAGAAAACCACAAAAAAGTGCATCTTTATGAACAGAGAAGCATCGCAGCTACTGATCACGACCCAAATAAACTATGATCAATTTTTGTTGATTTTCTTCACGGTTTATAGCCCAAAACCGCATCTTTTGACCAGCTTGAGACCAAAAAAACCGAACAAGAAAGATCCAAATATCTTTAACACTCAAAAATTAAATACAACAACGAAAAACAGAAGAAAAAAAAAGAAAACTTCAACAAAGAAGCCAACTGCCAGAGATACCCAGTAAATCAAATCACATTCTGGGTAATTTCGAAGAAATCAGGTAAAAATACTTATGAAAATCCCATGAAATCAGTGAAGCTGTTTTTTTTTTTTTTTGGATAGGATTCAGTGAAGCTATTAGTAATGAGAACCCACGAGCTGAAGAAGACACGAGGGATTGTATAAGAAGAAACCCTAGGAGACTACATGAGCAAGAGAGTGAAAAATTGAGACACAGAAACAGCGTTGTTGGAAACAAAGAAAATGCAGTAAATGTGAGAAATAAATTGTTTGATTTCCATTTCCAATAAAATTTGATTATTTCGTGGTTTTTTATACGTTAAATGAAATTAAAAAAAATTAGTGATTTATTAAAGACATGACTTTTCATAAGTGTGTTGAATTTTTTCGTAAATGGCAGATTGGGGAGCACGAAAGCCTAGAAACCAGTGGACAGAGTCATCGTACAAAGAATATTGTCAGAAGGTACTACGTGGAGGGAAGAAAATAGAAAGCCGCGCAAAAGTGGATTTGATTTGCATTAAGTTCTTTGAAATTTTGTAATTGGCCTTCGTAAAACTCCCTAATGAGAGCTATGTCCTTTGAGTCGTTAATAGAAAAGAAAGGAATAATTAAAGCAAAAAATAACCTCAACTCAACTGCAGTCTGCCGGTTATGGGTCTTGGATTGGTGGAGAGGATAGTTAGACCTGGTTTCTATCTAATTATATTTTTATTATGTTTGGATTGTAAGTTGTGGTTCGTAATTATGGTCACAAAATTTAATTTATGTATAAATTATAAAAAAATAATATTCATTTTTAGTGTGTTTAAAAGTTTGGTTAGTAAAAAGATAAAAAAAAACAGAGTTGAAAATATAACGTAAAAAAGAAAAGAAAAAGATGGACCAATGTCATAGGAAATGCATTCTGAGACGATCGAGATGCAGGCCACAAAGAGCCAAAAGGGCCGCGGAGCTGCCTAAGCATCCTTGGCGTCATGGGAGATGCCAGCCCAAATGAATTCTACAACAAGTTGGAATTCGCAATCTCTTATAAAGTTTTTTAAATACTTTTTTTGCTAGATCACTCCCATTGTCGTGTCATTATAAATTGTTATTCACATAGATTATTACAAATAAAATTTGTTTATTCTTTAAATCGATATTGCCTTTAAAAATATTACAAAGTTGGTTTTAACTAAATATCTGGTCAGTGGCCTGGACCATCTATTACAAGTATTATGGAAGGCGTAAATCATCAAAGCTAATGAAGATTGAAGTGGAGGTTCTTTCTAAAGCATAATGTAAAAAAATAAAATAAAAAAAATTGGATGGACCAGTGTCATGGGATATGCATCCCAAGATGCTCATATGCAGGCTACAAAGAGGGCTGCTGAGCGGCCCAAGCGGCCCTTGGCCTCATGGGAGACGCAGCCCAAATGGACTCTACAACGGGGTTGGAATTCGTAATCTCTTTCAATTTTATTTTATTTTTTAATAATTTTTCAGTTAGATCACCTCATTGTTGTCATTATAAATTGCTATTGACATATACTATTACTAATAAAGTTTGTTTAACCTTTAAATTCATATTGCCTTTTAAAAATATTACCAAAGTTGGTTTTAACAAAATATCTTGTAAATGGTCAGTAAAAAATTGATAAGATGAAAATCGTCAAAGTTTATAGAAATTAAAAATATAATGCTTTATAAGAAATAAATCACCAATAATTATACTGATTTACTTTTAAGTTTTAGCTTTTAAACATATAAATCGTCATAAGTTTCCTACTAGTAATTCATGAGAAATATTATTATCATACATAAATCCATCACGAATGATACTAGCAAAATTTCCTATAATAGCTAAATGGCTTAGATGATCATTTAAGTTTTATTTAATAAGAATCTCTAGAGCAAAGTTTTACATACCGTACATATTGGGCGTTACTAATAAATTATATTATAGCACCTAAATCGTCAAATGTTGGATGATTTATGAAATTCTCTAATGCCTCAACAATTTACTAACAGACACATGTAAACGGTCAATGTGGATTCATTTTATCTTTCTGAATTGTTTTTCTCAATGATTGAATAAATTATTTAACTATTGTAATGCCCATAGTAACAACCTTGTTCAGAGAAGTGTTCATTCCTACTTCCTAGAGACTAAAATACAATATTTTTCGTTGTGATTCTCTAGCATAGCAAGACTATAAATAAAATGATAAAAGGGAAAAGTTGTATAGTGTAGGACTAAGCATAGATGCATTGAAAAACTTCCATGTAACTGCAAGCAACATGCCTTTTCTTTTTTCTGCTTTATTTATAGCAGCAGCAGCAGCCATTCTAATGGATAGTATTATAAAGTATGTTATACTATATTGTCATACATGGTAAATGTCTGTTTCATTATGCACTACTTCCCTATCAGAAAATTGTCTTTCTTTATTGAAACAAGTATTACAACAAAGGAAATATACATGATATTTTCTTACATCAAACAACTATTACAGCAAAGGAAATATACAGATTCTTGGTATAAACAAAAACATATTCAAATGGTTTAGCGTCTACGCTAGTAACCTAGCCAAGCAGGTGGTATAGGCTGAAACTTGCTCTTTGCACACGCCAACACATCATAGTACTCTACATGGTTGAAGCAGTCACGAAAATCAGTGAAGAGCTTTTCAAACACCCTCCATTGAACTTTGATTGATCTTGTATAAGGATATGGAAGAAAAACCTGCAGAATGTAATAACAAAGATAACTAACAAGAAGAAGAAGAAGGAATAAGAGTTGATTGGGAAGAAAAACCTGAGTAACTATAAAGAAATGAGCATTGTTGTAAGTGCAATACATAATTATTTTTCGCAGTGCAGAATATCTATTTAAATGGTCTATATCCAATCAGCATCAGCATCTTAGTGCTAAAAAATTAAACATGGCTTTCAAGTTTCAACCTTTCTGCTATGAAGTCACTTATTTGGATGATCTGTTAAACCTGAAGACTCCATGTATACTAAGTACTGCAGATTTGTGGAAGAGTGAAATGAATTCAGTACTTAACAGATTAATATGGTTGTTTACTTGTTTTGTTGACCAGATAAGGTCCTTTCTTTTCCCATCTTTGACATATACCCAGATAAGACTCGTCAAAATTTGATCTTTAAATTGTCTTTATCTCCATAAATTAAATAACAAAAAGAACAAATAGAAAAGGAATTTCTTTTTGCCTTCTGCAATTCTTGTGAATATGTAGGCTCCTACCTAATACTAACAATGTCCATCATGCACATACATGCATCTTGCTGTGTTATGTTAATGCACAAATAAGTTTCAGTCAGTATAATATGAAGTAAGCAGCTTACATCCCCCTCCTGTACAAGGCGTTTAAGTAAGAAAAAAGTGTGCTCATTTTCCTCCAAATTGTCAAGAACAGCCAGCCAAATCCGTGAGGCAAGTTCATGGGCCATGTCTCTTGATTTGCCACAAGCAATGAACTGGTCTGCCAGCAGGAAAAAAAAAAGAGTTACTTACTCATCCATTATTGGAGGACTAAGTTTTGGGGCATATGGAAATCCAAGAACAACTAATGATTGATTTATCAATTGAATGACAAGAAATGAAAAGCCTGATGTCAGGGCCTGGTTTGGAATTACTTGAAACTTCAAGAGTTCAAGCAAACAATCAAGCAATGTTACAATTGTTCGCTCGTGAATTTAGTTACCAACTGCAATTTTGTATACACAACCCTCGCCAATCAGATAGACACCTCAAAGCAATATGTATTCAACATTATATGATTTAAAGGCCACAAAAGGATGAATGACAGGAAACTATACACTCATGGAGAAATTATATGTGATATTGTTAGTATTTTATTAAAAGCATACTGATTGTAGTTACTTTGACGTGTAACATGCCACTATTATCTCATGAAACAAGAATTGTTAGTGCACCTACGTAAAGAGAAGCAAGTGCCAGCAAAAAGAATGTTGATATGTCTTTCAACATGTCAAATGCAAAGTGGGTGTTGTAGATGCAGCTGTTTTCTTCCAAATAAATGTCAGCAAGGTTGTAGCAAGAAAATAGACAAATTTAAAGCAGAGGCCACACCAATAATGGTTCCATGAAGTATTCCACTGGGAAGTGGTGTAGTTGAAAGTTCAAGCTGCTCTTTCAAAAACAGATAAGTGTGCCCAACAATCTCGTCTATCTCACCATCCAGAGCAAAGACATGTTTACTAACATATAAAGCCGTAAATCTCCTGAAATCATTAGGTGAGACTGTCAGAATACTGCGTCTTATGTCATAGTCAAGCACATCAATACTCAGCAAAGGAAATTATTGAAGTGTTAACACTTTCCTTTTAGCAGTTATTGTATTTGTCAATACTTGATAAGTTCTGCATTACTTGCAAAAATTCTAAAATTATTAATGTAGGAACTAACTGGGGCCCTTCCCACCAAGGAGGTTGACTTATTATTTTTTTTTGAAGATCATATATGACCATAATTGTTACTAGATACTCAGATTCTTTCATCCACATTCTGACAAAATATCTTTTATCAGATGCATTATGGTGCTTAAGTCTAGCCTAAACCATTTCGCAGAAGGAGCTCCTAGTTAAATAGTACTAAGCATATGTCAATTGGGAATACAACAAATTTAATATAAGTAATGCTATAGGTTTCTTGTGAAGTGTATTGTAGTGTAAACAATAAAGATATTACCTTCTGCTCAAACCTTGAGGAATAGGCCCCGGCCATCTTTTAACTTGGCCAGCCCAAGGATAACTCCTGATCAGAGCAGCTTGCCACAAGTATTCACAACGAAATAGAGCAGCCCACTGCTTTTTAACACAAGATATCTGTGCCCACTCTGAGACTGGGACTCTTATAAAAATTTCTATCAGGAGATGATCAGGAAGTTTTCCAAATGGATTAACAAATGCTGTTAAAGTCCCTTTATCACTATCATTGGTCATTAGAATTCTGCATAGCAAGATGCATATTTCCAGAATTACTGTAGACATAAAGAAGAAAAAGAAACAAAGCAAATGAACATTTTCCTTTTTCCGTTTTGAAAACATTGATAAGTTTTCTTTAAGTAACATAAATTGTAAACAACTCAAACGCAGAAAACTCCCTCAAAATAAAAAAAATAAAAAATAAAAAATCCAAAAAAACCCATATTGTTTGATCAAATTAGTCCAAATTCCTAACATCCCACAAGCCTCACAATTTTTACAAAGAAACTTGAAAAAAAAAAACAAGGAAAAGAAGAAAGGGTACCAAAATATTGGTTAGTTCACAGAGGCAGACAAGTCCTCCTATCTCAAGCAGAGAAATTCAAAATCATGTGTGAAGTACGAATCTTAACCACACAAACTTCCATTTAAAATTCAGCAAAAAAAAAAACTCCACTGAAAAGTCAAGATTATAGGTAAGCTCAGTAGGTGTTCATGGCAGGTATATGAAGATGAAGTATAACATGCTTTGGAAGTAGGCGAAAAACAATTGAATCATAACTCACCAAAGAATAAATTTAAGTACCTGATAGAAATTAGAAAGAGTTAAAGCTTGAGTAAAAGGTTTTGGGTTCTAGCTGAAAGTTTGCCCCTCGCAAAAGAGAGAGAAAGCAGTCGGCAACTCAGGACCAAGCTAGTGTATGCCAGGTGAGGTCTCCTTTGTGTTTCTCTCTCTCTCTCTCACTCTCGGTCTGGCAAGAATCACATATTATCTGCTAATTTTCGTAATAGATGAAAATTCGTTATCAGTCGTATATAAGCCAAGGATTAATCCTTTGAAAGGATATCAACTTTTTTAACTATCAATATTTTAAATTAGTTAGCTGTGTGAAAATACATAACACTTTAATTGCTGGATTTTATATTTTTACAATAATATTAAATTATTAATATTAATCATAGTAGCTAAAAATGTCAACATAAAGCAAATGTCTCTTCTTTAGTTTTAAATATACATCTTATGGGGAAAAAAAAAACATAATCTTGCACTAGTTTCTTGTTAAGGTAAGATTACAAATAACTTACAGCTCTATTCAGCAAATAAAAATGTACATTATATCAAATACTAAAAGTTTAAAGTAAGAAAAAACAATCTTAAAGTATTTTACTCTTAAAGAAGTTTAAAATAAGATAAAATAATTTCTCATATTTAGAAATAAAATTTTTTACTCTTAAAAAAATTTAAACTTTAAAGTAAGGAAATTATATATTTCGATATTTAAAAATTAAATTCATAACATTTTGATAAGCCCATATTATTAAAAAAATAATAAATTTTAACAGCTCGTTATTTTATTAAGTTATACTGTATTTTAAAATTTTGTTAACTTGCAGTAACATAACTAATGAATAAGAATGTGAGTGAGATAAGAGAATATGTAAGACTATTTTAGATATCTTTTTTGCTAAAAAGGAAAGAAAAAAGTAAAAAAGACAAAAGTTTTAAATAGTACCTTTTTTCTTTGTTCATAGACAAAAGTTTATTTAAAGAAGGGAAAACAAAAGGAAAAAGAGCAAATATGGACAGATGCATATTTGGGAGGGGAAGGGCAAAATGGAAAATAGGGAAAGATGTGTGACGAGTTTCGGGAAATCATCTAGCGACGTGGCAATCGCCAATAAAACGATCTTGCAGGGGGGTCCCAGCTTTCCCGTTAAATCCTCACCATCCCAAGATTTCCCACGTCAGCATAAAAAATCTACGTTGTGGGTTCAGGCTAAATAGTTAATCAGAGATTTGCTAGTTTTGCTGTACATTTATCCGCACTGAGTCACAGTCTCTCTCACCAATACATATCGTGGCCGTTGCAGTGACCGTGCGCTCCAAATTTGCCAACCAATACATAATTCACGTCCTCCTCCCTCCATCTCTTTCTTCCTCTCGGCAAGTTTGTCTCTAGCCTTAACTGTTCTTCAATTCGATCGGAACCCTAGGGTTTTGGTCGTTTTTTCACACATCCAATCCATCAGATCTTGGACTGCAAGCTCAGATTCGTTGCACTGTCCTTGTCGATCCATCATTTGTCCAATCTGATTCCTGATAGAAAATGCCAGCGGTGTACGGAGCTCGCTTGACTACCTTCGAGGACTCTGAGAAGGAGAGCGAGTATGGTTACGTTCGTAAGGTATGTTGAAGTTCGTGATCTGTTGTCTTCACTCTTGTCATAGTGGATGCGGGAGTAATTGGATTGTTTTTACTGGATTTGCTTTCATTTATGTTTCCAAGTGTATGTATTGAAATTGATATAGTTGGATCGACATGATATGGTTCGGTTGATGATACGCAAGCTCTTGGAGAGTTCAGTTGGATGTTAGATTAATACTTTGATCAAATGTTGTAGTTTGAGACTTTTAGTGTCCTTCTTGTAGTTTTGAATTTAGAATTTGAGCTGTTTGATCAGGCTATGCAGTTGATTGTGGTTTGGTTGAAAACATCTACACTCATGTTCAATTATGATGGATTTGATCGTTCACTTTTGTCTCTATTTTTAGAGACTGGTCTTTGTTGGGAGCGGTGATTGGATATGATTAACTATACGATTTGGGTGGTCGCAAGTTTGTCATTGCTTTGATGAGAATCTGATTGGTGTATGTCTTTGTTTTGAAAATTATTTAGAAGGCCCTGTAATCCGTAGTTGAATTCTTTGGCTAATTACTCGGGTTTATCCAAAAGTTTCATCGATAATAAAACTTACTCTATTTTATCCAATTACCACTTGACAGGTATCTGGACCAGTCGTCATAGCAGATGGCATGGCTGGAGCTGCTATGTATGAACTAGTGCGTGTCGGTCGTGATAACCTCATTGGTGAAATTATTCGATTGGAAGGAGACTCGGCTACTATTCAAGGTCTTGTATTTCCAATTCCCATCATTCATGATTCTGCTCAATTGTCACTGTTAATACTTATTTTCCCAAGGATAATGGTGATATTACTTTTTTATAATATGGTCAGATAGGACATTGATATTTGAATTTTTAATTTAATTGACAAGAAACCTTTTATCTATTTAATTTTAGTTTATGAGGAAACAGCTGGGTTGACGGTAAATGACCCTGTCTTACGGACACACAAGGTGAGTCTTGCTATCTTGTTTTTCTCGATTGTGTAAATGCCTTGTTGACTGCATCAGCTAATAAATGGTATATTAACAGCCTTTATCAGTGGAGTTGGGACCTGGAATATTGGGAAATATTTTTGATGGAATTCAGGTTTGCCTTGATTTAACTTGCAGCTTTCTCTCTCTTTTTACGTTATCATTTGCATTATTTTTTATTTTTACTTCAGAGTTCAGAGGACATCCGATTTATTTCTCAAGTTTCTGATACAGTATTTGTTTCGGCAGTAACAGAATTAGAATTCATCCATTTTTGTACATTTGTGTTACTAATTAAACAGAGGCCCTTGAAGACCATTGCAAAAAGGTCTGGAGATGTCTACATTCCCCGTGGTGTATCTGTTCCAGCCCTTGACAAAGATATACTTTGGGAGTTTCAGCCAAAAAAAATTGGTACTAAATAATTTAATTATGTTTTTGAGATGCAGCTGGAAAGTGAATTTTAATTTGTATTTTCTATTTTTACTTTTAATTCATTCTACCTGGTGGCAGGTGAAGGGGACCTGTTAACAGGTGGAGATTTGTATGCTGTAAGTTTCTTAGCATCATAAAAGTAGTTTGTAAATTGACCATAGAAGAATTATAGTACTGATTTTACTTGCTTATTTATTTCTATTTATTAATTTTCTCCTAAAGCATCGAATGGAATTTTTTTTTTTACCAATGCAGACCGTCTTTGAGAACAGTCTAATGCAACATCACGTTTCACTTCCTCCTGATTCTATGGGAAAAATAACTTACATTGCACCACCTGGTCAATACTCTTTGAAGGTTTGTCTTTCCAACTTATTTGACATTGTTTCAACACACGGCACCCACTTTCTATGGATGCATAACATTCTTTCAACATGTTTTTAAAATTTTTTTATTTAGTTTTATATATATTATTATGCCATGGACTTCTTAACTTTCGGACTTGGTGATAATGGTAGCTTTTCTTTAAATACTTTATGTTTTTCACCTGCATGTCTCTTTTACCCAGGAGATTCTCCATGACCTATGCCTTGTCACGAGGAATGAGAATGAAAGAGTTTTGTGTGTTTAAGTTGTGTTAAGATGGGGGGTGAGGTGGTGAAATGATAACTCTTTAGTCATCTGGCACAACTTACGATTTTATCCTTTCATAATATGCAGGATACTGTGTTAGAGCTTGAGTTTCAAGGCGTCAAAAAGCAGTTTACCATGCTTCAGGTTTTTAGCCTTGTCCTTTATTACAGTTTCAAAGTCATCCTGTGACATATTTGTCGTAAATTGCTGTGTTTTCTTACCTTGAATGTGCTTCACCCCCTTGCAGACTTGGCCCGTGCGTACACCAAGGCCTGTTGCCTCTAAACTTGCTGCTGATACTCCTCTACTTACTGGTCAGGTAAAAAATATTCATTAGTATCTCATCAATGGCTTATATGTTAATAGCTAAACATGTCTAATGAGTAATGATTTTCTTTCATATCAGCGTGTTCTTGATGCCCTTTTCCCCTCAGTTCTTGGTGGTACATGTGCCATTCCCGGAGCCTTTGGTTGTGGAAAAACAGTCATTAGTCAAGCTCTTTCCAAGGTGAACTTTTCTTACCCTTTCAAGGCCTGGTCTTTTTTGATATGATAATGAAAATTTCCCCTTATTCATTTAGCTCTTTCTTTTTTTTGAAAATGTGTTTCCTTATGTGCAGTACTCTAACTCTGACACTGTAGTTTATGTTGGTTGTGGGGAACGAGGAAATGAGATGGCAGAGGTATGTTATTTTCTCTATCAATTTTATGTATTATTCATAGTTATTTTCTTTGATATGGTTAACTTTTTTTTATGATTGTTCAGGTTCTTATGGATTTTCCCCAACTTACAATGACATTGCCTGATGGCCGTGAAGAATCAGTCATGAAGCGAACAACACTTGTGGCCAACACTTCAAACATGCCAGTGGCTGCTCGTGAGGCTTCAATTTATACAGGTAACCTCCTGGCACCACCACCCCCCTGATTCTTGTTTTTCTCTTTAGTTCTTGGATTTTTGATAAATATCGTAGATTTTCTTTTGGCTCACAAGCATCCCGTAATTGAATTAATTGACTTGTAAACTGAATCTCATTTGCAGCTATAGATTGGGTTGCAGTGCTAAAATAACCAAAAAATTATAAAAGAAAGTGAAGAAAACAATGTGTAGTTCCCTTTTTTTTTTTTTTCATACATTGTTATGTCTGTAACTCAGTGTATACTGTAATAACAATTATACTTTTGTGACCATATATCTTTTATCAAATTTCTGGTAAAGAGAAAACTTGTGATGTTGGAATTTACTTCTCTTTTTGTTAAAAAAAATGCCAAGGTGCACAATGGATCTGTATTGACAGATCTACAAGGGACACCATGTAGAGGTGGAAAAAATTGGGAAAAGATACAGAAAAAATTAGGATGCCATTTGAGGTTTGAGGTCTCACCTTGTTGTCATAGAGACATATAGTAAATTACAATGTTATTGCTTTCCATTATGATGCACGTATATAGTATTGTCTTTACGTTCCTGCAAAGTGCTCATGTACTCACTCGGAGTTTGTACGTACTATATGTAATGTTGCTTTGTTTCTGTATCCACTATATCGGACCAATGTAGTTGCATGATGGTGCTGTTGCTAGTAATTTGAAGAGTGAGCTTATTCTTGAAGGGATTGTTGTAGCAGTCTATAACTTTATATTATTGTGTAATGCAGGAATTACTATAGCTGAATATTTCAGAGATATGGGTTACAATGTCAGCATGATGGCAGATTCAACATCTCGATGGGCAGAAGCATTGCGTGAAATCTCAGGAAGGCTGGTAAAATTTTAGATTTTTCCATGACTGAATCCACTTGATCCTCTTATGATAATAAATATTTTAAACGTCACACATATACATGTTTTGATATACCTTTAAATATTTTTATTATATATTTGATGGTGGTTGATTGTATTGATGAAGCCACTGTGTACCGGGCCCAGCTACATCTTTTGTGTATTTATGTATTATGCCATTTATCGTGATCCATTGTAAATAGTTTGTAATTGCAATAAGACTTCTATTAGTTTTTTTGTTGACTTCGAGGTGGTCTCCACTTGTTAACCTTATCATCTCATGTATCTTCTATTTCATTTGGCTAAAACTCAATATTTCATGACTTGTATCTGTAATTTTTTTCTTAGCCTTTACGAATGAATTTGTTGAAGAATGTGTTCGTGCATATATATCTGACTTTGTTATGTATTAGAAATTTGATTTGCTTCGACTTTCTTGCCTTGCTCATTCTGTAGCATCTATCTTAATTCCCTTTACAGGCTGAAATGCCTGCAGATAGTGGATATCCTGCTTACCTAGCAGCACGTTTAGCCTCTTTCTATGAACGTGCTGGAAAAGTTAAATGCCTTGGTGGCCCTGAACGTACTGGTAGTGTCACAATTGTTGGTGCTGTTTCTCCACCCGGAGGAGATTTCTCAGATCCCGTAACATCTGCAACCCTCAGCATTGTCCAGGTAAAGCAAGAGCTACTTATGATTACCAAAATGGTTATTTATCCAAAAAGGAAAAAAGAATATAGATGTTGAGTGGCCAATGACTGAAAGGGAAGAAAAAGATCATTAATCCTTTTAGACCAATATTTGATCCACCAAATTCTGTATTGTCTCAACGTACTGTTCAACAGAAGGAGAAGAAAAAGAAAAAAACAACTCAACTTATTGTATATAAGCTCAATCTTTTGAGGTTGGAAAAAATCTTATTTGTCATAATCTACATTATGAGTTTTGCCCATTTTTTCCAACTATTTTTTGAGAACACAGAAGATTAATTTCTATACTTCGTATTGATTCAACGAGTTATTCTAGCCTTTTTTTTTTCCTGCCCAACTGTTCTAATTAATTTGATTTATTTTGTTTTGAACAGGTTTTCTGGGGTTTGGATAAAAAACTTGCTCAGAGGAAGCATTTTCCTTCTGTAAACTGGCTTATTTCATACTCAAAGTACTCAACGGTGTGTTTTCTAAAACCTGTTACTTTTTTTTAATTACATGAAAGCCTTTTTAGACTTACAGTAACTGCTGCTGGTCCTTTATCGTTATTTATGTGTCTTCTATTTCCAGGCGTTGGAGTCATTCTACGAGCAATTTGATCCAGATTTTATAAACATCAGGACAAAGGCCCGTGAGGTGTTGCAGAGAGAAGATGACCTTAATGAAATTGTCCAAGTATGTTTGGTTGTTGTTGTCTTTTACTGCAGGATTTTGAAATATAACCAAACACTCACTTCTGAGAGAGTGGGAAACAGAGTGTTCTTTTGGTGAGATGAGATTTGGAAGTGCTATAACCTGAGAACTGACAATATGTTTGGTGCTTTCTGTTTAATCTGGTTTACAATCTACAGTCAACATATAGAATCATGTGATGTCTCTACCTTTTTTTTTATGGATTTAACCAAATCTGGTCATTCACATCTACTGCAATGCTTTCTGGGCTACTGCAGCTTGTAGGAAAGGATGCTCTAGCTGAAGCAGATAAGATCACCTTAGAGACTGCAAAGCTTTTGAGGGAAGATTATCTCGCTCAGAATGCTTTCACTCCGTACGTCTTTGATATACTTACAGCAAGTACCTATTTGCTTTATAGTTGTTGCTTGGCCTCAGCTTATGTAGTTTACTTGTTTCACTGTGACAGATATGACAAATTCTGTCCCTTCTACAAATCTGTTTGGATGATGCGCAACATTATCCATTTCTATAATTTGGCCAATCAGGTATCCCCCTTGCCCCCTTTTCCCTACTGATTTACTGCTTCCTTGATGCACAATGTGAATGTTTCATGAATATTTACGGGGAAGGCAATAAAATGGTATTGTATTCATCTCTTTTCTTCGGAGAATGAGGGGAAGAGGAAATTCATAAAATTGATCTCCCAATAATTCACGGGGTTTGCTTTATCTATAAGAAATTGGGGACGTCTTAGCTTTTGGTTCTTTAACGTGGTTGTTCCTTGTTGCACAGGCAGTAGAGAGGGGGGGCTGGTATGGATGGTCAAAAGATAACTTACACCCTCGTCAAGCATCGGTTGGGAGATCTATTTTATCGTTTAGTGTAAGTTAATTACAATTCTAGACAAGGGAAGTAACTGGATTTGACATCTTAAGGAAAGTGGATCTTAATCTGCTGATCCATTGACATTGCAGGTCTCAGAAGTTTGAGGATCCAGCAGAAGGTGAGGAAGCTCTAGTTGCAAAATTCAAGAAGCTAAATGAGGACTTGACTAGCGGTTTCCGCAACCTTGAGGATGAAACCCGATGATTAGAGATTGCAAGATGTATTTATTGTTTGTTGTCGCTAGATTGTAAGAGGCAGTTAAAGATCCTGTGGTGGCAATCATTTGGAGTCACATTTTCATTTGAGTTTGAGCAGGAGATGCAGTGGTAGGCTTATGTAACACCTCCTTTCCAGTGTTACTTTGGCCAATTGTTTTTGTTGCAGTGTGTAGCTGTAGTTTCATCATGTATTGCAGTCATTTCCCTGGGTTATTTATTGAAAATAAGAGATGGAGTACAATTTCCTTTTGTAATAATGCAATAAGATTCATATAATTTAAATTTTATTCTCGTTCATGCACAATATGAGGAAAGTCGAGAGTTTACGATGACATGATTGAATATATGGATGATTGATGTAGAGGAGATAACGTTTGTGCTTACTCTACAGGAATAAGGGTAGATGCAAAACGATTTATGTTTTCTACCAATAGAAATGTAAAGCGACTTGTGTTGGTCAGATAGCAATAGAAGAATGGTGTTTTACAGTGAAAGTTTCAGCGACATATGCTAAATTTTGTTTAGCCTTTGTTACAGAAGTTGGTACTATTTCATTGGAACTAAAGGAATCGAAGCACAGATCATTGATAGAATTCTGGCAGTATATGGAACTTTGACAATTAGCTAGGAAGGAGAAAAATGAAACCCAGGCACATGGTCCAAAGGCAAACATAACTCCCTTTCTGGTAACTTACTGGAAGATGGCAAGGTGAACAGCTGCCCCAAAGATAGGAAATAAGCTGACGGGTGGGCACATGACCGTTAGGTTGTACTTGGACTCAAAAACGAAGGCCCTGGGTAAGCAGGTAAGCACTTGGGCAGTGGACATTCAAAAAAGAAGAAAAAAAGAAGAATCTGCCATTATGCCATATCTTCCAAGGGAAAGAAGGGGCAAAGACAGAGTTTGTCAATGGCAATGGAAGAAATAAAGAATGGATGTGCATCTCCATCGTCGTCACCTCCAACACCTCCTTCTCCCCTTCCAATCAGTGTTGGACCTGGCAATCAGAGGTACTTCTTCTCACCATCACCGACTCCTTCGCCGCCCTTCTCACTGGCACCTTCAAGCCAAACATCCGCTGAGAATCTTCCCCTTTTGCCTGAGAAATTGGCTAGTCCAACAGTGCCATCTGTATTTTCATTGGATCGTCAAGATCCTGGGGGATTGGATTCCAAGAGCTCGTGTCTAAAGGACTTGTAAGATCTCTGCTCTTCTTATTATATTTCTGTGCTTGTACAATTGGCATTATGAGACAATATTGCTTTACTTGAGCAACAGCATATCTTAACCGAGAAAAAGTTTTCATAGCAGCAAAATTTCACTAAAGATTCATATAGCTTTTGGTGAAGAATCCACTTGACCATTTGAATGGTGATTTTAACAGGGAATAATAGGGCAGATTAATAAAAATAACTCGTGCTTTTTGTTATCGCATATTAGATTTAACTATCTGAGAAAGTGAGTTCGTGTATAATAACTATGTGCAATTGCTTGGTCTTCTTTCCTTGAACATCACAATTCACATTTCACAAGCAATCCAATGGGGAATTTTTCTAAAAGACATTACTTGAAGGTTGGTTTATGACTGGTAGGTTTTATTACATTCTGAACATTTGGGAACATCAAAGCATCCAACAACCAGTCAAAGTAAAGCAATTCCAAAACCAACAGAGAAGAAAATCTGAAGTAAAATTTATTATTATTATTTTTATTATGGGGAAGGACATTGAAGAAAATGCTAATCACTACTTTATGCATGAAAACAGGTTAGAGTGGTTTATAAACAGATGCTGCAGTTGCTGTACCACATTGCACTAAATCCTCTTTCAGATGCAACAGAATATTTCAAGAACTGACGCAGTGAACAATACATAGCCTGTTATAGGGCACTGATTTTGACTTCAAAACAAGAATCACGTCTGACCTGCTGCTAGCTCATTAGGACTTAGCTAAACATTGTTATTTCCCCCCCAGTTTTTTGGAGAGACCTGCAATGAACAGAGACACCACGTTGAACCATTATTGTAGAAGTCTTCCAAATATCCTCAACATCCACATACTTTTGTTGCACAATTTCACCATTCCTGGATCCATTCCCAACTCATAAGAATCCTAAGATAATTGAATGTTTCACTTTTATGCCGAGTTATTCTAATCCCAACTCATAAGAATCCTAAGATAATTTTCTGTTTCAGTTTTATGCCGAGTTATCTATCAATCCAAGAATTAACTGAGTTAATTGTAGTTCCAGGCACTATCACCAAGCTATCAGGCACCCACCTTTAATTTCACCATATACTACTGTCAATTTCAACTGTTTGAGCTCGACATGAATGATTGTATTCCTCAACATTATCAATCAGGTTCAAGGACATGACCATAAAATTGGAAAGTGAAATTACGAGAAATAATGTACAAAAGTACAAGGTGAATGCAATGAACAGAAGAATGCATAATCAAAACTTGTGAGAACAAGGATTTCCATAAATTGTATTGCAGCGTGTTCCACTCAATTCATTTGGAATGTGACACATAACGACAAGAAGATTGGAGATGTTGAAGAAAGCCAATGAGGAGGCTATGAAGCTGAAACTGGGAAAGAACTTGATCTAAACCCACGAAGGACAAACAATTCAAACTCCAAAGTGCTACAACAGAGTTTGGTTAGAAGTTCAGTGGAAGCTATGTCCGTATGAAATTAGAATTTTCATAGCTCTTACAGGATTTTCATAGAAAAAAGAAAAACGATGAAAATGCATTTCTCAATAATGCAAGTTGCCAAACCAATCTCAGTCCAACCAAACGAAGAGTAGTAAAATTTCTAGAAAGTGCAGTTTCTAATAGCTTCACAAATTCTTTACAAGGAACTTGTTTAAATATTCCAAGATCATGGTGTAAAATAAGCTTACTGCATTACTGTGGATTTTGCTGTCTCTGCTGGTTGAAATTTGGATGATTCTGTTGGGTGTTCTGAAGTGCAACCATACTGGATTGTAGATTCTGGGCATTTGGTTGCATGCTACTGAATGCACCCTGTGAACTATGTTGTTGCTGCTGTATAGGCATCATACCACCAGGATTGCCTGCTCCCATATTAAACACTGCATATAAAACCCCCATTGCAATTCAGCATTAAGATAAACATGCATTGAGAATGAATAGAATGAGCACACAGTGCTGCTAGTTGCATCACACTCTTTTAGAAAGGCAAACATAAAATTCCAGGTTCCACGCCATATTACATTTAATACAAGATATAAAAAAGCAGAACATCTTACTTTGATCACTCAAAATTTGGGAAGCATGACTTCTCTGGGGATTGTTGCCAGATAATCCAAACTGAAAAGTATTGCATGGCAGAATGAGTCACCATTACATTATTAGCTGCTAAAGAATAGAATGCCAAGACATATACACATTCTTTAACAGATAAATATATGTATCAAAACAAAACAGTGCAATGCACAAAATCCAATCCTGAGCAGTAAAACAAAATAACAGCATTTCAATTCAGGGAAAAACAAGCAACCACAACATTATATTACATATAAACTAGTTTCCACTTATAGTAGACTGTCACATACTACCAACAATTAGCCTGTGCAACATTCATGGAGTGAATTAGCACTATGCAGCTGTCACTCAAAGTATCAAGCACCCTTTCCACTTCACTCCTCGTTTCATTCTAATTCTTCATAATTTCGTTTCAAAGTCTAAATCTGATACAATGGGAAAACACTTTGGCAAAGCACATATATGTCAAACCTGCATCCGTGGTAGTAGAGATTGGGAAGGCATTGTTGCTGAAATGTTTGGAATCTGAAATTAGAAGAAACAAATGTAAGTTGCCAGACAAGCCATCACCACAAATACACTACAAAAACTGAAGTTAGGAAATTGAGCAAAAATAAATGCAAACTGTAAACGGAGGAAACAACATAAAGAACAACTTAGGAGAACGAAAAAACTATCAAGACAAATAAACAAAAGTACAAGTATTGGGCAGGACTGGCTGCGCTCTTTTTAGCGATTATGAGGATCGGTACATGTTGTGCTTTACCAATTTACAAAAGAAAAAAAAAAGACCCATAATGGCTGAGATTACAGGTTCATAGTCAGTATGCCAAGTGTCTCCAAAACTAGTTCTCAAAATTCTGAGAGACAACTGATATTTGTCCGAAAGGGAAAAAAAAAAGAAAAAAGAAAAAAAAAAGAGGGTAACGGAAAAGAAATGAACTGATATATCAACCATTGCATAGGCAGACACCCAACTATCACATGCTTACATATATTCGCTCCTTCAGTTTTGGTATTTGTCATTCCCAATGCATCGAGGAACATATCACCCACATGAAACATTGCTCAATTTAAAAGTAGTGAATGCTATTAACAGAGTTGTTGCATGATTAGAAGATAGGTGAAGCACATAATTAAAGAAAATGAGTTCATATGGTCTTCCTAGTATGAAGAGAAGAGATTGCCATAAATCACTTCCTCCAAATAATTACAACAACGAGAGGCAAGCAAGGGAGGAAGTTTGCTAGAGTAAGTCATGCCATTAATGGACCATATGGTGCATAGTTAGTTGACAAAGAAAATGAAAAGCAATAAATACTTCTGTATTGTATTGTACCATTTGGGTATTTGGTGTTGTCTGAGCAGCACTAAACAATGCACTATTAGCAGCACCAGCAAATTGGCCTAAACGATTCATCTGATTTCCTTGGTTGAGTTGGCTTTGACCAATACCATGCTGAACATGTCCAGACGAAAGTTGCCTACCCTGAAATTGCTGGTGCCCAAGTGGTTGAGAAAATTGCATCTGGTGTTGTCCATGTAAATGGGGAGAAAGCCCAAGCTTGTTAGGAATCAATTAGTAAGAAATCGAAACAGAGAAATAAGATAAACTTTATTGCTTGAAATGTATTATTGATCTGCTTTAATTTGATATAAACTCCTCAAATAATTGTGTGAGTGGGTGTGGGAGGGGGGTGGGGATGGAGAAGGAGTAGCTAAGTGCATAGTTACCGACTGGAACTTCTGTTGAGTCTGGCCCTGCAAATCCTGCATCTGAGACATCTGGTTCTGCAAAAATTTTATCACAGAAAATTATTCAGCGATATGGTTAGCCTTGATAACATTATTCAGTCAACGTTGATGGAATGAACACCAACTTTGGGCCTAATATTAACAACTTCTGAATTGGATGATATACTGAAAGATCTAGAAGCAGCTTTGAAAGCTATGAGCAGAAGCTGAAAGTTGAGACTCTGAAGAAACTGGTACTTAATAAAACCAATAAACTCTTCCAAGGACCAGGTCGCACAGTACAAAACCTCCTACAACAATAGACTTATATCTATCATACCAAAATAGCCTTGATCCTTTCAGTTTGTTTATTGTCCTTTTTTTTCTTCTTCTATCTTTTAGCTAAACCCAATTTTCTTCTATAAATAATTTAAATACAAACATACCTTCCACTTGAAAATTGAAATATATCTATAACTGAATATAATTCAGGTGCTACAGTTGCTTGCACAGGAATGGATTCAAAACATTATGCAAAATGTATAGATTCTAAAATATTTTAACAATTTTTTTTTAATTCTTTAAAAAAAATGCAAACTAATTTTATTACTTTTAAAGATTTTTTTATGAAAAAGTTAAAAATATAAATTATTTCAACCCCCATTTGAACCTCAGTTAAACTGTAAACACGCTCTCTTCTTTCTGCATGATGACTGGGGTCAGTTTCAAAGTATTGATAAATAAGTCCTCTCTACAATACTAATATACTCATGTCACTTTCCCTTTGGTATCCTTTCAACTAGATTACAACATAAAATCTTTCATCTATTTCCATACAAGGAACTACATAACATCTGCAAAAATATGAAAGTTCCAAATTTTGATGTCATTTTTCTTTGAGCAGAATAAAAGTTGGACTCAAATTTCAAATTCATGTATATATTTAAGACATTAGAATTCTCTAGTGTAAGAAGCCTCACATCAGGAAGCATATAGAACAAAGTTTAAAACAGTTCCTTTAGACAATCAGACGATGAAACCACTTAAGAAGTCACTGCATAATAATGAGTCATCCTCAGTTTCTACCTGTCCTAGTCCTTGCATTGCAGATTGCCTGAACTGTGGAGCAAGGAGTTGTTGTTGATGAGGTAACTGCATCAGTTTCTGCCTCTGCTGCTGTAGCTGCTGGTGTTGTTGTTGTGCGGATTGTTGCTGAGGAGATGGTGTGTTCATCATGGTTGTAGAAGACCTAGGTGAATTGGCATATGGAAGTGGTGATGCTGTTGTGTTATCAAAGGAAGCCGTGCTGGTTGCAGCAGAAGGGGATGCAGCAGATCTTCCCATGAGTTGAGATCCAGAGGCCTGCCTTTATAGTGTTTGGTGAGAAGATAAAACAACAAACAAAAGATATGGTACAAAGAAACTCATATCATTCGTAGCTTCAAAGAATTATGAGTAGTTGGTAAACATTTCCTGCTTGAGCCATGTGCTGCTTACAAGCAGAGGAATGAAAGCAGTTTTCGTGATGAAGAGAAATTCACAGGGAAGAAAAAAGGGAGTTTCATATATTGTTTGTTGATTCTTTGTTTAGTTCTTATAATTCCTCTAGACTTTCTGGATTGCATGAAGTTTATAATTTTAAATTGATCTCCCTGTTCTCTTCCTCTCCTTCATTGATGGAGGTGTAACTTACAGTTTTACTTGACACCCTTTAATAAATTATCAATTATAAAAAAAAAATGGATGAATCATATAGTTGCCCCAAATTAACATTTTAAGGGGAATGTCAATGATATAACCTGCAGAAGTGTATTCTGTCCACCCATATTGTTAGATGACAGAGGGGTATTCTTCAAGTACATACCTGAAGGAAATATTTGTAAGAGCAGCTGATTACCGTTATCATAATTTCAATAAGTAAACTTAATGTTTATGCATTGTCAGATTAAATCTGATGTTTTTTACCAGATGGATCAGCAAAAGGTTGTGCCCCATCACTAACAGTGAGCACATCTACTAGATGCATTGGAAGAGCAGGTGTAATCTGCCTCTGGTCTCCAGGTAGGCGTAACCCTGCATGCATGTAGTATTTGAGCCAAAATGATCATTGTATAATCAAATTAGGAACCTGATGCACATACCAGATAATGCTAGATCAAGTTTCGTTCTCTAGTAAAGCCCCTAAATTCTAGGCTAAATCCAGGATAGATATTGCAGACTTGTCCCTGTAAAAACTCATTTTGAGCCTCACTAATGTATCTTAAGAAACAGGAACAAATAGAAGATTTCAATCTGTGAGCTAAGGACCTATATAAAAACTAATCATCCTATGTGTACACAAATCTTTGACAAAAGGAATGGCATTAGTCCACTAGTTGACTATTGTTAGACAAATTTGAAGAGCTTACATTATACTCCCACTGTAACCAGTTGTATGCAGCACTTCTAACCAGTGTCTTTGGATGATGGAGCTAAAGACATATGTGCTTAAATAAGAAAGAATCCGAAGAAATATACCTTTACGACTATTTTAAGCCTTTTAATATTGACATCATTGCAACAGAACATGTCACAAGTAACGTAAGAAGTTTTATCAGTTCTGTTAAATAAAATAGAATAAGGAAAAGGGCTATAGCTTAAATTAATCAAAACCTACACCTTTAAGCTTTATTTATAGTAAACAATGAAACATAGACTTTCGCATCTAAGCAATATGGGACTACACAATCCATTAATATTATATCTCTAACACTCCCTCTCAAAATGCTCAATCTTGTACAAGTAAAACCCAATTATCAATCTCAACACTCCCCTCACTTACAAGTTACAACAGCTTAAGAACAATAGGTCATGAAATAAATAGAATGAGAAATGATTGTAGCTTAAATCTGTTTGACGAACATCAACCAATAGTATGATGTGAAAAAGGACACCGTTGGTAAAAGAGGACAAGGATCGCTGGTGAACAACACCCATGAGCAGTATTCTTGTTGGATGGAAAGAGGCATGTGATAATTGCCAGAAAAAAAATAAAAGGAGCACTGTTGGAAAGAGGCACAACCGAAGTTGTCATAAAAAAAAAAGATCACCGCTGGAAAGAGGCATGACAGGATTTGTCCCAAAAAAAAAAAAAAAGCACAGCTGGAAAGAGGCATAATGGGAAAGTTTACGCATTTACTGCTCTTAAGAGAGGGGTTGAACTGTCTCTTTGACGAAATAGAAAACTAGGGATAGAGAAAAGAGGAAATAACTAAGCTTCAAAAAAAGGAAATAATTAGGCCTCAATGATGGCTGGATGTAAAGCCCCTTTTTATTTTTTTTCTTCATGTGGCGGCTAGAGAAAAGAAAGAGAGGATTAGAGTTTTTGAAAATCAAGCTTAGGTTTCAAACCTGCTATGATACCATGTTAAATAAAATAGAATGAGGAAAATGGCTATAACTTGAATTAATCAAAGCCTACACCTATAAGCTTTATTTATAGTAAACAATGAAACGAAAACTTCCACATCTCAACAAATGTGGGATTACACAATCTGTTAATATTATATTTCTAAAAAGTTCTTTATTTATATTTTCTTATTGATTTGAGGGGACAACGTAGTATAAAATTAGGAAGCACTAACAAGACAAGCGGCAGAAAGAAAATGAAGACAGGTGTAATTCTTTCAGATGCAATTCCCCTTGATGAAATAGGCAACATATCGTATTTGTTTAAGATTTCAACTCTGACATACATGATATTTATTTAATATAACATAAAAATGACAACTGGATCAAAAAATATAAAGGGCAAGAAATGGTAACACCTTCACCAAAATTCACAGCAGCTCGAAGTAGTGTCTCTTGTTCTTGAATCTTAGCAGCCTGACCCTTGTCCAAAGTTGGGGCAATTGCAGGGCCCTGGCGAGTTCCAAAACAATAGGCTTTACGAGTATCGGCTAAAACTTTTTCAGCACTTTCACAAGCTGC
Organism: Quillaja saponaria; assembly: GCA_029379385.1. Taxonomy (NCBI): domain Eukaryota; kingdom Viridiplantae; phylum Streptophyta; class Magnoliopsida; order Fabales; family Quillajaceae; genus Quillaja; species Quillaja saponaria. Next base: position 22,005,197 of record CM055611.1, read on the forward strand.
TCCAATCATATCTATTCTAGCCTGTAATTACAAAAAGGCTTTAATTTCAAGATATACTTCAAAAAGTTGGATGCTATATGACCTTAAAATCACCTTTAACTTCTCAATTTGAGTGGATATTGGCAGGTTCTGAATCCCTTGAAGCAGCTGCTCTCGCTTGGAGTTGTCATCCATCTCCATCTCAGGTAGTAGTTTTGACGATAGCATAACTGGAAGTACTGAACCAAAGAATACCATGAACTATTTTCAGATAAAAGTCTGTTGTATTCTTGTGTTGTTCTTCCTCATTTCTTCCACCTCCCTCATCCTAATTTTCTCCATTTCTTTTTTTTTTTTTTTTTTTGTGGGAAGAGGCTCATCTTTTGGTATTGGAGTTTAAGGCTTATCATAGCTTCTAAACCTAAGCCTTAAATTAGACTAACTTATTATATAAAAATTTAAAAAAAATCAACATTGGAATTAGCATCAGTTGCATGATAATAGCAAGTAGCTCTTGCATTACAGCATAACAATGTCCAAGAAAATGAACAATAAACTAACAGGATTTTCAGTGATAACTCAATAGCAGATTATGCAAAATGGTCGTAAGGAGTCCTATTAGTGGCAACTTTTATTTTTTCAATGGTTAAGTGGTAAAGAGATATTGGTAATGGCACATGTATTTGTTTACAAGAGGATGTTTGGATTGGTAATGAATCTTTTGCTACTCTTCATCCTAGACTTTCTCGGTTCTCAACCCTTAATTTTAGTCCTATTTCTTCATTTTATGTATTGGAGAGTGATGATATCTCTTAGAATTTTCATTTCGTTAGAGGAGATTTCAGAAATCACTACCTTGTTGACCACTCTTGTGTCTTATCGCTTCTTAGACATCCCTGACAGGCGTATTTGGCCTATTGATTCTTCTGGATCCTTCTCCTATAGATCATTCCTTAGTTTTCTTGTTTGGGGTCCAAACCCTTCATCTTTTCCCCTCCACAAATTATTTGGAAGGCTAAGGTTTCGTTGAAGATTAAGGCTTCTGTTTGGATTGCAGTTTTCAATAGAGTCAACACTAATAACTTGATGCAGGTGCAAAGACATTCAAAGGCATTTTCCCCTGATGTTTGTGTTATGTGTTTCCAGCATAATGAGACTATGAGAATCTTTTTTTACATTGTTGTTTGGTTTAAAAGTTATGGTGTAGGCTTTTTGATATCTTCAGCATCTCTTGGGTTTGTCCCAGTTCGTAGCATGACCTTTTGATGACTCATTCCCAGCACCCATGGAAAAATAAAGATGCAAAGTGTTTGTGGGGTTGTGCTTTCTTTTCAGTGATTTGGGGAATTTGGTTGGAACGTAATGCCCAAATTTTTCGTAACTATTACCTCCCACTGTGCTTTCTTTGGAATAAGATTGTTTTTCATGCTTCTCCATGGCGCTCTGTTTTGGGAGCATTTCAAGGTGTTTCTTTAGTTCACATGCAACATGGTTGGCGTGCTCTTTTGTATTATGGCTGCAATTTTCATTTTTTTCTATCTAGGAGGACTTCTTTTCCTCCTCATTGTACTTCAATTCTATCTTATTACAACTTCCTTTTCTATCCAAAAATAAAATAAATTGGTAAAGACATGTTATCTTCAAGTCTGAGAGGCAAAACGAAAAAGAACAAACTGCAGCGAAGCAACTTGAAAAGGCATGAGTAGACAGATACTTCACTTGACATAAATGCCAACTAAGAACAAGAGAATTTAATTGACGTGTTTAATCTTCTCCTATGATAATTAATAATGCATATGAAAGGGATATATTTTACTGCCTCAGTTATGTCAAGGAGAGAAGAACATACTTGTAGAGTTCTCTGCATTAACATTCTTCGGATGTACTAAAAAAGCCTTAGATACCTTCTTAACTTCCTCAACAATGTTGAAAAGCTCAAGATTCACCATAGAATATTGCCCCAGAATATCTTGCCTGGTGCACAATACAAGCTTAATCAAATATTATACAATAAAAGCGGGAAGAAACAGTAAATCCGTGAAGAATTGAAGATTTTTCCTTTACCCACCATAATTTGACATTATATATGTATCGAATTCAACTTACTGGAATCTATGAAATGTTAACATATTCCCAATGCAGATGTCAAGGATTAGAATAATAAACACGAAATGTATAGGCTTTAATATGCGAACCATTTGGGGGTGGTGTTGGTACGGGCGTAGGTATTGAAATCTTCGAGGATGCGAGAGATGGCCTTGAAGAGACTAATTGCTCGCGTCTTGACAGCTTCCAGGTTCAGCTGTTGCTGTACAGCCTGGTTCAGCCTCTCCACCTGTTGCTGGGGTTGCTGGGGTTGCTGAGATTGCTGAAGCTGAGTCTGCATCATTCCCTCCATTGCTGCCAAAGCCAGAAGCTTGGTCACCACAGTCGAACCAGGTTTTCCGTTTTCCCCTTCGGGTAAAAATAAAGAAACACAAAATATGGGTATAAAATATTTTCACTCCTTCTTGTCTGTATTTTATAATTTATCGGGAATTAGGATTTTTAAAATCACTGACTGAACTTCTAACGCCGTTATTATTATGGTCAACTGACATTATTAATTTACCCAAATGGTAAAGTTTTATTATTATTATTTTTTTCTCTACACAGTTGCAATGGAAATTGAATCTCTAATTTTTGACGCCAAGACATGAAATTCGGACTTTTCCTTGTACACTTCTTGGTTGGGGTCAAAGAATAGGAGTTGGTGGATCGAAAATACTGCGATTACATACGGGTTTTCTTTGAAACCGGCGGTGACTTGAGGCATTGGGTTCGGAATAAAAGGTGGCTGTTGATGGCGGGTAATAGGGAGAGGTGCCCACTTTCTTTCATACAGGTTTTTATTTGCAATTCTCTATTTTTATTTTTACTTTTACTTTTACTTTTACTTTTTTGGTTTCTTTTGGCTTACCACAATTTTGGGTTTGTTTTCCCTCATCAAAATCTTTGTATTGCAATTCTTTATTTAGTTTATTTTAGGCTTCTGAAGAAAATGCATCTGTGAATTCAGTATTCAAATGAATTCAAGGCTTGCATAGCATATATGCGAGTATATTTGAGATAGGTTCATATTGAATTTTGTTCTTTTAATTTTATCTGTTTTGACTAAGTATTAGGTTCACATTGTGATTGTTCATAATAGTCCAGTAGCATAGTCATATCAGTCAGATGACCTATTTGCATTAATATCTTTCCTATCGTTTATTCACTATCTCATCGAGTACTTTAGTAGGAATTTTGGAGATTACAAAATTTGTTTCAGCTGCATGCTAGTATTTCTTTTGCATGGCAGCAGTAGAATCGGTTAGGCAGTGGATGCTTCCAAATATGTCAAATTATCACCATCAAAATGCAGAGCAAGTCACAAACATGCATGAGAGAGAGAGAGAGAGATCAGTGGTGGATGGAGTTGGGGATTATATTAAATATAATTGTCAAATCCTAGACTTGAGTCCTATTTTCACAAGTTTCGTAGCTTAGTGATTTGGCTTACTCACATTGCTCTTGTTTCACAAATTGATTTTGATTTCCCCCCACGATTATTGATATCTTGATTATTTGCGACTTTGCGAACCTTTTACTTCTGAACTTCTGTTTGTGTCTTGTGATTGTAAATGCTAATGACTTTTTTCCTGAGTAGGCAAACAAAATATGGAGATGTCACTTAATTTAAACCAGCATACCCTCCACTGACTTAATTTCATCCATTCATATTCAATTCTCATTGTATGCGATTTGCATTACATGTTTTGGTTAATTCATGTTATACAGTCTGAATAAACCTTGATAAATAATTTCAACAGTGTCCTGTATCCTTATAAGCATATATCTTGCTTTATTTTGCAGGTTCCTTAGCTTCTGTTGAAATGCTCTATGGTTATAGCTCTGGCAATGACCCCCACAGTTTAAACCTCATTGAACATTTTCCGAAATGCAATTAGTAGCAAATGATGGTCATAAGGAAGAATTTTCGGAAAGCAAACCCATCTTAAATCAACCTCATGATTCGCAAGGGTTGGGAGAATCTTCATTTTCATGTGAAATTACTGCTGTAGGGAGGCATTATGCTGCTGAGAATGATGATTTAGAAAATATATATGTTGATGAAACTTGTCATCTGGTGAATGTAGACCAACCACAGTGCCGGATATGCCTTGATATAGGGGGTATTTACTTCCTACTATCTTTCATTGGCATCTTTGTCCTAGTAATGATGAGTGTACTTTACCATTTGGGGAAGTGCATCCTCTCCAATAGATTTTCAAGATGATATTTGTGGAGTTAGAGGTCAATGGTAGGTACAATTAACTACGTAACTATGACAAATTAGTCTTTGGCACTTTCCATTTTCAGGAGAAGACTTAATTGCACCATGCCATTGCAAAGGAACCCAAAAGTATGTGCATAGATCATGTCTTGATAACTGGAGGTCTACTAAGGTAAGTTAGTGTTGTTTGTTGGTCTTGCTTATGCTCGATCAATGCCCAATACTGATTTTTCATTATTTCCACTTTTCTAGGAGGGGTTTGCTTTTGCACATTGTACTGAGTGCAGGGCTTTCTTCATATTACGTGCAAATGTGCCACCTGATCGCTGGTGGTTGAGATTAAAATTTCAGTTCCTTGTTGGCAGGGACCATGCCTTTATTTTTATAATTGTTCAGCTGGTATGGTAATTAACCATATAATTCTGATTTATTCATTTGGTGTTTTCTAGTGGCTAATATTCAATCTGATTTTGTCCTGCTTGGAGGAGAAGTTAATGAAGTTATGAAACTACTAAAATGTGTTTTTTTAAGCTTTTGTAGTAAGCCATTACTGAAGTTCTTTCAATACCACTATTATCATTATTCCCCAGCTAGCTCTTTTAAGCATCATTATGGCTACCACAGGAGTCATGTGAAGAAAATCTATATGATGTCTGACTAGGATTAGTTTTCCAGAGTTGTACAAGTAGCTGTAAGGAGAACAAATCAAGATAATACAATTTTTGCCTGCAAAAGCTTTTTAGTTATTTCCATTGACAAATTCAGACAGCTATAGCTTCTCTTGATTAAATATTCATTCAAGACAGCTTCAAGGGAAATATTATATGCTGCTTGATTTGGAAGTCCATGCAGTCATATGTCATGTATGACGTACGATTAATCTATGTAGTACCACGGGGATAAGATTTGTAACTTACTAAACTAAACCATTGCTGTCAATTCTGTGTTTTGTAAGTTTATCTAGCACAGAAAAAATATGCACGGTGAGAGAAAAAGGAAATCAATTCCAACACTTACGTCTCTGCAGTTGATAGATACAGTGGATTTAATAGTTATATTCTTGCAGAGCCATGAGCTAAATAAATAGATTATTTCAATGAGATATTAGGCATTGTAATGTGCTTAGATATCTCCATCTTAAATTGAATGCTCAATGAAAATCCTTTCATCATAGTAGATTGTCGCATTCTTGGGAGTTCTCGTGTACAAATTCTATGGAGAAGAACTAAGGGAAATGTTTGGTTATGAAGAACATCCTTATGGATTCTATACTATGGCCGGTACGCTGATTCTGCTTCCACTTGATTTATTCAATTTATATTTTATGGACCACGTTGATAATTTCGACTGCCACCTTTCTCTTGACCGTTTTGTGCTATAACATTATAGTTTTTTGATTGGTCAAGTATGGAATATGTACAAGTGGCATGTTTTCTCAAGCTACCAACATTATGAGATTCAAAGGAAAAATTATTGCTCCTAAAACTTTGTTTTCTTATGCAGTTCTAGCCATTATTTTGGTGGGTTTGCTATATGGCTTCTTCATAGCAATAATATGTGGACAGAGAATAAATGAACGCCATTACCATGTTCTTGCCAAACAAGAACTAACAAAGGTCTGTTATCTTATTCCCAGAAAATATACCAGTGTAGGATATCATTCCTACCTGAAGTAGTGGCTGTATATTTGAAGATTCTCAAGATAAATAGGTCCATGTTTGAAGGAGTGGAGCTGTCTCATTTTTAAATTAAAATCTATGCTCTTTCAATCTCTGTACCAATGGACAGTGTCTCTTAGTATCTTGTACAGTTCCTCCTTGTGATTCTTTTTTAAATTAAATTGGTGATTCTCAAAACAAGTGGCATATGATGTAATGGCAAGAAGGTTCTTTTTTCTTGCACTATTTTCCCACATTTCATGCCTTCTACCCGTTCTTTCTTATGGCAAGTTGAGGGGCTGGCGATTTGTGGTAGGAGCTAAGTAAACAGAGCAGTTATATCATAAATAATTACTCATAATGTGTATGGGTTGGCCGAAGAATAATATGAATACCTTGGCTGCTTAAATCATAAGTTAAATAATAATATTCTACTAAATATTATAATTGAATGTATCTTTACAAATAAAATATACGAATTTGATGAGGATTGACATTTGATGTTGGTTTAATTTCATCTCATATGCTTTTGTTGTGAATATTGTAATATTCTATTCTGGAAATGCCTACATTCTTTCATTTACTTTTACCTTTGTTATGTCAGGAATATGTCGTAGAAGATCGAGAACATATTAAGAATTTACCAGAACTCGACCCCAGCCACGTCTCAGAGTTGAGGATGTTGGGCCTTTATTAACTTGTAATTCTATGCCTTCCATTAGCTTTTGTTGAAGCTTATATATTTGATTGCCATTTCTCTATTTTTCTCAGTCTTATTTCTAGAACTGATTTCTCCTTTTTGTTTGATAAACCGTTAAACCTTGTGTCTTGAAATCTTCTTTTTATCTTTTTTGTTCCATACTTTTTATGTGTCCATAGTATCTCTGTGTACAACTCCAATATGGTTTTTTTCCTTAATCTCTTGTTGACAAAAGTTCTGATGGAGAGAGCATGCTCTTTGTTTTTTTGCAGTTAGTACTTCAACTTCTCATGTTTTTTCTTACGTATTCTTTCTCTATTCTAACACGGTACTTGGACAGATTAGAATCTCATTTTTATCTTTTCTGCATTACCTTGTTCTTACAATTTCTATATGCATTGCCACTACTTATAATATTGAATGCTAGACATCAAATGTCTAAATTCAGTTTGTTTGTCATATCTTCCTTTGGTGAAACATATCATATGCATTAGTTTAAAGCTTCTTTAATATTCTTCGCCAATGTGTCTCTTCAGAGATTCACCCCTTTGGCTGGATGATACCAAACAATGGAAGTCTGAATCTCCAGTTGATGCTGATAAACCTCAGATTCGCTATTTGCAGTCCCCATTAATATGTGCATATTGGCCGCATGTCTATGTAGTTTCTCACAATTTGTACATGGTTTTTGCCTGTGCTGCGGTGTCAAATGTGGTGGTTCACTTGTACTGCAGCAAGGGTGTGGTCCCCCGCACCCCCAATGAAAAGAGAATATACGTGCTTGTGTACTCTATTTTGATTTCATTGCTTAGTTATATAACCATACTACTAAAATGTATGATTCGGCAAAAGAGATGTTTGCTTGTAACTTGTGCAAGAATGTTGTTTCATGTCTACGAGAAAAATGGAAATGAAGCTCATATACTTTTAGATGTTCCTGGCTGTAAAAACATGTAATCTACATTGTACCCTTGTATGTTTGTTTAATCAATTCAGTAATGGGTATATATACCCACTGTACAAATAATGAAAACATTACCGTTACATACATGTCTTCATTTTTGCATTTGACATGAATAGGATGGACTCCAAAACCGGGACTCATTGCAAGTTCAATTATGATTCATCCATAAAGTTTTATGGAAAGCAGTTTTGAGATTTGATAATCGTTCAAATCTCAAAACTGGTACGAACCCATTGCATAAAATCTGATTCTGGGCTTAGTATAAGCCGGACAGTAGTACAAGGAATTCTCAATTATTCACGAACATAATAGAATCTTTAGATGGTGTATTATTTTGGTTGTTAGAACAGTAGAGCACTCGTTGTCTAGATGTCAGATGCTTTGCTGAAATTCAAACAGAGTACACAGGATGTTGAACTGTATAATGGAGGAATGGCAACACCTAGACAAACTGAATTCTCGTTCTCCAATCCCTATACTTGCTAGCTGTGCTAACAAGAGGTGCATGTAATACTCCATAACCATTGTGCTGTAAAATGCTAAGAAAATAGAAAATAGAGCAAACCTCCAGATCATAGTAATATGTATTTTTAGTAGTTTATTTACAAATAATACCAGCACCATCATCATTCTCCTTAACCATAATGCACGAGGGGGTAAACCTCACCAAAGACTTCCCCCTCCACAAAGAAGAATTACTTGGTAACATCACTTTGCGTAATTAATTGCTTACAGGAAATAGTCCACCAAAATTCCATGTTAACACCATATGGCAGACTAATTATTACAATAAAAAAAAAAAATACCAAGCAGGGAGGGTAAAAATAATATACAGTTCCCAAGAAAACAGCTACAGTTGTTATTTAAGATACATGCACTAAAACTGCCAAGTCTTTCCAACAACTGTTATTTCCACCTCATAATGAGGTTGCATCTGTACTGCTCTTCCAATCGAGAGAAACGTGTTCATGTCAATACATTTCTGTATTCCTTGATCCATTAAATGTACACGTCTGGATGAGCCTGCAAAAGCCGCAGGTAAGCTATCAACGTAAATCAAAATGTTTTTTCTCTCTCCTTTTCAATTGTGTAAGCAAAATTTTTCTCATACTAATAATATCTTTCCCTGTTCAACTTCAATAAGAAAATTTATCATATGTCACTTATCATCTACCCTTATGTTGAAGGCATATTATGACTAGGGTTTTAACTTTTAAGTCAAATCCTAAATGAAATGTGCAAGATCAATGACTAGAGCAACAAGGTTTAAATTTTAACTCATACATGGTGATGAACTCATTGTTTCACAGCCGAACTAGAGCAATATATAAAAGTAGCATCAGTTCAAGTATTGTGTGCTTAAGATAAATTGTCCTTAAATCTTAACAACTGAAGTCCACTTCATATGAAATTTCAATATTGTTTGTTCTACAAAATTCTAAATAAGTATGTTCTAGAATTTACACTATGGTGAGATTGGCTGAGTAATAATCATTTTCAAAACTGCAGACTTGGTTGATTGATTTGGTTTCTTGAGGAATTGATTTACTTTCTCTTTCCCCAAGAAACCGCATGTTCAGCTAAATTTTAATATTCCTTCCTTTTCATTTCTGATTCCATCATTCATGGCTAATATAAATATGAAACCTTCAACCAAAAAGAAAAAGAAAACCTCAGATAGGCTACTTTTTTGTGTTTTGCGTGTCTGAGATTACGAAGTCACTCAGACATGCATGCATATGTGCCATAGTTATATTTCCCGTTCATGTCATCAAATTTAGGGGAAATTTTTTTAGAAACTCACCCAGATGCCACTATGTAAAAATGACGGTTCATCCTTCCTCATCCACAGATTCAGACTCGCAACTAGATGGTTCTTCCACCTCAGATTGGAACACAGTATTTGATGCCGTTAGCGCCTCTACCTCCACCGGGGTAGCACCTAAAACCAGTAAGGTAAAGCATAAGTAAACATAACATAAAAATCATAAATCACATCTACAGTGTTTGTTTGATATATAGAATAAAAGGTTTGTATATAAGCTTAAAGGGCTCTATCCTTTTCCACTCCCACGCTTACTTGTGATGTATAAACACGGAAACAATCGAATTACTTCAATGACATTAACCAAACACTAGCTAAAGTATACAAAATTATTTGAGAAAGATTAATTGCATACACCTCAAACCAAAATAAAGATATCAGCTTCAGCAAATCTATACCATTACAAAACACAACAGCATTGATGAATGCCAAACAATAAACGCTACAGCTCGAGCAAATTTTGGGTAAGGATATTCCCTTTAATTCCACCCAAAAAAAATCATCAATTCAATTGTGAACATACCTAAACAACAATGCAAAAACAGCTCAAAACTATAGAAAACGCAAATTAAAAAACCCACAAGAAGGATTGATTAGAAAAAGAGAGGATGTATACGTAAGAGTATACCTTGGATGAAATAGGCGGAAGAAGGCCAACCTCTAACAGTGGTGACGGACATCGACTCCTCCTCAGTCAATGGATTGGCCAATTTGTCGAGTAATTGCGCAAGGGTGTTGGACGAAGAACGAGGTGGCGGGACCCAATATGAGGAGCCGGGTAGAAAGGGGAGCCAATCGGGTGCGGATCTGCGAACAATAATGCGATGGATGGCGTCCTCAAGCTTGCGAATGAGGGGATCGGTGTTGGAAGATGAGGAATCGATCTCGTTGAGATCGTGAATAGAGGAAGACTGATTGGATTGGGCTCGGAGAGTAAGAAGACGAGAGGACGGAGGTCGAGATTTGGGAGGAAGATGGCGACCAAGACGAGTTAGGGTAAGGGTTTGGGTTAGGGATTTTGCCATATGATTCTACACACAAAGAATGGGAGTGAAGCTGTTAAGGGGAAGGAAGGAAAGTGTATGTCTGCCTGTGTGTCTCGACTTTTCCTTTTATCCAAAATAAAAAGAAAGAGGAGAAGAGATAGAGAGAGAAATAAGGGAAGAAGATGTTGGTGCGACTTGGAATGGAAAACTTTTCCGTTTTTGTCTTTACTCTCTTGAGGAATGGAAAACTTGGAAGACTTAAATTGCAATTATTTTTTCTTTAAAAAGGAAATAAAATAAAATAAATTTGTCTTCACAAGTAAAAAGCAAATTTTATTTTTCGATTGGATCAATCTTTACAATACGTATAACTTTAATTTCTCAATAGTTTCTGAATTTTTTTTTTAATGAGTAGCAATTTCTCATTATAAATATAAGTGCGTTTTTGTTTTTTAGTTTTGGTAAAAAGTTATTTCTAATTTTTTTAATATATTTAAAATTATTTGAGTTAATTTTATAAGAATATTTAAATTAATAGTGAAGATAAATTTTATAAAATTAAACTAGTTTAATATATAAATTTATAATAAAAACATATATTTATAGTTTAATATATAAATTTATAATAGAAACATATATTTATATACAAAGAGAAATACTTCTTCGTACCCAAAAAAAAAAAGCTCCATTTTTGTTCCTCTGAAATTTCCAAATTGGCCCAATCAAACAGCAAACTGTAATTCCTCATACGTGTGGATTGTGATTATAGCAACTCAAAACAAAATTGATTGTGTAAGTTGTGTTTTCATGCTTAGTATGAGCCCCATTTTGAAGGTCCTGACAAGTCATCATTTTTCTTTCATGTGTGATGTTATACAAAAACTAATGATAGGTTCACCCAAAAAAAAGATGATTTCAGGATCTGTATGAAGAAGAAATTACTCTATAAATCATAATCCTGTGCAAACCCACACACAAACCTTTCAAACTGCAACTGTTCAAATTCAAATATATATATATATATATATATACACACACACACATCTGCAGAAGCACACAAACTTTCTTAAGGATATTGCCAGAAAAAAGAACTACAACTATGAAGCCTCTTTGTAATTAAGGTACAAGATGAACAGAATCAGAGCTCGTTTTTAGGTTCTGTTCCTGTTTCAGATGACAAGCTCTTCTTCAATTTCTCTTTTGTCTTCTGCACCATTTCACTTGCTACTTTAGCTGCTGATTTTGCAGAATCCTCCAATGTTCCTTTTGTTTTTCCTGTACTTTTGGCAATAGCTTCTTTCGCCTTCTCTCCAGCTCCTCCATCTATACTGGGTTGGGCTTCATGCTCTCCTCTAAAACTAAGTTAAACCCATTGACCAAAACAGGGAATGTTATTGTTATGCATACAATACATTCAATATACAGCAATTGGAACAAAAAGGGTACATATTGGTGATGAAGCTTACTCTATACTTGGAGGAAAGAAGTAGGCATGCGCTTGGCTGATGAGCGTCTTAAACCCGTTCCGCTGCCTTGTGCTTGTACCAGAAATTGAGGGGATAATAGAATTCACACTTCTCAATCTTTCCATGAAAGATGGTTTCCTTTTCTGGTCTTCCAGGTTTTTTTGTTGTCCTTCTTCATATCCAACAGTAGTAAATGGCAAGCTGAGGAACAGGCAAAGCAAGAAAATAGCATAGCCACCAACTTTATCCATATTTATGCAGAGGAATGTTACTTCCTCCTGTGCTAGCTAGATCACAGAGACACAGAAAGAGTATTAAAACAAACTAACGGAGCTTTTCTTTTTATTGTTTGCCCCAAACACGTGGCTTCTCATGGTGCTTGCAGGTTTACACGTGTTTGAGTCTTGAGACCCATTACAGCAATTCTTCTTCATAAAAAGAGAAATCATTTGTCATCTCGATAAACAAACGGATTCTCGGCACGTTGGCAGGGATTCTATAAAAAGTATTACACGTTGATCATTGTAAGAGGATGTGGTTTTCATTGAAGAAATGGTAAGTCATAAAATTATAGTCATGAAGAACAACATAAGCCCACATGATTGAATTACGAGGCTGGATAAGTGAGAAAGAAGCTAAAGATGATCAAATATTAGACTGAACTTTAGGATTAAAAAATAATAATAATAATAATAATTAAAAATAATTAAAAGAATATGAAACTTATACCTTGCTTATTATAGGATATGAATTTTTTTTAAAAGCAAGGCCGTGTAATTAAGTTTTTTGTATTAATAAAAAATCATTTCAATAATTGTAAATCAATTGTTGAGAACAATATATATGAATATTGAATCTGTTGTTACAAAATACCTGCTTAACTCCCAACAATTCAATATAAAAATCTAAACACCTCACATTGTGTCTTCTCTAAAGCTCAAAAGATATGATGCATGAGGAATAGAAAGAGAAAACCCTTTGATTTTGATTAATCTGTCTGTCTCATGAGCTGTAACCATAATCCCAGCTAATAGGTATAAACAACTTACACAATAGACTTGAATCACATTCTGTAGAATCCATTTTTAAACTTTCCTTACTGCCTATGTTTACATTCATAAAATAAGTACTATAGTGCGGCATCTCCTTAGCTCCATTGGTAGAAAAAAATGAAGACGCAAATTATGGTTTGAAAATTTTGAATGCAGACGTTGATACTATTTTGCAAACGCATACAACATACAACTACATTGGTAGCGAAAAATGAAAAATATATCACAACATACAACTACAGTTATGTTAGACTTTACATCAATGTAACTTGTTTCTGCAATTGATTTTGATGAAGCTTGACATACCAAGCTACTTAAAGCCATTTCATATTAATATTTTGTTATAACCCGATAAAGAAAAATAGAGTTCTAGACATAATATATAAATTTTTATTATAAAATAATAAATATGTAAACGAATTAATTAAACAGCGATATAATTAAATATGTTATACCCCGATATATTAGAGTATATTTTAAAATTTGGTGTATAAATTTATTGTTGGGAAGTAAATAAAATTGTGAATCAAGAAAAATGAAGTCAATAGATTTATTCGCATAAATAAATTAAATTAGAGTAAGTAAATACAAGAATATATATATAAATATATAACTACTAAGGATTAATATCAACCACACATTTTCTTAATCAATTGACTTGGATGGACTTGGACTTCTTGCTGTCTTGATCCCAGTTTTTCTCCTGTTTTTTTCTTCCTTCACCACCATATTTGTCTCTAGAGAATTATGCACTTTTCTTGTTCTACCCATGGAACCAACCTAGCCTTCTACCTTTCTCATTTCTGTTGTGTTTTTGCTTCTAGTTTTACTCCTCCTCCCCTGTTTTCAGCCTCCATGTAAAACACCCTTGAAGGTGTTCACTTGGTAGCTTACTTCTTGGAAAATTTTCCACCTTGCCATAATCAATCTTGTTTCCTCCTGCAAGTTTGGTGGCAACAGTTCCCTTGGTTGTCGTGGCTTCCTCTATTTACTGCTCTTACCCTTGTTATTCGAGAGGTATGGCTTCCTTTTGACTATTTAGTTGTGGTAGGAACGGATTAGGGGGTGGATTTGAGTAGTGGTTGAATGGGTGTGTAATAATTTAGTTTGTGGCAAGCTTGGTACTGAGCTACCATCCCCTATTTTAGGGCAGCAGCTTGGTCATTCTTGTTCACCTTTTTAGTTAGCTTAAAGGTTGTTTTAAGGGTGAATTAAGCTTGTGGAAGGTGGGAGAGCAAGGAGGAAAAGTGCATAAAATTTTTCCTCCCTTGTCGTGAGTTTTTTTTTTGAGAATTGGAGTAAGTGTTAGTCGATGACTCTTGGTGAAAAAAAAATTCTGCACCTTTGAAGTTAGCCAGAAAAGTGAAATTGATGGTTGGAATGATGTCATTTGTAGCTTGCAGGTGGTAAAATTGTTTGATTGAGGAGGAGATTTTGGGAGTGAAATATGTATGTTGATGTTAGAATGGTATGAATCATGTTTGTATAAAAGCTAAAGAATTAGTTTAGGTGAGTTAGTTGTAATCCCTTTAAATTGAATTAAGAATCTTGAAACAAGAAAATTGATGGATTAAGGTAAAATAATGGAGGATTAATAAGAGTTATTTTAACTCTTCCTAATTTAAATGAGTAGTAGTTTGTAAATGATTAAGATAACTTTAAAACTAGTGTGGGAATTATTGGTAATGTGAAATTAATGTAGTGTGTTAATTAAATTGGGATAGATATAGAGATATACATACACATTAAGGGAAATAATTTATGCACACAAGGTATTTGATAAAATGTTTACAAGAAAACTAGTTATAACTTTTTAATTAAAACTTGGTAAATGTAAGTCTTGATGGTTAATTGCTATTAAAATTTGAATAAAAAGTTCATCGCAAGAGCAAAGGGCTGGTTGATATGTTGAGCTAAGGATTAATGGAAGTGAGTAATGGTATGAACAAAGGAGAGTTAAGTGGTGTTGAAAGGTGCAGAGGGCAGATTTCGTGGGTGAAAGAAATTCAGTACTTTGAGTGTCTTCGGGGATGAATTAAACTAAGAGTTCAAAATATATAAAGTAGCTTAGGATCTTGAGATGATGTCTAAAAAATTTCTTAGCTTGGTTCCAAGTATGTTGTTAGTTAGAGCTATTAGACTGTGGCTAAGTCATGTAGGATTTTTAGTGAACCTGTTTTAGTATAACTAACTTTAGAGGGTTTTAAAGGTTGAATTAGAAATAGAGTTATGAATATGGAATGTTCCCAATATCTTCATAAGAAAGAATGGAAAATTTCGTAATTTAATTCCCTAGTATGAATTTGTTTTAAGCCTTAGAGTCCGATATTGATAACTAGGAATTTGTGCAGTGCCCTATTTTTGGTTTATGTAAGGAATTGAGTGGGTTCAAAACTAATTTTAGAAAAAATTTATAAATAATAAATATATATATACTTGTCTATTAATAAACCTGAGAAACGGAATTGGATTTTCTTTTTTCTAGAGAAAGTTATTTCAATTAACTAAGACAAAGTCGAAGCTATCAAAATTCTACGTTTTGCAGAATTTAACGCCACTTCAAACAATAAACTGTATTGATGTATAAATCTAAAAATTTCAAATGATATACCATTATAAATCTACACGTGTCTAGTATTTAATAAATTTTAACATCTTTAACTCACTTGTGTTTTCTAACTTTTTCTAATAATTTCTTTCTACCTTGTGCATTATCAAGACATCTAAAATGTCTTTTCACTATCAACCTTATCGCATAAAGTACAATTTATACTACTTGACATATAATAGCCTAATAGAAAAACTTTCATAAAGAAACCTATACAGGTTGACATATAAGCTTAATAATTAAAATGTTATAACAATAACATTTAGGAACTAAGTTTAATTTAGAAATATGGATTTCAGTTACGGATCTTAATATGGACTTGATGAGATGGGCGAACGCAAGTGCGAGTGACGAATGAAATTAGTAAAATGTGAGTGATTAATTGTTGCCTTTAGGGGCTAGGTTACTAAGTGTAATTATATGTGTATTTGAATATACATGATATATGAAAAATGAGCAATTACAGTATTTTAGTGATTTATTTGAATTATGTTTGTATAATATTAGTTGTCATTGATAAATGCTAACAAGGTGAGAATTTTATGAAAAATGATTTTTATCTTCGAAATTAAAAATTCAGGTGCATCTAGGTTTTTTTGATTTTAAATCTTGAAAAAATTCTGATTATGATAAATGTTTTTAAAACTTGAGTACTCAGCCTAGGAGGGATGTATTATGCATGGAGATTATTTTGTTATGGGGGCGCGTAAATGCCTGACAGGGGATGATACTGTTATGCGGGGCTGGGTTACTCGTTGGCCCTTTAGTTGCTTTGCTTGATATTATTTCTCTGATTAATTTGTGATCCTGTGTATCATGTAAATTGTGACTTTATGATGATTACAATATATACGTGTAACATGAGTTATGATATGTACAATGTTACATGATGTCCATAGGACTCGCCACTCTCTTATGAATTTTTTTTAGTAACAAGAGTTCGGTACATGGCATTGTCGAGCTTAGGACTTGACGATTGAGTATGGAAAAATATTTACAGGATCTCAGACTTGCAGTCAATGATGAAAATTTGCAGTCACACTAGAACTATAAGGTGTCTAATTTTGGTATGATGTAAGAGTCTAGTTACTAATCTTGATTCAAATGTGGATGGAGCAGAGCTCCTTGTTGTCTTTGTTTTGTGTTAGTGTTGTGTGAAATCATGAACATAGGTGTTTGTATTTTAAGGCATGTTCCATATTGTTGGGAACCTCTCCCAAATTTTTTTAGTAACTTGTTAACTGTTTTAAAAAATAAAATTTGACAACGAACTTCTATTTTATGGAAGTTACTTTTATCCTTTGAATGGGCCAATAGTCATGTTTGTTACTTTATTTTGACGTCAGGATTACAGAGGTTTGATTATCCAGTTTTCCGGCTAGTCATGCTTTGATGTGGGGTGTGACATATGCATTTGATTAATTGTAGACACAAATAATGGTTTAAAATTTTTGAATGTAGACATTGATACTATTTTACAAACGTATACACTAATTTAATTTTGATGACATTTTTCACGTGCTTATCTGCATATGCTGATTTATTATTTGAGTTTGTCTTTGCACATGCAAACATGAAATATTATTTATTTTTCTAAAAAATTTATGTATATGCGTCTGCTACTTAATGTACCACTAAGTATGCATTTACTTTTCACAAAATTAAACTTAGCCCATGTTTTTCTTCTTCTTCTTACTTTTTTTTTTTTTTTTTTTTTTGACTTCTGCAAACTTGAGCCCCTTCTCTCTCCCTTTACTAGCCTCACTTTTTGGCATTCAAACCTCTTCACCGTTGTTTAGTCTCATTCCTTATCTATCTATCTCAGTCTCACTCAAATCAAGATTAACAAATTCATAAAAATATCATTATCTTTAATGCAAATGATGCTAGAACAATTCAACATTCAAACATCTAACAAATTATTTAAAAAAACCTGGAATCTTTTTATGATTAAAGTTAGAGTATATTGGGCCGAATTAGTAGATTTTAGAGCCCAACTAATGTAATTATGTAATTACCCTTAATTTAGTCTAGGTTCATTATTCTAGAATACTCTTGACTTATGTAATAAGCTAATAATGTATTACCCTTGATTTAGTCTAGATTCATTATTCTAGAATATTTTTAGTTATCTTTGTACAACCTATATAAATAGAACTTTTAAGGGCTTCAATTTTGAGCCCATAAGCAAGGCTTCTATTTGTATATTCAATAAGTCAATTACCATTTAGTTCAATTATTAACTATTGGATTTCGATTTTGAATCCTAACACGAGTCGATGGAAATGTTAGACACTCAGGTTGACCTCACTCTCCATCTTGGTTTACTCACCCTCCATCTTCAAAGATTAGACATCCCTTTTTTTGTGCAAGTAGTACTCCTCCATTTTGTCACAATAATCATATAGAGTGGTACAATAATCTTTTCTTTTATGTCAGTGTTGGCTCAAAATCAAAACCTATACGCTTCTAATCACAAAAAGATTACAGATTGTTTAAATGTTTGAAGGGTTTAAGAATGTTGAATTGTTCTGGCATCATTTATGTTAAGGATAACGATCTTTTCATGATTGCAACATCGTTTCCAAAACTTATTGATCTTGATTTGAGTTGTCTTGAAGGTGAAAATAAGCCAACCTTGAAATTACTGATCTGAGCAACTAAGAAAGTTGAGGTTATGTTAAAGTTGGAAAAAATCAATTTTTCTATGCACATTTTTCTCTCAAAAAAGGCATTAAAAAAAATTTGCCAACACTTTTTACCAGTTTGACATATTGGCCTCATAGATTGTCCTTAGATAACACCTGAAGATATTGCCAATGGCTTAACAAATACAATAGATTTAATTTCTTAGGAATGAGACATATTTCTACTTAACATTTTGCTTCCTTCAAGTCCTTAAAGTCACTTGAAGTTTCTAAATCTTCACTTGAAGATGATTTGTTACATTGCTTAAGGAGCATTGAACTTCAGTTGACAACTCTGATATTAAGTGATTGTGAAAAGCTTAAGTTATCATGATATTCTATCTTTGTTGGGTAGCTTTCAATTTCTTTGATTCCTAAACTTAGAGAGAATTGATATCTAACACACTTATTTCTTTGTTACCTAAGAATGAATACATTTGCTCTTTGAAGATGCTCAAATGTGTTTATTTTATTTATTTATTTTTTTTATGATGAGAATTTTAATTTTTAAGGGTCTCTTAAAGAATTTGGTGGATGTTTTTTAGGTATAACGAGTCTGAAATTACATTGCTAATACTAAAGTACAATCAACCTACAACATTGAAATTGAATTATCCAATTCTAATTTTTATGGCCTAATTCCTATGATCTAAATCGACCATTAATATTTTTAGCAAAAAAATTAAGAAAATGAACCTGTTAATGTCAGATTTGTTCGAGCTAGAGACCTAGCAAAGTGGTCTTCTCAATACCTTCTCCTACACTCATTCTTCGATAAACCTGCGGAGGTGGTCCTGAAGACCTATCAGCACTCCGAAGCTCAAGTTAGTATATAGAGAGATAAGGGGAGAGCTATAAAAATAAGTATAGAGAGAATGAGTTTTTAGAAAAAGTGAACTAAAGTGTGAAGGCTTGTATTTGTAGGTCCTTTGTTGGGCCTGGGCTTTTTGGGCTTGAGTTAATATTTATATTAACATAAGTCTCCCAAAAACAAGTTCGAGGAATGAAGTGATTCGGACTTGAAGTCAACTGAAGGTACAACCACATAGTGATAATTGAGTTTTTTCTTAGCGGACGAGCTTTTAGCTCCAAGCCTTGCAACGAGGTGAGCTCGTGCTTCTAACTTCCTTTGTCTCGGGCTGTAAAATTTCCCTGCAACTACAATCAAATAGTTGATTTCAAAAGAACATTCGTTAGGCACATATGAGGGTAAAACTTGTAATAATATGTTTTATGATTAAAAATCATGTAGTACAATATAGGGAATATGATGCAATTACTCGACCAGGGTGCATAAGGCGTTCCCACTACTATTGGCTAGGGTGAAAACCTGTATTAAAGGATATGTTTAGAGTTTATGTAATGTCTGCCATGTTCTCGAACCGTTAAAATGGCGAAGGCCAAATTGAAATCTCTTCGTGCCATGAGAATGGCTAGGATGAGGTCGAAGTTGCCAAGTTATAAGTTGAGTTTTATCTTTGAAGATTGCTTGTTCGGATCAGTAGCCCATTCTATGAACCTGCAACCTGTCTTATCTTGTTAAAACGTTAAATTTCTCATATAATATAACTATGACAGATGATAATAATGTAAAGGCGAGCTATGTGCTCTGAGTACCCTTTGTCATGTTTTATATATGTCTGTAACTTTTATATTTACCATGCTTAGTTGGTATGAAGATGGGAGAACTAACTTGAGGTCGTGTTGCCCAAAATGGAACTCTTTGGCTCTCAGTGTCAATAAAAATACATGCACTTGCAAATTTATGCAGTTTATAAGTAATTAATTCATAATTTATATACCTTGATTAGTTATTCGTCAGGTTATCCAGGTTCTATGAGGTCAGGCTCGTTATGAACTTCTGATTTTCTTCATCCAGTCCCATATAGGGCATACGGGTTCCACTAGGTCGAACTTGTTATAAGTAAGTACCTTTGGAGATTTATATATTCGAGCGTGAACTTATAGAGTTGGACATCGTAGCCAATCCTACCAACTTCTCAGGGCTCCACCCTACCGGCATGGGGTTCGGCCTTTAACGTCCGTAGGTGGGAGTACTTCCTTGTACTTTACACTTCCTACGGACAAACTTGGGGTTGGCTCGAACCGCAGGGTTATGGCCTTGTGACCTCTCTTACCAGCACCGCGAGCACCACGGGAGGTCGAGTTCCCTATCGAGGCCATTGTTCGACCAGGTGAACCTTGACCATTTTTTTCCCACGAGGTTTTGACAAAACTCTTTAATTGGTTATAAGGGTCCATGCCTCTCCCATTCTACTTCGCTGATAAGAATTTTCTGTAACTATGGCCGAACATGCAATCTTAACAGAAGATTCATTAGCCGCATATGATGGTAAACATGTAATAACGTGCTTTTGGATAAATATGCAATAATATGTCAAAAATATAGTGTGGTTACCTAACCATGTTGCCTTAGGCAATCAATTGACATTTTGATCTCGACTATAAAATGTAGGATGTAGGCGAGGTGAATTACTGGTCCACTATGCCTAAGATGCCAATTACTTTGTTAAGTGAGCGATCGGCTCATCTTTGTGATGACCCCACAATTATGGTGTTTTAGGCGAGCTCATGAATCTTTAGTGAATAATTTAATATCTTCAAGATTTGGAATATTTTAGTTGTTGATTAACATGTAATCAAGCAATTAAGCGGATATAAATTGAGCTAAGTATACAATTCTAGGCGATTCGTATGTAGATACAAACTTGACAAGAAATTCTATAAAAACATGGAAGCTCGCAGGCAATTTGTGTAAAATTTATAAAGTTTTAGGCCATTTAAAGAATTTAAGCCTTATATACAATTTCCTAACATCATTTAGGTCTTTTATATGATAATATAAGATCCTGAGATCTATTATGCAATTATTCTTAAGCTTTTAGGCAAATAATATAGCCTTTGGGGGGCATATTTGAAAATATGAAATTATTGTGGTATTTCTATAAATTATTGAAATCTCAGGCCAATTATGCAATAATCAAAAGACATTGCCGATTATGAAAAAACTAAAATATTAGGGCCAAAATTATAAATTTCTAACATATTGGGCCATAGTGAAATTATGTAGACTAAGGGGCATAATTGTTATTATACTAAATATTCTGGCCAAATGTGAATTATATAGATTTATTGGCCTCATTTGTATATTGTCCTAAGATTTGGACCTAAACTTGTAAATACACAAGGTTTTGAACCAATATCGAAAAGAAATAACAATTATGGTCATTTTGGCAAACACATAAAAATTGTGCCTCTTTTGTAAGAATGTAAAAATTTTTAAGGTGATTCCATAAATACAGAAAGATGTGGACAAATATGGTAATCAGTAAAATACTTAGGCCATTGTGAAAACTATATTAAATATTAGGCCCAAAATGTGAATTTGTAAAAGTTTTGAGCCGATAATGTAAACATCTTAAAATGTTAGGCACGTTTTAGAATATATGAAATAACCGGGGCTGAATTGCAATAGGATAAACTTGGTTGAGCTGGCCTTGGGCCGGAGTTGGGCTTATGGGCTGAGGTGGACCTGAGCTCGAGTTGCTGGACTGGACGACTTGCTGCATTGGACGAGCTGATAACCTAGTTGAGCTACTATCTTGGACAAGCTACTACCCTTAGACAAGCTGATGACCTAGTTGAGTTGCTGTCTTGGACTAGCTACTACATCTTGGACGAGCTGTTGCCCTTGAGACAAGTTACTAGTCTGGACGACCTGCTATCTCTTGGACGAGCTGTTGCATTGGACAAGCTGTAGAGCCATAGACGAGCTGGTGACCTAGACGAGTTGCTGGAAGAGCTAGTATGTCCTAGATGAGCTGGTGTCTTAGACATGCTGCTGGTTTACACGTGCTGGTGACTTGGAAGACCTGCTGTCCAGGATGAGCTGGTGTCTTGGATGAGCTAGTGACCTAGACTACTTGATGTCCTGGACAAGTTGGTGTACTGGATAACCTGCTGTCCTGGACGAGCTACTATCCTGTACAAGCTGGTAACCTACACAACTTATTGTCCTGGGTTTTCAGCTGAGCTTTTAGAGGTTTCCCTGTGAGATCTTCAGGTGCTATACTGTGTTCAAGCTAGAGAGTTGTGTGAAATCAAGAAACCCAAATTATATGGATTTCTCACGGACGGCGCCAATGTTAATGTCGGATTTGTCCGAGTTGGAGAATAGGCGAGGTGGTCTTCTCAATACCTTTTCCTACACTCATTTTTCGGTAGACCTGCAGAGATGGTCCAAGAGACCTGTCAGCACTTCAGAAGCTCAAGTCAATATATAAAGAGATAAGGGGAGAGCTATAAAAATAAGTATAGAGAGAATGAATTTTTAGAGAAAGTGAACTAAAATGTGAAACTTATATTTGTAAGATCTTTGTTGGATCTGAGTTTGTTGAGCTTGAGTTAATATTTGTATTAACAGAACCATTAATATCCTTTATTTTCAAAACTTGTGAATTAATTCAAATAAAAAATGAGGTAAAAATTGAAACAAGTAAATCAATCACACTCTAGTCACTAGAAATTAGAATATTAGAGGAATTGGACATAATATGCACTGAATGTAATTGAAATTTTCTATAGATATATTCAGAGTTTTGCAGGTTGCGTGGAACCATCTTGATTGAAAGAAATTGTTGTACAAAACTGAAATGCGCAACTTCATTAACTCCTGAAAGAAGCGTTTGTGAGAAAATTGGAGATGAAAATTTGAAACAATAGTTATAATTGGTAGAGAGAAAGATGGCTGTAGTAAGCAATTTAGTCACTATAAATAATCAGGATTACAAAATTAGTTTTATAAAGAAGCAAGCTTTTGTTGGAATAAAATTGTATTGGTTCTAAGCACTTTCCCATTATATTTTCTTTTCATCTTCTCTGTATTTTGTCCTTCAGTTCATTAGAATGGGGATATACCAAGAACCCACAATGTCATTATGGAGTGGTCAATTGCCCAGCCTAAAGAAATACTTAGACTAAATCTCTCCTTCAGCTTGCCTAATCTGCAAATCGTTTCAACTCTTGACTTCTCATTACCTGCCACAATAAGAAACATATTAGATAGGATAAATAAATTTTTTTACTATCAATCATCGTTGTTAAAAGAAATAATTATTTTTTTGTTGGTTTAGATATTTTTAAATATAAAAGTTTTAAAATCTTCTTTTAATTCAAACATCGATAATAATTAAGAGGCAAACAATGGTGAAATAGATTGAACAATACATAGATTATCAAGCACTATTTGCTATGTGCAGGACAGAACATTTCGAAGACAAAACGTAAGTGACGTGTGACTGGGATAAGGGGATATCTTGAGGAGTGTATATAATGAATAAACTTGTGTTAAGAATTGAAATTGAAGTATGTACAAACTCTACATATGGCTACTGTAATAATCATTTTACCATTTAAAAAAACAGAGAAACACCATATATACTCAATAGGATTACTTAAGCAGTTCATATAGCAATTTCCTTTCAACATGCAACAACGTTGCAGTTCTTTTTGGACATTCAAAACTTCCGGGTACATCAAATCAAATCCATTACAAAGTTTTAGAACCCTAAGAAAAATTAACGAATAAGAGTTTATATCAGCTATACACCAGACTAAGTTTAGGGGAACAAAATGAGAATCACCAATCTCATTTTTTAGATCTTCACACTTAATAACACTAACACTACAAACAATATCATCACCACCAATTCTGATATGGGAAAAAAATATCTCTAGGAAGAACAATGCCTAAGAGATTTCCGCTGCACATAACTACACAGGTATCACATCAATTTTTGAAGTATCTTCACATCTCAAAACAATACCCTCAAGGCTAGCTGGAAATATACATTTAGCCCATTGGCATCCAGTTTTCAAAGCCTCAGGTGGAGGGACAATCATAAGCACATTATCATTTCTCTGAACCACTCCCATCACGCTGGCCGTGCTACCTTCTTTAATGTACCTACAAACAACAAACAATGCCGCAGTTCCAATGTTTCATAAGAATAAAATGCCCACCGTGAGTTAGTACCACGTCTTGGACTTGATGATGAAAAGACAATAGTGTAAGGTTTAAGCTGCCACTCTAGCTACTTTGAAGCATGCTGCCATGTTATGGTATATGAATATCGACACCCACACCCACCCCCAATAAACAAAATAAGGGACATTAGAGTTTCTATATCTATATGCATGAATGAATGTATGGATGAACAAGCATCTATTCAACTCTCATCAAGTGATGGTTCGTTACCCTTCTTTTAAACGCATAGTACGATCATCACTTGAAAGATTTCTCTCTCCCAACCACCTAAGAAACTCTGGGGACATATCTCCATTTGCTGGGTTAACATCAATGACAACAGAGTCATCAACATATGGAGTCACCCTTGCGCCAAAGCCTGTCTTAACCAGTGCTCTTAACCCTGACTGGAAATCAGAGATGTAGAAATCGACAACATGCCTCTGCATAAAAAGAAGACTCAAGGTATACATTTAATCTTTATATCTCAAATATTACTAATATACATATGCGAATAAAACTTGCATGTCAAGATTTGAACTATGAGGCATAAATGTAGGCTTCCATGTAGAAACAGACTTCCCTGCCTCATTCCCTCCCTCCCTTACTCATTCTCAATCATATAGTACACAAGCCTCACCAAAATCATGGAAAGGAGGCAATAAAAGCTCTGTAAATTACTATAGAGCAAGAAAGTTGGACATCAACTGTATTCAATAATTTGATTTAGCCAAAAGGTTGTATGGAACGTTGCACTGAGTCAAGGGCAACTTTGAAAGCAAGTTAAAAGTCCAAGGATGGAAACAGAAAAAGAGTGGATAAAAACAAAACAAAGTTTTGCTTATTTTCTAAAAAAGTGATTTTATCGTTATATAGCATTACAAAAATACCTTTGCGAAAAAAAAAAAAAATTAATTGTATGCATCCTGGCACGGCACCCCTTTTCATTTCTTTACTTTTTTTCCCTTAAGCACAATTGACAATTTTAGTCCTTTCATTTTACCTCAATTCTGGATATTTGCTCATTCTTCTATGCTCTGTACTGTCATAAAATTACAAATCTTATATGAAATAGGAACTGGATGGCATAGTCATTGTTCAGGGACGATGCAGGCAACAATAGGTGTTTCAGAGGGTCAATCTACTAGAACCACCAGAAAATGGCACCATATAAACTCCCAACTTGGCAATTATAGACACCCAAAAATGGACAACTCTTTCAAAGTTTCACTACCATAGGCCACCCAAATCCTAGCTTAATCTCAAAGCCAGAAGAAAAAAAGTAAATCACATTGCTGCAACATTTAAAAAGAAAAAAAATGAAGAAATTTCTCTGCAATAGATGAAATTTGAGCAATACTGGAACAGGTGGTGTACTGATGGTCAGGGCAGGAGGTGCAGAGTAGGGAATCAAAGCTCAAGGTCACTTAAAGCAGCCAGGGGAAAGTCTTTTCACCCTGAGTTGTGTTGTGTTAGGGTCAAATTGTAAATAAACACCAAAATGAAATCAAAAGCCAGTAGGATGTGGCTTCTGAATATGAATGTTAATTTTCAGAATCAACCCTTATTATTTGTAATTTAAATAAACAGATTGTCGTAAACAAGTTTTCTTTTCTTTTCTCCTGGGATTAAAAATTAAAAAAAAAAAACACAAACAAACATACAGAAAACCACAGCAACACCAAAGAAACTTATATTAGCAGAAGAGGAAAGGGTCTGGAAACTTTCAAAGACATGAACTTGCATCCTAGTGGAAAGTTTGGATTTAGCAATCTAATTCTTCTATGTAGTTATCTATCTCCATTATTTGCACAAACAAGATAAAGCAAAAAAAATTCTGAGATCTCATGAAATGGTAAACAAAAGATTAACCAGATCATACCTCTGATGATCTCAGTCCCCATGTAAAATGGCAATGTGTGGGGTTGGCCGCTTTTGAATCCCATCCTCGATATTCAAACAAGCTTGTAGATGTATAGACACATCTAGGAACTTTCTGAAAGGAGGAATCAAGCGGAACATTACCACAGGTAACCACCTTCAGAATTCAGAACACAGTTAGAGGTCAATTTTCTGATATGTCATTTAAAAATGGACAACAACATAACCAATCAATAGGTGACACAAGAAGTATAAGGCATTATTTCCAGCCATTCCTATTAAAGGACATCCAGTGTACTTATCCATTGCTGTCTGGGTGAGTGACAACAAGAGATGCCTCTGGGATAGCTGTGCATGTGTTTCTGTATTTGTATGTGGTAGTTCTTTGTACCTATGCCTATCCAGTTGAGCAATGTATGCATATGTTATATTGAGAAGTTACATACCCCAGAAACCTTCACATATTGCCCATTTTTTGCAGTTCTCAGCTCAGCATCAGGGTAATGAGAAATAAAGCCAGCAATAGCACTCCTCCCGCAACAAGTATTCCAAGTGAACAATGCAGTAACTGTGCCAAAAAGAATTACTATGACAACAAGGGAATGGCATTGTGGACTGCTCCAAGAATAAAACCACCAACTATGAACCCCATCACAAATATCAGAACCACAGACCACATTATTGGCTTCGGGAAGTTCCTTCTAAAGGAAAACTCATCATCTTGGCTAAGAGTAGTCACAGATGGGTTGTTAGCAAAAGAAACACTATGTGATTTCATTGATCCCATAGAATCTAATGGACCAGATACCTTCCTTGGAGCCCCAGAAGAATTTAGTGGACCAGATGATATGGGGCCAGATGTAATAAGACCTGTAGCGGGAAGAACCGGTGGAATTGGGCCTGAGTTTTGGCGTGTTGCCCCACCAGATTGAGGGCCAGATGACTTCTTTACAGGATCCCCATGTTTATTCAGTGGACCAGAATTGGTTTTCTTCAAAGATGCTGAAGCAGACATGCCTCTAGTAGATACATTGCCTGATGTTGTATAACCAGCACGAGCTGCAGCATTAGACATGATAGGTCCAGAATGCGTAACAGCTCCTCCAAAAGATCCGGTTCTTGAAGGAGCATTATTTAATGGTCCAGATTTTCTAGACTTAGAACCATCCGTAGGGATATCAAACATTTTGCCCAATTCTCCCGACTTCTTGATGTCACCACCAGTATAAGGCATGGCAACTGAACTCATTGTAGGAGTCCTTTCTTTAGGCTGCTCAGGCCGGCCTGATACATATAGGCCATTGCTAAGTTTATGAGATGGGAATCTTGAACCCATCAAGCTTCTTTAAGACAGCCCAATAGAGCTAACCACATGCACTAGTACAAGCTTCTTTAAGACAGACCAATAGAGCTAACCACATGCATTAATACTGGTTTGCTGAAGTCGAATTCAAGGCCCTACTGCAAACAAAGAAGGGGAAAGAATGAATCAGAAATAACATAGCAGGCAGAGGCTCCCTTTATAGAGAGCATATACTTCTAACAAATAGGAACATGGCCAATAAGCATTATGCTTTGTCTCATCACAATTTTTATGCAGCAAGGAATAAGTGATTTGGAAAGCAAAAGAGGTCATGCTTTACATTGGAGGAGAACTGTGAAATAACCACAGATCCAAGTCTTACTCCAGATGCAAAATTCAAATGAAATCCAAGTGAATAACAATGCTTAATTTTCGAGGAGGGAATAAATATTGCAGAATTTCTGCAATTAGGATTATTGGAAATGCAAATCATAAAGTGAAAATGGAAATATATAAAATACAAAATAATGGAAGAAACGACCACAAGACTACAAGAGTTCCCGAAAATGTTATTAACTATAATCATTTTTTTCAATAAGCAACTTTATGTAAGAGGAGAAATGAAGACGGGAAGCAAATTGAGCACTCACCTATGGCAGCAGGTTCATTCCTGTCATCTTTTTGAAAGTTCCAACAAAATCATATGATTTATAGCTATCTAACATCCACAAGAAACTTTATGAGCCTGATCCGTATTGCCATTTAAAATAGTTGAGGGAAAAGTAGAAAGTGTAGTAAAAAAAAAATTTAATTCAAAAACCAGAGGATTCATTTTAGGAGAAGACTGGTAAATGATCAGGCAAAAAAGAAGACTGATTAGGTGGGCTTTGGCAGAGACTTAAGATGGGCCTAAGTACTGAAATTTTGTATTTCTTTACGTTTTCCAAAAGTAAAGACTAGATGAAATTTATTGCACTACCAACAAAGAAAAAAAAAATCTAAATTATCAGTATATGAAGAAAAAGGAAGAACCCATCCCCCTAACCAGCTGAAAAATTAAATAAAAACGCATACCAGAAGAATCCCTTAAACAACCTAGCCGTCAAAAACAAAAATGAGCATACTGTCAGTAGATCTGAAGCAACAATAAGTTTAAGGACCAACGGCTCCGTTGGACGAAGGAACTGAGCGCTAAATATATATATAGAAAAATGATTTCCCTTCTTAAGCATTTTCAGGGATCCAACTATATGTATAGCAATTCTTAGAAAACAAGATGAAACTCAAAAGTACAATTGGTTCCACTTATCACAATTCCTCAGTAAACACAGACTAGTACTAGGAAAAAAAAGATTCTCAAAAAGATATTAGCAACACGTATTTGAAAAGATACTATTATGACCTTCCACATTTAGAAAGATACCACAGAACCGAATTCCCCTGGGCAGAAACACAAAATATAAAAAATTTCACAGCTCAAATCAAAGTAATAAAGCATACCCACATTACCATTTTGAACAATTTCAATGCAAATAGAAAAGATCTACGATTTAGAAGCGTGGCGAGCTGAATAACACAAAGAACGAAGATGTGGGAAAAGGGAAAATGAGGATGAAAGAGGAGCAACAAATAGAGAGCATGGCGTACCTGAATTTGACGCGAAGACGATGGAGTAATGAAAAAAGAAATGGCCGATTGCCGAATCAAAAACTGGGGTTGAAGTGGTACAAGTAATTATTCTGCTGGTGAGACTGAGATCCCCTCCTTATAGCAGTGGCCATCTCTATGTCCCTCTTTCTATAATCAAATAGTCTATGCCTTTCTCTCTCTTCAAAGAGCCGGAGCCACAACATCTGGTAGGGGTCTCCCCCGGCAAAACCACCAAACTAAGGAAATGAAAAACACATTTAAGTAGGAGTGTTGGGCTCTGGGGCTCTATGACTACGAGGAGTACTAAATTATTTACCTCAAAATACAATCTCCCATCTCATCTCATAGCGTCCTATTCCTTCTGTTTTCTTGCTTTCTTTTTATTCTTTCTAGGCTATATTAAATCTTTTCCTTTTTTAGAGTTAGCAAATGATAGATTTGTTTTTTCAGGAAAACAAATTATTAATATTTGTAATAAATAAAAAATATATAATTTATGAATGTTACAAGAATATAATAACGGTTACATTTGGATTATATTCATTTGAAAATTACAAAAATATTATTTACTTGGGTTGATAGATTGATAGTCGGTTATTTTTTTTTTATATATTTATTTTTGTATGTTGCTTTTAAGTTATGCAGTTACAATTAGTTCTTTAATGAAAATGAATTTCAATTCAAGTATTATTTTTTTATTTATTTGAAAAGAGACTAAGGATCAAACCCACAACCTGAAATGAAAAGAGCCTTAACCAAACTTTTACCATAGAAATTAGAAGACACCTTTAATATTTTTTACAATTGAACAGTTGTGTCTAATGATTCTAATCAAATATCTACTCTATTTTTTAATTAATATTCATACATATATAAAAATATGCATACATTACAATATTACTATTAAATCCTGCTCATTTTATACTAGTAGGTGATTGCAATAACAAAAATAAATTTGAAGACTTAAATATCTAATAATGGATAGCAGTATGATATTCCCTGTTACTCAAATATGCATCTTATACATTCTAACCATAAAGCCGGTCAAAATGTAAACAACTACAACAATGATCTTTGCGGTGGCAGAAAACCCACCTAGAACTAGAAGGGTTAATTCATAAGTGGGCGGGGATCTACTCTCTTCCACACTTTGATGCACTTGGTAAGAAATAAAACACAAACCGTTAAGCCAACCATAATAACAACAGATAAAAAGTAATACATGAACAAGAAAATAATCGAATCAATAAGACAACAGACTCCAACTTGAACTTGATCACAAGTTCAAGTTCAACTTGGTTCTCCACACGTCTCCAATGACCTTTTTAGGTGCTGGATCATTTGGCCCTTTGTCTCGCTGTCCTGAGGTGAAGTATAACCATCCATTCCAGAATCCAACTAGTGTGGTTTTAACTCGGTATGGTAATCTCCCAATCACCGACCACTTCTGCAAAATACATAAATGACAGGCAGACGTTACAATTGAAACCAGATATCAGTAACAATTGAGTATAGGCACTTGCAATTAAATTCTATGCTTATGCTTTCTCTGCTGCTTACTTGAGAGAACTGCATGTGTCAGATCATGACACAGGTACAAGCATGCTAGTATCTGATTTAGAAAAGTTCTAAATTGAATGGCCAACCCTCATATAATCATGTTATTTGTGGATGACTTAGCTGGACACATTCAATATTTCATATGAAAAGGATGAATATCCTAGCCTGCATTATGTTATTTGCAGGATGCATGTGAAACGGTGAAGGCTTAATGACACTAGTAGCATTGTAGCAATATGCCTTTAGCTTAGAAAGCACATGGGCATTTAAGATGAACGGACGACATTCCCTTAAATGTAAGACCAGATTAATGTAACAAACATATGTAGGTGTATGTCTACAATCATGTCAGCATACTTCTGAAAGGAAACTGCAATGGATTGACAATATTGTTTGTGGAACTGAAATTATGAAAAAAAAGATTTTAGAAAACCATGCAATTAATTTAGAAGAAATGCATGGTAGTGGCAGAAAATCGGGGAAAATATGTTCTTGTCAGGACTCAATTCAAAAGTCACCACAAGGGAGGGATTATAACATTAGCAGTTGACCTACATCTGTATACGTAAGTATGACTTTTGAACATGGATACAGACAGACAAATGGTTGAATGGTTGACTGAATATAGATTAAAAAAAATTTACATAAAAGGAAGTAGTTATTGCCTTTTTTTAAGATATGAAAGGGAAGAATTCAATACCAAAGTATCCAAATTAAACTGGAAAACTTCTCCATTCAGAACCATCTTCTTTGTTTCAGGGTGCTTCTCTGTAGTCCCACCAAGAAGAACGATGGAGTTGTTAACAACCACCCAAGCAAATTCAATATGTGAATTGGGTTTTGGCAAAGGGGGTAACACTTTCCACTTCATCTCATCATCCAGCACATAAACATCACTATACACCACCTAAATCAATAATGAATAAGTCAGAGCATAACCCAAAATTCATAGGATAACATGAGGAGAAGAGTGGAAACATTCACCAGCCCAAAAATAGATGCAATGTATGTTATCATAAATTGAAGTAACATGCTACTTCAAGAGCAACTAAAAGTTTCATATTATACTAACAGTTTTATATACGTGATTTAATACTTAAATTAACAAAACAATTTTTCATACAGTAATACTCTTTAGTTCATTTGCTAACTTAATTCAATTTGAACCAAAGATTTAGCAAATAGATTATCCAGAGTTGCTAAATATTCAGTCAAATTCCAGCACCAGAGAGGAGGAAGGATAATGAGAAAGCCAAACTTAGGTTACCTCATTCCTACGTGAACACTTGAAAATAGGTGAGCCTGGTTTGGCCATGAAATCACCTTCTTGACCACCAATTACATAAAGATGATCGTCAACCACGACACAGGCCCTGTACGGACATATCAAAATACAGACATATGGTACCATCACACCTAAGAGAAAAGCACATTAGAAATAACCTAAATGCCATAAAATGACCTTTTTATTCTCTCTCAACATCTCATGATGATGATGTATATACATATACATGTTCGAAGAGGTAAATAATACAAGCATGCACGTAGTACTCATTTTAAGAGTTTCATGTACAGAATTAACAATTTTACAATAAAAATGAAAATATTGCATTGTTTCTCAAAAAAGAAAAGAAGCTCCTATGTTTCAGTAGTAATATGAACTGTCAATTCTGTATACATTTTGATTAAGTTTAAAAGGAGAAACAACTCCGAAATTGATTCTTGATTATCTATCAGCAAAATACAGTAATTAGATCCTTGAGATTTCGTATGTTTCAGTAATTAATATGAATGTCAATATCATCTATCAACCCATGTACTATAAACAACCATTACTAGACTCTAACTCTCTAAGAAACTCACAATTCATTTCTAGGTTATTATTATT
The DNA here is from genome assembly GCA_029379385.1 of Quillaja saponaria. Taxonomy (NCBI): domain Eukaryota; kingdom Viridiplantae; phylum Streptophyta; class Magnoliopsida; order Fabales; family Quillajaceae; genus Quillaja; species Quillaja saponaria. The sequence goes on from CM055611.1 coordinate 22,037,765, forward strand.
AAAGAGAATGCATCATAAATTTTTTATATCTATAAATGCAGCACCACCGAAAATATTTCTAAACTTACTAAACTGTGTAGAGACAGTAGCCAACAGACCTATGAGGTCCCCCACGAGGAATCGGTATCTCACTCCCTCCACTCCTTTTCTAATGCTTTGCCATCTTTTACAGCAATACTCCAATGCTCTAAACCAGGTGTATACCGATTCTCCTTGCTGCCACCCATCACGTGGAGCCTACCTCTCCAAAGTTGAGTTGCTGGTGCATACCTGAATATTCTATTGTTAAACTTCCATTCAAAGGATTCACCGAAGAAAAATCTACATGGCATGATTTCTCTAAACTACAAGTTTATAGCTTCTTACAGAATTTCACATCAGATATTGCATCGCTATCTCGCACCTTTAGAACTAAAACAGAGAAGGTGATAAAACAGAAGTGCAAATAGGATGAAATCTACAACAGAAAATCGAACACAGAAAAGCAAACGAAAGAAAGAACACAAGATGTATCAATTATCAAGGTTCGGCTGAAACTGACCTAGGTCCTCACTGGAGAAGTCAAAATTCACTATATCATTCTTGGAGAAAATACAAGTTTCTGACTAGAAAACTCAGAACGTACAAAACACTACTGTAAACTGCCTTTATATAATCCGCTACAAAAACCAGGTTGAATCTGGAAAACTAAAACCTATTGGCCCATTCCTCTACTTCATGAACTAAAACTCATTTTTCAGGTCGCTCACAGGTCGTAACTATCCAACCAGCCGCACTGCAAAGCTTCGAACCAACCAGATACAAGACATACACAACAGAAGGCTTGGTCGAGCCATAGCATATCCTTAACTACGAATCTAAAAACAATATTATCATATATGAAACCAAAAAATACAAAGGATGAAATTGTAAATAAGTAAACTAATGAGTTTGAATGTTTGATTATTTATTCATTAAGTGAGTATCATACCATACCAGCTGACAAAAATCAGAGCTATCTGATTCTTGGTGAGAAATCAACAACTTATGAATCCCAAAGCAAGACCAACAAATTATTATCCTATAACATTCTGAATATGCATATGCAAAAACTAATACATACCTAGGGACAGGTAAAGGGGGCATTCCCCTCCATTTCTTTGTTTTGGTGTCAAGCGCAAATGTATATGCCGTAGGTCCTCTACATTGTGGACCATATTGTCCATTGACTATGTAAATGTATCTTCCATCTGTTGCCATTCCTAAATGTGAATGTGCCATTTCTTTTGGCATGTCAAACCTTCCACCCCATGTATTATCAGTAAAATTATAGATATCAACATGTGAATGTACCTAAAGAACACAAGGTACAGAAAACATTCAGGTATATAGCTTTTTTAGCTCAAACTTCAAATGCAATTGAATGACTACATGATGCAGGCAGCAAGAGGATCAAGAAGACATAGACACAGATAGCTTTTTCTACACACATTAACACAAACAGCCATAAAAGAATGCAGATGAGGCATTCAAAATTTCATATCAGTGTTTACAGTTACCCTAAGAAGGGCAATACGTGATACAAACCCAAACCCAAGTAGTCGCAGAAATTCCTAACTGTTTGTTTCATAATCAATCACATTAAGTGATGAAGCAGTTTTTGAGACAAACCATAAATGATCTCACATGGGTTTGTACTCATGTGTAAGGGTTCAATTTTGTCAGGCAGATCAGTCCCCACCCCAAACCCAAACCCAAACATAAAAAAAAAAGAAAAAAGAATAAGAGAGAAAATCAATTCAGTATAGCCATAAACTATCCAGACTAGATGAACTATAAGAATTATATAGTCAAAGATCAGGATGAAGGTTCTTACATAATCAATTGTGCCATACCCCGCAAACACATAGAGAAGATTCTTTATCTGTATTGCAGCCCCATCAAGTCGAGGCACAGGTGCAGCAGCCATCTTTTGCCATTTCAGTTCTGGTGCAGACAAATCAGCAAAAGTTGCTGATAAAACTCTTCCAGGGGGAGTATCCTTCTTATTGGTCACAGGTTGTCCCTATATAATTTCAATGGAAGATCAAAGGAAGACAAAAACCCCACTTTTCTATATGATCAACAAACAAGTTCTCGAACACAATAAATCACAATGTCATAATTTCCAAAGTGAAAATTATTTTCTCTTTCTTGATAACAAATATACTTCAGGGGAAGGGGGACCTCGGACGTCCCATTAGTAGAAAGGGTAAGGTAAGAGTACTTACATTTACAATTACAGAAAAAAGGCAAGACTTTTCTTTGGGAACAATCTTCTGTTCCATCCAACAAAGCACCACAGGCAACAAGCATAAGAAGAAAAGGGAAAAAAAATTGACCACTTATGCCCAATTAACAGAAGTTTAACTTCTAAATGTTCCACCAAGTGAATCAAGTTTGAATTATTCATTGTGTCTGCTACTCTGCTTTCATTTTTAGATACATTTTTCCAAGCAACAGATGAAACCACATTGGATGAAAAGTCACAAAATAGCCATTAACGAGATTAAATCACACAAACCTGTTTCTGGGGTTCTACATATTTGGGCTTTATGGGCACAATTAAATTATTTTGGGAGGGATCTCTGGAAACCCAGTTGGATGTATAACGTGATGAAGAAGCCCAGAGAAAGTCGGCTATGAGAGCAAACCCTAAGAGCCCAACGCATATCACCACCAACTTCGCCGATGCAAGCTTCGCCGGCGGCCTAACCATCTCATATGTAATGAAGCTGTAATTTTTATATATTGAGAGATGAGAGATTTAAGAAAATCTGAGTCAGCTAAATCAGTATGATTTGAAAGTTCGCTTCCTTGCTCTCTCTCTGTTTTTGGAAGATCTGAGAGAGCTTTTCAAACAAGCTGCAAAAGAGTTAGATCAATGATTCATGGGGAAAATACTTGACTTCCCGTCCGTTCTTCCCTTTCTGTTTCAATTTTTTCCCTTACATCCCTTTACTTCTCACTGGCAAACTCGCGAAGGTGGAGAAAAAAAAAAGGGTAATAATTTTATATGTCCTTACATTATTTGGTCACTTATATTATATTCGATCATAATAAAAATATATATATAACACAATAATATAATTAATATTATGTAATATAATGCATAAATTTATACCATTTTAAATATAAAATGGCAATTTCTAAGTATCTAGATCACTATTTTGTTTTGGTATGTCATATGAAAATAAAATAATACATTCTTTGTTTTTAAATGATACTATGTTACAGCATTGATGCAATATCAATGTGTTCATTGTACTCGAAGCAAATCTTTTTCTTTTTCCCCATTAGTTAGGGGGAGCTGTTTTGCTTGCCCGTGCCCATATGTTCTATCTGTAGACTGTAGCACCTCCTCTACACCGTCATCTACACCATGAATTAGAAAAGCCATTTATTCTGATAAACACAATTCATATGAAATACAGACACTATCTTATCGGAGCTGTTATTTACAACACCTTTGCCTTGTAACATCTAATGACTGTTTACAGCTAAAATACAAGCTCAACAAGAAAGAGCTCCCTGTCAAACCTGAGCCCAGATGATTCAGAAGGTTGAAGTAAGCCATCCACCATTCCACCAAATACGTACACATAACACCCAGAATGGTCTGCACATGCACGATGAAAGGATCTACCATTGGGCTGATATCCATTTGCCTTCAACGGTTTCCACATTTTGGCCAATATTTCCTTGGAGTTCAGAATGATTGGTTGCACGCCAGTGAAAGGGATTGCACTAATGTCTAATACCCAAAAGTCCTCTTTCCTGCGTCTGTATGAATCTTCTCCCCCATAAATTAGCAGACGACCTCCCAAAACCACTGTAGCTGAGTGACCAACTCGTGGTAGGGAAGCACCATCAGGTATGCTCTGTGATTCGTATAGTATTTGAACCCATTTCAAATAATCCTCACTAGTATCCAATAGCCAGACATCATTAAGCACCTCATAATACAAACCTCTCCCTCCAAATAAAATTGTCCGGCTCCTCCCATTGCAAGTCAATGTGTGTCCCGAACGTGCTGGAGGTGATGGATGAACAACGATCTCATTCCATGTTCCAAAACACAGGCTTTCTGACAGCTCCAAGACCCATGTGTCACCCAGTCTGCTGCCATGCATCCCCATTCCTCCATGTATAACCATCCTTCTGTTATTAATACAACAGGCAGCATGAGCCCCCCGTGGGGGTGGTGCAACAGGCCCCACATCAAGCAGCCTCCATGAGAGTGTGATACCAATACTTTCGTGGTATGTCACTTGCCCTATCCACGTATCATTTTGACGGTTCCCATGGTCATTGATTCCTCCAAAGAGAATAAGAAAATCACCTAGTTCAACACACGTATGCCCAAATCTCCCACTTGGAATGCCTGCATTAACCTTCTGCCAATTCAATATCCTATGAAAGTTATTACCAATATATGCCACCCATGTGTCATCAAGATGTCGTCCTGAAAAAAACAAATATGAAACAGAACAGAGAGCACAAGTAATTAGATGACCAAGTAGATAATCCAGTAAACTATTAATATATTGTGTTTAAACTTTAAATCAATCAAGAAGCTGTACAGGTTTATCATATATTAAATGTTATTTATCTAAATGATGGTTACTTATACTTACCTTACAAAACCTAACTACAACTTCCAGATTATCAATCAATTCATTACGTGGCATGTAATTTAGCATACTACTGATATCAAGATGAAGTTTCAATATGCTTAAGACATGGATTCAATCAAGTCACAGAACTCTTCAGATGGGTTTGGTGGAAACAGGATAACATTAGTTGCTTTCTTTTTGGAGAGAACTGACTACCATCATGCTTTTCACAGTGGCCCATTTTTAGCTTTGGCATGAAAAAACGAGGGGAAGAACCTTGAGAACAAAAAACTACCAGAAGAGAGGTGTGAACAGTTTCTGGTTTAAGTTGGCTTTGTTGGAACAATGTACTTTTAGTTTGTTTTCACGTAAGTCTATCCTCTTCCAACATTATCAATGCTGACTTGATCTGCTCTGTACTTGACCAGAACTTTAAACCTTCCATTTACAATTATTAAGTTCTAAATAGTGAACTAGAACCAAGATATATGCACCAACAATATAAAATAAACCTGCACATTAGCTTTTCTTCTTTTTCAGGCCTGAAGCATTAAAGGTCTTGATGCTTGCTAGCTTGCTCCAAACTCATACTTCTCAACTCCTTGCAGTGTTTTGCCTCTTCAGTTGTTAGGCTTACTTCATCATTAAGCTCCAACTTCTTTTGAACTTCTCTCTAAATTATAGAGAACAGAATAGTGAATTGACTCAATGCAGATACGCGGCATATGCCACTTCCAATTAATATCCAGGCAACCTAGCTACCAAATTTTCCTCCGTATATTTGCCTTAACCTTATATATAAGTTTCAAATAATGGACAGGCAGAACAACACTCCAGAATAATAGGCCTCATCCCTCAATTACGAGGCATTCGCTGATCAGTCAGTCTTTCACTTCTTCCTGCATCTGAATGCTTGTCTAGTACCTTTTTTATAGTTTAGGTCAAACACATCCTATAATAAAATCCATTACTACTTTGGGTACTGTTGCGGCAGGGGGAGAGCAGGTCTCGTCAAACGCATAGCTGACCCTAGTTTATTTACCTTCCTATGTTTACTTGTTGATCTAATTGATTTTAGCTACCTATTAGGCAATAATGACAATGAGATTTATCAATTTGCCTAGGTTACCCTACGTGATATACCTTCCTATAGGTAATTTGTAGCCTAAGAGATTGGTCGCTTAGAAGACATAATGACAATGAAATATATCAAGCATCTGCAGTGCAAAACACTAACCATAGTAGTCACCCAATAAAGTTCAAGAACTTGAAAAAGATACCATCTTTAAGAAGAAAAAGAAACACCAACAATAAGACAAGCAGTAGCCAATTATCTATGAGCTCCTTAACAAGTTAGTCAGTTAACAACGTTTCCATGATCGTGAAGAAACAAAACTGAAGCATTCATCAATCAAGCAGAAACAAAAATCATTTAAAACCCATAAATTAAATGAACTAGAAGCTGAGAATCAGTAAAAACACTGACCTCCCTCGCAGCCACCACCAAACAAGACAAGGCAGTCTGAAACGAAGTTGAGAGAGTGGGAGGCTCTGGAGCTCGGAATATCCAAATCCACACCTTGGTCAGAAAATTTATGGCAAGAAACAGAGTTGAGCTGAGAGACTTGCTTATAGAGCCTCATCCATGGGAGCCGATTATGATGGCGATTGGGAGACTTGAGTGAATCAATGCAACTGGAACCCCAGTCCCTCCTGCATACAGCTTCCCAGAGAGTGTCAGAAGAAGTAAAAGCTCTGAGTCTCTTGCAAGTGAGGGAAAGGGAGAGAATTGACTCTACGGGCAACAAGAGGAGAACCGTGAACAGGTGGTCCTGGGCTATGTTGATTATTGGTGATTCATTATTGTTGGTGCTGTAATTGTAGCTGGCACGGGCCTCTGCCATGAAAGAAGTAGTCTTGTCGTTGTGATTTCTGGGATCCATGGCTCTGGCTGGCTCTTATAGGATACCTAAACGTATGTTCGATTTTATTGGGCGAAACGTAGAGAGCTCAGAACTGTAAATGAGTATGTTTCTTCAGATTGTTCGTGTCCTGGGAAATGGTAAAATGAATATTGTTCTTCTTTGGGGATTATGAGGATTATTGAAGAACATGGTAAAAAAACTCCATTCGGAAAGAGATAGATTTTGGATAGGTAGGGGGCCACCCATTTGCTTTGTCTTCTTCTATGAAATTATTATGAGCATTTGTTTGGACATGTCGTTTTCTGTTGCTTGTCCATGCTACTCTGGGACAGTTGAATTTCTTTTGGTACATAAAAGAGAACTGAAATTTACTGATGTACAACAAAAAGTAGGAAAAGAAAAAAAAGTTTTGTAAAAACATTGGCTAAATTACAGCATTGATTACTGTAAGTCTACCAAAGATTTTCTATAATTTCTCTAATTTATGTAATTCTCTAAGCCTAAGTAATAGACTCTTGGACATAACTCAGGTCATCAGCCTCTTTGTTTTTCTGTTTGCTAGTCTAGGTTGATTGATTGAAACATGTTGATTAAGGAAGATATCCAATGGTATAGAGGAAAGTGACTTACTTGTTGACTTGTACTCTCATTTATCCATTGTTAAGATAAGTATTGAGGGTGCTTCTTTCTTTTGGTTGGTACTTTGCATTGACAAAAAAACTTCTACAACAATTGCACACTTACATTACCGCAGCCATAAAAGCTACAGTGGTTTATAATCTCTTGTACATATTCATCATCATCAAATATAATCTCTTGTATGCTAAGTTTCTTTCTTGGTGTATGATTAATAATTATATTAGTTAATGATTAAATTATAACTAAAATTTATATAACCACCCCCAATTAAGTTAGATTATTAAAATATCACAAATAAAAATCATGAAATATTTTCTTTTAGTTCTCATACTTCAACGTTTGTAATTAATTTATGAACTGCAACAAAAGTTGGGGGCGGGGGTGGATGGAACCTATGGTTGTTCAAGTGAAAGTAAATTCAATTACAAAACTCAAGATGCTACAATCTTCATAGAGACAACCCAAGAATAAGCTACATGAAAAACAGGCCCCTGCACAATTAGATGCAGGCTAGTCCATATACACGGTGAGTTCCAAAACTGTGGAAAACTATAACTCGTTATACAGTTCAATCCGATGGTCCTATCATCTCTGGAGGGAAGGGGGGAAGGGAATGCATTTTGAGCATCCAACTTTTATTTCTGCAAATTGTACACTCGGCCTTTGTTAATTAGTTCCTGCAGAGCTGCTTTAGCTTCCTCTAATGTTTCGACATGTACTTCATCAAATGGTATCCTCTGTATGTTGAACTGCAATAAATTGAATAAATTTCAAACAGCAGTATTTTAGTTTAGATTTATCTATCTGTTTTGCTTAAAAGCATACCTGTGCACCTTGACGGACCCTAATATCAGTTCCCTTGCTGTCTATTGATATGAGTGCAGCATCATCTACCTCAGACTCAGTGGACAATAGCTCTTTTAGGGGCTTTGAGAATATGGCATTGAGTTCCTATAGTTTACATAAGAAACTGAATCATAAAATTCAAAGTCTTTATGTAAAGCAACATGCAAAATGCACATGCACTCAAGTCTGTTTAACAACCATCAAAGAGTATATATGACTAGGAGAATCACAACTCACAAGCATGTCAACCTCATTTTCATATTCTCGGTAAATTAAATCTATCTATTCTAAATCTAACCAATATTATCTTCTTATCATTTCTTTGCCTATTTATGATTTTGTGATCATAGGCGGACTCAACTCAAATCAATTGCAAATAAATAACCTGGGTGTCTCCAAAGCTACCACACTAATGAGACACCACAAGCAACACACTAACAAATGACCAAAATCAATGAGGCCTGGGGGAAAGGGCAATATGTAATTACCTTTAGATTTTGCTCACCACCATCAACAGCAATCTTATCAGGTTGAAGTGTCTCATATTCCTTCACATCAACCCAAGCAACAGTGCCAAAGCCTCCAATGAAATATATGTCACTGCCAATGATGAAGAAATTAATAAAGATTCTCACACAAAGAAAGGCAATTATCGATACTAATTATCTCCTATAACTGGAAAAGAATAAAAAGCCTTACTCCAGAGAAAAGTTGTGGTCTCAAAACCAATTAAAACCCTCCACGTGGATTTTCTTTCACCATTTAATCCTATATACAGTTATAGTTCTTCACTATCAATTTTACAACCATCACTGCTTTCTCTTTAGTTCAACAGAAGATTTCGACAGGGCACAGCAATCAACATATTCATTCGAGAAATCAAATAATGTTAAACTTCATTAAATTTTAGCCTAATGCAATCTTTATCACATGTCTGTATGTGTGTGCAAGAGGAACTTCATTTGGCAGGAATAATGTCTATTTGTAACATAGCTACACATCCACAACATGCATGTGACATGAATTTCAAAAGATTTTGCTTCATCTCCTCCAATGGTTCTTATTCCACTCTAGCCTGATGCACCTGAGCCCATTTCTTGCTCCAGCCCTGTTACCCAATGCTGGAGCAGGCAAACCTATTATAGACTAAATATAGAGGACAAGAAGAAACATCAATTTAGGAATAATATTCTACTGCAGGCTGCAAGTACTATCTTTCAAAGGTATGGGAAAATTTTTAAGGGAATGCAATGAGTTTAGGCAACTACCTTATATTCTGCATCCTAAAGTAGTAGAAGTTTCCCCACTGTTGAGAAGGCCCATGTTGATGCTTCGCTATGTACTGCTTATGAGCCCATTCCTGACAACACAACCAGATAATATGATTCCATGAAAAGCAATACTCTGTTAGTCTCTGGAGAGAAAATGCTTCAAATATAGTAGCAGCAACTGCCAGATTACAAGCCACAAAGTAGTCAGGTCAATACCTGTTGATCTTCTGGAAGTGGATAGACATCACCAAAAATAGTTACCCTTGCATTTGACAAGCCACTCCATCCAGGTATCTAACAAACCTAACTGTCAATAAAATCTATAAATGAAGAACGGCTAGCAGTAATACTGAAGACAGAGAAGATCAAATCACAAACCTGAACAACAAGTGTGCATCTTGGGTTAGCCAACAGATTCCTTGCGTGAATTGCAAGTGGTGAAAATGAAAATATTGGATCTACAGATCAAGAAAATCGTTCAATTTAGTATCTTATTACCGTCAACAACATATAAGCTATAAAAGTTAACAGCCCAATAACTCATTTCTGGTCCATATTCTACCCCCATTGAGAGAAAGACCATAGATCTATCATACTTTGAAGTCATATATATATATATATATATATAGAGAGAGAGAGAGAGAGAGAGAGAGGGAGTAATGATTTTATTGAAACAAATGGAGGGAAATATCTTCGTACACAAGGTGGGTAGTTTAAGACAATCAAGTAAATAAACAAAATATTAACTTACGGCCAATGGAATCAGGTGCAAAATCTACTAGAGAACCAAATGGATATCCTTCACGCCGGTGGTGCATCCGAGACATCACAGTGCACAAATGAGCGAATCTGGCCTTAAATAACAGGAGGAAGATGCATTTAGAGGATCAATAAAGGGAGACCACTAACTAGTATGTGTCAGAATCAACTCTGTAAAAGGCATATGTAAGAATCTTGTTACAAGGAAATTACTAGCTTTCAGAAACATCCTATTACCTGTTCCATCAAATTGCGCACTGCTAAGGAAGGTCTAGGCAAACCATGAACTGTGGTTGCACTCTGCACACCACCAGAAATTGGTGTTCTGAAAAGTCCAGCTCTGGTTCCCCCACCAGCTCCATTTCCAGATGGGGCTGTCAGAGATAAATCAATTTTCAATTGCTCATAGGTGTCCTTCTCACTACTTTGACAGTGATTTAAATTACCCTGCAAGGGACAACATGACAACTAAGCTAAATAGCACACAACACCAAGTATATTCTCAATCTATCAAAGAAAACGAGATAAGTTTACAAATCATCAAGTAAGTAGCAGAATTATACACTCATGAAACTACTAAACCACCTTCAATTATCTTTATATGGAAAGATGGAACATTTTGCAGTTACAGGGAAATAATGTCTCTCAAGCTGTCTAAATCAATGTAACATCCAAAAAACCTCCCTCCTATGTTAATTATCCATCAATTTTTCCTCTCGAGATACATAAAAAGGATTAAATGTACCCAGGTAGTGTTTGTATTTCGTACTCAGAGGCCAAAGTGACAACAAACTCAATCAGTCAAGCGACCAATACATACTAAGGAAACCCTCTGCAGCTGTCTGTTCAGAAAGCTGCAACGTGAGAGAAGAATATTCACGAAACATGGAGCATCAGATTCAGCCAAATTTTGATATTATACTTGTGTGCAGTTTATTCATGGTGGAAACACTCTAATGCCTTTAAAAATTAAAATTCAGTACTATCATCAACCATAATTTGTTATAAACTTTGTAAGCAACACAACAGAGAACAGACAACCATAATACATGCAGAGTTATGACAAGATTACCTTAGCTACAGCTTCTTCGGAAACTAAGCCAAACCGATTATTTAAAATAATCTCCTCTTCACCTTCACCTTCACCTTCACCTTCACTGGGATTGGGAAGGTCACGTGCAAGAGCCAAAGGACGGAGCCCGGCAAATTGTGAACCTTCACTTATTTTCAGTGATCCACTTCCCTTATTTAGTTTTCTGATCGAAGATGAACTAGTGGAAACTGGGATTGTCTCCGGGAACTTGGGGATGAACACGGAGCTGGCAAGGGCTTCCATGGTAGAGTGGTAGCGGCAGTAGAACTAAGAATAAAAGAAAAGAGAAGGACGCTTTTTTGGGGATTTACGGAACTATAATGCCTTTATAAGGATAGTAAAGTGCAGCGCGGCATCAGACGCCAAATCGAGAGCGGCAGGCTTTGCATTGCCCTGTAACTGTAAGGAAAAGGAAACCCGAGCTGCGTAGCACAAGCACTCTCTTGCGGCGCCTTTATTATTTGGAAAAGTAAGAATAAGTCTTATTCTTTCTCAAAAATTTCAAATAAATCTTATTTTTAAATTTTCTTTACCACAACCCTTATTTTTAAATTTTCTTTTAAAATAATTCCTATATTTTATATTGACATTTTTATAATATTTTTACCATTTTTAATTTTTAATATTAAATTAGTAAATTAATTAAGTAGACTAATTTTTTTTTAAAAACACATTATTTAATTTAAAAATTTTTAATTCATAATTTAATAGTTATTACAAGAATAAATATTTTAAAAATTAATTAAAATTCATCATCCCTTTAGTATGTTTTTCAAAAATAAAAAATAAATAAAAAATTCTTATAATCAAATTTAGATTTATATGTATGTAATTTCTTCTTTGTTAATTTTCTTCAAAATGAATTTAGTTTTATTTATTTTTACTTCTCATTATGAAACAAATTAATAATAATTTGTAAGTAACTGCTTTTTTATTAATTTTTAGAATTTTTTATTTTTATTCACTAATGATTATATAATAATTTTAATTTTTTAACTAATTATTAAATAATAGATTTTAGTTTTCTAAATTAAATAATGTGTTTTTTATTTTAAAAAAAATAGTCTACTTAACTATTTAAAATTTAAAAAAAAAAAAAGCTAAAGATGACATAAAATTAGTTAATATAAAATTTAAAACTTATTAGGAAGAAAAATTAAAAATATGAATTATAAATAATGAAAATTTATTATAAAATAAAACTTTTTTTTATTTTCTCATATTTAAAACGGCGTTTGTTTTAAAGAAACGACAGTTCCCCTCCATACATATTTTATATGAAGTACTTTTACTTTTTTTTGATTGAGAAAGTACTTTGTTGTTGAAGGGAGTAAATAGTTCTGATATGATTGAAATAGCAGCAGAAGATCATGATGCATGATGGATGAACATTATGATCAAGTTAGATGCCAGAAGCTTCTTAACAAGTCCACACCTTTTTCATAATTTTACATCTTAAATGAAAACACAGTTATCAGAAGAAAAAAAAAAACTTATATTTATTTATCTTGCAATTTGAATTAGATTTTAAATTCAACAATACCTCATTATCTATAAAATTTCCATACATAACTTCAATTTGTTTTCATACTTCTCAACATGGCACTAAAACATAAAATACAATTCAATGGCCAAGATCCATCGATTTGAAATATTAGTATACGTTCAATCTTAATTGAAAACCACACACACAAAAAACACGTGTGTTTGGACTCTTACCCATGATTGTCTTGTAAAATTAAGTAGAAAGAAATTACAATCTGATTTTCTCAGATTAAATTTGATTTGTTCTAATCACAAGTCACAAAAGGCACGTGGAATTTAGACGGAGCACTCAGACTCGGCCCATCCTTCTTCCATTTCGCACCTTGGTCTCCAAAGCCTCAACTCACGTACGAGCTTCGCTTCAGCAGCTAAGAACACCTTTGCTGGCACACCTGAGACTTCCTCTAGCCTCTTCAGATTCCGATTCGTGGACTTCGACACGTCCTTACAAAATCTCAGTCCGAACCAAAACGACACCGCAAGAACTACTCTGAAGGAAAAAACCGTCAACTTACCCAAGCAGAAATTCAACGCTCGCAATGCCAAAGGAGATATCAAATGACCATTCAAACCAAGCCCCCTGCTCCAATTCATAAGAATCTCCGCTGCCTTATTGTCGGCGTGACTTGTCGATTTTAGTTGTCTCTCTTCCTTTCTTTTTTTCTCCGAAGTGACTTGGCCGTCGAATATCACCGGAGTTTTCAATTTCTGGCCAGCTAATTCCGTGATGGAGCTGGAAGAGACGATCTTCTCAGTCTTCTTCCGATGATCGTCGAGTCTACTCTTATTAGGATCTGTCGAACAAGACTCCGTGCTGGAAACACAAGCCGATGACGAACAAGAAGACACAGAATAGATCTCAGGGGAGTAATTCTCCGTCAAACAAGAACGACAAAATGGCTTTAGATTCCCAACTCCAGCACCGGAAATCTGGTTCCCTGAGAAACCTTTACAATTAGAGTATAAAGTCAGACGAATATGGCGAGCCACGAGAAAGTTAGCTTGATGAACCACGGAGTCACAATTCCAGCAGAGAAACGCAGAATCGGAGGCACAATAAACGGAAGCTTCACCCTTGCAGAGCTCACAAATTCCTGCTTTCATATTTGAAGCGGAAATTTCACAAATCGTAGCAGAGTGCACGGAATTACAAGGTAAGAAGAGGAGAGGAAGAATCAAGTGGCTGCCAATTAAGATATTGAAATCAGGAGACACAGGAAAAAAAGGGAAATTAAAGTGAGAGAAATGAAAGGGAGACTATGAGATTCTGTGGTTTCAAAGGATTTCAATCATTCATTCAATGGGATGAAAGAAAAAGATTTCGAAAGATGTTGATTGAAAAACTTATGGAGAGAATTGAGGAGAGAGGGAATGGCGGTGAGGCTGAGGTGGCACATAATAAATTCAAGTGGTAGTTTACTAGTAGACGTATTAGCACTATTAATTTTGTGGATTGATGCTCAATACGTACATACAATTGGCCAAATGGTTTAATTTTGTGGTTGATAATATATGACAAGGAATAAATTCCCAGATTTCTATTATTTGTAGTACTATTAATTTTGTTGATTGAGGCTAATATACTTTCTAAGTCTGACTTTTTTTTTCTAAATTCTTTTCTACTTTTTGGATAATTCGATTTAAAAGAAACAGATATTTTCATAACAAATCTTGAGTTTCTTTCCAATTTTTTTTTTTTTTTTTTTTTGTGTTTCTAAGAGTCTTTTTTAAAAGTTGTGTGTTTTCGATTTCTCGTGTCTCTCTTCTTGTAAGAGATTATGATCTAAGAGATTATGATTTAATATTATATTTAAATAATTATTTATAAATTATTATATTTAATAAGAAAAATTAAAATTGATGTCATGATATTAGATCTAGATATATTTGGATCCATTTGTTTTATTGAAATTTTGTGGTTGATGGTTGCTGTGACCTTATGCCGGATGTTTATGTTAAAATAGAATTTACTCACAAGAAAGATAGACTTCTGGTAAAGAAGGTACCGTTTGTCAGTTTGACCCACATTACAAGTTAGCACCCGCCCACAGTTTCCCACGCCCGACCACAAATACCAACGGCGTAATGGCAGTTGGGTTGACTACTGAGTTCGTTAGATAACATATTTCCTTAGAATTTTCTAGACCCACATTACAAGTTAGCATTCCCAACCACACATATACAAACTACGAAATAATATAGCAATGAGATGATGTACACGTTTTATATGGAAAAGACAAATTTAATAAATACTTTTGCATAGTATTAATAAATTTGAAAAGAACAATAAATGTGTAGAATAATTAATATCAACTAATAATATGACATATATAACTTATATTAAACTATATGATAGGAATTAGCTCACGATCATAATTTTATAAATTTAAATTTAAGTATTACTACAACTAATTTAATTCTGATTTAAAAGAAACAGATATTTTCATAACAAATCTTGAGTTTCTTTCCAATTTTTTTTTTTTTTTTTTTGTGTTTCTAAGAGTCTTTTTTAAAAGTTGTGTGTTTTCGATTTCTCGTATCTCTCTTCGTGTAAGAGATTATGATCTAAGAGATTATGATTTAATATTATATTTAAATAATTATTTATAAATTATTATATTTAATAAGAAAAATTAAAATTGATGTCATGATATTAGATCTAGATATATTTGGATCCATTTGTTTTATTGAAATTTTGTGGTTGATGGTTGCTGTGACCTTATGCCGGATGTTTATGTTAAAATAGAATTTACTCACAAGAAAGATAGACTTCTGGTAAAGAAGGTACCGTTTGTCAGTTTGACCCACATTACAAGTTAGCACCCGCCCACAGTTTCCCACGCCCGACCACAAATACCAACGGCGTAATGGCAGTTGGGTTGACTACTGAGTTCGTTAGATAACATATTTCCTTAGAATTTTCTAGACCCACATTACAAGTTAGCATTCCCAACCACACATATACAAACTACGAAATAATATAGCAATGAGATGATGTACACGTTTTATATGGAAAAGACAAATTTAATAAATACTTTTGCATAGTATTAATAAATTTGAAAAGAACAATAAATGTGTAGAATAATTAATATCAACTAATAATATGACATATATAACTTATATTAAACTATATGATAGGAATTAGCTCACGATCATAATTTTATAAATTTAAATTTAAGTATTACTACAACTAATTTAATTCTGTTAGCACGTGTCATCCGCTCACTCCTAGTACCAAGTTTGAGCATTTCTAATGCCAAAAAAAAAAAAAAATCATTTGTCTCAGTCATGTGAGTTCCCTTTCCACTTCATCTTTCGTTAATTGCATCATCATTAGATGGAATGTAACAATAATGATCTAATTACAACATTGGGCAACATAATTGTAATGGGCCAAAATCAATCACTCCCTACGAAGAGAACTTTTTGTTTGTCCATAGCCAATAACATAGAACCTTTGCTAATTTGTGAAGAAACTTACAGCATTTTCACTATAAAAAGTACAGTAAAAGCAAAGGAATACGACAATGCTCCAGATTGCTTTCATTTTATTAAACCACTCTACATTTTAGACGAGCCGTCAACATCTCCTGCAACTAGAACTATTTGGTTGTCCTCCAAGCTTTTATTCTGCAGAACATTGAATAAAATGGACAAAGATTTAGTATGCAAGAAAAAAAGATCTTGAATGTATAAATGTTGCAGTGTGCAACATGTTATCCATAAATTTGAAAAGTTGGTTGTTCAACTGGCAAAGGTTTAAAATAACTATATAAAAATTGCTCATCACCTCATTCCTGTTTAGTGCAGAATTATATCCTGTCTGAGGTGATGCCTTCGAGAGGTCCCTTAGGGTTCCCTGTGGTTCAACAAAATCAAAGAACATATTCATAAAATCGATTATAAATAGGGGCATTTAAAAATAAAGAGTGAGAACATTGATTTCCATGCCAACACCTTCTTTCTACAAATGAGAAACCTAAGCAAATACATACTGTAAGCTCGAAAGTGATGAACCTCTTACAGAAGAGCAAAGGTAGCTCTGTGTATGATTATTAAGCCAATAAAAGAGATCAAAGTGAGCTTATCGAATTTTTTGATAGTCTTGCTGAGAAATTTTGCAGTCCTTCCAACCCCCAAGGGAGATCTTTCTTCCCTTCTATATTGCTCTTACCTAATCAGTGGTCATGTTCCAATTTGGAATCATGTTTCAAAAAACATATGCAAGGAGATATTTCATGTTATAGTAAATATTCATTTGAATCATTGTGGCTTGTTCAATAGGACGATCTTACCATGTCAACCACTATTGATTACCAAATGTAACACATTTTGGAGTTGACAGTTATTTTGAAAGAATTACTTTCTCCAGAAATAAGCTTTCCACTCACTTCACTATTCGTTCATTTTCTGTATACAAAGGTCAAAGAAAATACACTAAGTAATCCTCCCCCCTCTAAAAAAGAAAAACAAAGATGGTAATCATATTAACAGGTAGTAGAAGGTTGAGGCCGATTCATTTAAATCAGATGCTATTATTCTATTACTGAAAAATCATGCATAAAAGTAACAAATAAAGAAAGTGCATCTATGACAACTATAATACCAGTTGGTCAGCAAAACCTAACATGACTAACCAATACAGTCTCTTTCAGATGAAGAAACCCATAAGAATTGATGTGTCCCTACGCAATACACGTATGAATGCTAACAAATAATACTAACAAAAGAATTTCTGATGTGTAAAAGGTATAAACAAGCTACTTATCACCTTATTTGCCCACATAAGTCCACATGCATTGCATAGGGTTCTTGGCCCTTCAGGTCCACGTCTCATCATTGGTGTGCACTTCTCACTGATGCCACAGTGCCTACAACTGATGGAAATCAACAGAAAGTATTGCATATCAAATTTTGTAGAATACAAGTCAAAGGGCTATAATGATGCCTCTAGCGGACTACAGCTAATACTAACAGCATGCACTGACATGGCAGAAAATTAAACTATCCACTGAAATCACCATATTTCTTTCCGATGGATGCCTTTTTATGGTGGCATGAATAATCCCCGTTCAAGGAGTCTCTCTTCTTTCTATGTTCAAGTGCAACTACTACGTCCAACTTGCTTTCTATCAGTTAAAAGGTAGAATACATAGGAAAACACATTAACTTACATAATATCTTGCTGTTGGGCTCCATTACTGTCTGAAGCCCAGCTTTCACTTGCTCCCCAGTTAGTATCAGCTGTTGCAGAATCATCATGATTTGACTTAGAAGATGTAAATTGACCTTTATTTCTTTGCATCCTGCAACAGTAACAAGTAACTACAATCAAATGGTCCCATCACAAAATAGCTCTGTACATGAAATGGCAATATGTATAAAAAACTATCTGTTATATCTTCCAGTAAGGAACCCTGTAGAGGATAATGCTCATACTGTTGGGTATATCACAAACTTCAGTCAAAGTATAATACATTGATGACATGTTCAATGTGGTTTGACCACATAATATCTAAGGATCAAACTCATAAGGAATCATCTACCAAAACTCCATCCATTTAAGCAAAATTTGTAGGTCTGAGAAACAGTAATGGAAGTGATGCTCTTAATGGCCATCCCAAAAGACATAGGAAACTGCTCTCCAAATCATCAAGCATAACTTATTTAAGATGCTCGTAAATTCACAATGAACGACCATAAACTTAGCAATAGTTATAGCTCCTCCCTAAAAGATTAGAAACATTAACGTAGATAGTGCAGTCGTCATCATTAAGGAATTAGTATTTCTCAAATATTCGTTTCTATACAACTTATTTATCATTATTGACAGAATGAAGAAAGATAATTTATGTGGAAATAGTGACTCTAACTTCTTCCTCATTCAAATGACTAAAACCAACTCATTCAAATAACTTCTTCCTCATTTGTCAAAGGAATGGGGTGATATCTAATTTCAACTTATAAGAGCACAAAATTAATGGTTCCATTACAACCTAATTCTACATTTAAGATTAATCAAGTAATAGTGGAGGTAGATCTGTACCTTAGCGCAACCTCTTTACGAACAGTATAGCGGATTTTCTTGTCAAAATTTCGGTCCTTCCGCTTTTCACGGAATCTTATCAATGAGGCTAATCTTTGAGGGATGCCAAACTTCGTTTGACTACTAGAAAGATCCTGGTTAAATGCTTCATTAGTAAGATAATTGAACAACAATAGAAAATAATAATCAGAAGGTCACTCAAACAAGTAGCAATACCTGATTATTATGGTGAGAATTTATAGGGATGGCAGGCATACTTGGGGGTATTTCACGGCCTCCCAATAATAATAGCACAGCTTGAACCTGAGATCATATCAGAAGTTGCGCTCTGGATAAAAGACCATATAGCCAGACTTGTAATGTATATTCCTAATTAACATAAAAAGTTTCATACCTCCACCTTTATTAGCAGATGAGTTCTAAAAGACATTCAAAAAGACACGTTAAACAGCATATGCAGAACAAAGACATGCAGCAAGCCACAATGACTTTCAACTCATATAAAGCTACAAAAAATGTTCACAGCCTTCCTCCTGAAATAAGTCTTCATTGAACAAATTGGGAAACGACTCTAGTAGGCACTGATTAACGGAAGGAATAGCATAACTAGACTATATTGTGTTCATAGCAGTCCAGAGAACACTACCCTACAACAACAGAATTGGGCCCTTCTATCTTTTTTTTTTTTTTTCTCTTTTTGGGTGCTCAGGAGTCAGGACAGACTTGGGGTCCTTAAATAGATTAAATAAAATAACTTAGATATGATTGTGTCAACAAATAATACTTATTTTAAACATAAACCTCATCATCCTAAAATAAAAAAAGACAAAACTCCTCATCCTTGTTTCTAGAGATGTAAATTCTTCCACACACAAACATGATTATGCCATTGTAGTCATTGAACTGAAGGACTCTTATATGCACTCAGCTTGAACTTCTATCATGAATAAACGCATTACAATACAGGTTTGAATTGTATGTATGCCATATTTGACATGATTAAAAGCCATGGCAACATGAAGGGGAAAGAAAGGAAAGACAGCTCTCGTGAACTAATGCACCTTTTCGGGTGACACAGAGTCGAAAACATAGACCTGACCCTGAAAAGACAAGGTGAGCTGGTCCCCACTATCACTGCCTTGATCCACCATTGTAGAACTGTGATTGTCAGGGAGATTTCTGGGATTGGATGGGATGTCTCCTTCTATACTCTCACCACCACCACCAGTATGGCGATCTTCATCCATCCCATTTCCATTGTGTATATGATGCAACCCATGATGTTCATGCTCTGGCACATAGAGCACTTGCATAGGATGTTGTCCATCACTCATATGGATCCGTGTATCACCCCCATGAATTCCATCCATGTCAAAGGAAGAGCTAGGAATTACCTTCAGAATATGGCAGAACCAAAGTTGAGTTGCCAATATCGTCAAAACGTAATAAACAATCAGGTAAATATCATAATTCCATTTCTGTATACCAAATGTCATACATGTGGGGACACATGTAAGCTGAGATCCATTGATAAACACACAAATACACATTATACATAGTATAATGTAGAAGCATAGTGTAACAGATTTATGAAGCAAAAACTAGTATTGCATAAAACAGCATGTTACTCTATTCAACTAAATAAAATTAAAAAGATCTTCCACGCCTGGAATAAATGGGAACTCACAGATGCAGTTAATCATAAGTAAAGAGGGTTTGTAGGGGGGGTAGCATCCACCTTTAAAGGCTAAACCCTGGCATTCCATTACAGTATCATAGTCATGTTAAGTAACTTAAATTTTGAGTAACATCTCTTTCAATGAAGACAATTAAATTATCTGCAGGACAGCCATTATCCGTTCTGTTGTGAAAATAGTTTATTTACTGTGCAAGAAGATTATAACAACAAAGCCAGATATGAAATTAGGGGGTCCAAAACTAATCCCTTCCGTGTTAATGCCATTCACTGAATTGCTAAACTTTAACCAATACATATCCATTAAAACCTATATCGATATGCACCTAAGCATTACAGGAAGGAACAAATAACACTGAACAAAAAAAAGTAAACTGAATATACGATTAACTACAAATTTATTCGCCTTCAAATCAAAAGACCCAGAAAAGATTTAATTTTGAAAATATGAAAGGTAATATTTTAATGGAATTAAAAACATGATAAACAATCAAAATGGAAGCACCGACGATTTTCAAGGTGTTGTAGGAGTGTCCAAGTAATAGACAGAAAGCAGGGTTGTCTTGATCCGAAGAATACCAAGCCACAACCTTTTGCAATTGCAGTGATCAATGAGTAGGTGATGGGAAGTGAAAAAGGAAGATAAGAGTTAGAGAGAGAGAGTAACAAGCGCAATGTTTCATAAAGGGAAGATCCTTGGCCTTTTGTTCGTCGACAGTGCAAATTGAAGGTTTTATGTAAAAGAAAAAATTGTAGGTGATGATGAGGAATGAAATTAGGCCATCAGCCCATCAGGGTAAGTCCCCCTTTTTCTTTTTTGGTAAAAGGGTGAGTCTCACTTCAACTTTTAACCTGTGAGTTTTAACTTTTCTCGACGACTTGACTCACAGAGCCACAGCATTACGACGCACTCGTATAGATCTGGAGGGCATCAACAATCTTTTATTGATTACTTGTCATTCGCTTATTGGTTCTTGACTAATACCAAAAGTCCTTGTGTACATAGCACATTTCAAAACACCCAGCTCTTGGTTCATTAGATTCGTCCCCTTTCTTAACCTTTATTCCTTGTCCTCCATCTCCCGTTTCCTTCAACAACTGACAGAAAAAAAAGAGAAAAAAAAACGTCGATTTCACGAAACGGGAGATCCTATTTATAATTCTGGTGTATATATATGTATAAAACAAAAAAAGCACCACCAACCTTAATTTGTTGTCTCGAAACGTTTCTATATCTTGTTTTTGTTTTTTGAGGAACAGCTAAATTATGTTTTGGATTTGAAATCTCCGAAATTGTGCGCGTGTTTCTGTCTTGGATCTGATAATGGCTAGAGCTAGCAGATCTTCGACGAGCAAATGGAGGTATTGTCACCCATCGTATTACCTGAAGAGACCAAAACGTTTAGCTTTGCTCTTCATAGTCTTTGTTTCTGCCACTTTGGTTGTTTGGGATCGTCAAACTTTAGTCAGAGAGCACGAGGTACTATTTCATTTTTATTTGTTTGCAAAGATTGTACTTTTGCATTTTCTGCTGTGTTTTTAAGAATGTTTGAATAGAATGGAAATGAGAAAAAGTCAGGATTTTGAGTAGTGGTGTTGTAACTTTGATGATATCTCAAGCTAATTCAACCAATCAGGTGAATTTCCTTCTGGATAGAAATGGAAACAACCTGAAAATGTGGAAGGCCATTGTATTGTTAATCAAATATACGGCATTTTATTTAATATACAGTATATTTTATGGGATCAAAGTCTCTCTATCTGGTTATGGATGTTCTCACTGGCAGTTGTAAGGAACTTCGGTAGTTGTCTTTGGGAATAGTGTAATTGTTGCTTTAGAACGTTCAATTATTATACAAGTTCACTAGAATTTACTCCTCAAACTGGCATGGCATGGCATTGGTTGAGTGTCTGACCAGTGTTGTGAAAAGCGCGCCTCGCGCCTAAGGCGCTAGGTGCAGGCGAGGCACACCGAAATTGCCTCGCTTGGTCTAGGCAAGGCAATGATAGGTAAGGCGCACGCCTAGCTTGCCTAGGCGCTCACTTTAGGTGAGGCGCTAGGCGTCCTAGGCGCTGCCTAGGCAGTTCCAGCTCTTTTTTTTTTTTTTTTTTTTTTTTTCAGGGCTGTGTTTGTTTGTATCATAATAATGTGTGGATCTTATGTTGGAAGACATTGGAAAGATCCCAGCAATTGCAAAGACAATCAAAAGGGCAATTGAGCTGAATATCTATATTTATAACCGGTGTGGGTTGTTAAATATAATGCAGCATTATACGGGGTTAAAGAATTTGCTTAGGCCAGCCAAGACTAGATTTGCCACTACCTTTATCGCCCTTCCCTTTCAAGCATTTATAAGCAACAAGATAATTTGAGGAAGATGTTTGTGTCTGATGATTGGACAAGTAGTAAATGGGCAAAGGGGCAAGCTAGAAAAAAGGCAGCTTAATCTGTTTTGACATATTCATTTTGGGCTGGCATTATATATGCACTTAAGGTGACAGGCCCTCTTGTACATGTGTTGCGATTAGTCAATGGTGAGAAGAAACTAGCTATGGGGTACATTTATGAGGCAATGGATCGAGCTAAAAAAGCTATTGCAGCCTCCTTTAATGATAGTGAGAAGCATAAGTATGAATCGATTTATTCAATTATTGATAAAAGGTGGGATTGCCAACTTCATAGGCCTTTGCACGCTGCTGGTTACTATTTGAATCCGGAATTCTATTACAGTGATCTAGTTGCAATGGAGAGAGACAAAGAGGTTAATAGAGATTTAATTAAATGTATTGAGAGGTTGGTACCTAGCATTCAAATACAGGATATGATTATGAGAGAGCTTCCATTGTACCAAAATTCTGATACAGAGAGTTTATTTGGGAGTGCTATGGCTGTTAGGCATAGAAAGACAAAGGCACCAGCAGAGTGGTGGAAGTCTTTCGGGGCTGAAACTCCAAATTTGCAGCAATTTGCTATAAAAGTTCTTAGCTTGACATGTAGCTCATCAGGTTGTGAACAAAATTGGAGTGTTTTGGAGAATGTAAGTACCCTAAATTCATAGTTAATTAAACCTTAAACTTGAGTGTCATTTAGTTATATACCTTAGTATATTCTTTTTGTAAATTCATAGCAAAAAGAGGAATAGGCTTGCACAAGAGAGATTGAGTGATTTAGTGTATATCAAATACAATAGAGCCTTGATGCAATGATACAAATTGCGTGAAAAGATTGATCCTATATCTTTGAAAGATATTGATGACAGTAATGAGTGGCTGATTGGGAGGACTGAAGAAGAACAAAATGATCTTGTTTACAGTGATGATGACTTGACTTGGCTTAACGTTAGTGTAGCTTCGGGTGCTGACGAGGGAAGATCTAACACAAGAGCTACGTCAAGAACATTTATGGGTTCAAGTTCTACTACAAAGAACCATGCACATGAGCATCAGGAGTTATTAGAAGAAGATGATGAAGGTTACAATTCTAATGATGCTGATTGAGGTGATGTTGGACTTACAAGTATTGATAAGGATAAGACAATGAGCAACTTATGAGTAGGAGGAAGAACAGTTTTTTGAATGATGCTTGCATTTGAATTTTATGTTTACTTTCTTGTTTGAACTTGACTTAGAGTTTGAAATGGCTCATGTGTTATTCTATATGCTATAAATGCTTTAAATCTTTAATACAATGTTTTTTTGTGATATTTAATTTTCATTATATATATTTTCCCATTATCATTATATATATTTTCTCTTAAGGATATTTTAATTTTTTTTTCCTTAAGTGCGCCTACGCGTGCGCCTGCGCCTTGCGCCTGGTGCCTAGGCAATATAAGCCCTTATTGCCTAGATGCGCCTAACGCTTTTTAAAACATTGTGCCTGACACTGTTTGTATCTGTTACAAGGTGTGGCAGTGGGTTGTAGTTTAGGAAATATACTGTGCTTGGTACTGAAAGAAGCAGACGGTGTTCTTAGAATCACATTTTAGAATTAAATACTGAGAAAATGATTTCTATTGGTACGAGATGTAGCAAGATTCCCTATTTTGTCATGAGATATATAATTTGAGAATAAACAAAATTGTTACTGCTGAGGTGAGATTATGAGAGCTACTTGTGCTTAAGCATGACAGAAAAGTAAAAATAAAAGTAAAACTAAAGAAGTTACTGCTAGCTTATGTATTTTTTCCACTGATAATGTTGTGCTGTACTAGCGGAAGTAAACAAGATATCTAAAGGGAGTGGTGTTATCTTTTCCATTTTCTCAAGAATCCTCATTACCCGGCCACAAGGTGTCAAGGATCTATGAACTCAAAACACAATATGGATAAAATTATAGGTTGCTGTATTTCTTAATCTCCCTTTCAAATGAATACTCGTTTGAGGTTTCCTATTGGAAGGCAAACCACAAGGCCTTATGGCATATTTTCCTTTCACAAATCCTTCCTCTCATAAAAGCTTCATAGCTTGTCACTATCCTTTTTTCTCTCAAACATCTTCTAAGCATATTGGCTTTATTACTTTCTATTCTCTAGAAACATGCATGTGTTGCCGTTTTATATTTGCAATTTCTTTCAAAAGAATTTAACGAAGAAAGCAGTAACAATAGGGATAGTAGAGGATGGTTTGAAACTTCTATAAGTATATGTTTTGTTTATCACTTAACTGTGAAGTTATAAAACAAGTCGCTGCAATGAAGTTTAAATGTGATGGGCTAAGAGGAATAGAGGATTTATCAATAGGGATGTATCTAATGTGATGAATAGGAAGACGCTTTGGTGCTTACTATATAATATATATGTGTGAGTGTGTAGATTATGTGTATTATTGGGAATACTTTTCTATTGCTTTTATGTAATTCTACTTTTTCTGGTTTGGGCTGTGTGGATATAATTTCACTTTCAATTACAGGTTGAAGTTACCAAATTACATAGAGAAGTGGCTTACTTGCACAACTTGGTAAGAAGCTTATAAATGTTCATGTCTGGTTTTTCCCAAGTCTTTAATGGCTTTTAGTCTGGTCTCTAGTTTCCTTTTTTATTGTATTAAATTTTCTTGAAGTAGGTCTGTTTTCCTTCAAGACAACATACAGAAAATATGAATAGTAACAGGCCTTAATCTTAAAAAAAATGGTGTTGGCCCGTGAATCCTCCATTATAACTAATTTGAATCCGCATGAATTCTCTTTTGCCTATCTTTTCCACTAGTACCAAAACCTCCATGCGCATCTTTCCTTATGCCAGTTTTCCTTAATTGGTTTCCTAATTCAACTTGTCAACTGTTCTTTTGTTAGCTGAACATTTTAAGAAGTTTTGTTTTGACTGAAATCTTTAAAATGTGATTTTAAGGGCTAGGCTTCTTAGACTTATTAATGATTTGTACCTTCAGTTGGAGGAGTTAAAGAATGTTGAAGGTGATACAATTGGAAATACCGATAGTGGAAAAACTAATAGGCCTCCTCGGAGAGAGGTCTTAGATGATTCCATTGACATTCAAAGAAGGGAGAAAGTAAAAGAAGCCATGCTTCATGCCTGGGGATCATACGAGAAGTACGCTTGGGGCCAAGATGAACTTCAGGTATTAATTTTTACCTTCCATCAGGATTTTCCTTAAGCACTGATCTTACATTTGATGATATTAAAGCATTGTTACATGAGAGTTGATTTATTTGTAATCAAAGTGTCACTTCCTTATATATGCTCTGTGCTTTATCTGAAGTTTCTGCCATAACACTTTATGTTAGTTCGTCTTCTATCCTGGGAAGTAACATTATGAAATTCTTCCTAGAGTATGATTTTGAATCACTCATAGTTTTGACTCTCTGGTGTTACTGCCACCATTCTTTGTTAACGTAAATAAGAAAATGCCATCATAACTAAACTTAGTGGATGAAGTATTGAAGCTTCCTCTCTTGCTATTTATCCATGACCTATATACACATTCAGGCTTAACAAGGCTTGCCTGTTGAATCTCTTCTTAACCTGAAAGCAAAAGCAGTTTAGTTGATGATCAGTCAAGAATTGAGTTAGTCACCATGTCATTCCTATGGCTACTAGGGCTACTTTTGTTCTCGTATGACTGAATAACAATCAAATGTATTTCTGAGATTCATACATGGAGAGATATACAAATATTTTATAGAGTCGACACATCTTGTCTTAAATTCAACATGATGGCTATATTGATCTTTTTCCAATGAGGTTACTTGTTTCGAAACTAATACTGATTTTATTGGTGATACCAGCCACAGTCAAAGAATGGTGTTAATAGCTTTGGAGGTCTTGGAGCAACTTTAGTTGATTCGCTTGATACACTATATATTATGGGTCTCCATGAGCAGTTCCAGAAAGCAAGAGAGTGAGTATAACTTTTGACTCAATTTTCCTTTTCATGATCCTTATCAGATTTTACATCTTATCTTGAATTTCTGTTGAACCAGCCATAGCAATAAGTTAGCTTTTTGTGTGTTTTAGTGTTTCCCATAAGTAGGATAAAATTATTCTTGGTTTTTTTTTTCTTTCTTGTTGTTCTTGTCTGAAAACAGAAGCGAGAATAGGGTGAAATCTAGATTGAAAGACAAAAACAAGCAAAAGAAAAAACACAAGATGTATCGAGGTTTGGCTCAATCTAGCCTATGTCTTCACTGAAGAAATTGGAATTCATTATTTTGTTCTTGGAGAAAGTGTCTTGCTCGAAAAAACATATTGAAACCCTAGAGCTAACTGCCTTTATATATAGGCTACAAGAAAAACAAACCCAAAATTTTTTTCCATTTCAATAGTGTTTAATTCCTAAAATTTGATTCATCTCCTTTCTTGTCTTTTCCTATTCCCTGCTTCTTTAATTTGCTAGGTAGCCTGCTATGTGGATCTGTCTTAATACTACAATATCTGATTCTGTTTTTTTTCAGTTACTATTTGTTTGAATCTTTTGTTAGGTTCTAAGAGCCTAAGATATTATCTTGACAGGTGGGTTGCAAACTCATTGGATTTTAACAAGGATTATGACGCCAGTGTTTTTGAGACAACCATAAGGTTGCGTTATAAGGTTTACTATGTAGTTTTTCTTTTCCTCCATACTGGCAAAAACTTTATGATCTTTAACCTTCTTGTGGGTTGGGTAGTGATTTGCTAATATTTCATTTTTCTCTTCCATCCATTCTACTTAAATCCAGAGTTGTAGGTGGACTTCTTAGCGCATATGATCTTTCAGGGGACAAAGTTTTCCTTGATAAGGCTAAAGACATTGCAGATAGATTGCTGCCTGCATGGGATACACCTTCCGGGATCCCTTATAATATCATTAACTTGGCACATGGACGGGCACATAATCCTGGTTGGACTGGGGTAAGTTGTGGACTGTCACTGAGCACTTGGAATAGGGGAACAGGTTGAAATTTTTGTGAGTCCTTTTTCATGGCTGTGAGGACTATATTTTGAGGCTGTTTCATTATTATTTACTCAAAAGCTAGACGCAGGGTGGTTCTAGTAGATATTCAGGTCAGTTATGAAGCCTCTGATTTGTTTGTGATCAATTCACTAGCTTGATAAAACTGGTGCTGCTTTTGAGTCTACTGGTTTCACGATCTTGATTATGCATGATGTCATGTGATAATATTAATATATCACCGATAGATATACCGTTGGATCACTTGGTTATGTCTTCTGCTTAAATTTATGTTTTTCTGATTTTATTTTTCAAAGACACACAGACAGTGTCTCTAATATTATATTCCTTTTCCTTGTTGGTAGGGTGAGAGTATTCTAGCAGATTCTGGCACTGAACAACTAGAATTTATTGCTCTTTCCCAAAGGACAGGAGATCCAAAGTATAAGCAGAAGGTCTGTCTATGTACATGTCCAACATTCTTCCCCTTTAGTTTGGGTGGTGGGGTGAAGCTGGATATATGATATATGTACATGAAGTTTCGTTCACTTTCTACTTATGTTAAAATGTGCTCAGTTGTGTTTCCACCATTTGGACTTATTCCATTTACCTTCTCTCTAGCTCAGCACCTGACGTGTATACATGTAGCTGAGGGCATCAATTGTTATTTATTATACTTCACCCATAATTGGTTTATGCTTGTAGGACCTATTTTCTGGCAATGAGTTGACTGGGTTGACACTAATATTTCAGGTGGAGAATGTAATAACAGAGCTTAATAAAACATTTCCTGCTGATGGTTTGCTTCCAATTTATATCGATCCTCATAGTGGAAGGACATCATACTCTCCGATCACCTTCGGTGCCATGGGTGACAGGTATAGACCTAAACAAATTTGATATGGTTTACTTGAACTTTCTGAGTTTTGTACCTTGTCATAAGTAATGACTCTATGTTTTACTTGATCCAGACGCATTGAGCTCATAGATATATGTGCTACATGCACACACTTTTCTCTCACAGATAAATTCATGAGAGCTAATGATAATTTCTTATAAGCGATTGATAAGTGTGATCACGATAAAAAAGTTTCATTTACTTTTAAGGAATTTATCACTAGTTCTTATGAATTCTAAGTGTGAGAAAAGTATGAGCATGTAGCATTATTGTAATATATATAGTGAAGGGTTGTGGTTGACACAAAATCTTTATGCAGCTTTTACGAATATTTACTCAAGGTTTGGATACAAGGGAATAAAACTTCAGCTGTAAAGCATTACAGGTTAGAAGCCTGTCATTTTATTGACAAAATTCATTAGTGTTGGAATTTTTCTACAGGAAAATTTTCACTTTCCTCAGACTCAAGAAAGAATGTCATGTATTGTCTTATTAAAACTTTATTTCGTATTCAATGTTTTCATTCTCTTTTCTCAAATCAATTTGGAACAAGGAACAAATACTGATGCCTTGTTTCTTTCACGGAAACAGAGAAATGTGGGAGAAGTCAATGAAAGGTCTGTTAAGCTTGATCAGGAAATCAACACCATCGTCTTTTGCATATATTTGTGAGAAGAATGGAGATTCTCTCTCAGACAAGGTATGTCAGTGGATTACTTTTCCTGTATTTCCAGCATTCATGATTCCTTCTCAACAATTTGAATGTTAATTGTCATTACTGCAGATGGATGAATTGGCATGCTTTGCCCCAGGGATGCTTGCTTTAGGATCAGCTGGTTATGGTCCTGGTGATTCTCAGAAATTCTTGTCGCTTGCGGAAGAGGTAAAATAGTCGTTCACAAATTAGATTATGAACTTGTGCATTTTGTGTTTAACAAAGTTCTTTTCTTCTTTTACTTCTAAAATTCTCGTCCAATTTTAACATGATTTATTAAATAAATGAAGGGTTCTGCATTGCGTTCCCTAGTGGCACTTGATTAGAAACTTCATTGCATACAAATTACAATAGGTTCTCTTGAATATAATGGTCATAATTAAGTAGTTGCCTGTTGTGAATAAGTTTGTTTGTTTTTTTTTTTTTTTTTAAATTGAGAGGTCAGGACAATCTTTGATTGTCTAATTAGTGATCAACAGAATCAGAAATGACTGGATTCGTAAGTGAGGTCACTTTTTGGATAGCTGTAGAACAATTGGATCATTGACTGGATTTTATATGCCCTTTCTTGAAGCTTGCTTGGACATGCTATAACTTCTACCAATCAACTCCGACGAAATTGGCTGGAGAGAACTATTTCTTTCATGCAGGGCAGGTCAGTCATTCCTTTTCTTTTAATTTGCTTTGAACAATGACTGTTTCGTCTGACTGTTTCTGTGTTTTTTTAATATTTAGGACATGAATGTGGGAACATCATGGAACATATTGAGACCAGAGACTGTCGAATCACTCTTTTACCTCTGGCGACTCACTGGCAACAAGACATACCAAGAGTGGGGTTGGAATATATTTCAAGCATTTGAGAAGAACTCACGTGTAGAATCAGGATATGTTGGATTGAAAGATGTAAGTTCACCTCAGCTTCACAGCTAAGCATTTACCTTGTTTCTATGTCGGGTTTATGAAATATCTAAGCCTACCTTCTATGGAAAACTAGAGCTATTCTCTTGGTTCTTCAGAGAGAAAAACACTTTGATGAACTAATAAGCAATCACCATATGCTCTTTCTGTTGAATACAAAGTTGTTTCTCACTTTTTGTTATTATCTGTGTTGGTTGTGTAATGCTTGTGAACCATTTACTTCAATCATGAACTAATTTGTTTATTCATTTACTTGTTATTGTTCTCAGGTTAATACAGGTGTCAAAGACAATATGATGCAGAGCTTCTTTCTCGCAGAGACCCTCAAATATTTTTTTCTTCTTTTTTCACCCCCTTCTGTCATCCCACTAGATCAATGGGTTTTTAACACTGAAGCTCACCCTATAAAAATTATGACCCAGCAAGACGGGAAAATTGTTGGAGACTTGAATGAGAAACAGAAACCCTTTTTTAGATTTCGCGGCAGGAAGGAAGGTCGATCAGATTAGAGTTTAAATAGTATATACAATTGTATCCAAGGAGATTCAGAGCCAAAAATTTCAACATCATAGTTCTTGAAACTAAATTTGTGCCTTTCTCTCTGAGAAATAAGTCTGACCACAAATTTCTCTTTCTTTTGCAGATGGATTTGTAACACAGAAATATAGGTTGTATTAGTTTTTCAGGAAACAGGATTTATTCTTGCTGACTGTGACCAATTCTTGTGATGGATTGCCCCTTTATACATTAAGGAACTACACTGTTTGCGCCTTTTCTTTTTCTTGAATTGATATTTGAGTATGTCACTACAAAAACTCAACTTGTTTTTTAAGTCATATCTCTGTTATGCGTGTCATTTCACTCACTTATTTAGGCAATGACCAAATGGAAATTTAGTTTTATGCATGAAATTTTAGTCTAGAAACAGCCTCGAGGATTGTGTGAGGAGTTGGAAAAGACCCCTCGTGGTCACTCATAAGAATCGATAATCGATGGTTGAAAACTTAACTTTCTTGATTTTAAAACTAGTGTCCTACAAGGTTAGATAGCACTGATAAATGCTATAGTTATTTATGGTTGATGAATGCAGTAATATCTTTTTTTCTAAATAAGTTAAATAGATATAGTGAAATTTGAAAATAACTACGTTGTTAGCTTTTGTCTTATTATATGGTTTTTGATAAATAATATATAATTGTTTCTATATTGTTAATTTAGAAACAGTTATACTCCAGAAATACTAAATTAAGAAACCTCCTAGGCTCCTGGTATATTTATTTCAATTTATTTTAGAGATATAACGAATTAACTAATTAAAAGTTATATTTGCACCCGAAAAAAAAAAACTACTAATTAAAATTTAAAAATGTAAAACATTAATTTCGAGCCTTTATTTGTAACTTGAACGAGAAACGAACTGGAGAGGGGTGGACTGCGCTGGAGGAATGTGATACAGCGGACACTCTTTGAAGCCATTTCAAGTTTCCAAAACTATTTCAAGGTACCTCCACCTTCATGATTCTTCGCCATAAAAGAAACCCAAAACCCTAACTTCAAAACTTCATCTGAATCCAGATTATCGTTCTATTCCATCATTAGTCAAAGCTCGAATTTTTTCCGGGAAAATTTTCATAGCAAAGCATATCTCAGTTTTCCATTTTGTTGCTTATATGATATATATGCTGTGGAGTATTAATGCGAACATCCTATCATCTTCTTCTCTCTCGCTTACGCCGTTCCCAGCAGTATTTCTCTTCCTCATCCTCCATTGTCAACCCCTCACTTCGTTTCAGTAATCTCTCTCAGCTCTTACTGTATCACTCCTCAGAGAACAAACCCAGACAACAAGGTCATAGCAGTGCACCCCAATTTGATCACAATTCACAGCTACCTGGGGTTTTTCCGGCGGCAATTTGCTCAAGAAGGTTTGTCTTGCTGTGCTTGCTTCCGTCAGGTGGTGATAATCTTTTCCATCAACAGTATTCGTCACATCGCAGTACGCCTTTTTTCCATTTTCTTTTGTTCTTAACGTAAAGTGTGTAACTTCGTAATTTCATTTTGTTTATTTATTATTAAGTAGTATGGCGTAGCTTCTCTTTTGTAGATTTTTTTACGAGGGCAAAACAAGTAAAGAAGATTGAAATCAGTGATCGTCACAGGTCTGATTTTACATATGACTTTATATTACACCATATTTTTCCTTATGTAAGGTTTGAAATTTAACTCTTTAATGTAGTTATGCTCCGTACAAGGGCACAACATTGTGATTAACAGAAATGTTTTCTTTTTCTGTTTCTTGGGGGAGAGAATGGTGGCATTTTAGGATCCATAATGCAAATGGCATCAACTATCAAGGCATAACGTAGTTAGCCTTAAAGATATGTTTCAATTCAAATATTCAATAGGAATAGCAAATTAAGGCTGCAAGATACAAGTGTGTAGCTTCAAAGTGGTTCCTTTACATTTTTGAGTTATTATACAAATATTAATGTTCCATTTGAATGCTTAACAACTATATTCAGTAGCAAATTATGGTGAAACAGTGATGGGTGGTTTTTATTAGTCAAGAGCTGAAACATTGATAATTTGCTACAATCTGCACCGAGTTTGTACCTTTACACCTTTAATAAGGGGAATGTCTAGGGTTCAACCAATTATTCGGTGGGATTTCGGGGGGAGCTTCTTGTGCCCAATACTTCATCGAGGAGTCTTTTTAGTCTTTGATAATCAAGATCCAAGAAAGTGCTTCTTTTTATTTGATCTGTATATACTTTTTTGCCTAATATTTAATGACATCTACTTGTGTGGATGATGTTGGTTGCTCCATGATTTTGACAGTTTCACAGTTTTGTATGTAATTTGAGAGTGGTGATGTTTACATGGAAAATTTCCATTTTCCCTGTATCAATGATTACTTCGGGTATGACTTTTTCTTTCCCTTCCTTCTTCTTTTTTTTTTTTTTTTTTTTTTTTTTTTTTCGTGTGTGTGTGTGTGTTGGGGGGGGAGAGTGTTTACTAGAGATGGATTTGTGATGCACAATGTGATGTAATCCCCTCGCTTCCCATAGAGCTCTGGTCCCCAATAAAAGGCAGGATTTGATCCAGCCCCCTAAACCAAGTCCAGACACTTTTAACTGAACTAGTCATGTTTTTGTTAGGTATATCACTTGAGGTATAAGAAGAATGTCGAAAGCAAAAGAGAATTTTAAACTATGGTTTTAAGTATAGATGTACTATCCTTTAGAAAATAAAAATAGTCCACTAAGGATGCAAATCTGCATGAACACGATCATGATCTGTTCAATTTATTCCTCGCTTAGAATGATGATATTTCTTCTACTGATTATCAAGTGGTTTTTGTTCTGCAGTATTCTTTACTACTTTAGTCTCTGTTTTATGTATAATCATATTGCTGGGAATGCTGGGAAGTTTTGCCCCATGTATCAGCATCTAATTTCTCCATTTTCATTTCATTATCGGCATGAAATGTTTATTCTAGTCAGCGAGCAGTTACAACTGCATTGTGGTGCAATTTCCTTGTGTTTTCTCTCAAGTTTGGGGTATGGTTAGCAACCTCTAGCCATGTTATGTTAGCTGAAGTTGTTCACTCAGTTGCAGATTTTGCCAATCAGGTATTTTATTGATATAACATTCTTGATGTGGTATACTTTGATTTGCTGTTGAGTTTACTCTGTGTGTTGGTTGCTGAGTGCAAAAGAAATTAATTAATGACTCATTGTAGGCACTTCTTGCTTATGGTCTGAGTAGCTCAAGACGTGCACCAGATGCTATTCATCCGTGAGTGTTTCATATCCTGAAAATATCTTATAAACTGGCCAGTGATTTGTGCTCTCCCTATTCTTTCTATGCTTTAAGTAACACTGATTATATGATTTCTTTAATTCTACAGTTATGGCTATTCTAAGGAGAGATTTGTTTGGTCTTTGATATCTGCTGTTGGAATATTTTGTATTGGTTCTGGTGCTACAGTTGTTCATGGATTTCAAAACTTGTGGACTTCACAGGTATTTGAGCTTGAATCTTTACTAAGAGACTTTGTTTTCAGAAGTCTTGTTTCCTCAAATCTTAACTTTTTTCTGAATTTTCTATCTTGATAAATACATTTATAATTCTATTATGTGTATGTCCCTTTCAGCCCCCTGAAAATATTCAGTTAGCAGCTTTGGTAATAGGTGGTTCATTTTTCATTGAAGGTATTTGCATTTCTATGTTGTATTCCAATCAGGGCTAATAGGCACCTATCTTCTGTTTGATTTAATTTTTATTTGAATTACTGCATTCTTCTTTAGGTGCCTCTCTTCTTGTTGCTATACAAGCAGTCAAGAAAGGTGCAGCTGCAGAGGGAATGAAAGTGAGAGACTATGTTTGGCGTGGTCATGATCCTACTTCTGTTGCAGTCATGACAGAGGTAATTTATTTTGCTGATTCATCTTCAATTGTGGGAACTTGTTACTTTGACGTGTTTTTATAGTGTCCTACAATAATGGAGACAAAAGTCTAAAAACGATGGAAAATTAGCTTATCACACTTTCAAATAGTGCTAGATATTAAACTTAAATGATCTTTATGTCACTTATGTTGTAATGTGATCCTAGTGACATAAGTCATATATTGCTAACAGGAATTTATACTTATGTTCTCTAATCATGCATCATGTATTTCCCTTTCCATGTCATTGTTATTCCCTTGATAACTGATCTTGAATATGCAGGATGGCGCTGCAGTAACTGGTCTTGTTATTGCTGCAGCATCACTGATTACAGTGAATATCACTGGGAATGCAATTTATGACCCAATAGGTTCAATTATAGTTGGGAACCTACTAGGAATGGTATGTACTGCTTCCTGCACTTCCATTTTCTTATAGCTTAAATCAAATACGTAGGACTAGATACTTCATTAAACTAAATATGTGTATGTTACAGTAATTACATAATTCAAAGTACATTTCTGATTGATAATCAAAGTCTCTTCCCTTTAAGTGGGGATAAAAAGAAAAAAAAAAAAAAAAAAGGGTGTCTGTGACCATGAGTTATAAAGAGGAAATTGATACCTTTCTCGATCTTTTGGCTGTGGTCAAGTGTAGTCTGTGTTCTTTCCTGATATGTGAGCAAGGAACTGAATTCATTGCTAGTAGGTTAGGGTTATTTCTGTACTCAAGAAGAGGGAGACAGAAGAGAGTGAATAGGTATTGAATTAATATCTGAGATAACTATGCAGGTGGCTATATTTCTCATCCAGAGGAACCGACATGCTTTGATTGGTAGAGCAATGGATGATCATGATATGGACAAAGTTCTTCACCTTCTGAAAAACGACCTGGTATAAACAAATCAACAGTTTTGCTGCAATAAGTGACATTTATTCATATATCAGTTTGATAAATATGGAGCTTTTATTTTCAGGTTGTAGATGCACTTTATGATTGCAAAAGCGAAGTTATTGGCCCTGGATTCTTCAGATTTAAGGCTGAAATAGGTAATATGCATATCCTCTTCCTTCTTATGCATTTTAATATGTTTATAACGTTACTTGTTCTCAAGCTGCTTATCTCTTTCTTTTGCCCATCTTTGTATTTGTAAATTTTTTTACCTTTGTTAATTTATTAACTAGTAAGTAGTTTTATAATTGCAGATAGTAAATAGGAATTGAATATCTAGTATACATTTGTATTAAATATATATCAAATTAGAGTGGAAACTGACTTATGATATGTAGTTATAATCAAGCATGCAAGTTAATCTGATTGGTGTTAGTTTTATGGAACAGATTTCAATGGGGTGGTGGTGGTGCAAAATTATCTAGACAGGACTGGTCGTGAAGAGTGGGCCAGGCAGGTTAGTCACTTATTCCGATCTTTAATATGTATCTGCAGTTAAAATTGTTCTGCATCATACATCAGCATAAATATATTCTCCTGGCATATTATTGCATTGTACCAGGCGTATGCTAAAAATTACCTAACTTTTTTTTCCTGCCAAAAATTTCATTCTTGTCCTTCAAAAAATCTCTTATCATGTCATGATGAATATTTGTATTCTTATGTTCCACAGTCCAAACTTACCTCCTACAATTTTGATGATTTATAGTTTCGTGAAGCTGCAAAAGTGAAGGATGACACTGCACTGCTTAAGATCATGTCAAATTATGGTAGACACATAATCCTTTGCAGTTTACTTATTTCATTTGAGTTGTAATTACATTTTCACAATCGTTTCTTGTGGCAGGTGAAGAAGTAGTTACAGCACTAGGGAGTGAAGTAGATAGATTAGAGAAGGAGATCCAAGATCTTGTTCCTGGTATTCGGCATGTTGATATTGAGGCTCATAATCCAATAGATGCCTCCACTGGAGTTGAAACAATCTTCAACATGAAGGCATAATTGACTGTGAATTCATTGTTGTCTCCTGTGATTCTTGCTCATTTTTTGAGAAAAATGTTCACGAGGGGCTGTTGCATCTTTTGTGAAGCGGCAATTCTATGATATATATCTGAATTGTAAAGTTCAAACTCCATTTCTTCACCTGATAAAATTGCTTGCTGACTCATTGTTAGACCAAGTTGTAAATTAATTTTTCCAGGAAATCATCTGAGAGTAGCATTTCTTTCGATCTTTAGGAGGCTATTATTGCTGTTATGTTATTTTTTAAGAGTGGCATTTGATTCTATGATAGGTTTATTCTTTTTTGACTGAATTTCTTATTTTCTGCTAGGACATCAAATACACACCGAATACTTTAAACGAATGTGAAAATTATTATTAGCTATTTTAATGAGATGATGGCTATTTCTGTTTAAATTGTTGTGTAAGCACACCGTCTTATGGGAATGCAAGAAGAATAAATTGACCTTTTTAATTTGAAAACAGGGCAATTGGGAAGTGTGGCCCTACCTTTTCCCTAGAAGTTTGTGTTGCACGCTGAAGTATGATCACCATTGTACTGAAATTCTTCTATAGAGAAAATGATGGGACTCATCTCAGACGTCCATCAACCTAATGAACAGGTCCTTCCAAGGAAAGAACTCATTTTTTTGGCTCATTGACTAGAGTCTTGGAACCAGTCAAACAAGGCCTTATTCAAAGTTTAAATACTTGATTTCCTTCTTTCGAAGAAAGAGGCAAATTCTTAGCTGTACCTCATGGAAGCATACCTCAGTCACTAGCTGTCATAAAGAAGGTTCGAAGAAAATTACACGAACAGTTGGTACTTGGTATGCATACCTCAGTCAACAGCTGTCAATTGTCATAAAGAAGGTTCAAAGAAAATTACACACGGTTGGTACTTGGTATGCATATTATTTAAGTTTCCTAGTGCATGGACAACATTTGCAAGTCATATATATCTCCAGGGAAGGGACAGAACAATTTCTGCAACCTAAAGAAGAATGAGTTTGTTATCAGTGTTTGATTTACAGGAGAAGGTGATAAAGAGGGAAGGTGCAGAAGCAGTTTGTCCTTATTGTGGAGGGCCAGTACTAGCTTGGGACTTTGATGCCCATTTGCTGTTCTGCTTTCTTCCAATATCTCATAAGACCAAAAGAAAGTTCTACTGCACCATTTGCACCAGACGCTTAATCCCCGCCTACTGATCCTCCACCTCCACATGAGCATTCAGAAAAGAAAAAGAAATGGATATATATATGTATACAACATTCGTGTATACAACATTCTGAAGAGACAAAAATAGAAAGCGCTGTGTTGGATTCCTCTTTGTAATGAAGGTATTCAACCTCACTCGTACTTGGGTTTAAGTGAAAACTGAGATATTTTAAGTGTTGGGGATGGAGTTGCATGTTATATGACAAGTTAAATGGCCTTTTGCTTATCGCTTGGGTAATAAAAGTTTAGTAGCATGCAACTATCTTCCTAAAAACTAAGCACTTCAAAAAATGTTGATTTTACTTCAAGCCTCCAAGAGTCACTAGAAAACTTCGAATAAGTTTATGCATGTTATTGGGCCAAACTAAAAAATTTCAAGGTTAATCATCTCCTACACACCCACATGAAATCCTGGAAACTTTCAACCCTTAAGCCTCAACTGTAGTTGTTCTCCACTTCACTATTTGTGTTACTATAATGAAGAAAAGCATATTTCTCAAGGTTGAGCTACAAAACCAGCGTCAATCTATCCGTCATCTGAAAGCTCTCCCCCGAGGCCTACAGTAAAGTTCTCCATTTGTTCAATCACCCATTTTCAGCAATCTTTGGCAGCACTTAAAATTACCTAAACCGAAGATGCCAAGACAAAAGTTCCTTTGAGATTGAGCAACTTAAATTCTTTCATATAAATCATCCCGAACGTTACAAATAGTTGAGTCTTAGATGCAGTCAATTTAAAAAACAGTATCATAATCTTCAATCTTTGCCGTAAGATGGTTCCATCACCATAATACTGGAGATGTGAATTGTAGAATACTGATCTGGATAAGAGAGAGATCTACGAAATTCTGAATCTTGGGTCACAAAATTTTACCCTAAAACCTTAATACAATAAGCTTTAAAATCCATAAACAGGACCTTCGTCGTAAACTAACATGGCCCATTTCTCTCTTTCTCTCACTGTTTTAATAGCGGCACCAAACAACTGTTAAAGCATAACAAGCAATTTTAACAATTGGGTTATTTACATTTTTTTTAGACAGTCATTCTAAGACACATTTATACTCAATTCAAAAGACTACAGAAGCAAATCAACTATCAACAAAATATCGGTATAACATTCATTCTCAATTTGGAGTCACATAACATGGAGAACATACTGAGCAAATTGATTGCAATTGGATCATAAGACAAAGTCACTTTTAAGAACTTAATCATCTGAAAATTAAAAGTAGTACATATTTAAAATAATTTCATGAGACGTAAATCGCAATTCTGATATTGATTTAAAGAACAAAATCTCTTTAACCTTGCAACAAGACCTATCATTAAAAAGAAAAGGTGTTTCAAAAAGTTTGAAGAAGAAAACAGCACCCTGAATGCAAAATAAAGGAGAGCC
This sequence comes from Quillaja saponaria, assembly GCA_029379385.1. Classification (NCBI taxonomy): domain Eukaryota; kingdom Viridiplantae; phylum Streptophyta; class Magnoliopsida; order Fabales; family Quillajaceae; genus Quillaja; species Quillaja saponaria. The sequence goes on from CM055611.1 coordinate 22,077,159, forward strand.
AGAGTCTCCTACCAAATAACCAAACATTGTAAAGACTAATTCATTCTCCTGATGAGCTCATTGATGTAATTCTCACGATTTCCAGCATCTCCTCCTTCAACATAATGGTTTCTCTTCTTTTTCAAACCACCCAAGGGAGCCTTGAGCTTAAATGGCCAAAGGAAGTTGTTTGCCTTCTTAAAATTAGGTCCAACTGTCAAGATCTCATGGATAAGATCTTCAACACAGATAATGCCATACTTACCCAGAGCCTAAAATAATATAATTACAAGTCAGTAACAGCAGAGAATTCATACTCCAACATCACAAGTATTAAGCAAACACACCTGTTCAATGATAGAGTTGTCAGTCAAAGCAGTTCTCTGCTGGTTTAGCTTCCCATAGCCCCTCTTGTAAATCAATTCTTTCACACTCTTCAGGTTAGGATACCTAGGAAGATCATTGGACATATAAGAATTCTCTTGTAGAAAATACAAGATAATCACATGTATACAAGTATTGTGAGAGAAAGCCACATACCCGTAAGTCACATAAGGTTCAACTCTGTGAAGCATATTAATTGTTGCTTTGTTTACTTTCAAAAACACACCATTGAAGATCTGTTTCACATGAGAAAGATTAATATGGTGTTTCTGTTCAAATCGTGAGCTTCAACACTAGTTGGTAACGCACCAGATGACGATTAACAAGATTTTTTCATAAAAAATAACGCTGCAATTATATGTTTCTTCCATAAGCAACAAAAGTATAGAACTATTTAGACAAACATGCCAACCAAGTAACCAACACAAACAAAAAAGCAAGTGTTTTTCATCTTTTTAAATAGCTTATATGATGCTTGCATGATGGACAGTTTCACAACAACCACACAAGAGAGTACTAAGCTCACAAGGACACAACAATTCATTGAGTGAAATGTTGAGAGCTTCAATTCTTAGAGTTTCTATTGTAGAGTTTTTCCTTGGCCAATAATCATGCAGTTTTGCTCAAAATAAAAGAAATAAAAACAAACTCTTTATGTAGGAAAGAATGCAGCTATTAATTTACAGAATGATATATCATACTTCTACGCAAACTACTGCTAGACACTAGCCTCCTTCCCCACTACCATGATAAAGCATATAATATAACAGTAACATCAAATTGTTAACATTTGTGAGAAGTTCTAATGTAGTACCTGTCTCAATCGCAGGAGCTGCAGGATCTTTCTTGTCTTTGGATCAATGGCATTAATACTGAAAATGAAAAATTGATACATGTAAGAATCACTACTGTATAATCAAGTATTATAATACAATTTTTTAAACAAGAACATACCCACGGATGCGAATAATAAATAAGAGCTTAGCCTCTGGGTCAACATAAAATCCCCCTTTCAACTTCGCCTCACGCTTCAATCGAATCAACTCCTTTTCCTAAACAACCATATAAAGAAATTATAACAATGAGACAAGATGTGCAAGAACAAATTATTGGGACCAACTGCAGTAATTTGATACTTGTCACAACACACACCTGATCCTCATACTCCTTAGAGTACTGCTTTGCTCTGTTGAAAATCAGCTTACGGTTCTCAGCATTTTTCTTCTTTGAAGCTTCAAGCTCCTGCTTTTTGGCCAATGACCATTCCTCTTCCCGTTTCTGCTTCTTCAACACAGACTCTGGAACAATTGCCTTCACTTCTCCCATCTCTGAGAATGGCAACAATGAGTACAAATCCAGTTTGTTTTTCATTCCATATAATATTCCTTCAAACGATTGAATACAAAACTAGCAACTCAACAACTAAGCCTTAAATCACACACTAGTTGGCGTCAGCTATATGGATCCTTTTCCGCCATGAGATCTAAATTAACTTTAAACTATAAAATATTCATTCCACCAATTATTGTCTACTCTCTTTTTTTCACTTGAAATACATAACCAGAATGATTCAAAATTGTTAGGGCATGTATGCTCATATCCTGAGCAACAGCCTAAGTAAGAATACTTTCTATCGAAATGGTGGGAAAATAAAATCCTATCAATACCCACCACAAACTCTTCACAAATTGTAAGGTAATAAAAAAAATATCATTAATGGGATAGCTTTTGGTGATAGGATATTAAGCTAACAAAAGTCTTTAAAGTGAAACAGAGGAAAAACCAATCAATGCCCACTCCAATAAGATATTAACAAATTGCGTTTTCCAAACTTCCCAAGATAACTCAGCACCTGAATGTACGAATAAAATGGGATTTGAAAAGCCATACAGAATTGCAAAGAAGGGACTTTGTCCATATATATCTATTTTTAAAATGTTTTCTCTCCGAAACTTCTATTTATACCTTCCGAAAACAATTTTCTTCCGTAATTCCTCTCCATTTTCCCCACAAACATGAAAGATAAACATGACAATAAACGAAAACAATGGCGCAAACAAACAAAACCATAGCTATATTCGTATCTGAAGCTAAAAACAAAATTGGAAAATTGAACATGCAATTGCCAATAATGATCACTGTGAAAAGTATCAAGATCTGAGAACTACATACCGAGCTTAGGTCTCTGAAAGCTATGGAGAAACACCAGGAGCCAAGGTTGGGGCTTCTCAGTGGGGCGGGCTAATGAAGAGAGAGTGAAGCTAGGGTTTTGTAAGGTTTGTGTGCGCCGAGGATTGTATGATTTAACGGTTCAGATTTGTGTGGTAATTTTGTAAGGATCCTAACCGTTGATGGAAATTGGAAAGTTTAGTTCGGTAGTGAGGCCCAATGGATCCAATCAATGTTTGGGCCTATAAAATTTTATGTGCAAAAATGACAATTGGTAGTTTTAATATTTAATATCATAATTTTTAAAATAGTTTTAATATCTATTTAGTATTTATAATCTAATCTTAATTTTTATTAAAATTACTAATGTAAATTAAAATCTAATATTACTAGCACAAATTTTTTGAATTGGCACAGAAATAAAATAAAATTTATTCTCACTACTCTCATGTATTATTTTATCACTATTCTCTCGTGCATAAAATATAAAATAAATTATTCTAATCTTTATTAGATTTTGATGATATTGTCCAGATCTCTTCTCTATTTTAAAATTTACACATATCTCTCATAAAATATAAAATGAAGATAAAATACCCTTCATGTATTTTTATTAAATTCAATATATTATTATTCATCTTAAAATGAGATATAAATAAATTTCAATTAATAACCGTTGGTATGATAGTACTACAACTAATAGAAAAAACAAATGCTATCTACATTTTCTAAGAACTTAATACTCTTTAAAAACTTTTAGTATTTTATAAATGTTGTTTTCATTAATTTTTCATCTTTTAGTGTTTTCATAATTTTAGGAATGTCAATAATTCAATTTTGGTTTATTTTTATGTTAAGTTTAATAATAAAACAACAACAATATTTAACTATTAATAATATGACCATAAGGGTATTTTAGAAAATTTGTCTCAACTTTCTAGAGTATGGGCTTAGTTTCAGTTTGTTTTCAAGTTTCAATGAAGGTTTGTGTAGGTTTTAAAAATAAAATAGAGATTCGTGTAATATCAACTTAACCCATGGGAGATTGGAGTAATTTATTCTAATGTATAATGTATATATTTGGTCACAATTTTACTTTATTTATCAATTTTGTTACATAAGCTTTAATATGTTTTCTAGTTTAACATTGTTAATATTTTAAATTAAAATTGTAAATGTGACTTCATATGTAATATTTTTGACACATGTTTGCCGGTTGACATAAGAATAAATAAATTATATTTCTCACTTTTTCCGCACATCACTACTTTCTTATACATCATCTCTCTCTAAAAATTATGAAATTGAGATTTGTGACGATTTATCTGTACTTTTATTAATTTATGTGTTTAGGAAAAAAAAATTGATCAGGTTGAGTGAGAAAAAAAAAATCTCAAGAAAGAATGAGAAGTGAGACTACAAATATATTCAGGTCAAAATTAATAAATAAATAAAATGATAAAATTGACAAGGAAATTATACTTACAATAATATAATATTTATTCTAAAGCACATCAACAATTGTAATAATAAAAAAAAAAAGCACATCAACAATTTTTCATTCAAATTAAAAAAAATATTATAAATGTTTTAACAAAATATTATAATTTCACAATGATAAATGTAATTTTTTATATTAAACTTTCATACTCATTGATTAATGGAGTAAATATTTATTTAAGCTAAAGTTTTCAAATATTCTTAGCAAATGTTTTCATAATCGAACAAAAAATAATTAATTGAGATAGTTTAAATTAATCGAGTAAACAATATTTAAGTGTTTATTATTAAACAAGATTATAGCATATTAACATACTTAATTAAAATTAATAGTAGGAATTAGTATTAACGATACATATGTTAGTAGTATGCCCTAAAGCCAATGACATGTAAAGTTGTGGCATATTATTTTATGTACAATCTTATTCATATTATTAATAAATATAAGTGGCAAACATTATCATGTATAAGAGTTATTAATTAACCATCATGAGCCCAAATAATTAAAGTAATGGAAATAAGCATCATGATGAGATCATGCTAATGAGATATATTTCCTTTAAGCTTAATTCTTAAATGTTCATAATCATAGGATCACTAAGTAGGGCATTAGTGAATTTGGATAGATTAGTACATATCTAGTTGGAGGGTGGCTGATCTCATAGTCACTTGTGTATGAGACACTAAGACAGATATGTATGTGCTCATTAGAGAATGAGTTCACTGAACTGACTCAACTGAGAACACCTATATGGAGTTTCCCTACATGTCAATAGGTGGTTCTTATGTTACAGTTATGCAAATAGTCATTTGACTTTAGACATCATAGTTATCTTGTATGTACGTCATTATACTTTGATACTATTTATGATTCTATTAATGAGTCACCTAAGAATAAGTAATTGGGTATAATCACTTGCATATAGAGGTATGTGAATGTGCAATAAATGATCTATCACTCTTAGTAGAAAAGAGAGAATGTCTTATGTGGTCTATAAAAGATTTAATTTAAAGTCTATGGCCATAGCAGGATGGATATTAGAATATGAGTTTCTAATTTTCTCAATGAAGTTATAATTTTAAGATTAGACACATATGATTAAATTTAGAGTTTGACATTATTTCCATACCCAAATAGATTTAATCGGGATATTGCATGATAGAATGATTGAATTGCATGGTAACTGTTAACGTAAAGGTTCAAAAGGTTCACAGCCATATTCATACTATTATGGGTAGTCAACATGTGCTGCTAGGCACCAATTTTGACTTGTAAGAAATTATAATAATTAATTAATTATCTATAGATGATTAATTAATTAATCTTAATTAAAGGGTAAATTAAAAACAATTTTAATTTAAATAATTAGAATGAGTTCTAATTTAATTAGACAGGGTCTAGTAATAAATATGTAAAAGTTACATGCCTACTGTCATCAATAATTTGAACCTAAAGGGTTACACACAAAATGACGATATTCAACTAAGGAGAGTTTTGGGACAATCATGTAATTATTATAGTTTGTTAGACATTAGATTTAATTATGATTAAATCATAATGTTAGCATAATCTCTAATGTGTTAGGATTGTCCAATACATAAAGAGGTGGCCAGTCTTTATAAAAGATAAGACTTAACAAACTAAATAGAAACAAAAGAGAAAAATAATTGTACTTACAGTGAGGAGCTCAAAAATCCATCCGATGGATTTTAGGCTCATAAGAGTTTCTAAATTACAAGAGAGATTCGGTAACTTGTGCTAGCACAAAATGATTCCTTTTGTAACCCCTTTCATCTTCAAGCATGAAGATCCTTAGTTGGATTCGTTCGTGTGATACACTTAGAGACATGACACCTATGTCGTTGCTGTGTTATTGATGAATCAACAAATGAGTGAACACCAAATCAAGAATACGATGAAAGAATTAAAAATCTCGGAGGTACACAGTTCTCTACTTGTTTAATTGTTAAACAATAATTAAGATCTTTCATATAATCATAAGATGATTTCGGGTTAAAAGAATCAAAATTTTAAATTTCGCTGCACTTGCCAAATTTTATATTGATTCCTAACAACACATTCACTCATTAATTTAGTGATAATATACAAATTAGATATCAATGGGTGCATCAAATATTAGTAAAAAAAAAGGAGTGATTATTATTTTATTTATTATTAAAAAGAGAAAGAATACTACAAATAATTTGGCGGGAAGTTTCTTGGAAGTTTCCTAGTGCGCCAATGATCCCACTGCTCGCGGAGTGGGCATCGTCAGTGTGTGATAATCTAAGCTGTTGAGGTGGGAGCCGATCGAGTCCGTACTGTACGTATTTGTTAGTTGGCTTCATCTTCAAGTCTTCCAAGTCTTCAACACCAAGCGATGCATTAAGCATATCAGCCATTACCACCCTTCCTTCTCTTGCGGGTAATACATACTACTCCTTTTTTTCCTTTGGTTCTGTCTTTCAATTTTCTCAAACTGCACCACGCATTATTATTATTATTATTATTTTTTTCTTTCCCTGCTATAAATAATTCTTACTACTTTTAGCTCTCAGAAAATAGATTTTTTTTTTTAATTTTATTTTAAATCTCTGTAATGATCTTCTTGTCTTGTATTTTGAAAAGGAGAGGAGAAAAATAAAAAAATAAAAAAATAAAAAGCACTCTTTTTTCCTTTAAACCTTTAATCCTTTAATTAAACAAAACCGACCCATCCTGGTTTCCTGGTTCTTCGTGTTCTCCACCAAATGTTAACGGAATGGGCCGCATTTCCCAACAATAGCAAAGGAAAAGGAAGACAGTTGTTGCCCTGCAACAATTTCCAATTCATAAGTCTGTTTCTCTGTTCAGCTTCGTTTTCTATATCGAGGTGGTGACCCCGTGCGCATAAGCAGCAGCAACCCCATTTCTTTCCAAAGTTCGGGGCTGCAGCTGCCATCTCTCTTTCTGTTTTATTTCCCCCATATTCTCTTTTTGACAGTTAAGCTGACCAACACTTTTTCTGAGGACGAGAAGGAGGAACCATGACTTCTCGTGGTTCGTCCTCTTCTGCCAATGGCTTGCTTCCTGTTACCATCACCAGTAACCGTGACGACATGGACTCTGGGAACCAATCCATGGAAGACGATGACGACCTGCTTGTGGATCCAAACGATCCTTTTGACATAGCAAACACCAAGAATGCGCCCCATGAGACGCTTAAGCGATGGAGGGTAAAGCAAATATTCCACTCAATGCCGTTTTCATTCCATGCATTCAAATTGCATTAACTATAAGGAAATGCATGTTTTCCATTGGGTTCTATTTGACAATGGAAGTATGGGAACGGCAATGCCATATGACTAGAGAATATATGTTTCAGTTTTCCATTGAAAATAAAGAATTCATGCAGTTTCTTGGAACTTGTTTATTTTATTTGTTTACACATTATACAAACTCCAGTATCGGATCGGATCATTGTCTAAAATTAGCTCTTTCCAAGGCCTTGGGCGGTGATGGTGATGGTCGATACATTCAAAAATGCATGTCCAATATCGTTAATGTTGTACTCCGATGTAGGGCCTCATGATTTAATTGGATCATCTGAAGTATTTGAATAAGAGTCTTTCCCTGTTTTTCTGGTCCATGACCCTTTGCTTGTTCACACTTCATCATCGAAGCAACTACATTTGCTAATTTCTATTCCCATTCACAATCAATGTTAAAGTTATCATTATTTTGTGCACTGCTCTTCTTTGACCTCTAGCTAGCTTTCAGCATGAGCAATATAGTAATCTACTGTTTCTTGGAGTTTGAACTAAGAGCTTCAGTTATTTACAGCAAGCAGCACTGGTGCTCAATGCTTCCCGTCGGTTCCGCTATACTCTTGACTTGAGAAAGGATGAAGAGACAGACCAAAGAAGAAGGATGATTAGATCTCATGCACAAGTCATACGAGTAATGTCTTTTGATTTTAAAGAATTTTGCAATAACTTTTTTTCAACATTTTATTCTTTTCTAATCAACAGTTAGTTGTTATCATAGGCAGCATTGCTTTTCAGATTAGCTGGAGAACAGCAAATAGGTATGTTCCCTGTCTTATTACTATATCCCTCAAATTGCTTCGATATGATGCTTACTTTGTGTTAATTACTTTATGCAGCTGGGAAAATGTTTTTTTTTTAATTATTAATAAACTTCCACTTATTGCAAATATACATAAAAGAAAATAATGACACAATAGCAACTACGGTTAGTTCATAGTGTAAATGTGGCAGAGGAGAACAAAACTGAAGAAAAAATGGTTAATTTTGGATTACTGTGCTTCTTCTAGAGTTCGATAGTGTCATTTTTTTAAATGTGAACTTAGATTACGTCAGTTTCAGAACAAGCAGAGTCCTTTGATTGTCTACTAAGCACCAACATGATTCCCCTCCTTTTCCTTTGCCATTTTCGTGTCTCTTGTGACATGATTTTACTTTGAAGGAGTGCAAATTATATGATGGTATGGTTTCCAGATATTGGTATAAACCGGCACCGGCTCCTAAAATGATAAAGGAACATTGCTCTTTTTCTTTAACTTTTCTGTTTCTGCAAGTGAAATTCGTCATTAAATTTTCCTGGTAGAGCTATGTATTTGCGTGTGAATATATTCCTATAGCCAAATAATTATTTCCACTACATTTTATAATTGTAGCATATAGGCACTAAAGTTACTTTCTGTATTATTTTTATATTTGCAGAATTACATAATTACATCCATTTGTTTCTTGTTTAGCATTTTCAATTACTTAGTATCAATTGTAACACATATTTCATATCTTCTAGTGATAGGTTCCACTGTGGCACCCCCAACTCCAAGTGGTGACTATGCAATTGGTCTTGAACAACTTGCATCAATGACCAGGGATCATAATATGTCTGCTTTGCAGCAATATGGAGGGGCAAGCATATAATGAAATCCTTTTTCCTTTTTACTTTACCTGACAAAGTATCTATCTCATTTGCTCATATCATGAATGGTACTTCATCAGGTTAAGGGCTTATCCTCCATGCTGAAAACAAGTATTGAGAAAGGAATCCATGGGGATGATACTGATCTATTAAAACGGAGGAACGCATTTGGATCAAATACATATCCTCAGAAAAAAGGGCGAAGTTTCTTGGTATATTAACATAATGTCACTTTGTATGTTTTCCTTTTATATATTTCTTGCTAGTAGTGTTATCAATTCTTTGTGGTTTGTATTGCAGAGGTTCCTATGGGAAGCTTGGCAAGATCTTACCCTCATCATATTGATTTTTGCTGCTGTGGTGTCATTGGCACTTGGAATAAAGACAGAGGTGAGCTTTACGTTTATATTAGCTCATTGTGATCAATAACATTAGCAGTTGATGCACTGTCTAATTGGTTTTCTTGAAAGATAGGAGTTTTAATGTGCAAAAATTAGGTTCTTTGCTGATGTAATTTTCACTCACTCGCTCACATAGAGGATGCCTCTGTTTAGGCAAACACTTATGCTGAATCTATTGGACCTGGTAGTGTTACACATGAATAATTATTTTTTCTCTATTTCAATCCATATTACGAAATTTCAAAAAATGAACTAATAAGTTGGAGAGGAAATACTATGAGCAAAACAAATATCAAATATAACGTTGCATTTCTTTGTCGATTTTATCTTACTTTTTCACTCATTTTTTGACATAAAATTTTTTTCCCCCTTTTTTCTTTATAAAAAGTTGTTACTCTTAACTGAAAGTTTTATCTATATTTTCCCCACTTGGTATACCCCAGGGCTTGGAAGAAGGATGGTATGATGGGGGTAGTATTGCCTTTGCAGTTTTACTTGTTATAGTCGTTACAGGTATTCTTTGATCAAGACATTGTTTTTCTGTTTTAATATGTCCATATATTTAGATGGAACAGAGATGTAATGGAATCCATAAGAAAAAATTCCACAAATTCTTCTTCTTCCACATAATTAAATAACCTCTGAATTTTTCCTTCACTTCACCTATCTTTTTCATTTTATGACTTTTCTTGTTTGCCCTTGCTGCTTTTGTTTACCAGCTGTTAGTGATTATCGACAATCACTGCAGTTCCAGAATTTGAATTCGGAAAAACAAAATATACAATTGGAGGTGTGTAACCTTATGCCAGGAAACCTTCATTCATTTCTGGGAGGTTCTGTTCTCCTTTTTCTTTGGGCAATGTTCATTTCTGGAATGCTAAATTGATCATTTACACTTGGAATGATATACAGGTCATGAGAGGTGGTAGAACTGTGAAGATCTCAATATTTGACATTGTTGTTGGTGATGTTGTACCTCTTAAAATAGGTGATCAAGTGAGTGCACTTAATGTCGCGGTTTGTTCCAATGGAAATCAGGTTTTGTTTATTTTCTACATGACTTACTTCAATGGGTGTCCTTAGGTCCCTGCCGATGGAATCTTGATCACTGGGCATTCACTTTCCATTGATGAGTCCAGCATGACTGGCGAAAGCAAGATCGTGAGTGGTTTATATCTTCCAATGATCTAATGATCTGACTCTTAGTTCTTGTTAATCTTAAAAATGGATTGTTTTGCAGGTTCACAAGGATCATAAAGCTCCCTTTCTAATGTCTGGCTGCAAAGTAGCTGATGGAATTGGGACTATGCTGGTAAAACAATGTTATTTTTGTGTGCGTGCATAATTTGCTTGTGATTTGATAAAAACATGTTCCCTTCTATAACATTGTTTCTATCAGGTAACTGGTGTTGGTATCAATACTGAATGGGGATTGTTGATGGCAAGCATCTCTGAGGATAATGGTGAAGAGACTCCCTTGCAGGTCCACAACCCCCTCCCCTGCAAAAGTGAAAGAAAAAGGAAAAAGATAAATGTTTCTTTACTTAAACTTATATCCATGGTGTGTGATAGGTACGTTTGAATGGAGTTGCAACTTTTATAGGCATGGTTGGGCTCTCGGTAGCTATTTCTGTGCTAGCCATCCTTTTGGGCAGGTAAAGTTGCATATCATTGATGTATTTTATGTATCATTTCAATAAATTCCATGTCATCGTACCAGCTGTGATATGATTTTGGAATTTTAGATACTTTACTGGACATACGAAAAACTCTGATGGCACTATCCAATTTGTTTCTGGCAAGACTAGTATTAGTAATTCGATAGATGGGGTTATCAAAATCTTTACCATTGCAGTAAGTGCACTTTCTGCTTTATGTTCTGCTACCTATGCACTTTCTCCACATTTCTCTTTTCCTTCTTTTTCTATTTTAAAGTTTCTTGACAAATTATAGAACCATGCAGGTTACTATTGTGGTTGTTGCAGTGCCTGAAGGTCTTCCTTTGGCTGTTACTTTGACGTAAGTAAACCCCTATTGATTACAAATTTAAAACAATTATGTAATAAAACAAACAACATGGTGCTGAGGTTTTTGGATTTTCTTTTTCTTTAACTTTCTAATTTTTTCTCATACTTATACGCATGGAAGCTTGGCATATTCAATGCGGAAAATGATGGCTGATAAAGCCCTGGCAAGTAGCCTTTGGTTTTCACCACAATTTTTTTCTTCAATTGATTCACTTTCTATTTATTTTCATAACTCATATGTCCAACAATTTTGGATGTCCAGGTGCGACGGCTGTCAGCCTGTGAAACTATGGGCTCAGCAACAACGATTTGCAGTGATAAGACAGGAACATTGACCTTAAATCAGGTGGGTTCCACCCTATGAAGCTTGGATAATCGATTGAAAGCTTTCTTGTTATATTGTAGTATTCTACAACTGTCTGGTTATTATTTCTGAAACTTCATATTATTGGACATGTCCATGATATGGCAGGGGTCAAAATTCAACTATTAGTCTCTTCTTATTTTTTTTTTTCCCAAAAAAAAAAAGAGTATTGGATCAATTATGAACGTTGAAAACAGTTGGAGTCATTTTTGTAGGATGTCTGAGAGGTCATATTTAAAAGAGAAATGAACACAAAAATTAAGAGATGGCGAATTAGAGAATGGGGAGAGTGAGTATATTAGGCTTTAAGATTATTGAGATTTTTTTCCAAGTTCTAAACGTTTTTTTTTTTTTTTTTTCATTTTCTTAATTTCACTTGAAACCTTGGTATATCAAGGTTGGAGTTAACTCATCTTTTGGCATTGCAGATGACTGTGGTTGAGACTTATGTTGGAAGGAGTAAAATGAATCCACCAGATGACTCCTCGCAATTGCAACCATCAGTGTTATCCCTGCTAAATGAGGGTGTTGCACAGAATACCACTGGATATGTTTTTCTGCATAAGGTTTTGGTTTTCTTACTTCTTTTAATTACAGAATTTCATATGAGATTCTCTTTTCATAATAGATTGATGCTAAAATAAACTTTACAGTCCCCTGATGAACTCAGCACTAATTTTCTTGGATTTAAATTTATGTAATGTTTGAGAGGACTCGTTTCTAGGGTTTATTCACACATAAGGGCATGCTTGAGGCATGCATTTATGTATCTAAGTGTGCATATCTATGTATCCTCTAGGACTTCTGAGACAAACCTAATGATAGTTCAGGGGTTTTATTTGCTTGCTTAATGCTGCCTAGGAAAACTTTTCCTGTGGGACTTTGTATAAGATCCACCAACTTCACATCTCTATTTAGAGAAGTGAGAATAGAAAAAAGTAAATTGAAATGGAAAAGGAGTTGTTATATACCTATTGCAATTGATGCTGATTAGATTTTTAAGTTTGTTCTTGTTTTTTCTTACCCTTGGGCCAGCTTGTTGTTTGCTTGGAAAATAATTTTGCTGATTTATAGTTCTAAGCAAAATAAGGTGACTTATGATGCAATATTTTGGCAGGGTGGTGAAGAGGTAGAGGTTTCGGGATCACCTACAGAAAAGGCTATCCTTTCTTGGGCTGTCAAGGTATCTGTGTTTAATTTTATGTAGTCTTCGGTACTTTCTATTTTCCCTTTAGAGAAAAAATAAAATACTTTTGGGTTTATTTTGGCCATTGTGTTTGTATTGTAGTTGGGGATGAATTTTGATCTTACCAGATCTGAGTCAACTGTTCTCCATGTCTTCCCTTTCAACTCTGAGAAAAAGCGAGGTGGTCTTGCACTAAAACGGGTAACTAAAGCAATCTAAAGTCTAATTGCTTGATTTTTCTTCTGTCGTTTTGGGAAATTTACTGATTTAGTGAGGTTGTTATGTTATTAGCTAGTGTTGTTGCTGGTAGAGAGTGAAACTACATTTTATTTTGCTATTGGAGAGTGAAACCGCATGCCATAGACTGTTTATATCGTTTTTCATGGTTTAGTAAATATCTTCTCTTGTAGTATTCTCTATGCTAATCACATTCTATGTCTTGTAATTTTTATGTCAGAAGGACTCTAAAGTTCATATACATTGGAAGGGAGCTGCAGAGATAGTTCTAGGATCATGTACACAATATCTGGACTCAAATGGCAGCTTGCAATCTATTGAAGAAGATAAGGTTGGGAATAGTGACTTTTGCTGAAACAATACTACTCTTCAAAAATGTTTTCTCAGAGAACCAAAATCATGATCACACCAACATATTCCCAATATATGTGGTTTCTGATAATTATAGTAGTTCACGATCCTTTAGAAAAATTATGAGGCATCGATTTATGCTGTTTTTCTCTTTGGCTTTAATCCTAGCAAGACCATGTGTGTTGTGATTGATTGCATCAAACAGTCCTACTATCAGGAAATACTTTAAAGTCATGGTTATAACCCTTCTGCAGGAGTTCTTCAGGACATCTATTGATAATATGGCTGCTAGCAGTTTGCGTTGTGTTGCCATTGCATACAGACCATATGATTTGGACAAAGTCCCCTCTGATGAAGAGCAATTGTCCCAATGGGCGTTACCTGAAGATAACCTTGTTTTGCTTGCTATTGTTGGTATAAAGGTAAACTTTTGAAGAAAGAAAGCATTCTCTTGTTACTATGAATTAAGATTGTTCCACTTTCTTCTATTTTCTATTAACTATCAGAAATTGACCCTGGTTAATTCTTCCTTACGGGGAAGCTAATAATTATGTGTATTTCTAGGATCCCTGTCGTCCTGGTGTAAAAGATGCAGTGAGAGTATGCCGAGAAGCTGGTGTTAAGGTAGTTTATTAAATTTTAATCTAATGGATTTCTAATTTATGTACCATCTATGGTATTTTTATGTACTTTATACACATTTTCTAGAGTTTAGTGATTCAGAAGCACATACCCTGGTGATCAGAGGTATAACATCTCACTAAGATACATTTAAGAACAATGTTTTATGACTCTTTTGCTAACAATGTTCTTGATAGTATCAAAATATATGTAAGAATAGTCTATTTTCTGTTCTGGTATTATGGATAGTATCAGTATTAAATCTGAAAAAGCAATTAATGGAACCGTGTTTGTGAATGGAAAAGGTACGCATGGTTACCGGAGACAATGTTCAAACAGCAAAAGCAATAGCTTTGGAGTGTGGGATACTTGCTTCAAATCAAGATGCTTCGGAGCCAAATATAATTGAAGGGAAAACATTTCGTGCATTATCTGAAAAAGAAAGAGAGCAAGTTGCTAAGAGTATAACGGTATGCTACAACGAGCATGATCTTTTATCAATCCAAAGCATTAGACATAAGTGTTCATTTAAAGATTGTTTTCTTTCCTGATCATTACCTCATGAATATTTGCCTTACATGATTGGGGAGGATAGATTAAATATTTTAACTTGCAAATTTTGGTTAGGTAATGGGGAGGTCTTCTCCTAATGATAAGCTTTTGCTAGTGCAAGCACTGCGTAAGGGAGGTGATGTTGTAGCTGTCACTGGGGATGGCACCAATGATGCTCCTGCACTTCACGAGGTTTGTCATTTTTAATGAACATTTACAATTTGTTAGGTCTGACATTTATACATAATTCTGTCTTATTCATTCTATATTTAAGCAGAATTACAAATGTATGGATCTGTATGGTTATGTGGCTGCACTTGCACTTCAATGTGGAAACTCTGCAGATATGATGGACAATTTTATAGTTATCAGCTTTAGTTGGTTGGTGCATTGTCGCATTGCAGATCATGATGTATGTTTGGAATATATGCAGCCATGAGATGCATTCAGTTTTGCACAAAAGACTTTTTTTTTTTCTTTTTCTTTTATAGTAATAAATCCTGCCAATGACTTTTGCTTTGATGGCACTTCATCCACAGCATGGTTAGAGGATGAGATTTTGGGTTTCCACTGGTGCAAAAGTGTGGGTTGCCAATTGGGTGGGAGGGAGAGGGAGTGGATGAAAAGATGCATATCTCATCGATTCCATGCTATTGTAATGTTGAAACATTCTGTATAATAAAAGTTGTTTTAGGACAATCATAGAGTTTCCTTGATGGTAACAAATTCTCTCTTCTGCCTCTCCTGACAAAAACTGACAAAATTTGTTTTGATTGAGGTGTTATAATCCACACTTCAAAACTGTGTCACATTTTTAGTTGTAGTTGATCACGTGTTTAATCATTTTGTATTTTTAGGCAGATATTGGTCTCTCTATGGGCATTCAAGGAACTGAAGTTGCAAAAGAAAGCTCAGATATTATTATTCTTGATGATAACTTTGCTTCTGTAGTAAAGGTAAAATGAACATTGTATTTAATATTTATCCAAATGAGAATGTATTATAAAATCATTTCTTACCCTCCTTTCTTTCCCTTCTGCGAGTGCATGCAAGGGCCAGGTCACTAAAACCTGCCATGACAAAGTAGTGGGTATGACTAGGTTTTGGTCATATCTTAGAAGAGACATATTCTGTCTTGGGACACAAGTCCTGACCTCATTGGTCCAATCTGCATGTTGTCTGAGATACGACTTCATTGTCCATGTAGGTTGTCCGCTGGGGGCGTTCTGTATATGCAAATATTCAGAAATTTATCCAGTTCCAGCTCACTGTTAATGTTGCTGCCCTTGTGATTAATGTTGTGGCAGCAGTATCCTCTGGAGATGTTCCTTTAAATGCAGTACAGGTCTCTCTCTCCTTGATCTCTCTTCCCTCCATTTTTTTAACATTATTAAACATTCAGCCATGGCCAATTGGCATGATTTTCTTTCTTTCCACTGATGTACTATCACTGGAGACATTTGTACTAAAGTTGTGACACCTCAATGATGAGAAGATTTTTTTATTCTAGTAATTAAGCTACATAAAATTGAGCAAGCATTAAGCTTGAATTGTCTGGTGTTTTTGTTGGAGGGAGCCAGCAGTTCAGTAATTCGCGTAGGAAAAAATAAGGATTAACTCTTGGATTACTTGGATTGTAATTAGACTTCTTTTGGAAAACTTTTATTATGATCCAGAGAGAAGATTTTAAAATGTGATCTGCTTAATTCTTCAGGCCAAGAATGTCTTATGTAGCCTATATTTTCTTTTTCATGGATTGACTTTGGCATCATAGAAATGAATTGTGATTCTGATATGTATCCTCTTGTTACAGCTGTTGTGGGTGAACCTAATCATGGATACACTTGGGGCACTTGCCTTGGCTACTGAACCACCAACAGACCGCCTTATGCACAGATCACCAGTTGGCCGAAGGTTTGGACTAATTGTTTAAGTGATTATAATGCAGTCTTATATTACATTTATTAATCCAGTACTCTCAAGTCTCAAGTTAAATTGCGCAGATTTTTACTGTTACAGAAGTATATAACCACCACACCTGAAGCTTCAGTTATGTTCACTTGTTGGTTGTACTGAATTGAACATTGATAATAGAATGTGATTGCTTTTCTTATATAGTAATTTCAATCAAATTAAAACATGAGATTTATGGTGACTTATGTAGATTTAGTTTAGTATGATCTTTTTAGTAGTGTTTTTGAATTAATTGCTAAATACTTTCTTTCTTTGATCAATGGTGTAATGATTTTGTTTGGGTTTCAGGGAACCCCTTATAACGAATATCATGTGGAGGAATCTGTTCATACAGGTAAAGTTCAAGTTCAATCCATAGCAAGACTTGTGTATATCGAACCCAAGCTTAGTTTATATGACTTTCAGGGTAGTCTTAAAATCGTTTTAATGGTTACTGCAGGCTATCTATCAAGTTAGTGTTCTGCTAGTCCTTAACTTCAGCGGCAAGAATATTCTTCAGTTGAATAATGACTCCAAGGCCCATGCCTTTGACGTGAAGAATACTCTGGTATTCAATGCATTTGTCTTCTGCCAAGTGAGTATAATTTTCTAAATGCATATATGTCTATAGGATTAGTTCCCGACTCAATGTGGGGAAGGGGAAATGGCAGTGGGAGTATCCAATTGCTGCTACATAAACTTAGCAACTTAACATTGATGAAAATTATCCTCCTCCCAACCATAAACAAAGAAAGAAAATGTGACAGAGAGGCAAAGAAGGAAAAATAGTATTTCAAGTGTGCATTTGCATAAGATCTGTTGTATTTCCATTTTATTGTGGGATGCAGCGCAAATACAATCTTTTAATTGTTCAATTTACAGATATTCAATGAATTCAATGCTCGAAAACCAGATGAAATGAATGTCTTCAAGGGAGTGACTAGGAACCACCTCTTCATGGGAATAGTTGGGATCACCCTCGTGCTCCAGGTTAGCAGGCATTATGTTGTGTCACAGATTCTCATATATATTTGTGATTATATGTTTACATGCAGCTCACATTCTACTCGTACTTGCCAGATAATTATCATCGAGTTCCTTGGAAAGTTTGCGTCAACAGTAAGGCTTGATTGGAAGCTGTGGCTTGTTTCTATTGGCATTGGAATTGTCAGGTTAGTTCTGTCACTCAATTAATTTTTATGGTGACTACTTATCCCAAAATTAAAAGGTTTGTTTTGCTAAAAACATTCCTGGGAGTACTTTGTTCTCAGCATCAGAACCTTTGCATTCATAGTTTATTATGATATAATGAAATGTTGGTCATATATATATAGTTGTACCACATCTGTAAGCAACCTGATTGTTAGACCAAAATATGGCATGGAACTATGGAAGTTGCTCTTGAATATTTTTGTGCAAAGGTTTCTGATACTAGCCTTCACTGCTCTTTTTCTGTCTTCTTACAGCTGGCCTCTTGCCATGGTTGGAAAATTGATTCCAGTTCCCAAAACACCAATCTCTAAGTACTTCACTAGGGCATTTAGGCGATGCAGAAGACCTTGAACTACATAACTTCCAGTCATCTGTTGTTTCGTATAAAAGGTCGAAAAGCATCACCAGCTAGTCAGTTACTCATGCACAGCAATATTACTAATCTGCATTGCTTGCCCCCACAATTAGTTTGTAAAACTGCTACCATATACCCGAAACATGCAAGCAATATGTACTGACTTTCATTTACCCTTTTTTTTTTCTTCTGATTTTTGCTTCTTGTTTCTTGGAAGGTGGAGGAAGTTCAAAGTGTAAATGATAAAAGGTCACACAACTAGTATTACTAGTTAAAATGAAAAAAAAAAGAAGAGATTTGTTTCTTTTACTCTTCAACCATTTTCAGACTAGATCGAGATATTTCAATAAAAATGAGATTTGTTACACCTATGTAGTGGAGTACTTGGCATTTGAACTTCAGAAAAGTTTAATGTCCCAAATATTCAACGTAAAATAAAAATTCAAATTCCAATTCAAAAATAATACGAACGTCAATTTTAAACAATTAAGCTTTCTAATCTGATCAATTGTTAAATCTTGTAGGTTGAAAACAGTTAAAGCTCTGCTTGTATCTTCGGATGTTTCTTTTTCCCTTCTTCACTTCAACCGAATCTCCTAACTTCTCTAACTCTCCAGAGTTCCCAATGCTGTAATCGATAAATGAGAATGAGCTTGTCCTTAAGCTCAATTCTACAGCATTTAAGAATTTCTCCAAATGTGAAAAGTACTTCGGATGTTCTTCTAAATTGTAATGGCCTCCTCCACTTAGCCATAAAGGCCTGTACTTGCATTGACACATGTTGTAAAGTCTTCTTCCGTGGGAAAAATCAATAATTTCATCTGAAGTTCCCTTCATTAAAACATGAAAAATGATTCAAAATCAGTACATAATTAATATTTTTTTTAATTAAAAAAAATCAGAGAAACATAATCAACACAATGTACTTACATGAATGAACAATACAATACACTTTACTAGTGAGATTTTATCAATATTCTGCATCACAATAATAATATGTTTTCAATACAAATTATTTAATAATGTAAACCACCAAATGTATTAATTTGAATAAGTAATAATAAAAAAAAAATTGACCTTATAAATGTCAAACCAAAATGTGTGCTTGACAGGGTACAATAACCTCATTCCTGATAGGAAAGCACCATGCAGAACAACAGCTCTTAGATTGTTTAAACGGGCCGCGAGTTCCAAAGTAGGACCACTTCCAATACATTGTCCGTACAAAATAATGTCTTCCTGCTTAGTCCCATAATTTTCTTCAAGACACTTTAATACGGCTTCAATATCACTGTACGTATTCTGTTCACTTGGCTGCATACATATATCATATGTACAAAATAAAAATTTGAAAGTGTAGACACAACATTAATAAATTGTTGAATTTAACTCAATTCAGATATATCAAAAGAGTGTGTTATATATATATATATAGCAATTTTTTTTTTTTTTTATTACCTTTCCAGATGATTGTCCATAGCCAGAATAATCATACCTATATAAATAGATAGATTAAACTCTTAAAAAAAGCTGGGGTATTGTAATTAATAAATATATTATATAAGAAAATGGAAAGAGAAGAAATAATTAGAACTTACCCAATGACGTTGACATTTAAACGATCACTAAGGTTGATGTAATGTTTATAGATCGTACCCAAATCAGCAGCATTTTCATGAGAGTAAAGAATGGTTACTTTGGTCATGGGTTTTGCAGTAACATAGAATGCTATAATCTGATTTCCATGGCGTGTCTTCAATTTCAGAATTTCGACGTTTTCAGCATGAACATCCACGTCGCTAAGACGAAGACGAGGATCCAACAGTAAACGTCTACTCTTTTCTTCTTGAGATATAATGTAGGATGGTGGAGTTGGAGGTGAGAAAGCCATTTTTGAAGCCAATGATGAACTTACTCCACCCATATTGTTACTATTTTTCTCTCTAAGTAGGGATGATATTGCTATGTACGAACTCCAATTCAGTATTCCCAATGAAGTTTCTAATTTGTTTGGTTGTTTTTATAGTATAGACACAAAAAATTAAACCCTAAAATTATGGGATTGTAATTTTGTGATTGATTAATAAAGTTAATTATAATCGATGCAATTTGGTGCATGACTATGTGTAGCTCTTTCATTTCCGATTCTTAATTGGAACTCACATTTTGTCTATTGATGAGGAAATATATAATGCAAGTGATAGACGTGAAATTAATTAATCTCATACAAAATAACAAATGTGGAATTGTGATTACATTCCTTCAACTATCAATTTGAGAAAATTAAGGAGATCAAAGAAAATCATTACCATGTATAACTATAAGGGCCAAAACAAAATAATACGATATTTTATAATTATTTGTTTTTGTATAATCCACTTTTTCATCCTAATTAAACTATCATACCACATCTCACAAATTTTGTTGGGTTGAACTGTGCTAGGTGGCTCAGTATTAGCTTGATTCTTGTTGACGTTTGAGTAAAATGCTATATCTTAAGAATATTTAGTAAGTATAATAGGAAATTGTTGGAGTGGTTGGTGATTTACTTGTTAAATAGAAAATCGCCTAGATCAAGGCAATTTATTAGTAAATAAAAAATAAATGGTCGAAAGGAAAAATAAGAATAGTAGTAAACAAATCTGCCATTAATATGAAAAAGATATTCTGATTCGGGAATACATTTCTAGCAAAATTTAAGCTAACAAATTTAATATTAATATTAATATTCCTTCATCAATCATCAAACATTTACATCCAAATAAAAACTGATTCTTCTTTCCCCTATCAAAACCAGGCATCAACTGCTAATTTTAGCAAAACCCAGGCAGCTGTTAATTATTAATTATGATGCAGGCGGGCTTGTTCCTCCAATCTCAGCCTCAGGTGCTTGGCATGAGCAAGGGCCAAGCCAATATTGGGACTTTGTCAAACAAGGAGTTGCTGTCCTGCATCGATCCCATGAAGTCGGCTCAAGAGCCTACTGAAAAGAAAGAGCGAGCCAGGGCAGAATTGGCTTGCAAGCTGTTAACTTCAAGAGGCCGGCTTAGAAGCGAGTTTAATTTTGATAAAGAAGGTGAAGTAAGCTTATCAGATTGTAAAAACCTTCATGACTTTTCAACTCAGCAATTTATGTCAAGCACTGGTGGAAACTACACACTGACTCAGTGCTGGCAGAATGTGATGCATGAATTGTTTCAGATGAAGTCTGAGTTAAAATCTAAGGAGATGAAGCTGCGACGGATGCCACAGAACCATATGCATGCTAGTAATAATATTCATAACCACATATTCCTGTTGCAGCAGCAGCAACAACAGCAACAACAGCTGGGAAGAAGGGGAATGATCAACCCTAATATGTACATGATTCATCAACGACGACATCGTCCACTAAATCAGGATCAAATACTTCCTTTACCCAGAACAAAATTACAAGTACCTGCAGCTGGTGCCGGGTTTAATTTCGATAATAATCATGCCCTACTGCCTATGAATCCTATTGCTGCTCCTACTACAGCTGCAGGGGGAACTGCATTTGACAACAGTGGCGAGCAGAATCTAGAGGGTCTCATCAATCAGAATGGACAGGTTTCAGGAACTGCTAATGGATCCATTTTCATCTTGAACAATTGTAATTTTCATCCACCCACGCCCTCACATTCACAATAGCTACTAGCTAGCTAGATTTATAATGAAACAATGCATCAAATGTTTATAATTACTATGTTTTTTTTTATTCCAGATTTTCTAGAATTTGTTAAAAAAATTGGAAAGAAAAATAAAATCATGTTTCTTCATCAATTATATACAAATGATTAGAATGCAGGAATCGATTTGATGGCAGCTATATATAATGAGGATAAAGTTCATTCGAGATAAACTTAATTATACTAACTTGTTTTGTCAAAGATGCCATAGCTAACAATACATTCCTCTTCTACATTATTTGAGAAAAGAATAGCTCTAGCCTCTAACCTCTAGCTATATATGAAAAGTACATAGTTTCTTCTCAAGCATTTGCAAGCAGTTGCTGCTGGTTTATCGATCAATATTATCTATGTTGAACAAAGTTAATTATTTTGTTAATTTGGATATGGGAAATTGATTTGTTGACAGTTGTGAGTTAACAATCATTCAAAAATATTATTAATTTATTCTGTTCAAGATGCCACCTTGATGAAAAATGTTGAAGTGATTTTTCTTATGGATGGAATATATGCACGCTTTAATTGAGGTTATAAGAATATATATACTTTTTTTCCATGAAAAAGCTAGACTTCAACTATTTCTATACAATAAATATGTACAAGTGTCTAAAGGAAAAATGTTCAAAAGAAATTGTTCTATCTTGTCATTAGAATTTAGATCTACGCATATATATGACCTAAACACTAATTTAGAACATGGTATATATTTCTAAAAGAAGAGAAGTTAATTAATTTTATATGTAATTCGGAAAATATATGTTCCTCTTCAATCTGCATAAGAGAAAATAATTTTTTTCAATCCATGATATTATTTTCACTTTTCAAATTTCAGTAACAATACAATTCATACTACATGACCTCTTCTACATTGAGAGAAGCATAGCTCTAGCTATACATGAAAAGTACTTAAGTTCTTCTCAAGCATTTGCAGCACTGCTGCTGGTTTATCGAACAATATTATTTATGTTGAGCAAAGTTAATTAGTTTGTTATTTAGCATGATGGGAAATTGATTTGATGACAGTTATTAGCAACATTTTATAGTTAACTACCATTTAAAAAGTTATTAATATATTTTTTTCAAGATTCTACTACGTTGAAGTGATATAATATTTTAGGTAAAGAATATATGCATGCTTCAGATTCAAGCTAACTATACAATTATAACAATTTATAGCTATCA
Organism: Quillaja saponaria; assembly: GCA_029379385.1. Classification (NCBI taxonomy): domain Eukaryota; kingdom Viridiplantae; phylum Streptophyta; class Magnoliopsida; order Fabales; family Quillajaceae; genus Quillaja; species Quillaja saponaria. Next base: position 22,100,275 of record CM055611.1, read on the forward strand.
CTCTTCCTATATAATAAATACGTACAAGTGGCAAAATAGAAATATTCGATTTAATTGTTTCTATGTTGTCATTAGAACTTGGATCTACACCTATATATGACCTAACCACTAATTAAGAACATGGTATGTATAAATTTTTTTAAAAAGTTAATTAATTTGTTAGTTATCAAGAAAAAAGCATGTGACATAGTGGAGAATGGAAATTTTGAGCAGAATAAAGTCAAAAGACATTAAAAGAGAGTTGGAGATATAATTAATAAAATTGTGAAATATATTCATGCTTCACATTCAAATTAACTATAAGAATCATAATAACATTCTTTTGATAGCATCGAAACAAACAAAGTGGCTGTAACGAAGAACAAAATTGCAATTCATAATAACATTCTGTTGGTTTGTCAATTTGTTTTCCACAAAGTGGATAAGATATTCGGATTCCGGTGTACTCTTACCATTCAAGCTAACATTACTTAACTTGTAATTAAACCATATTAATTAAGAAAATAATACTAATATTCCTCATCTATGTAGCCTCCTCCTTTCTTCCCCCTCTCCCTATATAAGGAGTATATCTTGTTCGTAACTATCAAACCAAACCAAGTGAACAAACTACTAATCATTTGATATCAATATGTTCAGAATGAGGAGTTCAATGTCATCCGGTGGGTCATGGGGGGGAATGGGCATGGGCATGGGCATGGGCAGTAGTGGTGGTGGTACTATGGGGCTGCTGCAGGGTGGTAGTAGTGGTGGTACCACCAGCTGGAGGAGCAGCATGGGAGATCCATGGGGATCCTCATGGTCGTCATCAACCCCAGTGGTGGAAACATTCCCAGCTGGAGGACCCCCAATGATGATTGGGGGCGGCGGCAGGCGCTCTAGCACAGTACTACTGGGAGGTGGGGATCCATTTGAGGAGTTCAGCTTCCCAAATCATGGAACCCGTGGTGGTGGTGGTGGTTGTGGGTTTAATGTTGGCAATCATGTTACAATACCTAAAAGTATTCCACCGTCTACTCCTAGTCCAAGAGGTACTTCAAAATCAAAACCAAAATCAAAATCTCCAAGGGCTGCCTCTGATTTCAACAGCAACAACAGCGGCCAGCAGGATCAAAATGGTGAGATTAATACAAATGGAGAAGTTGAAGGAACTGGGAATCAATCCGTCTATAACATCACTGTTAACGATTTCACAGGGAAAAATTGAAGTACTGCATCTCGATCATCTCAACTTAATGTCCCTAAAAACATGTATCTGTAATTTAGCCGATCCAAGGTTTGTTGCAGTATTGTATGTATCCGTAATCTATTTAGCAAAACATAAAATAACGTATGTGTAATCTATGGTTCAACCAAAGGTAATTAATTAAAATAAAATAAACTTGATATATCTATATGTATATAGTAAGTTTTAATGTTGAATTTTTATTTTTATTTTGGTTTGGATAGAAAAAACATTTCTTATCTCATATCCAACAGCAAAATTTTGGATTGAAAATTTTTATTTGACTAGATGACAATTTAATTTTGATTAAAGGTAAGTCAAGCCTATACCAGATTGTAAAATCCTTCATGATGAGAAAAACTTACATAAAATGGCTTCACTAAGTGGCTCTTAATTACAATGAATCAATAAATGTATGACATGTGATAATTAAGTCACTCCACCTAAACAACCTAGAAGATTTAAATTAACCCAGCCTTATAGTAAATTAAGATTGGGTTAGTTTAAATCTATTAGGTTGCTAAGGTGGAGTACTTATCGTGAGTTTATTATAAAAGTCACTTGATGAAGTCACTCTATGTAAGTCTTTCTCCTTCATGATAGTGTAAATAGGCAGCAATTTATCAATCTATATCTTAGAGTAATTAATTATCTATGTTGAACAAAGTTAATTAGTTTATTTTTTTACAAAGAACAATTGCATGTAGCATAGAAGGAAATTGATTAGCTGAAAATTATATATAAGCAACATCATAGTAATTGTAATTATTTTTTATTTATTTTATAAATTACCTAGGTTGAGTTTAGTAATGCTTTTTAAGATGATATTATGTCTTTTTAAAAGTCACAACATCTAAAAATTATTTGGTTAATTTTTTATTTTTTTTAGAGATGCTTCTTCTACTGTTAAATATTTGGTTAATTACTTAGGGTGTTTTAAAAGTACTCGAGATGTTGCTAAAAACTAGCTGTGACTTTTTAAAATTAAAAGTACAAAAATCACCTTATTAATTTGAAAAAAATTCTAAAAAAATTGTTAATTAATTTATAAACCATCTAATAAAAGTTAATCAATATTAATTATATCTAATTTTGTCATTTTATATATTCACAACAATTTATGATTTATTTTACAAAATATATTGTTTCTTATTTTTACTACCCACATCAATTTTTATATAAGATTTACAAAATAGGGTTGTTGTGGCTTTTAAACAACTGCTTAAATTACAACAACTTTTTAAAAATTACAGTATTACCAAATTTAGTCTTTGTTTAAGATACGTACTAAACCTAACAAAACTAAACACAACACATAGGCGTGGGAATCAATGACCTAACCACTAACTAAGAACATGGTATCTCCAAAAGAAAAGTAGAGGCTAAAGGAATTGGGATGGTCACTCACAAATACCCAACTAAGGAAAGGAAGCACAAGTTTCTAACAACCCTCTTGGCTCTTGCTACATTACAAGAAAAGGTTAACGGATCAATAAATATTTATATTATGGTAGCTGTTTCTTCAATTATTATGTTGAACAAAGTTAATTAGTTTGGTTGTTAAAAAAAATTAGAGTATATTATGGCCCATGGTTAATGACCCATGACTTATGCTTGACTATTGTACTTAGTATTATATTAGGCTAGGTTCATTATGCCAAGTCAACTTGTACTACCTATATATATATATATATAAGCTTTCTCTATGTACTCAAATAATCTCATTTTCATATAATACAAAATCGTCATTATATTCAATTTAGGTATTAGAGCTTAGGTTTTCTAAAAGTTTTTTTCTAAAGGGTTACCACTTCCTTCTTGGCAACCCCCACCTCAACCCCTTTTGCAACCTCTTCCTTAATCTCACTACCCATCAGCCATCTAGACCACCCCCTCTTTCTTAGCTCCCTTTATTTCACCATCCCAACCAGCTCATCGTCTTTCTTTTTAATATATATATATTATCTCTTATAACTCTTCATACATTCCTGAGCACGTACTTTGACTGTCTTGCGTGAGAAGTCCCTGAACATGGCTTAAGGAAGTATAACCCCCTACCTGTTATACATCACACGTACTCGGACGGTGCTGCGTGAGACATACATGAACTTGGCTTAGGGAAGCATAATCTCCCTACTATTTGTAGGTCGCCTCAAACGTACTTATATCTCTTCAAGGCCTTAGCTACCTGCCTCAGAAGACCTTAACTGCTTACTTTACATGCTTAAGAAGGCCTTAGCCGTTTGAAACTTTCAGAACAAATATTTTATCTACAGGGACACTTCATCAGTTTCATTTCCAAACTCAAGTTGGTTTTAATCAACCACCTTGAGTTTGAGGGGGAGAGTTAGAGTATATTACGGCCCATGGTTAATGGCCCATGATTTATACTTGATTAATGTACTTAGTCTTATATTAGGCTAGGTTCATTATGCTAGGTCAACTTATACTGCATATAGGCTTTCTCTATATACTCAAATAATCTCATTCTCATATAACACAAAATCATCATTATATTCAACTAAAAAGAAATACATACAGAGCATAGTGGAGAATCAATTGGATGGAAATTATAGTTAGCAAATTATAGGTTAATGATATAACTTTAAGTGTAAAATATACGTACGCTTCATATTCAAGCCAGCTATACAGAATAAAAATAGGACTTCTCTATATTATATAAGTACTATATATAAATAATAAGAAGTTAATTATTTTTTATTTTTTTTCACAAATTAATTAAAGTAGATAAGATATGAAATAACATTTGATATATTGCCCGTAAATGAGAGTGATGAACTGAAGAGGAAAAATAAGTTGAGAAGGAAAACATACGTGGCATTGATCACGTATGCAAACAAATCATTTGTGTTAATAACACAAAATAAAATTTGCGCTGTTAATCATTATCCAAATAATTATGTGCGAAGATTTTTTTTAAATAGGAAAAATATTCCTCAAGCTAGGTATAACTTGATCAGATTACTTTTAGAGGAATTTCTACAATTATGGTTAATTTGTATAAGAAATGAATCTTTGTTGAAGAATATATAATAGGGGTTGGAGTTTGTACCACCAAATAACACATAATATTCTATTCTGGGTCTAAGAGTTGTTGACTAGCTAGTAAGGTTGAGAAGAAGGTAACATATATATGGCAAGTGTGAAATATATATATATACAAACTTGGCCTTGAAGCTAACTATAAAATTCTCCTACTTTTGACTAAAGATATCCAAGAGGACCAACAAACCAAGCAAAGCACCACTATATATATTCCACGATAATGTGAGATTTATATATATATATATATATATATATATAAATATTTTTTTTTTTGAGTTGAGAAGAAACTATAGGAGAGAGAAGGAGAGAATGAGAGAGAGAAGACACAATATCCAACTAATTAGCAAGACACACGTACACATGCAGAGATGGATCCATAGCACAGGTTGCTAACAACCCATGGAATAATAACTAACTCACTCTACTTGGTAGCTAGCTAGTTGGAAATATAAGAATAAGTTGGAGATAAGATGATTCTTCTTCTCTTACATTTAATTTGTTCTTTCTAAAAAGATATTTTATTGGATAAGATATGGATATATATTATATTTATTCCGATTCCGAAACAAGTTAAGCTTCTATCTCCGTTTTCTTTCCCCATACCTCCATAACAGGATGTTGTCCTCCCTACCTTGTAGCTTTCGAATTAAACTAATTTTCTTACATTACAGTAGTAGTACTCTCAAAATTACTAGCACGTTCCTAGCTAGCTAGTTCAGCATGTCAATGATGGGAATGCGTATGGGGGGAGGATCATGGAGTGGCATGGGCATGAGCATGGGCAGTAGTAGCAGTACTATGGGGCTGGCTGGCGGTGTCCGGAGAAGCAGTTTTGGAGGCGGAATTATGAGCAGTGGTGATGGATGAGGATCAGAATGGACAATGCATCATCCAGTAGGAGGAGAGTCGAGTATGTTGGTGATGGGAAACGCGGGCCGCACAACGATAATTTGCGAGCCAGAGCCATTTTCGAAGCCATTGATGAACTTACTCCACCCATATTATTATTATTTTTCCCTTTCCCTCTAAGTAGGATGGTATCGCTATGTACGAACTCCAATTCAGTATTCACTACAAAGTTTCTAATTTGTTAGGTTGTTTTTATAGACACAAAAAATTAAACCCTAAAACTATGGGATTGTAATTTTGTGATGGATTAAATTAATTATAATCGATGCAATTTGGTGCATGACTATGTGTAGCTCCTTCATTTCCGATTCTTAATTGGAACTCACATTTTGTCTATTGATGAGGAAATATATAATGCAAGTGATAGACATGAAATTAATTAATCCCATACAAAATAACAAATGTGGAATTGTAATGACATTCCTTCAACTATCAATTTGAGAAAATTAAGGAGATCAAAGAAAATCATTACCACGTATAATTATAGGGTAGTGCTATGTGCACTACCTAATATTGTTAGGTAGACTACAAATAAAAAGATATAGTGATTTTGTTTTTGTCTTCTATTGCATTTGTATTGCATCTAACAAAATTTGTAGTCTACATAACAATACCTTAACTATAAGGGGCAAAACAAAATAATACGCTATTTTATAATTATTTGTTTTTGTATAAATCTCTTCGGTATCAATTCCACTTTTTCATCCTAATTAAACTATCATACCACATCTCACAAATTTTGTTGGGTTGAACTGTGCCATGCATGGTGGCTCAATATTAGCATGATTCTTGTTGACGTTTCAGTAAAAAGCTATTTCACCCTGAATCTTAAGAATATTTATTAAGTATAATAGGAAATCGTTGGAGTGGTTGGTGATTTACTTGTTAAATAGAAAATCGCCTAGAATCAAGGCAATTTACAAGTAAATAAAAAATAAATGGTCAAAAGGGAAAATAAGAATAGTAGTAAACAAATCTGCCATTAATATGATATTCTGATTCTGGAACATATTTTTTGTAAAATTTAATCTAACAAATTTAATATTAATATTAATATTCCTTCATCAATCATCAAACATTTGCATCCAAATAAAAACTGATTCTTCTTTTCCCTATCAAAACCAGGCATCAACTGCTAATTTTAGCAAAACCCAGGCAGCTGTTAATTATTAATTATGATGCAGGCGGGCTTGTTCCTCCAATCTCAGCCTCAGGTGCTTGGCATGAGCAAGGGCCAAGCCAATATTGGGACTTTGTCAAACAAGGAGTTGCTGTCCTGCATCGATTCCATAAAGTGGGCTCAAGAGCCTACTGAAAAGAAATAGCGAGCCAAGGTAGAATTGGCTTATAAGCTGTTAACTTCAAGAGGCCGGCTTAGAAGCGAGTTTAATTTTGATAAAGAAGGTGAAGTAAGCTTATCAGATTGTAAAAACCTTCATGACTTTTCAACTCAGCAATTTATGTCAAGCACTGGTGGAAACTACACACTGACTCAGTGCTGGCAGAATGTGATGCATGAATTGTTTCAGATGAAGTCTGAGTTAAAATCTAAGGAGATGAAGCTGCGACGGATGCCACAGAACCATATGCATGCTAGTAATAATATTCATAACCACATATTCCTGTTGCAGCAGCAGCAACAACAGCAACAACAGCTGGGAAGAAGGGGAATGATCAACCCTAATATGTACATGATTCATCAACGACGACATCGTCCACTAAATCAGGATCAAATACTTCCTTTACCCAGAACAAAATTACAAGTACCTGCAGCTGGTGCCGGGTTTAATTTCGATAATAATCATGCCCTACTGCCTATGAATACTACTGCTGCTCCTACTGCAGGGGGAACTGCATTTGACAACAGTGGCGAGCAGAATCTAGAGGGTCTCATCAATCAGAATGGAAAAGTTTCAGGCACTGCTAATGGATCCATTTTCATTTTGAACAATTGTAATTTTCATCCACCCACGCCCTCACATTCACAATAGCTACTAGCTAGCTAGATTTATAATGAAACAAATGCACCAAATGTTTATAATTACTACCTTTGTTTTTATTCCAGATTTTCTAGAATTTGTAAAAAAATTGGAAAAAAATAAAATCATGTTACTTCATCAATTATATACAAATGATTAGAATGCAGGAATCGATTTGATGGCAGCTATATATAATGAGGATAAAGTTCATTCGAGATAAACTTAATTATACTAACTTGTTTTGTCGAAGATGCCATAGCTAATAATACATTTCATAATACATTCCTCTTCTACATTGTTGGAGACAAGAATAGCTCTAGCCTCTAGCCTCTAACCTCTAGCTATATATGAAAAGTACATAGTTTCTTCTCAAGCGTTTGCAAGCACTTGCTGCTGGTTTATCGATCAATATTATCTATGTTGAACAAAGTTAATTAGTTTGTTAATTTGCATATAGGAAATTGATTTGATGACAGTTGCGAGTTAACAAACATTCAAAAAGTTATCAATTTATTTTGTTCAAGATGCCTCCTTGATGAAAAATACTGAAGTGATTTTAAGTATGGATTGAATATATGCATGCTTTAACTGAAATTAACTCTACAGTTGTAAGAATATATTTTTTTCCATGGAAAAGCTAAACTTTAACTATTTCGACTTAATAAATATGTACAAGTGTCTGAAGGAAAAATGTTCAAAATAAATTGCTGTATCTTGTCTTAGAATTTGGATCTATTCATTCATATGGCCTAAACTCTAATTAGAACATGGTATATATTTCTAAAAGCAAAAGAAAGTTAGTTAATATTATATGTTATAATTTAGAAAAGTATATGTTCCTCTTTAATTTGCACAAGAGAACATAAAATTTTCAATCCATGATGTTATTTAATTTTTCCAAGATGCTACTATATTAAAGTGATATAATATTTTAAGTAAAGAATATATGCAGGTTTCAGATTTACGCTAATTATATAATTATAAGAATATATCGCTATCACTATTCCTATCTAATAGATACGTACAAGTGTCATTCGAATTTAATTGTTCTAACTTGTCATTAGAACTTGGGATCTACACCTATATATGACCCAACCACTAATTAAGAACATGGTACGTATAAAATTCTAAAAAGTTAATTAATTAATTAGTTTGTTAGTTATCAAGAAAAAAACATGTGACATAGTGGAGAATGAATATTTTGAGCAGAATAAAGTCCAAAGACATTAAAAGAGAGTTGGAGATAATTAATAGAAGTGTGAAATATATTCATGCTTCACATTCAAATTAACTATAAGATTGAAAATAACATTCTTTCGATTGCATGGAAACAAAGAAAGTGGCTAGATTTGAAACTACTCCTATATATATATATATATCTAACATGAAAAGAAAAATGGTATATGAATTGCTGAAAAGCTCAGCTAACTAACACAGAGAGCACAAGTGGGTAATGATTAATTAGGAAGCGGAGAAGAAAGAATATTTCACAAAATTAAAACTCTCTCACCTCCAAAGTTTGGTTTCTCAATTTGTTTTCCACAAAGTGGATAATTTATTCGGATTCCGGTGTACTCTTACCATTCAAGCTAACATTACTTAACTTTTAATTAACCCATATTTATTAATAAAATATTACTAATATTCCTCATCTATGTATCCATCCTCTTCCTTTCTTCCTCCTCTCCCTATATAAGAAGGAGGATGTCTTGTTGTAACTATCAAACCAAACCAAGTGAACGAAGTACTAATCATTTGATATCAATATGTTCGGAATGAGGAGTTCAATGTCATCCGGTGGGTCATGGGGGGGAATGGGCATGGGCATGGGCATGGCATGGCATGAGCAGTAGTAGTGGTGGTGGTGGTGGTACCACCAGCTGGAGGAGCAGCATGGGAGATCCATGGGGATCCTCATCAACACCAGTCGTGGAAACATACTCAACGGGAGGACCCACAATGATGATTGGGGGCGGCTGCATGCGCTCTAGCACACTACTGGGAGGCGGGGATCCATTTGAGGAGTTCAGCTTCCCAAATCATGGAACCCGTGGTGGTGGTGGTGGGTTTAATGTTGGCAATCATGTCACAATACCTAAAAGTATTCCAGCGTCTACTCCTAGTCCAAGAGGTACTTCAAAATCAAAACCAAAATCAAAATTTCCAAGGGCTGCCTCTGCTTTCAACAGCAACAACAGCGGCCAGCAGGATCAAGATGGTGAGATTAATACAAATGGAGCAGTTGAAGGAACTGGTAATCAATCCATCTACAACATCACTGTTAACGATTACCCTGGAAAAAAAAAATGAAGTAATCACTGTTGACGATTACACTGAAAAAAAAAAAATGAAGTAATGTATCTCGATCATCTCAAATTGACTTAATGTCTCTTAAACATGTATCTGTAATTTAGCCGATCCTAAGAGATTTAGGATTAAGGTTTGTTGCGGTATTGTATGTATCTGTAATCTATTTAGCAAAATATAAAATAACGTATCCGTAATCTATGGTTCAACCAAAAGTAAAAAAAATAAACTTACATATCTATGTGTATATGGTAAGTTTTAATGTTGAATTTTTATTTTTATTTTTATTTTGGTTTGGATAGAAAAAACATTTCTTATCTCATATCTAACAGCAAAATTTTGGATTGAAATTTTTTTATTTGACTACTTGACAGTTTAATTTTGAATAAAGGTGAGTCAAGCCTATATCGGATTGAAAACAACTATTATGATGAGAAAAATTTACATAGAGTGACTCAATCAATTAGCTCTTACAATGAATAAATAAACTTATGCCATGTGGTAAGTCACTCTACCTAAACAACCTAGTAGATTTAAATTAACACAATCTTATAGTAAATTAAGGTTGTGTTAGTTTAAATATGCTAGGTTGCTTAGGTGGAGAATGACTTATCAAATAACTTGAGTTTATTGATTTATTGTAAGAGTCATGTGATAAAGTTACTCTGTAAGTTTTTCTCCTTCAAGATAGTGCAAATAGGCAGCAATTTATCAATCAATATATTAGAGTAATTAATTATCTATGTTGAACAAAGTTCATTAGTTCTGTTAGTTACAAAGGAATAATGCATGTAGCATAAAGGAAATTGATTGGATGAAAATTATATATGAGCAACATCAAAGTATATATAGGAAGAGGGGGAAGAAAGGAGGAGGATACATAGTAGTCATAGTATGAGAGTAGAAGAATTTTTTTTGGGAGGTGCTTTTTCTACTATTAAATATTTGGTTAATTGCTGTTTTTAAAAATTAGTTATGACTTTTCAAAATTAAAAGTAAAAAAATTAACTTATTAATCAAAAAATTCTAAATATATTCTTAATTAATTTATAAATTATCCAATAAAAGTTAATCAATATTAATTATGTCTATTTTTGTCATTTTATACATTCACAGCAACTTATGATTTATTTTACGAAATGTCTTGTTTATTGTTTTTACTTCCCACATCAATTTTTACAAAAAAAAAAAAAAAATACAAAATATAGTTTCTGTGTCTTTTTGACAGTTTCTTTTCTACAACATTAAAATTACGGCATCCCAAACTCATACTTAGTCTAAGATATGTACTAAACCCAACAAAACTAAACACAACACATAGGCGTGGGAATCAATGACCTAACCACTAACGAAGAACATGGTATCTCCAAAAGAAAAGTAGAGGCTAAAGGAATTGGGATGGTCACTCACAAATACCCAAATAAAGAAAGGGAGCATAAGTTTCTAACAACCCTCTTGGCTCTTGCTACATTATAAGAAAAGGTTAACGGATCGACGAATATTTATATTATGATAGCTGTTTCTTTAGTTATTGTGTTGAAAAAAGTTAATTAGTTTGGTCGTTAAAAAAGAAATACGTACGTGTAGCATAGTGGAGAATCAATTGGATGGCAATTATAATTAGCAAATTATAGGTTAATGATATAACTTACTTTAAGTGTAAAATATACGTGCACTTCATATTCAAGCTACTTATACATTTTATAAGTAAAAATAGGACTTCTCTATATTATATAACTACTATATACAAAAAATAATGCGAAGTTAATTAGATTTATTTTTTTTTCACAAAATAATTAATGTAGATAAGATATGAAATAACATTTGATATATTGTCCGTAAATGAGAGTGATGAACTGAAGAGGAAAAATAAGATGAGAAGGGAAACATACATGGCATTGAGCAAGTATGCAAACACATCATTTGTGTTAATAACACAAAATAAAATTTGCGCTATTAATCATTACCCAAATAATTATGTATGAAATTTTATTTTATTTTTAATAGGGAAATATTCCTCAAGCTAGTTGTAACTTGATCAGATTACTCTTAGAGGAATTTCTACAATTATGGTTAATTTGTAAAAGAAACGAATCTTTGTTGAAGAATATATAATAGGGGTTGGAGTTTGTACCACCAAATAACACATAATATTCTATTCTCGGTCTAAGAGTTGTTGACTAGCTATAGTAAGGTTGAGAAGAAGATAAGATATGTATGGCAAGTGTGAAATATATTTTTACAAACTTGGCCTTGAAGCTAACAATAAAATTCTCCTACTTTTGACTATGATCCAAGAGGACCAACTGACCAAGCAAAGCACCACTACATATATTCCACGATAATGTGAGATTTATATATATTTTTTTTTTTTGAGATGAGAAGAATATATAGGAGAGAGAATGAGAGAGAGAAGACATAATATCCAACTAATTAGCAAGACACACGTACGTATGCAGAGATGGATCCATAGCACAAGTTTCTAACAACCCACGGAATAAATACTAACTCACTCTACTTGGTCGCTAGCTAGTTGGAGATAAGATGATTCTTCTTCTTTTCCATTTAATTTGTTCTTTCTAAAAAGATATTTTATTGGGTAAGATATGGATATATATTATATTTATTCCGATTCCCAAACAAGTTATGATTCTTTCGCTCCTTCACTCCTCCATAAAAGGATCTTGTCCTCTCTACCTTGTAGCTATCCAATTAAACTAATTTTCTTACATTACAGTAGTAGTACACTCAAAATTACTAGTACGTTCCTAGCTAGCTAGTTCAGCATGTCAATGATGGGAATGCGTATGGGGGGAGGATCATGGAGTGGCATGGGCATGGGCATGGGCATGGGCAGTAGTAGCAGTACTATGGGGCTGGCTGGCGGTGTCCGGAGAGGCAGTTTTGGAGGCGGAATGATGAGCAGTGGTGATGGCAATCTGATGGGTGGTGATGGATGGGGATCAGAATGGACAACTCATCATCCAGTAGGAGTAGGAGGAGAGTCGAGTGTGTTGATGATGGGAAGCCCAGGCCCCACAATGATGATTGGCGAGCCAGAGGCTGCATCATGGGGTGGCATGCGCCGTATACGTAGTAATACAGTACCATTTCATCATGAGGAGTTGAACATGTGTGGCGGCCATGGTGGTGGTCAGGTCCAGAACTGGTCCGGTGGATTCAATAGGTTCAACCCGCATCTCCCTATCCATCACCAACCTCATCAATATCCATATGGTCATCACGCTGATAGTCAGCGTGATGAGAGCGAGAATGAAGAGGATGACGACGAAAGTGATGATGATAGCATGAACATGCATCCATCGTATGGCCGCAATCAGGTTATGATACCTAAAAGTATTCCTACTTCTAATAATAATACTTCAAACCGAACCAATTTCGACAACAGCGGAAAGCAAGCCCAAGCCGGACGTATTAATCAGATTGGAAAAGTTCAAGGAAAGGCTAATAATTCCATCTTCAACATCCATATTAACCGCCATGATCCTAATCAAAAAAGTACGTGAGCAATATATTATCTCTTTCCAAATTTCACTTGTCTATGTAATTACTCTCTCTCTCACTCTCTCTCTCTTTCAGTTTACATATCCTTGTAACCTTTTCTTTTCCTTTAAAAAGTACCTAGTTTCTAAGGATAGTATGTACCCCACCATGCACTGAGCGTAGTGAAGAGTGTACATGTAGTTTATGGATTTGCCAATAAAAAGATCTTCTACTCTTGTACTATGACTATTATCTACTTTCAATATCGCTGATTTATTTACAAGCATAAAAATGGCCCATAAAAATAGCCTGTCATACTTTTTATGGAGGCATAACTGGTTGAAAAAATAGATAACTAAACTTCCGTAACCCTGACTTCAAAACAAATAAAGCAACTATAACTCTTAACCAAACCTATAAATAAAAGTAAAAATTTATAAAACAAAAGTTAACCATAAAAGTTTGTTAGTTGAAATAAATAAAAATTTATTGAAAATTTCAGTAGAGGTTCCCGTAAAGTGAAACATTCCCAAACATACAAACACATAATCTTATTTTTATACAACAATAACAATAACAACCATAAAAACAGTAAGGAGCTTCGCTCCGTTTCTCATCACAATAACAAATAATTAGACTATTACATAATGTAAGACTAGACACCCCACAACTATAATGTGACTGCAAATTTTCACCATTTGACTTCAAGAATGAGATTCCGAAGAATTCTCTTGTCGTTAAATACTCCGCAAATCAGTAATAGTCTTTCTCGAGATCCTGTTACTAAAAACATAATCACAAAAGAAGAGTGAGTCATATGGGCTCAGTGAGTGAAAAATAGTATCTAAAAGGTACCAGCATCATTTAACACAAGTAATATAATATACTATATATATAGTCATTTAATATATCAGCATATTCTAAATCACAAAATTACTAATATTCCACTTATATAATTATAGAAATATAACACTTAACAAACACAATTCAATTAAAATAATCAAGGCAATCAAAGCATACAAAGCAAGAAAATGGCCAACGAGTAACTCAGCTCCGCACAACAGTACCACCCTTACAGGGCATTTACGCACGCGCACAACATATTAATCTCCGTACATAATTCATCCCACCAGGGTTGAACACTCAAAATTTTAAAACATTTATCAGAATCAAAATATCTTAGAATTTCAAATCAGAATATCCTAGGTGCGCCTATATCTCAATTTTAGAAATAAAAATTATTTCTCCGAAAAATCTCATTTTATTAGCCCTTATCAACTACAGCCAATATCAAACAAACATATTTCAAATAAATCACTGAAATATTGCACTTGCATATTTTTCATATATCAAATTTATTCAAATACACATATAATTGCATCTAATAATCTAATTCCAAAAAGTAACAGTTAACCACTCACCTTTTACAAATATTGCTCGTCACTGCCTCTTGCGTTCAAGCGAGTTGTTGACTCAATAACATTTTCCTGAGTTGCAATTAAGCTTTTAAAAGCATTACTTAGTTTGTTAATTCATAAGCTATAACCTTTTAATTACGAAAAATTTATAGATACTAAGTTTCATACATTTATTTAAAATTTACTATTCTTAGACATTTTCATAACTAACTTAGGATATACGTTTGATTTTAACTTACATATCTAACCAATTTCAACAAATCAAGTTTAAACATTATTTTTAAAAAGTTAGCTATATTTCTTATTTAAAAAATTCTCTCAAAATTAGTCTTAAACCTGCTTAAATTCCTACACATACACAAACAGAATATATAAAAAAATTTGGTTCTACCGGATTCTAGTATTCATAAAATTGAATATTATTAGAAATAAAAGTGTCATGGTTAATAGGACACATCAAAAGCCAGCTGGGTTTCCCTTTCATATTCTCTTTCGTGTTAAGTACACCCAATGACAAGGAGATAGTGATGTGAAAAGATATGGTCAAAAAGAATTTAGTAGAAGCAACTAAACTCTTAGGCTTAACACATAGTAATCGGATGTCAGTTTACATAGATAAATGATAAACTAAGACCACAGTTTATTAGTACTTATTTCATACCACCTAGAAATGTAGCACATCACTTTAACCAAAGTTTATGTGTAGAGGCAGGCATACGTACCCTGCATTGTGATGCCACT
Organism: Quillaja saponaria; assembly: GCA_029379385.1. Classification (NCBI taxonomy): domain Eukaryota; kingdom Viridiplantae; phylum Streptophyta; class Magnoliopsida; order Fabales; family Quillajaceae; genus Quillaja; species Quillaja saponaria. Next base: position 22,115,424 of record CM055611.1, read on the forward strand.
GAGGTTTGTACTTTCCAATCTGCGAGACCTTTTGAGATTTAATTGCAAAGCCATTTATAGATTACTTGGACATGACTAATCAAACAAGAGGCATCATTTAAAGTGAGATTACTGGAGATTATCTTTTACCTATTCCCATCTGAGGTTTGCTCAATTGATCTGTCTCTAATTTATGCTAATTCAGGAATCAAGGAGAAGGCTACTCACATGACTCTTGAACAAACATGACCAATTACACAACTCTGTTCTCCTTTACTTTTGCCATCTTATCTGGGTTTTATTACTATTGCTATAGACTTTTCAGTCTCATGGCCGGTGTCTCTGTCTTTAAAAACAATGGACTGTGAGAGCATGAGTTCAAAGTGAACTCTATACTCAAAGACATGTCCGACTTATCATAAACAAAAAAAATGGTACCTTAGGCGATCATATATAAATTTTTCATATTAATGGAAAAAAAATGTCAATTGCTTTGATATTTCATTGGATTTATTCAATTAGTTCCAAAGGCTAATGAGAGGTTGTACTTTTTGTCATAATTTTTATTTGTTAGTTTTTTATTTATTTTATTTTTATTTTATACTGTTGTGAGAATAGTTATTGCTCCAATGTTAATTTCAGGTGAACCATGAAAACTTCAACGAAGGTATCATCCAGGTTCAGTCAAAGAGAAAGCAAGCTTGAATTATTACGCATAGGTTGGAGTATGGAAGGATTCATGAAGCTAAATAGAATATAAATTTGTTTAGAAAATGGATCCTAGGTAGTGATGATATGTAATCCATACCTTGCATTTAAAGTTTAAACATCATTTCATTAATATGACTTCTGCATCATGCCCTACTACAGCATGAAATTTTTTGCCCCATGGCCGATAACACAAGCTGGAACAGGGCAAATTCAGCTGCCAAAAGCTCCTCTATAACCCTCCTACAAGGCTAAACAACTAAGGTACAACTACCACAAGAAAGGAGAAAAGGTGGTAACTGAGTACTTGAATTCTTGGCTGAGCAAGGGAAAAGTGCAGAAAATTCCAGGGTCTTCTATGGCGGTGAAGGAAGAGGATAAAGGAAAGAAAGTCGGCCACAAGCAAAAAAAAAGAAAGAGAAATAAAAGTTTAAGAAAGCGATAAGATATAATTAAAAATTTAGGTTAAAGTAAACATAAAAATTGTGGATATAAATTACTCTTAGTTGCAAGTGATATATATATATATATATATATACACTAGCATCCTCGCACACTCGTGCGTGCTTTCAGATATTTTTTTTTATTTTTTTAAGTAAAATATATAAAATTATTTATAGTGCATATTCATGTTCCAATATATTCTTCTATGAACGTACTCATTTATCAAAATTTATGTTATCCACTGCTTAATTTGTGTTTTATATATGACAAATATATTTATGTGTAATTGTGTGAGGATGTGTATAAGTTTAGAATTTAGATAACTTAAAGTTTAATGATTCTTATATATGGTTAGTGACTTACATAATCCTGACTATCATAGAAGAAATTTTTATTTTTTTTATTTTAACTTTTTTTTCTTGGTTCGTATATTCTCATATGCGTATTTTTTCCATGGAAGTTTTAAAACCTAAAGCTACCTAGGGCAATTTGCCCGTACCCTACCCATGCAGGTTGAAGGACATGAAAAAAAGAAAGAAAAAATTTACCTATATTTTTCAATACTTGCCCGGTCATATAAACTTTCAATTACACTATGAAGATGTTTAATAGGAAGGAATAATGAGAAAATATTTGATATCTGGAATTTAGAATAGGGATAAATCACTGTTTTTGCAGAAAGAATACGTGCTTAGAGTTTTAAGGAGAGTAATATTTAAGAAAAAAAATTTATTTTGCTATAATTACTAATATCTTTCTATATACAAAACTAAAAATAATTTAATAAATAGGATATATAAGAAAATTTATTATTTACAACTATATAGTTAAAAGCCAGGACACCATATCGGTGTTCTGGCTTTTATAATAGTAGAGATATATATTTATTTATTTATTCTGAAAGTTTAAATTATTTACACGTTTATTTTATTTATAAACAAATTACATAATTAATTACAAATTTTAAATTAATTAATTGGGTGATGGAAATTAACTTACATGTATATATATATATATCAATATTTATTTATTTATTTTAATTTACTTTTAACAAAATTATTGCTCACTTAATTACAATCATTCACATATAATATCTTATCACTTACATTAAATTCAAGAATTATAACATGACCATGGGTAAAAGACACATGTCCAATTAATAGGCATATCGTGCATCACACAATGAATAGGAATGGGCATAGTGGGTGCAATTATTGATGGATCTAATTACTTTTCTCTTTTGCAAAGAGATCCTCAAAAATATCATAGTATTAATGTCATATGTGTTTCTTGTTTTTCTTAACAAGCAGTTTTATCCTTATCTTCTTTAATTATACAATTATCAAATCCGCACTGTCAACTACTAAGGCCAATGTTTTTAATTATTTTTTTTCCGTTATAAAATAGACCCAAATTATGAATTTCTCCCTTTTAAATTAATTTAAAAAGTAAATTATTATAAATATTTAAAAAATGATTTTCTTAACAATTGTTTTAAGATCACCCATTATAAAAAAGGATAATAACATACTATTTTTACTTTGTAGTTTTCATTTTATACTAACTCGACAGTATTATCCTAAAATAAATTAAACTCTATTCAAGTGACTTTTTAATCGCTAAAGTAAAACTTTTAATTTGTTTTTTTAAATAAAGCTGTATGTATCAATTATATTATTCTATGTCTCTAGAAATAAATTAATGGTATTAATCATTTTTTCAAACTAATTTTTTATTATTTGTTCTAATTGAATTTCTAGCTAGTGAAACCATAGGACATGAATATTCTTTTCCCTAAAGAATTTTAAAAAGAACATATACTTCTAATTTTTACAAAAACATTATTTATAGATAACTTTTAAGATGAGTTACATTTCAATTTAGTTTCAAATAATATGATCTTTTATTTACAAAATAAACTAAATTGGCATTGATAAAAACAAAAATCATTTATTTATTTTTTAAAAATATTATAAAAAGGACACTATACTGAGATAAGCTAGAGAAGTACTCAAAGAATTAAAATTTGAGATAAAAGTTAACAATTTCTTTATAATTATTAGGGTTAAAGAACGCACGGCGTCGATTCCCACGACCACGTGGTTAAAAGCCAGACGCTCTACCAGCTGAACTAAGATGGCTTTATCAATATTAAATTTATTATCCCTTTATTATATTATTCATTATGAATATATATATTCCTGCTTCACATTCAAGCTAAAGTTTTATTTTATCAAAAGATTCGACAATTGACATGATGCTCTGTTAATTATATACAGAGTATTATGAGTATATGAATAGCCATAAGCCGAGCATTGATGATTAAAAACTAGCACTGGAGCTTATTTAGGAATCTTAATATGGCTGCTTGTGTTTATCCCCTTCCATCCTCTGCTTCTTCACGGAGTGATCTTGAACTTGATGACGCAAGTCTAGCTTTCCAGCTCTCTTGGGGAGGCCCGTCTCAGCGGTCCCAGGAGGAATACTCCTCTCTTGATTCGGGTAAGACAGATACAAGTAATAAAAGTAAAACTAAAAATAAAACTAAGCATCCTGTTTCCGTTCCTGTTCCTGTTCCTGCCATGCAAACCTCAATGGCTATAGCAGAGAGAGGATCATCCCGTTCTTATGGAAACAGCGGCAAAGCAGAACTTCGAGGCTCTTATTAATCAAAGTGGATACATCTCTGGAATTGCTAATGGTTCCATTATCATCATCCACAACCACAACTGTAAATTTTCATTAAAGAAATAACAATGGCAGTTTCATCCTGCCACAAGGTATTTTCTTTTCAGAGTTTTTGTCAGCTTCGAATGAGATACACACATTTGCAACTCAAAAAACAACATTTGTACTGACAAAATAGCAATAAGCAATATTATATCCGGTTGATGCCATGCAATTGTTAGAAATGTATACTTTTCATTATTTATTATAAATAAAATTTATGAATGCAGGCTTTGATTGATACAAACTATAACTGTTTTTTTCTCATTTTATTTATTTTTATACAGTGTCAATGCAAATTTGAAACCCAAACTTGTTCATGACTCAATTTTCAAAAGTCTTATTTACTTTAGAAAATTGAGCATTATATATTCTATCTTGCGAGAAAATGCTAAGAATATAATATTATCGTACTGTGTACTCACATATTCTTAACAGTAATTGTTTCACTCTTTTACCTATTATGAAATATCTCCACAAGGCAACAACAATTTTACAAACAAAAATGGACTTCATGTAATGTCTGCATATCAAACAACATAAGTATGGACAGGTAGAAGATTCTTTTCCTTTTCCCTTTTTTTGGGGGAGAGAGGCCAGATACCTTAACACTGAAACTTCTGATAACGTCTCTTGACATCAGACTAATTGTCTGTTCTTCTACTAATCCAAAAAGCAGGAATAAGTTAACTAGGAGAGCCCAACCTTCTTTGAATGCTTTATGAATACATCTAGCAGTCATTTCTTTGGTTTTCTTCCTAGAAAACTAACAGTAACATGCATAGGCCAAGTGATTTTTCCTGGTAACATATTGAGAGATGACACTGGAGGCAGAAACAGAAGAATCTGAAATGTCTGCAGGAACGAGTATTTGGCTTTTACCAGAAGCAATTCTCTTTCCAGCTACATTAGCATAGAACAGACCTGAAATAGCTGGTACAAAAACATCACTCTGAGAACTTATGTAAAAGTCTATCACTTTCTCATATTCAGAACCTTCAGAATCAAGGAACTTTCCCTTCTTATCTGCAGGCATAATGACTTCCTGCAATAGTTACAAGGTTCAATGAGAATTTTACACTTCAAGTATCAAAAATAGAAATTTATGACACCGGGTGAAAGTTTAAGAAGTCACTTAACTGCAAGTGAACCTAAGAAAAAGTGTGTGCATGTGTGTATGGGTGAGATAGAGCCTCACCTTAGTATAAGTTTTCGGGAACAAATCCTTCAGAGAATCAAGGCCGCTATCCCACCTTGATTGAGTGATATAAATTGTGGTATCTTTCTCAAAACCAATCTTCCTCAAAAATAACGCAATCGCTACAGCATTATAGCAACTTTTGTCTCCATCATCACTGCTTCCTTGGCAAGCCTTATTCTTCAACATCTCAACCCTCAAGTCAACAGCTACGAATTTGCCATCTGACTTTCGGCCAAGAGTTCTTAGCCTCTCAATCATTGAATCAACCACTTCTTGAACCTCTGGCTGCAAATCTAGACTTCCAAACATTGCCTGACAAGCAACAGAGTCAGAGTAGCTTTTCTTTGCTGACTGTCTCATATTTACCGAAGGGAAGTAAGTTGCAAGCCGAATGTTTCCCTTTGCCTTATATATTGGCTCAACATGTTTAGTTACATAGTCTTCTGTAACCCGATTAGGGACCTTCACAGCAGCAAGATTTCGCATTGATATGTGAGCAGGAAGATCTTTTACCACTCTGACCACCCCATCCAGGCTTGTTATGAATTTATCCACATCATAAATATCTTCAAAGTTTCTGGGAGATAACAGTTGCAGACTTTAGAAGGTCAAAATCTTATTAACTCAACAATTTCAGCTAAACTAGGTTCATACTGAGTCTTTTATCCCAAATTCCATTCAAATTATCTACGAGAAAGCATCTATAGAAAGAATTTGGCATCTAAGACTGCAAGTTGAGGCCACAAACTGCTTAACTTGAGTCTTGGATCTCATGTAACATAGGATCCTAACTTCTGCAAGTTTTAAACCCATGACTTGCTCAAGGGGTGACTTGGGCCTTGGCATACCACAAGTATGACCATGCATAATTCAAACCATATGGTGCTTGTTTATGTTTCAGACAATTCACACGAGGGTCAGAAAAAAAAAAACTTATATGTTGAATGTATCACCTATTATTAAGGATTTGACCTTAAATGAAAATGTTTTTGTCCCAAAGGTTTCCTGTGTTATCTGATTCACACTTGCAGACACCCAATAATTGTTTGTATAAAAAATACAGAACAAAAATAAAGTGACAGCAGCTACACAAACTATGATATAGTCTGGAGGCAAAGTGAATAGGGTTAACTCAAAGTGTGGCATAATGTTTTTTATGTAGATCATCTATATCTTGGTTGATATATAACAACATTTATAAGAGTAGCAATAACAGCAACAGCAAAACAAGAATTAGAAGAAATAGCTCCTCTTTGGAGTTTGGAAACCTTGGAGGAGGAGATAGGGAAGAATGGGAGTAAACAAGGACATGGTCGTCCTTTTTCACCTCTACCAAGTATAACCTCCTCAAATAATTTCAGCACTCACCTCTTGTCACCTGGCTTGCTTCCTCTAATATCAGGTAGTACGAGAGTTGCCCCTAGTTGTCTGGCAACAACCACCGCATCAGCTATCTGAACCAAAAATCACCCGAAAAATTAGAGAAGAGGTAAAAGAAAAGTCAGGTTGCAGAAAAACAGAAAGAAATAACTCAAGCATGTATCAGAATCTAACAGCTCCTATAGCAATATCTCCATGAATGAGGTAATTAGTAAAAAAATTAGGAGTGAGGACTGCACATGGCTAAGAGAAGTATCAGATGACACTGTTTCTTTCTATCCAAAATAACAGCAGCAATTGGTGACAAATGAAACAATCAAAATGAAACGTTTGATGATGTTTGAAAAACAATCTCGCCTCATAAGTACCAATAGTTGATACACAACCAAGCAAGTCCTCATTAAATCCAACATAATGGTTAACTCCTATACCTGAGAGACATGGTACTCGGGACCATTGGTTAATGAAAAGGTGAGGAATCCCTCAGTCTGCGGTACATCATCTGCTAGCCATAAGTAAGATAAGATTTTTGTAAGGAATAAGCTTTAAGAAAATGTAAATTAAGTAAAATTAAAGTATCCACTGTTAATTCTGGTCAAATTTCTGTGTCTTAAATCGAATTCACCTAAATCCGGCTTATCCCAACATGGTTTGAGCTCTTGAGCATCTCCATTCCAGGGTCCTATGCTGTTTCTTATATGAGTAGCAAGATTTCTCTCCGTGACCTTGCCATCTTCCGCTCCCCCTGGAAACTTTTCCTAATAAGAAAATAAAAGGGTGGAGGAAAGACAATTCACAAATCAATACTATGAATAACCCAATCGTGCCTTGCTGATTCTTTTCATAAATAACATCAAAAGCTAAAGGATTGCAAAACAATATACAATATCTAACTGGGTTTCCTTCAAAATTCAATGCCAATCAAGAAGAACTATACAAATCCAATCCATAACAGATATAGAAGAATCTAACACAAGAGATACAAAGGAAGGGAAAATTGTTTTGAATCAAACTTGAAAGTGGATCTGATAAAGCAAAATTAGCTTACTTCAACTGAATCAAAATGGTCCCTTTTGATCATATTCCCAAGCATGACGAACATTGTCAATGTCAGTATTCCAGCCACCACTTGCCTCAAATCCACTCCCATTTTCTCTCTCTCTCTCTCTATGAGATCTTCTACAACTTATTCTTCTATCTCACACTCAGTAACCCACCCTCTCTGTCTCACTCTAAGAGTGCGTGAGAAGATCAGAAACAACCCTAAATTTTAGTGGAGAAAAAGATTTTGCATTGGAGATTAAAAGGCAGAAAAAGCTTGAAATCTAAAATGGAAAGTTAACAACACAGTTGAACAGAGACAGATCATATACACCCCAAAAAAACCAAATGGATCTCTGGTTAACTTCTTACACAGTTACACGACCGACAGTCCCGAGAAAAGGATGGGCTGCCTAATATCCTACTTGGACTTTCTTTTTTAATATTTTATTCTTAATTTTTCTTTTCCTCTTTTAGGGGTAATATTCAATTTCTTATCCCATTCTCCAAAATTTTATAAATTTCATGCTCATAAAGGGAGTAATAATTGAATTTAATTATATTTTCTTAACAAGTATTTTTTTTTTTTAAATGCATTGAAGGGAGATAAAGTTTAATTTTAAAAAAGTAATTCTTTTATTTTTGGTATTGAAATCATTACAATAAATACTATTTTTTTTTTTGTAAAAAATATCACTAGTGATTAAAAAAAAAAAAAAAACTCTTTTCAACATTTTCATTTACAAATAAAATTATTCATTGTATATCTTTGTATACAAATGTAAAAAACAAAATAAATATTGAAAATAACAATTTAAATAATTGTCAGTAGGAAAATCTAAGAACATATATTCACAAAATATTTAGATGAGATATTTAATTAATTAATTAATTCCTAGATCAGCGCCAAAACAATTCATATACAAGCATGTGCAACCCGTAACCATAGCCAATAGCAAAAGACAACGTTCTTGTTATGCCGTGGACTGCGGCTGGATTCTTATGCAGATTTGTTAATAAAAGAATAATTAAGATGGTATGGCAGATAGAAGCTCGTTAATTGGACTTTTTAATTTGAATACAAGTTTTTCTAAAGTGTTTAATTTGAATACAAGTTTTTCTAAAGTGTGCCAAAAGGAAACTTGATAAAGAATAATAAATATAATTTTAGAATTTAAATATTGTAAAAAGTAATAAATTATTTATTATACGGTACTAAAATCATGATCAATTATTTTAATAAATAATATCAATTTATATATTATTATCTTAACAAATATCCTAAGAACACCGTTACAAAAAACCTTTGAATATAATTCTTGGTTGAGTCCTTCTCTTTTTATAATTTTCTCGCTCTTATAAATGAATTATTAGAGTAGATTTAACTTATTTAAATGACATGATAGTAATAAATAGTATTCTCTTCATTCATTCAATTGTTGATAAAAATTAGACAAACACTGAAGTCTTAAACTTAAATTCAATGATTGATTTACATAATTTTTTTACCTAACACTTTCTCAAAGTCATATTAAGAGATATTTATATAGAAATTTATTTTCTTGACATGAATTTTTAATAGAATTAATTCATTCATTCATTCAAATACAGAGTGAGTTGGTTTCCAGTTCTATTTATTTAAAAGAAATTAAAGGGGGAAAAGAAAAGAATTATGGTAAACCAAATATAGTTAAGTTTTTTTTTTTTTCTTGGCATGAAATTTAAATGAATGAAAATTTTAATTTTTTAAGTCATTGTGGGCCGATTAATTATCAAGTATGGGCGCCCAGTTAATCATATTCTTATATCATGTTAGAGTCTCATTTTTGCAAATCAATTATTTGGTGATAAGATGAGACTCAATTATTTATAATAAGTGTGAAGCCATTTAACCTCAATAACGTGAAAGTTCGACATATTCAAAATAAAATAAATCTATAGGATGAAACTAAGTTATTCTCTTTTCTTTTTTTTAATTGAAAAAATATTTTGAAATGTCAATAAAATGAATGTAAAAAAAAAAAATCATACCATTTTTTTTTTCAACTAAATAAACTAAAGCTACAAAAAAGATGATAGTCATAAAGAAAGAAAGATAAAAACTACCCAACTTTTTTTTTTTTTCATTGATTGTAAAAGAAAAAAATTAAAGGAGTCGCAGACTCGCAATATTGTCTCGTAGAGTAAAAGGAAGATATTAGAAGTGATAAGAGATGTAAGTAAAAAGACGGGAAATTGAACAAAAGAGATGTAAGTAAGAAGATGGGAAATTGAAAGAAAAAAAAAAAAGCATGGATCTGGATTTTTAAAGTGCACATCATGACTATCGAAATAAATTTATGATGTAGATTTCTCTAAATATTTTTTCACATTTAATTACATTTTTAGTCTTTATAAATTAATTTTGAGTTTAATTTAGTTCTCGAATTTTAAAGAAGATAATTGAATTCCTATCAAGCTTAAGTTATTGTAATTAAATTCCTGTCGTCAAGTACCGTTCATTTCAACTTCAACTTATCTTAAGGTGAGCTGAAAATTCATGTGGCAATTAATAAACAGCCACATGACTTATATAAATTTTATTTTAACAGACAAAACCTATCTTTCAGATTCAAATTATTTTCCTTGAAATCAATTTAGCGGAAAGAAAGAAATCTGTTACGTGGGCAAAGCAACAAATCTTCATCTTCACTGTCACTATCGTCGTTCTTCTTGGCCTTGTCTTGAGATTTCAGCTCTTGCGCCTTAACCTCTAGAAGAACCATAAATGTTTCGGGGACAACTGCTATTCTCCTCTGGATGTTTTTCTAACTCCAATTTAAGCCCACCAAATCAAAATTCCAATTCTAAAACCCCAATCCACCTCCACCACCAAGCACAAATCCAACTCAACCACCACCTCCAAAGCTATACATTGGATCAGATAAACTAGAATCGTTGTATGATCTTTTGTATAGCTTCCAAATGAAGAGAATGATTTGGATTCATAATTCCTAATAATGGTAGTGATAATTTGTTTGTTCAGGCATCGAAGGTGAAGGCTTTTTTTTTAAAAAAAAATTGGTTTTGCAAATTTTAATTGGTGTGGACGGTGGTGATGAAAAAGAGAGAGAGAAAAAAATTATTTTGTTTTCATACATTTAATGTATTTTTTTTTTTCTTCTTTTGAATTTTTTTAATTCAAATTTTATATATGCTAAGCGGCTATTTTTTATTGGTCAATTATGCTACATGGGCACCATATCATTACTTTCAAGATTAATTTAAATGGTATTTAACGATAGAAATTTAATTATAACAAATTAGACTTGGTAGGGACTTAATTGTCTCATTTAAAACTTGAGAGACAAAATTAAACTCTAAATTAAATTATAGGATCAAAAATATAATCAAAACCTATTTTTTTTTTTATAAATAAAATAAAACTTGCTATTTTCAATTTATCAGAATCTAATTAACCATAGTTATAAGGTTCTACTTTATTATAAAAAAATAAGTGTTTGGTTTTCATATTCTTTAAATCAAATTTATAATCATAATTTATGTGAATTTATGTGGAGTTTATATGTTTATATATATATATATATATATTATTCACTGTGCATATTGAGTACTAATCATGATATGAAACAATTTAAAAAGAAAATAAAGAGATTTCTTTTGTGCATAATATTTATTTTAAAAAAATATTTAAATGATTATATAATAAAAATTAAATATTTAGAGAAAACTAAAGATTCAAAGACATTTTTGTTTAGGATAATTTTTTTAGATGCATTAACTACTAAGTTAAAAAAAAAAAGTATAAAATGGTTTTTTTATTTTCTTTTAAAGTTGTCTATTTTTTTTAAAAAAAAGCTGTATTTATAGTGAAATCTAAACCATTAATTTATTTATGTAGCCAAGATTAGTGCATTTTATTCTCTAAATTGTATTTTACCCTTTAAATGGTGTGAATCTAAAAAATATAAAATAATAATAATCAATTTTAGTGATACTAGAAAAATTAAGAGGTTAATATGATAAGAAATGATTTAGAATGGTTGATCATAATAATCTCAATTCTCTTTATTTATTTGTGAGTTAATATTCGAGAAATGCCTAAGACCTTAAACTCTTGGTGACTGATTTACATCAAAATTTTTTTTTCTCCACTGCATTCTCCAAAGTTAAATGAGGAAGAGAAAATTCTTTTTTTGGCATGAATTTCTAATAGAATTAAATTTTTATTCATTCAAATACAGAGTGAATTTGTTGACAATTCTAATTTATTTAAAAAGAAATTGAAGGGGGGAGAAGCAAGAAATTGTAGCAGAACCAAATATAGTGAAGTTTCATTAATTGACATGAAATTTTAGTAGAATTGATTTTTTCATTCCCAAGCATGACGAACATTACCAGCCACCCCTTGCCTCAAATCCACTCCCATTTTCTCTCTCTCTCTCTCTATGAGATCTTCTACTTCTTATTCTTGTATCTCACACTCAGTAACCCACCCTCTCAGTCTCACTCGAGAGTGAGAGAAGATCAGAAACAGCCCCAAATTTTAGTAGAGAAAAAGATTGTGCATTGGAGATTAGAAGACAGAAAAAGCTTGAAATCTAAAATGGAAAGTTAACAACAAAGTTGAACAGAGACAGATCATACACACTCCAAAACCAAATGGATCTCTGGTTAGCTTCTTACACCACCGACAGTCTCCAGAAAATGATGGGCTACCTAATATCCTACTTGGACTTTCTTTTTTAATATTTTATTCTTAAATTTCCTTTTCATCTTTTGGGGGTAATATTCAATTTTATATTTTTTAAAGAATATTTTTTTTTATAAAATGCATTAAAGGGAAATTAATATAAATTTTAAAAATAATAATTCATTTATTTTTGGTTTTGGAATCATTACAATACGATAAATATTATTTTTGTGTTTTTTTTATTTAAAAACATCACTTATAAATAGAGTAGTGACTAGAAAAACTCTTTTCATTATTTATGGTATATCTTCTTAAACAAATGTAAAAAATAAATATTGAAAATAACATTTTAAATAATTTTCAGTAGGAAAATCTAAGAATATATTTCACAAAATATTTAGATGGTATTCTTAAATAATTAATGAATTCCTAGATCTGCGCCAAAACAATTGAAATACAAGCATGTGCAACCAATTACCATAGCCAATGGCAAGAGACAACGATCTTGTTATGCCGTAGACTGCGGCTGGATTCTTACGCAGATTTATTAATTAAATGATAATTAAGGTTGTCTGGCAGGTAGGAACTTGTTAATTGGACTTTTTAATTTGAATACAAGTTTTTTAGTAAGTTGTAATTAATATGATTTTTAAAATTTGAAATATTCTAAAATTAATAAATTATTTATTACATAAGATTGATATCGTGGTTAATTATTATAACAAATGAAATAAAATTTTTATATATATTATTTTAACAAGTATCTTAAAGACACCTATTATATAAAATTTTGAATATAATTCTCGGTTAACCCTTTCTCTTTTTATAATTTTCTCACTCTTATAAATAAATTAGAGTAGACTTAACTTATTTTAATGACATGATAGTAAAAATTGAGTGTCCTCTCATTCATTCGATTGTTGGTAAAATTTAGACAAATATTGAAGTCTTAAACTTAAATACAATGATTGACTTACATAATATTTGTTCACTAACACTTTCTCTAAGTCATATAAAGAGATATTTATACTAGAACCAAATATAGTTAAATTTATTTTATTGGCACGAATTTTTATTAGAATTAAATTTTTATTCATTTAAATACATAGTGAGTTGGTTCACAATTTTATTTATTTAAAAGAAATTAAAGGGGGAAAAAGCAAGGAATTATGGTAAAACCAACTATAGTGAAGTTTTTTATTTATTTTTTATTTTTTATACTATTTTTCTTGGTATGAAATTTAAATGAATGAAAAAAAATCAATTCTTCAAGCCATTGTTGATGAGTAGACACAACACCTCCTCACATGGAGGGTGGAGATCTGGAGTCGTGAAGTAATCGTCCAGTGTGGGCATAATGGAGTGGCTCGGATAGTCATGACTTAGTTCTGATACTATGTTGAAGTCTCGTTCTTAAAAACCAATCAATTGGTGACAAGAGAAAATATTTAATTACTTATAAGGAGTGTAAAGCTCTCTATCAATAACAATATGGGAGTTTACACATTGACAGATACAAAATAGCACGAATCAATAGGATGAAACTAAGTTATTCTCTTTCTCTTCTTTTCTTAATTAAATATATATATTGAATGTCAATAAATGAATGTAAAAAAAAATTTACAAGAAATAATAATTTTTTATTTCATTTCTTAAATTTTATTTTCAACTAAATAAATTATGCAAAAGTTAAAAAAAAAAAAAAAAGAAGATAAAAACTACCAATTTTCATTTTTCTTTTGTTAGTTTTCATTGATTTGAAAAGAAAAAATACATTAAAGGAGTCGTAGTACTATTGTTAGTAAAAAGCAGATAGGAGAAGTGATAAGAGATGTAAGTAAGAAAATGGAAAATTGAAAAAAAAATAAAAAAATATGGATCTCGATCCTTTAAAGTGCACTATACACTTTAAAGAGTAAAGTGCACATCTTGACTATTGAAATAAATGTATGATTTAGATTTTCCTAAATATATTTGTTAAGAATAAAAAAAAATCTTGCTAATTTTTAATTTAGTAGAATCTAATTAACCATAGTTATAAGGTTCTACTTTATTATATATATAAAAAAAAAGTGTTTTGATTTTCATATAGGTTTCTTTAAATCAAATTTATAATCATAATTTATGTGGGAGTTTAAATCACATATATATATATATATATTAATTCATTATGCATATTGAGTAATAATATGAAGAAACAATTTAAATAGAAAATAATGAGATTTCTTTTGTGCATAATATATATTTTTTTAAAAGATATATAATTTTGTAATAAAATAAAATATTTAAAGAAAACTAAAGTTTCATAGACATTTTTGTTTAGGAGAATTTTTTTTAGATACATTAACTCCAAAGTAAAAAAAGAAGAAGTATAAAATGGTTTTATTTATTCTTTTAAAGTGGTCTATTTATTTTTTGTAATAACTGTATTTATAGTGAAATCTAAACCATTAATTTATTTACGTCGCCAAGATTAGTGTATTTTATTCTCTAAATTGTATTTTACACTTTAAATGATCTGAATTCAAAAAATATGAAATAATAATAATAATAAATTTTAATGATACTAGAAAAATTAAAAAGTTAATATGATAAGAAATGATTTAGAGTGGTTGGTCATATTAATCACATTCTCTTTATTTGTTTGTTAGTTAGTATTTGACAAATGCGAAGACCTTAAACTCTTGGCAACTTATTTACAACAAAATTTATTTTATCCACTAAATTCTCCAAAGTTAAATCAGGAAGTGAAATTTCTTTTTTTTTTGCATGAATTCTTAAGAGAATTAAATTTTTATTCATTCAAATACAGAGTGAATTTGTTGACAATTGTAATTTATTTAAAAAGAAAATAAAGGGGGAGAAGCAAGAAATTGTAGCAAAACCAAATATAGGGAAGTTTCATTAATTGGCATGAAATTCTAACATAGTTGACTTTTTCATTCATTCAAATAAAGGGTGAAGTGACCCACAAATCGTGGCTCAAGCCCGCATTGAGATACTCGTAAGGAAAAAACACAAAAGAAAAAAAGTGAGGTGATTCAAAAAAAAAAGAAAAAGAAAAAGTGAAGTGGTTCATAGTTTTATTTTATTTTTCCTCCAAAGATTGAAGGCGAAGACTAGTGGATGAAACGTTGGGCTGTTAATTACAAACTGAATAGTAATTTAATTTGAGGGGATAAAGTCTAATCGACTCTTAGCCCAACTGATTACAGAAAGTGGTCATTGAAGGTCCATTGAAGAAACTACCGTTCGAAAAGTTACAATCGTTTTAGGATGGAGGGCGTTGTGAAATGGGCTTCATGTAGCCCATTATATCCAACAAAACCCACTTAATTTCCAACCAATAAAAAAAAACCCGACCCTTTTCCACGTTTTAATTAATTATATTTTTCTTAGTTCTTAAGCTGACTGTTATAATGAAATGCACAGATCTGGTCGCTCGCTCGCTCGCTCTTCATATCTCTCTCACTCTCTCTCTCTCTCAGTCTCCGTTTGCTCCCTCTCTCTCTCTCTCTCTCCGGCACTCTTCGTTTTCTTCAAATCGAAATCCAGAAAATTTCAAGTTTTGGTTGATTTGGATACCAGGTGAGAATTTGATAATTCAATTACAGAATTCAAATTTCTAATCTCGTTTTAGTTTTAGATCTGAAAGTTTCTGATTTATGTCTCCAATTTCTTAGATCCAAGTGTTGGCAGAAATGGAAAAATCGTGCACTTTACTGGTTCACTTCGACAAGGGTACTCCAGCTTTGGCCAACGAGATCAAAGAAGCCCTTGAAGGCAACGATGTAGACGCCAAGATCGAAGCCATGAAGAAAGCCGTTATGCTTTTGCTCAACGGCGAGACTATACCTCAACTCTTCATCACCATCATTCGCTATGTGCTTCCTTCCGAGGACCATACGGTTCAGAAGCTTCTCCTTCTCTATTTGGAGATCATTGATAAGACTGATTCTAAAGGGAAGGTTCTGCCGGAAATGATCCTCATTTGCCAAAACCTCCGCAACAATCTTCAACATCCCAATGAGTATATTCGTGGTGTAACTTTGCGGTTTCTTTGCAGATTAAACGAGACTGAGATCATTGAGCCATTGATCCCATCCATTCTCTCCAATTTGGAGCATCGTCACCCCTTTGTCAGGAGGAATGCTGTGCTTGCAATCATGGCGGTTTACAAACTTCCCCAAGGTGAGCAACTACTGGATAATGCTCCAGAGATCATTGAAAAACTCTTGTCAACTGAGCAGGACAATTCCACTAAGCGTAATGCTTTCCTGATGCTCTTTAATTGTGCCCAAGATCGGGCTGTTAATTACCTGTTTACTAATATTGATAGAATTATTGACTGGGGTGAACAACTTCAAATGGTTGTGTTGGAGTTGATTAAGAAGGTTTGTAGAACCAATAAGGCTGAAAAGGGGAAATATATCAAGATTATTATATCCTTGTTGAATGCCCAGTCATCTGCTGTTATCTATGAATGTGCGGGTACCATTGTGTCTCTATCCTCTGCCCCTACTGCTATAAGAGCTGCAGCAAGTACTTACTGTCAACTTTTGCTCTCACAAAGTGATAATAATGTCAAACTAATTGTGCTTGATAGGCTCACCGAGCTTAAAACATCTCATAGGGAGATCATGGTAGAAATGGTTATGGATGTGCTTAGAGCGCTTTCAAGTCCAAATCTTGATGTTAAAAGGAAAACTCTTGATATTGTACTTGAATTGATAACTCCTAGGAATATTGATGAGGTTGTTATGATGTTAAAGAAAGAAGTTGTCAAGACACAGAGTGGTGAGCATGAGAAGAATGGGGAATATAGACAAATGCTGGTGCAGGCTATACATTCTTGTGCCATTAAGTTCCCAGAGGTGGCGAGCACTGTTGTGCATCTTTTGATGGATTTCTTAAGTGATACAAATGTGGCATCGGCTTTGGATGTGGTTGTTTTTGTGCGCGAGATCATTGAGACAAACCCTAAATTACGGGTTTCCATTATAACCAGGCTATTGGATACTTTCTATCAGATTCGTGCTGCCAGGGTTTGTTCATGTGCACTTTGGATCATTGGAGAGTATTGCCTTTCACTTTCAGAAGTCGAGAGTGGAATTGCAACAATTAAGCAGTGTCTTGGGGATCTACCTTTTTACACGGCTTCCGAGGAAGGGGAAGGCCAGGATGCTTCAAAGAACTCTCAGCAGGTAATCTCAACCACCGTGTCTTCTAGAAGGCCTGCAATTCTTGCAGATGGGACATATGCCACCCAAAGTGCTGCGCTGGAAACTGCCATGTCGCCACCTACTTTTGTACAAGGATCCTTATCTTCTGTTGGAAACTTGAGATCACTGATTCTTTCAGGTGACTTTTTCCTTGGGGCGGTAGTGGCATGCACACTGACAAAGCTTGTTTTAAGGCTGGAAGAGGTTCAGCCTTCAAGAGTTGAAGTGCACAGAGCAACTACACAGGCCCTGTTGATCATGGTCTCTGTCCTGCAGCTGGGTCGATCTTCATTCCTTCCCCACCCAATTGATAATGATTCTCATGATAGGATTGTTCTTTGCTTTAGATTGCTTTGCAATACTGGTGATGAGGTAAGGAAAATATGGCTGCGATCTTGCAGACAGAGTTTTGTGAAAATGCTTGCAGATAAGCAGCGCAGGGAGACAGAGGAGATTAAGGCAAAGGCTCAAATATCTAATGCACAGCCTGATGATCTTATTGATTTCTACCATTTGAAAAGCAGGAAGGTTTGGCAGCACTTTCTTCTTTCTCTTATAGTCTTATGCATTTATTCATACGACCTTACGAATTCTTCCTTTAGTTCTTCTAGTTTTTTGATTGTTCATGGTTTCCCTTGTCAATGTAAATTTAATGCAGTATGCTGATATCCAAGTTATTGTACTCTTGATGTCGTGCATTATTACAGTAGTATATTGCTCCTTCTATTTAATATCCAATTAAATGTATTTACTTCCTGTTTATAACTTATTTTTCCAGATGATATTTGGGTCATCTTTTCCCTTATGTTTCCTTGTATGCTTATCTTGATAATCTGTTGTAGGGTATGAGTCAACTTGAGTTGGAAGATGAGGTCCAAGATGATCTCAAACGTGCTACTGGAGAGTTCACAAAGGATATAGATGATGCAAACAAGCTTAATCGCATTCTTCAGCTCACAGGATTCAGTGATCCTGTTTATGCTGAAGCATATGTAACAGTTCATCACTATGACATTGTCCTGGATGTTACTGTCATCAACCGAACCAAGGAGACTCTTCAGAATTTGTGTTTGGAGTTGGCAACCATGGGTGACCTTAAGCTTGTTGAGCGACCTCAAAACTATACTCTAGCTCCAGAATCAAGCAAACAGATAAAGGCTAACATCAAGGTCTCTTCCACTGAAACCGGAGTTATATTTGGTAATATTGTTTATGAGACATCTTCAAATGTGCTCGAGAGAACTGTTATAGTTCTTAATGACATTCATATTGATATAATGGATTACATCTCTCCCGCATCTTGTGCTGATGTGGCATTTAGAACTATGTGGGCTGAGTTCGAATGGGAGAACAAGGTATTCTTTCAACCTTTGTTTAGTTGTGAATAATTGCTTTCGTTAACTTTGAACAAATTGATGTGCTGTATTGCCTTGGAAAATAGTTTAGAACAATGGGTCTGTTAAGTAAATTCTGATGACTTTCTTAAGCATATATTCTTAAAGTTCAGACTAGTAAGTAACAAGTTATAGTTGGGAGGTTTTTTTTTTTTTCTTCTGTAAGGTGAATCTCAACTGTTATATCTGTGAGTGATGATGATATGATGCTATAGAGGGTGTTCATGCTGGTAATTCAATCATTATAATAATGACTTATCTGAAATGGAGACATATATTTTGGTGCAGTCTTTTAGTTTTGAACAATTGCTTTCTTTAACTTTGAACAAATTGATATGCTGTATTTTTTCCTTGGAAAATGGTTTAGAATGATGGGTCTGTTAAGTAAATTCTGACGATTTTCTTGAGCATATATTCTTAAAGTTCAGACTATTAAGTAACAAGGTATATTTGGGAGTTTTCTTTTTTTTTCTTTTTTTTTTCTGTAAGGTGAATCTCAACTGTTATATCTGCGAGTGATGATGATATGATGCTACAGAGGGTGCATGCTGGTAATTCAATCATTATAATCATGACTTATCTGAAATTGCGACATATGTTTTGGTGTTTACAATTAAGGTCATTAACAGAATATTGTTGATATTTTTATGATGACAGTAACCACAATTAGAGTTGAGGGTCAATTGTATTCTCACTTTCATTGTTACTAGGCTTATTTTAACATGGTGTAGTAATTAGGCCCTTTTTAAAGCTTTTGTCCTTAAAGATGCTGCTATGAAGCTTTGGCATTTTTGTGCATGTTATTCGTGTCAGACCCTGATTTTTTTCCTGTCAAATAATTCCTTTACCGAGTGGTGGTAGTGTGGATGGCGTTGCCTCTACCACGAGGCTATGGTTTAAGCAGCAGACCTTTGACGTGTGGGTTATGGCATAAGTAAAGTAAGATGTTCAGGAGAATAAATTTGGACTTTTTATGTTTTAAGCAACATTCTATTGATGTACCAAGTCAAATGTTTAGGAGAAGTTGATTTGGATGTTTGGACCATTTTTTTATTGTTTTAAGCTACCTTTTATTGATTTATTCTTGTGTTTTGCTTCTCAAGAGTAGGCAATGTGTGTCTCTCTAGTTCCTGTATGATGCATTTAATTTCTAGTCCTATGTTATCATTGCAAAAAAAATTTGTTCAGGTTGCTGTGAATACAGTAATTCAAGATGAGAAAGAGTTTCTGAACCACATTATCAAGTCAACTAATATGAAGTGCTTGACTCCACCGTAAGTACTGTAACTCTGCTCACATTTCTTCTTGGAACATGTTTTTATGGTATGACTTACGGTTGTGCTGACTAGACATGCTACTCATTCTGATTTTTGATATTTTACATATGCTATTATAGCATCCAGTACTTAGAAGGCTATTAACAATTCATTGTGTTTTAGAATTGGGTGCATCTAGAGAAGGTTATGTAGCAACTGATACACTTGATATTGACAGTGGTACCATAAGTGGCACTGGATACTTATTTAGAAATATTTAAAGCAAGCGCTAGTTGGTGATTATTCTGTTGCAACTATGCATCTGTAACAGCAATAGTGAAATTTATAAATTCTGGGTGGGAAAAAACTTTAGCTATGTAGTTCCCAAATATGTTTTATGTGGCTGAATCTTATTGTTTCTGTGCAACCTAACGATTAGTTTATTAATGTACTTTCCTTACTGTTATGAGTTTGGATTGTCTATTATGAAGCAATTTATTCAATAAAATAGCTGTGTTTCTAATGGACAATGAATATCATATTGAACCCTTGGCTTGCTTGGGACTTCGTCTAATCTAATTGGTTTAATGGAACTCATATCTTGGTAAGAATTCATCATTAACTTTCTTCATAATAGCTATTTTGTGATTGAATGAGAATCCTTGCCTTGTGGCTTACTGGATTTAATTTAATTTTTTTTCTTGCTAAATTGGGTATCAGATCTGCGCTGGATGGGGAATGTGGGTTTTTGGCTGCAAACCTGTATGCTAAGAGTGTTTTTGGGGAGGATGCTTTGGTGAATGTGAGTATCGAGAAGCAAGAAGATGGCAAGCTCAGCGGGTATATCAGAATAAGAAGTAAAACTCAAGGGATTGCCCTTAGTCTTGGGGACAAGATCACTTTGAAACAGAAGGGAGGCGCTTGATTGAAGAAGATCCTCTGCCTTGTAATCTGAATCAACTTCTCGTAGCTTGTAATACTGCATAAACTCGTTGAAGCTTTTGGTGGCCACTATCCTCCCAAACCTTGTATTTTTGCTTCAAGTTCGTCTGGCTTTTGGTGGCAGCTAACCTTGCCTGTCTCCTTTTCACATCGCTTCTAGCATTATGTATCTTTTTTTCTTTTTCATGGAGTTCCAATTTTGTTTGTATTCTTTCCTTGGGTACTGCTTTGCATATTCATTATCACTCGTCCATCCCTCTTCGACAAATAGGGGTGGACATCATATATTTGAGTTTCGTTTTAGTCCATTTGCAAACAATTGTTTGGCAATATATACACATAAAAATTACTCCTATCACTTCTGATTATTTACCCAATTCCAGTTTTGTTTAATTTTTCTTTCTTGCGTTTTCTGGGGTCTGGGTCTTGGAGGTAAAGGTCCTGTCTGAAACAGTAGTATCCCCATTGGAATCTCTACAATTTTGATGACAAACAGGTAGAATGGTCTCGTTTTAGAGAATCATATTTGAAAGCCCTATGCTTGTTAGCGTGGACAGTGAGGCAAGTTAGACTTCCAGTCTACGGTCTCTTCCTTCTAGATAAGGTTTTTTCTCAGCATAAAATGTTTCCATGCTTTTTTAAGAGAAACAAAAAAATGCATTTTGACTTCAATCAATTTTGGTCAATAGGTTTTTGTCATGGAAGTATTTAGCGTTATCCTATTAGAAAAGAAAGTTCCGATAAGATTATTGAATCAAGAAATTAGTTGTGTAATGGTAAACCAATTTAAGAAGTTCTACCGTATGGTGGTTGAGGTTTCTGAAATGTTTGTCTTGCAAGTGAGGTTTGGTTTGAAGATTGGTGGCAGTCTTCCTTTCTACTTTTATTTGGTGAGTTGGTGAGGGCAAGTAAATGGGTGATAAGGAACAACCAAGAAACGTTTTTCTTTTGGCTTACACATAACTTCGCGTGGAATGTGAATCCTATATAAAATCCCAAATAGTGATTTAGGATTCAAGATTATGACATCTGAAGCCAATGGCAGAGATAGATAACTTTGAGAATCTTGAAACTGCTAGAAAGCTCTTGCAGACTAGCTTAGAACAATCAAGAGCTCTTAGTTCTGGATTAGAAGACACAGGGGCCAAGACTGGAACAGATCAACCAGAGATGGCAATCCTTGGAAGCTTCAGTTAGACCTATCTCTATGCAACAATGCTCATTGCTTGAAATTGGAGACCATGTTGACCGTGTCATTGGCCCTACTGCTGCTGTGCTCAAGGTTTTTTCTTCTGTTCGTCTGCTGGAGAAATCACTCTTCACTGACCCATCTACCGATCTTTGCGCATACCTCTCAGACACGAAACGGCTAGAAGAAGCATTGAAATTTCTTGCTGATAATTGCAGGCTAGCAATTCAGTGGCTGGAGGGGATCATTGAGTTCTTGGAAGTAAAAGCCAACACCAATGAATTGTACAAGTTGAATGTGAACAAATCTTTGAGAATTCTACAACAACTGCAGGGAATGGAAGAGCATGCTCGCCTGGACGGAGGGATTCTCAGTACTGCATTTGAAAAGCTAGAAACTGAATTCAGGCAGCTTCTGACACAAAACAGTGTGCCTCTTCCAATGGCTTCTTTAGCATCTTCCCTTGGGCAACAAGCTTGCGTTGCTGAATCACCATTTCCAAGGCCTATTATTGATAAGTTGCAAGCTATTATTGAAAGATTAAATCTTAACGACAGGCTCGAGAATTGCAAAGCTATATATGTAGAAGTTCGGTGTCTAAATGCTGAAAGAAGTTTAGAGTCTGTAAATCTGAGTTACCTTGAGATACTAGCCACTGGATTCGAGGATGTACTTGGCATAGAGAATTCCATAGACCAATGGAGCAGGCATTTAGAGTTGGTTGTGAAACATCTGTTCGAGCATGAGTACAGGCTGTGCAACAATGTCTATGAAAGACTTGGGTCGGATGTGTGGACAGGTTGTTTTGCAGAAATTGCAACCGAAGTAGGAATTCTTTCTTTTCTCCAATTTGGAAGGCATGTAACTGAGAGTACAAACCACCCCATCAAACTGTTGAAGCTATTGGACATTTTTAGAGTCTTGAACAGTCTGAGATTTGATTTTAACAGGCTTTTTAGTGGAAAAGCCTGTGAAGAAATTAGAACCATGACAAGGGATCTTATCAAGAGAGTTGTCAATGGCGCTGCCCAGATTTTCTGGGAGCTTCCAGCCCAAGTGGAGCTGGAAAGGCGAAGTTCTCCTCCTCTGGACGGTAGCATCCCAAGGCTGGTAAGCTTTGTAACAAACTACTGTAATCAGCTGCTTGGGGATAGTTATATGCCATATTTAACCCAGGTATTGGAAATCAATCTGAGCTGGAGACAGGAGCCATATCAAGATGATCTTGTTTTCAGCCAAGTCTATCACATTGTCAAGGAAATTGCCCTTAATTTGGATGCATGGTCAAAGGCTTATGAGGACATCTCTTTGTCCTACCTGTTCATGATGAATAACCACTTGCATTTCTACAATTTGAGAGGCACAGTGCTTGGGAATATGATGGGAGAATCTTGGTTAAAAGCACATGAGCAATACAAGGACTATTTTGCTGCCCTTTATTTGAGGGAGAGTTGGGGAAAGCTTATGTGTCTTATCAATCAAAAGGGTCAGCTTTCATCCTCTAATGATGGCAGAGTGAGTAATCAAGTTTTGGTTAAGAAACTTCAGGCATTTAATGTAGGTTTTGATGAAAGGTATAAGAAGCAATCCAATTGGGTCATCTCAGATGAAAACTTGAGAAAGAAAGTGTGCAAGCATCTGGTGGAAGGAGTTGTACCTATTTATAAGACCTACATGCAGAATTACTGCTTTTCAAATCAAAAGGATGCAGGTAAGTATGTTAAATACACTGCAGAGAGTTTGGAGAATATGCTTAACTCTCTGTTTCTGCCCCAGCTAAGGAAGTATGGTAACATAGAAAAAGCACAATGGATAGGTAAAATAAAAGAGGTTATGAGCAATCAATTTCGCTTGGCTCTCAAGGCTGTGTGACTCTCTATGCCCTTGCATACACAATGTATATAGTGTGGAGAGTATTCAAAATTTGCTAATAGTCCTCTTATTGTTGTTCAGCTGACCTCCAAAGCATCATTGCTTATGTAAATTAATTAAGTTATTATTACTCAAAATGATTGATTAAGACT
This sequence comes from Quillaja saponaria, assembly GCA_029379385.1. Taxonomy (NCBI): domain Eukaryota; kingdom Viridiplantae; phylum Streptophyta; class Magnoliopsida; order Fabales; family Quillajaceae; genus Quillaja; species Quillaja saponaria. The sequence goes on from CM055611.1 coordinate 22,139,624, forward strand.
CGGTAAGGTCAATATCCAAGATTCAAACCCGAACAACTGATTTGCAAATTGCAAGAACTTCAAGACCTAATGAAAAATTGAACTGCAAGATTTTCTTTTTATTGGGAGATACATAATAAAGTGCAGGATTGTATCTATAATTTTATAGAATGCAAGATTGAATGAGAAACAAAAACTTACTGGTTTATTGGTAAGGGGTTTGGGTGAAATGGTGAATTTTATTATTGATAAAGACATCAAGACTAAGGTTTTGATTGATTCTATTTATTGGTAAGGGACTGGATCAATTGGTCCAATTTGGTGTCAGATGACCCACCTTTTTTCACAGCTTGCCTTGCCATTTTCCCTATTGCTTGTGCCCTCTCCCTAGCTTTCCTCCCTATGTCTCCTACCATCAACTCCTTGACACCATCACTGATTACCCTTCTATCAACGGTCATCATTTTCTCTTCTCCAACACTCTCTTGAGGAAACAATTGTATCCCTGCTCCAAGTTCCCAAGCTACAACCTTTGCATTCAATGGTTGCTCTGCATCCATCGGCCAAGCCAATAGGGGGACTCCCATGGACAAGCTCTCTAGTACTGAATTCCACCCACAATGGCTTAAAAATCCAACAACTGCAGGGTGTGCTAGTATGCTTCGCTGCTCCACCCAATCACGTACAACTAACCCTCTCCCGTTCACCCTCTCAGTCCAATCATCTGGTGGGTCCCATTCTTTTGATCTTGCAGCCCAAATGAATGGATATCCTGCCATCTCCAATCCAAAAGCAATCTCCTCCATCTGATTGTTTGACAAGTGTGCCTGTGTCCCAAAAGACACATAGAGCACACCGTTGGATCCAACATGTCTGTCCAACCACTTGACATACGGACCAGATTCGTTCTCTTTTTGGATGTGGGTCCCATCTTGATCATAAAGTAGAGCAGGCCCCACGCACCAAATCTTGGCTTTGTAGTAGAATATAGCTTCTAGAGCAGCAACATACTCACCTTCAAGTTCGTCAAAGCTGTTAGCAAGAACACCATAGCTACTCTTATCCGCTTCCTCTACCTCCTCCATAATTTGTAAAAATGGTTCATCGGGATCGCCTCGTTGGATCGACTCCGGGAAATCGGACTTGTTCAAAGTGAATGAAATCTTCAAATCTGGTAAATATATAGGTTCTGAGTACATTGAAGCTTTTATACATTGTCGATGTATAAAAGCTGTTTTGATAATGAGCATTGGTAGCACTCCCATTCCATGAAAGACAATTCGAGGAATTCCGAATAAGTAACAGGAATCTAGTGTCCAGCTTAAGAAGAAATCAGATATGACACAAATCGGAGGACACCCATTTTCAAACATAGTTCTAAGAACATTTTCAAAAGTTTGTTTCATTCTTTTTGTGGCAGTGAGAAAGGGAAGTAAGTGACTCATTGAAGGAAGATTGACAGTGTTTTCACATCCTTCAGGCAAGTCGTTAACTCTTGGAAATGGTATAATTGACAAAGAGATTGATGGGTGGTTGGAGATCTTGCTAAGAATGAATGGGGCATTTGATGGGGTAGTGATTATGGTTAGTTTGAGGCCACGGCTTGCCAATGTCTTTGAAATGTCTAGTAATGGAAGAGTATGACCCTGAGCCATGTAAGGGAAAACGACTACATGGGGTGGTGCAGGTGCTGGTGATTGTGTAGAAGCCATAATTGAAACTACTACTGCTACAGAAATCTAATTTGAATCTGGCTCCTCTAAATGCAAGTTTCACTAGGTAAACTGCATATATATAATCCAAATGCAGTTTGGAAATTCCAATCCCACTTCTTAGATAGGATTATGCAATCTGATATGATATGGAAAGAAAGTCAAAACATTGATTGATGTCCTTACAAAGAATATATGAGATTACCATTTAGATTTGACGTGCATACATCCACTGTCATTGCCCATTGACTGATGTCCTTCCAAAGAGTACACGAGATTACATTCTACATTTGGCATGCATGTATCCGGTGCCATAACTTTTAGTAGCCATATGCATGCATGTAATAAAATCATTTAATCTCAGCAAAAAATCAGTTAGTGAATTACTGTATCTAGGGAAGTCTAAAATCACAGAGTAATTAGAAGGAGCGTCCCAGTTAATGAACACTACTTTTCGGGATTTGGATCCTTCAGAGTGTACATGGATAAAAAGTTGTAAAAGAAAAAAACCTAAACGTAACTCCTTTTAGGCTTTTAGCATTACATCTGCTTCAATTGTTTCACCTTCTGAAAATCAGGGGGATGGAAATTCTTTTCCACCTCCCAACCCAGTTGAGACATACATGCAAATATGCAATTAAATGTGGACTTGGCACCTTTTTCATTGGAGACTTCTCTGGGAAAGGGAATTCGGATTTCGGACTTGAATATACCTTTCTGAGGGAGAAGAGACGCAAGTCAAAGCCTAATCGGTCAACCCATATCATCCTTGCTTCCGAGATCTACCAAGAAAAGTGAATCCCACAAGAACATGGTGAGCTGAAAAAGGAAAAAAATATTAATTACTAAAAGAAGATAATATTAGACAATTTTGTTTCATGGTCACCCATTTTCTTTAATCCTCATGTTCCTGTCTAATATGTCATTTGATGAACTCTTTACACGTATGTTTCATTCCATTTATTCAACCTTAGATTTCCTTTTCGAAAATTGTAAACCCAACTAACGATTCTCAAGTTGGATCAAAATTTCAATAGTAATTGTTTGAGCAATTGAATTACCACAAAATACTAGTAAGAATCAGAGATAATGAATTACTCCAAACCTGGAAATCAAAATCAACATACACATTGCAAAAGCGAGCAACATCTTCCAGATTAATTCTTGGTATTAGTCTCATTCACCAGCTTTTCTGCAAAGTCTCGAAGAGGATCAGGTTGTGCATTTCTATAATCTGAGGAATTGACCCCTACACTATCCTGGAACAGATGTAAACATCAGTTTTTCCCTTGGCCGTAAGTCATTATCAGCATCAAGACAACAGTAGAAGGTGCTGACTCTGAAGAGATGACCAACGCACAAGGAAATATGACATGAATAACAATATAAAACCTGACACACCTCCTTGAAGTGTTCCATCTGCAATACTCGCTCTACAGCTTCAACATAAATAAGATTTTCATCAACTTGTTCTCCAAACCTTTTCGTCCAGAAAGAACCAAGCCGCTGCAGTAATGGCATTCAATGTTCAAATACAAATAACTGTTTGACTAGAGGATTCAATAAACAAAAATAGAACATCAAATTCAATAAGCCAGAGCAGTATTGAATAGATGGCTCAAGTGCAGCAAAAGTCAGCTACTTGACTGTGGAACAGGTAATGATGTAAACTAACAATGGTTTTGAGTAACAGTTCTACTATATTCTGCAATTGATATATAAATCATAAAAAACTATGAAAACTAAAAAGATGACCTCATGCAACCCGAACTACAACATTACGAGTCTATTGTCATAGTCAACCGTACAAATGCTAGGTAACATTTGAGAGGAGAACTGGGTACAATTGTCCAGGAAAGCCCCTACAGGAGTTTGCCAAGTCAACTGAGAAATCTTCAAGAGAAAATGAATGGCCAGTCAATTCCAACATCATCCAGCATACAAAAGGTACCCTACGTGATTCCTGAACAAAACGAGGCCTAGCTACACCAATTATAAGGGGACATTTTCTTATGAAATTGATGGGATTATCTGTCCATTGATGAACTTATTGTACGAACATGAAACGAGAAGTAAACTGTAACTTACAGGAACTTTATTATTGGGATCAATAGTGTAGGAAAACTTAATAATTGCATCATTCATTAAGTGCAAAAACTCTTCAGTTTACATGGAATTTCTTGGTCACCTTCATTTAAGGTCTTTATATGTCCATCTTAGTTCATAATTGACATTCATAACCGCCACGCATTGGATGAACATACTCCAGTTTGCACATGTAAACAGTCAGTCAGTCTGGATCCTACTTAAGCTGTCTGATTTTATAGTCAATTACCTTACTGACTCTATTGCGGCAAATATGACTTGACATTTGACTGTACTAGTGAGGATCCACAGTTTGCTACAACGAGAGTTATATTTTGTTTTGCATACCTCTTCTTTTGCATGGGTATTAAAGTAGGAATTTCATCGTAACAAATTTTTTGTTTCATTGATTGTATGGTGACACTGGCAGTTCTTAACCTGCAACTACTTGTTTCTTTTCTTCATCTTCAGGAAAAAAATTGAAGAAATTCCTGAGGAAAGGCGACATCGACTGCTGCACTTGCTGCAACCTAGGTCTACATTTGTCAATTATCGGTCTTCACCTTTGCAATCTTTTATTCTTTCTTTTTTATTTAAAAGGAGTTCTTATACTTTTCCTTGTACTCTCTTCTTTCTTCTTTGAAATTATGAATAATATTTCTTTTTCTATAAAAAAAATCTTATAAATATGTGCAATCATTGATATGCTTGGCAGATATATGCAGGCTTATATCAAGGGCTTGCAGGTAGCTGGCACAAGATATATGCAGGTTTATATCAAGGGCTTGTCCAATGAAGATGACGGTGATGCTTGAATATTATAACTGTCGAACAAGTGGTGGTAAGTAATTTATATATTGCTGTTTCTACATGACCATAGTTATTAAATTTTTGGAAATATCTCAATTCTGTGTAAAGGGAACATAGCTAAAAAATGTATAAAAAAGAAGAAGCTCAAGTGGATGGACGAATAGTCACGGGATAGTTTTTTTCCTATGCTGATAATATTAAACATCTGTTTGAGGATGTACTTGGCATAGAGAATTACATAGATCAATGGAGCATGCATTTATAGTTGGTTGTGAAAAATCTGTTCGAGCATGAGTACAGGCTTTGCAACAATGTGTATGAAAGACATAGTTCGGATGTGTGGACAGGTTGTTTTGCAGAAATTGCAACTGAAGTAGGAATTCTCTCTTTTCTCCAATTTGTAAGGCATGTGACTGTGAGTAAAAACCACCCCATCAAACTGTTGAAGCTATTGGACATTTTCAGAGTCTTGAACAGCCTGAGATTTTACTTTTACGGGCTTTTTAGTGGAAAAGCCTGTGAAGAAATTTTAACCATGACAAGGGATCTTATCAAGAGAGTTGTCAATGGTGCTGCCCAGATTTTCATCAGCTGCTTGGGGATAGTTATATGCCATATTTAACCCAGGTTTTGGAAATAAATCTGAGCTGGAGACAGGAGACAAGATGGTCTTGTTTTCAGCCAAGTCTATCACATTGTTAAGGAAATTGCCCTTAATTTGTATGCATGGTCAAAGGCGTATGAGGACATCTCTTTGTCCTACCTTTTCAGATGAATAATCACTTGCATTTCTACAATTTGAAAGACACAGTGCTTGGTAAAATGATGGGAAAGTCTTGGTTAAAAGCACATGAGCAGTACAAGGACTATTTTGCTGCCCTTTATTTGAGGGAGAGTTGGGGAAGGGAAAGCCTCTGCGTCTTACCAATCAAAAGGGTCAATTTTCATCCTCTAATGATGGCAGAGTGAGTAATCAAGTTTTGGTTAAGAAACTTCAGGCATTTAATGTAGGTTTTGATGATATAAGAAGCAATCCAATTGGGTCATCTCAGATGAAAACTTGAGAAAGAAAGTGTGCAAGCATCTGGTGGAAGGAGTTGTACCTATTTATAAGACCTACATGCAGAACTACTGCTTTTCAAATCAAAAGGATGCCAAAGCAGGTAAGTATGTTAACTACACTGCAGATAGTTTGGAGAATACGTTCAACTTTCCGTTTCAGCCCCAGCTGAGGAAGTATGGTAGCATAGAAAATGCACAATGGATAGGTAAAATAAAAGAGATTATGAACAATCAATTTCACTTGACTCTCACGGCTGTGTGACTGTCTATGCCGTTGACTACACAATGTATAATGAGTGGGGAATATTCAAAAATTTGTCCATAGTCCTCTTGTTTTTATGTTAATCTCCAAAGCAGTATTGCTAATGTAAATTAATTAAATTGTTATTGCTCAAAATAAATGTAAGAAGATTGATCAAGACTTGGTAAGATCAAGATTCAAGATTCAAATCTTAATAATAAATTTGCAAATTGCAAGAGGGTTTTGGTGTAATCCCCATCAAGACCATCCCCAAGACCTAATGAAATATTGAAGCGTAAGATTTTCTTTTTCTTGGGAGATAAAAAATAAAGTGCAGGATTGTATCTATAATTTTATGGAATCCAAGATTGAACGAGAAGCAAAAACTAATTGGTTTATTGGTAAGGGATTGGATCAAATGGTGGAATTTATTATTGATAAAGACAACAAGACTAAGGTTTTGATTGATTCTATTTATTGGTTAGGGACTGGAGCAATAGGTGGTTTTGATTGATTCCATTTATTGGTAAGGGACTGGATCAATAGGTGGTTTGATTGATTCTATTTATTGGTAAGGGACTGGATCAATTGGTCCAATTTGGTGTCAGATGACCCACCTTTTTTCACAGCTTGCCTTGCCATTTTCCCTATTGCTTGTGCCCTCTCCCTAGCTTTCCTCCCTATGTCTCCTACCATCAACTCCTTGACACCATCACTGATTACCCTTCTATCAACGGTCATCATTTTCTCTTCTCCAACACTTTCTTGTGGAAACAATTGTATCCCTGCTCCAAGTTCCCAAGCTACAACCTTTGCATTCAATGGTTGCTCTGCATCCATTGGCCAAGCCAATAGGGGGACTCCCATGGACAAGCTCTCGAGTACTGAATTCCACCCACAATGGCTTAAAAATCCAACAACTGCAGGGTGTGCTAGTATGCTTCGCTGCTCCACCCAATCACGTACAACTAACCCTCTCCCTTTCACCCTCTCAGTCCAATCATCTGGTGGGCCCCATTCTTTTGATCTTGCAGCCCAAATGAATGGATATCCTGCCATCTCCAATCCAAAAGCAATCTCCTCCATCTGATTGTTTGACAAGTGTGCCTGTGACCCAAAAGAAACATAGAGCACACCGTTGGATTCAACATGTTTGTCCAGCCACTTGACATACGGACAAGATTCGCTCTCCTTCTGGCGGTGCGCCCCATCTTGATCATAAAGTAGAACTGGCCCCACGCACCAAATCTTGGCATTGTTGGAAAATATAGCTTCTAGTGCAGCAACATACTCACCTTCAAGATCTTCGAAGCTGTTAGCAAGAACACCATAGCTACTCTTATCCGCTTCCTCTATCTCCTCCATAATTTGCAAAAATGGGTCATCGGGATCGCCACGTTGGATCGACTCCGGGAAATCCGACTTGTTCAAAGTGAATGAAATCTTCAAATCTGGAAAATATATAGGTTTTGAATACATAGAAGCTTTTATACATAGTCTACGAATAAAAGCTGTTTTCAGAATAAGCGTTGGTAACACTCCCATTGCATGAAAAACGATACGAGGAATTCCGAATAAGCAACACGAGTCTAGTGTCCAGCTTAAGATGAAATCAGAAATGACACAAATTGGAGGACACCCATTTTCAAACATAGTTCTAAGAACATGTTCAAAAGGTTGTTTCATTCTTTTTGTCGCAGTGAAAAAGGGAAGTGAGTGACTCATTGAAGGAAGATTGGCAGTGTTTTCACATCCTTCAGGCAAGTCTTCAACTCTTGGAAATGGTATAATTGACAAAGAGATTGATGGATGGCTGGAGATCTTGGTAAGGATGAATGGGGCATTTGATGGTGTAGTAATTATGGTTAGTTTGAGGCCACGGCTTGCCAATGTCTTTGAAATGTCTAGCAACGGAAGAGTACGACCCTGAGCCATGTAAGGGAAAATGACTACATGGGGTGGAGCAGGTGCTGGTGATTGTGCAGAAGCCATAATTGAAACTACCACTTCTACAGAAATCTAATTTGAATTTGAATCCTCTAAAATGCAAGTTTCACTAGGTAGACTGAATATAAATAATCCAAATCCCGTTTGGAAATTCAAATCCCACTTTTCAGATTGGATTATGCAATCCGACATGATATGGAAAGAAAGTCTAAACATTGATTGATGTCCTTACAAAGAATACATGAGATTACCATTTACAATTGCCGTGCATGTATCTGCTCCCATCACCCATTGAGTCACGTCCTTCCAAAGAATATATGAGATTACCTTCTATATTTGGCGTGCATGCAGGTATCCGCTGCCATAACTTTTAGTAGCCATATGCATGCATGTAATAAAACCATTTAATCCCAGCAAAAAATCAGTTAGTGAACTACTATATCTAGGAAAGTCTAAAATCATAAAGTAATTAGAAGGAGCATTCCAGTTAATGAACACTACTCTTTGGATCCTTTAGAGCGTATATCGATAAAGAGATGTAACAAACAAAAAAAAAAAAAAACCTGAAAGTAACTCCTTTTAGCATTTTATTCCCTTCAATTGTTTCACTTTCTGAAAATCAGAGGATGGAAATTCTTTTCCACCTCCCAAGGTAGTTGAGACATACAATTAAATGTGAACTTGGCACCTTTTTCATCGATGACTTCTCTGGGAAAGGGAATTCGGACTTCAAATATACCTTTTTGAGGGGAGAAGAGACGCAAGTCAAAGTCTTATTGGTCAACCCATATCATCTTTGCTTCTGAGACCTAGCAAGAAAAGTGAATACCACAAGAACATGGTTAGCTGAAAAAGGTAAAAAAAGAAGAAAAATATTTCTAAAAGAAGATAATATTAGACAATTTGTTTCGTGGTCCACCCATTTTCTATAATCCTATTTTCTGTCTAACATTTTCTTTTAATATACTATGTGCTGCGTAGGTCATAAAACATGTACCATGGTCATGGTCACTTAAACCTCCTATGTACTGCATAAGTCATAAAACATCTCTACCGAGGTCATGGTCACTTAAACCTCCTATATGTCATTTGATGAATTTTTTTTACATGTACGTTTCATTCTATGTAATTCAGCCTTAGATTTCCTTTGTTAAAGTTGTCAACCCAACTAATGATTGTCAAGTTAGATCAAACCTTCAATAATGAGGGTTTGAGCAATTGAAGTACCACAACATACTAGTAAAAGTAAGAGATATTGGATTAGTGCAAACCTGAAACTCAAAATCAACATATAAATTGCAAAAGCAAGTAACATCTTCCAGATTGTTGGTATTAATCTCATTCACCAGCTTTTCTCCAAAATCTCAAAGAGGTTCAGGTTGTGCATCTCTATAATCTGAGGAATTGATCCCTACACCATCCTGGAAAGATGTAAACATCAGTTTTGCCCTTGGCCATAAGTCAATATCAGCATCAAGACAACAGGAGAAAGTGCTGACTCAGAAGAGATGACCAACGCACAAGGAAATATGACACGAATAACAATATAAAACCTGACACACATTGAAGTCTTCCATCTGCAATATTCTCTCTACAGCTACAACATATATAAGATTTTCATCAACTTGTTCTCCAAACCTCTTCGTCCTTAAAGAAGCAAGCCGCTGCAGTAATGGCATTCAATGTTCAAATAACTGTTTGACTAGAGGATTAGATAGACAAAAAACAGAACATCAAGTTCAATAACACAGAGCAGTATCGGATAGATGGCTCAAGTGCCAGCAAATTAAGTCAGCTACTTGACTGTGGAAAAGGCAAGGAAGAAACTAACAATGGGGTTGAGGACTAAGCATGTTATAAGGAAATTTCTACGGTGATGCCTTACTTCTAATTAACAGATCTATTATTCAGCAAGTGATTAATAAATCATAAAAAACTACGACAACTAAAAAGATGACCTCATGCAACCTGAACTACAACACTACAAGTCTATTGTCAAAGTCAGCCATACAAATGCTAGGTAATATTTGACAGGAGAACTGGATCCAATTGTCCAGGAAAGCCTCTACAGGAATTTGCCAGGTCAACTGAGAAATCATCAAGAGGAAATGAATGGTCAGACAATTCCAACACCACCCAGCATACAAAAGGTACCCTAAGGGATGTGATTCCTGAAAGCTAGATGATATATAGCATACTATCTCCATTAAATGTAAATGTGATAGCTCATAGAGAAATAACATGGAAAAAGCAAGCAACATATTTGGATTTTTGTGGAGCTTAACATTCTCAAATCTCAATAGATAGCCATCTGAAAGATTCTGCAGACCCTTCCAATACCATATATCAAGATTCATCGTCCAAATTGCAAGTAAAAGATGGGTCAGGTGCCAACTGCCAAAGGGAAGCTGCAGCATTCGAACTTCATCATAATTAGAAAAACAAATGAAAATATCAACTCATTCTCATATGTAATTAGTTCAAAAGTAAAGCAGCATCTCTAAGGCAAGTCAACAATGATGCCCAACCAAAATTTTCCCTTCAATTTCTAGCTGGCTGAAGGTTAATTAGAAGCTTCGTACGAGATAGGATTATAGTTTACCTTCAAAACAATCATGTCCTCTGGTTTGTCAAGGCTTCCTTCATTCCTTGAAATGTACACTGTGGTGTCCGCACTGGTCTAACTGATTAACCAGCAACTTACAGCTGTCAAATACAAAGGCCTTTAAGTATTAAGAAAAAAAATAGAATGAGAGAGTGAGGTGAAAGAAGCACCTGAACATGAAGGCTAGACCTCCTGTCGAGAGAGAACTGCCTATTGGTGGAATTCAAGCACAATACCGGCGTCCCTTCTGGGTCAACCGCAAAACGAACGCCAATGCCTAAAGGCTAACCCTCTAGACTCAACGTTTAAAGCGCACCCACAGAAGCCAACTCCATAATTGTCCTTGAAACCTCAGCTGGAAAAGGCTTATATTACTCCTTAATTCTACATGGGTTCGCCTTGATACAGTCGAAAGTGAGTACTTTAGAGTCTTAAACGAAGAATTACGAAATGAAACTCCTTTTGGAGAAAGAAATTGGGTTCTTGTTATGGGTCTCAAGGAAGTGACTGAACGTGCAAAATGCCTTGTGAGAGATTGGGTTTGAAGAAGCATAAGTTTAAAGTAAATTTGAAGTCTTTGAAATCCAAGATTACACATTGTTCCGCAGTCGGAGAGAAAAACCTATTGATGTAGAAAGATGAAGACTTTCAGAATAACAGTTTGGAGGTGCTGTTGAACTTGCGATTAGAGAAGAAAGATGATGACGAGTCTAAAAGATGTCGTTTTTGTGTAGCACTGTCGTGTTTCAACCACGCTATAAGTAATAGACAACACAAAAAGTTGGGTGCCGTTTGTAGACTCCAAAACGGCTTTAGTTTACTGCTTTCTATCTGTATTCTCTGCTCATTCACTCTCACAAATGAAGGCAACAAGGAGAAGCTGGTGCAGACAGTCCCGACCAGTTTCCCTTTCTTCCAATCTGTGCTCATTACATTTTTCCCGCCAAATTAACTTCCCTTACCAACAGAAGCCATGTATGCTTCTACGGTTTACACACTCCAAAGGTGAGGTGGTACACATCTCGTTTTATTTCCTGTTGCGCTTTGTTGTAAAATCAACTGGATAACTTTGAATTTCTTTTGCTCTTTTAGGTCTTAAGTTGTATGGAAATGGGCTATTTCAATCAACTTGTGTTGTAACAAATGCTGTCTATGGAAGGGAGGATGGGTACGGGTCTAGTTGGGACGACCAACCCTTTGAAATTCTTCCAAATGGTAAAAAGGCTTACTTGGATGAACAAGATATAGTTACATTTCTTGATCCTCCTAAGGAGTTAATGCCCATTAGACCCAGCTTCTTATAATCCTGCTGCATATATCTGGTCAGTACTTTTCCCCATTCAGTTTTTGAGGTTAAGGTTATTCTAATTCAGTTGTTGGGTAATTTTTTGTCTTTTCTTTTCTTCTTTGGTGGAACTAAAACACCAGAAAATGCATAGTTGATCAATTGTGTATCATTATGCTGCTTTTTTCTTCATTGCTTATTATATTCTTTTTGTTTCTTAAGTTGTTTTGATGGAATATCTACTACTTATTATTACTACTGTACACTTATTAAGAGATTGAGGAATCTCTAAATTAATGAGCTTGTAGTACTGACATGTAAAAATATATTTATTTTTTTCTGTGTAAAAGGGGATATGTTCTTATGAAATTGATTTGATTATCTGTAAATTGATGAACTTATTGTATAAACATGAAACAAGTAAACTTGTAACTTACAGAAACTTTATTATTGGGATCAATAGTGTAGGAAAACTTAATAATTACATCATTCATATTGGTAAGTGCAAAAACTCTTCATTTTACATGGAATTTCTTGGTCACCTTCATTTAAGGTCTTTCTATGTCCATCTTAGTTCATAATTGACATTCATAACCACGATGCATTGGATGAACATACTCCAGTTTGCACATGTAAACAGTAAGTCAGTCTGGATCCTACTTAAGCTGTCTGATTTTATAGTCAATTACCTTACTGACTCTGTTGCAACAAATATGACTTGACATTTGACTGTACTAGTGAGGATGCACGGCTTGCTACAACTGAGATTTAGATTTTGTTTTGTTTACCTCTTCTTTTGCATGGGTAATAAAGTAGGAATTTCATTGTAACAATTTTTTGTTTCATTGATTGTATGGTGACACTGGCAGTTCTTAACCTACAACTAGTTTCTTTTCTTCATCTGCAGGAAAAAAATTGAAGAAATTCCTGAGGAAAGGCGACATCGACTGCTGCACTTGCTTGCAACCTAGGTCTTCACTAGTCGATTATCGGCCTTCACTTTTATCTTTTATTCTTTCTTTTTATTTAAAAGGAGTTCTTATTCTCTTCCTTGTACTCTTCTTTTTTCTTTGAAATTATGAATAATGTTTCTTTTTCATAAAAAAAGGTCATATAAATATGTGCAACCATTGATATGCTTGGCAGATATATGCAGGCTTATATCAAGGGCTTGGCAGGTAGCTGGCACAAGATATGAGGATCCTAAGTTAGCAAACAGAACTGCATCTAAGTTATTGTCCTATGAAGATGATGTGATGCTTGAATATTATAACTGTCGAACAAGTGGTGGTAAGTAATTTATATATTGCTGTTGCTATATGATCATAGTTATAAAGTTTTTGGAAATATCGCAATTCTGTGTAAAGGGAACATAGCTTGAAAATGTATAAAAAAGAAGAAGCTCAAGTGGATGGACGAATAGTCACGGGATAGTTTTTTCCTATGCTGATAATATTAAACACTTGAATCATGAAGTTTGGTACTTGCACTAGAAATCATGGTCATGTTAGAATCAAATGCCTTTTTCTACTTCCCCAGCCTGTCTTCATTTATATGTTCCTCTTGTAGCACCTCTTTTGGCTTCAAATATATTTCTACTATGCATAATTCTTTCCATGATTCACTTTCTACAAGCATAACTGTAAACCCTTACATCAACGCCTCTGTTTTTGTTGAAACAATTACTCATGGATTCACCTATATTTCACTCTGTTGCGTAGGACCAATGCCTATTGCTTGGATAAATGTCTTCAAGAAGGTGAAGTTTACCCTTTCCTTTTTGCTTTCATTTCTTCTTTAAAGTAAATTTGGAGGTTTTGATGATCTCCTGCTTAGCAGGCTTTATTTTCTTCCAAGGACAGGAAGGCCTATGGACGAATAATTGGTAATCTCTTCAACTTTTTAAATAATTACTCATAATCTTTTAAGTACTTACTTCTGCATCATTCTTAGATGTCAACCACCTCCTAGACTCATACTGCTTTTGGATGCAACTGTTCACTTCTATCTCCAATCCTCTACAATACTTTCCAGTTTAGTTGTGTTGGATGTTTCTTATATTATTTGTTATAGAATACTTTGGGCTTATTGGAAAACTTCATTATGGTAATATATATTTATTGAATTCATATAGGAACAATAGATTATTATGGTCAGAGATACTAAAGGGGAAAAAATGAAGGGAATCAAAGGACAAAACTTCTGATGTTTGGTCAATACATTTCTTCTCTCCACTATTTCAGGCATCATGATATTTACTTCTGTTTCTTTATATAGATATTCACTGGACATGGATTTAGAGTGAAACATACTTCTATTGGAAACATGGAGTTATGGGTAACTTGGTAATATATGTTGATTTATATTTATTTGCCAAAAAGATAATAATAATAATGTAGGTCTCCAGAACCTGCATTACTTATTCATGTTCAGCTTCATTATATGATTACATGGTTTCTAGGTTGTATGTTAGTATACTGAAGATGAAATGAGTTGAACTATATCTTGCTAATTGTCTACTCCATATTCAAAATTAATTATATTTTGATCAAGGATCCTTTGGATAACTACTTGCTGGTTGTATTCTTCAATGTTCCAGGAACCAAGGTTAAGTTGTCTATAACTATTAACTTAGAAAATTCTTACAATACAGGTGGATCAGTTGTAGCTGCATTTGCTAATTCTATTGCTCCATTATATTTCATGGTTAGTCAACTGAAGGAAGTGATGTCCACGGAGCAACCCTGTGATCTAGCATATGAATTTGGAGATGGACTTTTTGATATTCAAGATTTTCCACAAGGCTTTCCACGGCCAGGTGATGTATTGTTTACTTTTACTCTCTTTTGCAATAAGGTCACAGTGACTCTATGTTTTCTTGGCATGCGTTTTTATTGAACTCTAAATCTTTACTTGGTCATTCCCTTGGTACAATATGATATGTATGTATGCATGGATGAATGAACCTACTTCATGTTTACTTGAACCTACTTCATGTTTACCAAGTAAGTAAGATACTATGCCCTTAGTAGTATAGCCTGCCTTGTCATAATCTACTGTAAATCCTTCTTATTGTTTTGTTTGTGTTTTTGCAGCCAAACATCCATATCCTTTCAACGATCAGCTTGTTATATATGTTCGTTATCTAGGACCAGGAGTTTCTGTAGGGCAAGCATGGCAAGAAGGAAAGGCCTTAGAGCAGGTACCTCGAAAATTATGTGGTGAGATTTTAATGGTGAAAGATTATACTGAATTACGAAGAAAATCAGTAAAAGAATCTAAATAGCTTTCTTGAGAAGACAGTGAAAGATTATGCTGTAAACAATGTTGGAACAAAGATAACTTTTATGTACAACTAGAAGCCCTGGGATTATGGCTAATGTGAAAAATAGCGATCAATGAGGTGGTAAAATGGACAGCATCTCAAAGAAAATCTTGCAAGCAAAAAACATGTATAATTAAGTAAGGCTTCATTAGGTATAAGAGAAACTGCTGCATGAAGCCATGGACTATGAGAAGCTTCAGAAAGAAATTTGGTCCATGTTTACTAAGCCATGAGCCCATGCTATTTTTCTTGTTTCTGCAAATTGTTAGTAAATTTGCGTGCATGAAATTTCCAACCTAAGCAGGGAGCAATGACTCACAGTATTATGTTAATCAAATTATCAACAGATTACAAATAATTTTTTAGAGGTTGGTCTACCATTTGTGTTTAGATTCTGTATACCTATCATTTCAAATTGCAACTTGTAATTTCTGCGACCATAAAACTCTCCAGCGTTATTAGACATCTTCCAGGTGAATCTGTTTATATGATAAGGTATGTACTAGGTAGATGAATGCTGTAATTGTTATCATAATCAGCCCCTTATATTGGAAGGGCCAATTGTACAAAAGTATCATATGGTTGACTACTCCACAAAACCGACACATGCATGTGTTGAGTTCTATACTACTTAGTAAAAGGGAAGAATGCAGATAAAAGAAAGAAGAAACCATCTCATTTCATTGTCAACAACTCAAGAATCATGAAGTGAATTCGGTAAGGTGTCTTATATATGATCATATGTTATGACGTAACTTAAACTAAGAGTGTCATGACTAGGTACAACCTACAATGTAAAAGTGGATGGAATTTGAGTAGAGGTATTAGATTCCATTTTTTTTTTTTCGAGTTAGGCTATATATATGTAAATTAACATTTTACTCTGCACAAAAACTTAAGGAGAAGAATGGCTCAATTCAACACAAATTGAAAAAAATTGAGTCCAAGTTTAGAAACATTAATCAGTCTCTCTGCTGATTATTAATTAATTGACTCACATATAATATATATACGTTGTAATTATTTTCTTTAATTTCCTTAATTTTCTAATTTGATGCTTGATTGAATAATTACAAATATTCCACATTTGTTAATCTGTATGGGATTAATTAATTTCACGTCTATCACTTGCATTATATATATTTCCTCATCATTAATAAACAAAATGTGATCAGTTCCAATTAATAATCGGAAGTGAAGGAGCTACACAATAGTCATGCACCAAATTACATCGATTATAATTAATTTTATTAATCAATCACAAAATTACAATCCCATAGTTTTACAGTTTAATTTTTTGTGTCTATAAAAACAACCAAAAAAATTAGAAACTTGATTGTGAATACTGAATTGGAGTTCGTACATAGCAATACCATCCCTGTTTAGAGAGAAAAGTAATTACAATATGGGCGGAGTAAGTTCATCAATGGCTTCGAAAATGGCTATCTCACCTCCAAACCCACCATCCTACATCATATCTCAAGAAGAAAAGAGTAGACGTTTACTGTTGGATTCAAGTTGATGACACGCCATGGAAATCAGATTATAGCATTCTATGTGACTGCAAAACCCATGACCAAAGTAACCATTCTTTTTTTTTTGGTAAGACAAATTAACCATTCTTTACTCATGAAAATGCTACTGATATAAGCATTATATCAACCTCAGTCAACGTTTAACTGTCAACGTCATTGGGTAAGTTCTAATTACTTGTTCTCTTTCCATTTTCTTTTATATATATATAATTATAAAACCCCAGCTTTTTTAAAGTTTAAATCTATCTATATATATAGGTATGCTTATTCTGGCTATGGACAATCATCTGGAAAGGTGCGTAATAAAAAATACTTTGCATACATTACACATATATAGAAATTGATATGTCGTCTTTAACACTTTTGTATAATCATTCACATATTTTTTTATTTTATATGTATGATATATGTATGCAGTCAAGTGAATAAAATACATACGGTGATATTGATCAAGACCAACAAGGAGGAATGTCACACCTTGAAGTAGTAGGAAGTAGAAGTGTACGCCTTGAGCTGATAAAAGGCTCCTAAATGCAGCAATCAGGAGTAAGAAGGCAAGTGCAAGTTATTTCTTGTAAATCTTGTTCATTTTCTTCACAGGGGGTCTGGGAGTTGCTTCTTGATGTTCTTTTATTTTGTTGAGCTCAGAGATCCCACTATCAGAAGTTCCTCTGCTCAGTTGGTAACTCATGGCCTATTCCCTCTCTTCAGCAGCTAAAAGGTCAGGCTCTGAAGAGCGACCTGCTTTCTTGGTGACAACCCATTCGTATGAGCTTCCTAACTGGAACAACCCAGATGCCGTAGCATTGAATTTGGTCACTGACATTGTGTTTGCAAACAACAGGTAAGGAACAATGAAGGGAAAGGATTTTGAAGCAGGAATAATGCTCAGGAATGACATGACTACAGGGACATGACAAATAACCCAGACAGGTAGCTCAGCTTCAGGAACAAACATAGTCAAAGGAAGGATAATGCAAAATAAGGTGAAAGAATAGAATGGGAAGATTAGCTTCCTAAGCAGAAAGAATAGCAATATAAGGTTTGCTTTCTTCCAGAACCTAATCTGCAATGTTATAAAAGTTAAAACATGCTTAGAATAGGATACTACCAAAAAATACAATATATAGAAATCACAAAGAGAATCCATGAGCAAGTGATACCTTGGAAGTTATGACTGCTGGAAGGCACAAACGGAAAAGATGCATGGGACCAGAATGCCACCGGTTTTGTTGTTTTCTGAAAGCTTCATACGATTCAGGAAGCTTACAAAGCACCTGAAAGTGAATCATGTAGGACAATTGTCAACAGTGCTTAAGTATTATTGCCTAAATAAACCCAACATCAGGTGAAATTGCTAATTTTCCAATTATCACACATAATTCCTTTGTAAACCCAACTTCATCCTATTTTCCCAGATCCCCCACACCAGAAATATCATCCTTGATTGTAGGCACAATATCATAATGTAATGAAATTGGGAGGATTGGCCTGAGCTGGTAGAAAAGGTTACCTTCACATCATTAAGGAAGATAAATTTCCAACCATTAAGATGGGCACGGACTGCTATATCCATGTCTTCAACAGTTGTCCTTTCAAGCCAGCCTCCAGATTCTTCAAGTGCTTTGATTCTCCAAACACCAGCGGTGGCATTGAAACCAAAGAAATTAAAGAATACCCCGTTAACCTGCTGCTCCACCTCAAAATGGAAGCACAAATTGATGTTCTAGAGGCGTGTCAACAAGTTCTCTTCCTCGTTGACAAAAGGCCACCTAGCCTGAACCAAAGCCAGCTCAGGATTGTCCTGCAAAACAACATAGGATGAAAACTAGAACATATTGGCTACAAAATAACCAAAAGGAGCTATAAAAGTTTTAGTCACCTTGAAATGTAGAACAGTCTGCTTAAGGAAATCTGGATTTCGTTGGAAATCAACATCAAAAATTGCAACAAACTCATATTCCTTCACATAATCGCAATTCATTGCAGACTTCAGATTCCCAGCTTTGTAGCAGGTTCTAACCAATCGATGTTGGTAGATAATATTAACACCTTTCTGGCTCCACTTGTAGACTTCTCCGTTAAATTAACCACTGTATATTCTCATCATCAGAATCATCTAGAACTTGAATAAGCAAGCGGTCTTTTGGCCAATCAAGTTGGCATACTGCTGAAATTGATTGTTCGTATACCTGAAGTCAATGCCAAAGCCATTAATTTCAATATTGTGAATAATCCATATTGTACAATTCAGAATACCATTTCCTGTAGCTTCGTCCAAACGTATACTATTTAATTACGTATTTGGAATTAGTGGAGCGCTTAAAGTTCAACAGATGTAACAAAAAGAATTTTCATATATAGCAGATGAACTAGAAAATAATGAGACTGTTACCTCTCTTTCATTGCAATTTGAACAAGAATCATGGGAAAGTTGCACTTGGACCCTTCCAAATCATCCAACTTGAAAGGATCCACTTCACTCATGGGTTTAATTTTCTTGTACTTGATCCAGAAGCAACCTAGACACAGCAGCAAACGATCTGCTGATTGAATTAAGAAGAGAACTACGCATAACGTTGACAAAGATTGAATTGGGGGTGCAATGTAGTCAGCTCGCCGCTCCAACCACATAACATAAGCACTGTGAAACCATCCTTCGATCTCCAAAGTTTGTGGGATGTGCAAATTATGATTCTGGAAATAGTGCCAACCTTTCATATGGGCAACAACTTCGAAAATGAGAAATGCCAAAACCATGACTAAGAAGGTTAGAATCACTCTAAACAAAAGGCTTCTCTTGCCAGATTTCTCATTCTCCATAGACACTACTTTACCAAAAAACAATCTTTTCCTAATGGCACCAAGCAATACCCAAACAGCATTCCCAAGCCAAGCAACACAGCCGACAGCTGGATGTGCCTTTAAGAATAAAACCCATGTAAATTGTTTAGCGTTTCTTCCTCGTTCCTCAGCAACTGACTGAAATGCTTAGTCTGGACCATATTCACCACCCCCACTGGATTGCCCTTCCTTGAAGTGTCCTTTGCCCACCACTTAGAAAAATCTAAGCTTGAAGCCATTTGTCTCTATCTCTAAAGTGGACAGAGTTTACACACAAAAGAACAAGAAGAAGAAAGTACCACAAACAAATTTCTTAACTTAAAGGATAACCAAGAAATGTACAAAAATCCAGGAACCCAATATCGAGAGAAAAAATAATAATAGTAATTTGTCATTAAGAAATTTAAAAAGAAAAATTCCGGTAATGACACATTAATTTAAAACCTATAAACAGAAAGTAGCAAATCATGTGAGAGAGAGAAAACATTATCTTCTTTAAGAAATAGCAGCAGGGTTTTTGAGTTTTGGTATTATATACAAGTTGCAGAAGCAGAAACCATTAAAATGAGCTAGCCCGAGGATTAACTTAATAACATAATTTTATCTGTATAAATTATTAGCAAAACAAATGAAAATGGACAAGGAAATAGAAGAGAATGACCACAGATATTGCAAATCCCAAGTGCCATCTGGCTTCTGTTTTTTAATCTAAAGTTGAGCTAAATTGTAACCTATTTAATTAAATCTTCAAATATATTTTATCCTAATACTTGAGCTTGGTCTTATAGTTATGGATTTGGTATCTGCTGTTAACCGAATAATGGGAATATTAGGCCCAAAAATGAAAACCCAGCAACATTAGGAATAGGCCCAAGAACAAAATTAGTGTTCCGTCTTGTAAACGGCCATAAGGTGCTGGTATCATTTTTTCCTGAGCTGAGCAACCCTGACTGAAAGCAGAACCAGAAGCAGCGAATCGAAGAGAAACCATGGCGTCCAATGCAGCTGTGCCATTTTGGAGAGCGGCGGGGATGACTTACATCACGTACTCCAACATATGCGCCAATTTGGTGAGGAACTGCCTCAAGGAGCCCCACAAGACCGAGGCCATCACTCGCGAGAAGGTCCATTTCTCAGTCTCTAAGTGGGCTGACGGCAAGCCTGAGAAGCCGAGTAATCTCTCTCTCTCCATACTACCTCTCCTTCTAGTACCAGCTGATTCAGATCTGTGCCATCTTCTTCTTTTTAGTTTTCCTCTTTTGAAGCCTTAATATTTGATTTGAGTTACTGCTAAACAATATGGTTTTTAACAATTTGTCAATTTTTTTATCTTTTCTGGTAATTTTATCTCACATCAATGAAGGACTCAACCATTTATTCATTGAAATATGTCCCTAAAGAATATGAAGAAATTTTGTGTCATGTTGCTAGAAATCGAAGCAGGAATTGGGTTAGAGTGTTGATGAGGAAATAAAATGTGTATGCTTGATGCTTTTGGTCAAAATCTGTTGCTTCTATCTAAAATAGCTCATTTTTCTGTTCAAATGGAAACTGTTCAAATTATCCCCAGAACTCTCGTAATTGGTTTTACAAATATTGGTTACTGCATCACTTGTTGTGGTTGAACAATGACATTATTCAGAGTTATGAAAACACGTATACAATCTAAATTGTATTTGGAAAAATATATATATGCTGTAAAAATTTGCACTGGTACAAATCTAGGAGATAAAACATATTTATAGTTATAAAATATAACCTTTATATGCTTCTTTTCTCCTTCTTTATTAGCAATGCGTACTTATCCTTGGATCCTTTGGTTGTGGTACTATAGCAATCTCTTCTTATTTGTTTTGTTCAGATTTAGCGTTCCATTTTCAGAAGATAGTAAAGTTTGATTTACATCTTGTTCACCATTGTTGCAAGATTTGATTTAATGCTAGTTGCCTAGTTGATGCAGCTATGAACAAGTGTCAAGTTTATGTTTTCAATTTGGGAAATTCGGTAATGGGGATTGTTGACTTGTGTATCTAGAGTCTAGACATTCCTAGTTTTTAGAGCCTTGTCAGGTTCCCTATATGGGGATTCATCATTGTGGATGAATACTGAGGTTTGTATTTTGTAGGGATTTAGACTTAGCTATTATTTTTGGTGTATGTGATCATGAGGGTTAGCCGACACCAATTATTTGGGATTTAAGGGTTAGTTGAGTTGACTTGATGTGATCATGGCTTGTTACTCTAGGACTAGTTTTTATTTTCTTCTTGGCCAGATAATGAAAAAAATGCATTGGCTTATTTATGAGAAAGACATGTGGAAATGAAAAGTTCCTCTATGGTCGAAACTCATTCATTAGGATGTTCTTTATTGGCCATTATAGGATTAAATACAGACAACTTGTGAACCTACTTGTCAGAAACCAGCCCTGGGCTATCATTGCAGTCCATAATTACTCTCTACATGATACAAATCTTTGTATTCCCCATCTTCTAGTATGCCTGAAATCTGTCCACCTTTTAAATTGGATCACTAGGGAAATGAAGATCATCATTTCTATTAAGAAACAATAGTTGAAGTGTAATGATCATACGTTGTTAATGCACTGTATGTCCCATAATAGGTACCATTCTTCTACCCTTTACTAGGAGTCGATGACTATTCATAGCTATTACCTTGAGACCAAAGAAGAGTTCGACCCAATTTTTTTTATTTCTGTCCTAGTTGCTCCTGATTTAGCATTCTCATTAAGTGAAAATGGAACTTTCTAATGCCTGAATTTGACTAACTAAAGTGGTGAATGTCCTATTCTGTTGTGACTTGTATGTAGATGACTGATGAGTTCGATTGGGTTTACCTGATTACTGATGTTAGCATGATGGAGTTGGCTAAAAGGTGTTATGTTTCTCATGCATGTGAATGTGTTGATGAGAGAAATTTAATGAACTAGTTATGTTAAATTATGCATTCTAAAGATTATTTTGCAACTTTCTTTCTAAAAATGAGAAATATCATTGAACAACAAAAACTAAAGAATTGCTAACCTGCAGCAGTGCTGCTCTTAAACAACCCTTAACTATACCAATCAACAAAAAGCTGCAAACAAAGCTATAGCTCAAACTATGCCGAAGCAACCTAAATCAGACTCCACTCCACATTCTACATTGAGCATTGTTTCTTACAGGTTTATCAAATATGTCTCGAAAGCTAACCTATGCCTTAGTTTGGATTTTGATTATAATGTTGCCTATTTTATCCCAACTTATCTGACCTTTTGAAGATGTGAAATGCTTGTGATTTTTACTGGTCATTCAAATCAAATCTGCATGTGCTTATCATTGATTTCCTATTGACTATCTGATGCAGTGTTTATTTTTCATTTTTTGGGTTTTATCAGCTATCCGTTCAGACACTCCAGAATAGCGAGGGGAGAGTTATTGGAATATTGGCCATGCTGATGTACGGAGAAATTGAAGTCGACTGTGCAAACGGCTAAAGAAATTGTTATTGTCAGTTTTATTTTGGGTTGATATACATAAATCAGGACAAGCTTTGGACTATGTTTTCGTGGTACCTCCTTGTAATAATGCAATTTGCTATATTTGCTTTGAACTATTCACGGTCTTCTTATGAAAATAACAGATCGAGTATCATTTGTTTCCCTTCATCTTGGGAGTAAGGTATAAGAAGAACATCTTTTTGTTCTAAAGGAAGAAAAATAAAGCACTTCCCTTTACGTAGTGTTGGAGTCAACTTTTTACCAAGCAAACATGGTGCAAGGAAAATGTCAAATGGGTGGATGAAATTCCTGCCACCCTAACATACAAACTTTAAAATACCAATGCAACCACTCAGAATAAAAAACTTAGTTTTTCTCCTCTTGATGTCATTACACGACCAATGCAACCACTCAGAATAAAAAACTTAGTTTTTCTCCTCTTGATGTCATTACACGGGTCATTTGGGTGAATCTAATCAACTACCAAAGTACCAATTGTGAAATAGGGCATTTGGGAGAATCTAATCAACTACTAAAGTACCAATTGTGAAAGATGTGTTTTTCTTCTCTTTTTACTGCATGTAGAAGGATACAGTTTTAGATTTTGAGAAGAATAATGCTTGGACATATTAAATATGATTAATTTGTTTCCTTTTTCATTTCTGTTTTTCCTAAAAAGAGAAAAAAGAATTAATAGAGATTTTGTTCTCTATGGTTCTTCTTTTACAAATTTATTTTTCTTATTTGACTGGATAAGATAAATAGTAAAATGGTTACTTTGCAGAATTATGTTTTACGTAATAAGGACGGCGGTGAAAACGGCGCAGAAACTAACAAGTAGTTGTAGAGCGACAAAGAAAGAAACTGTTAGGAAACATGCTTGGGGACGAAGTCGCGCTGGCTCTTGTCTCTCTCTTACCTCTCACCAATACCAACTCCAACACCGTTCGCGTAGGGATCGTCCTATCCTTTTCTCTCTCCACTGCAGAGTTCAACTTCCATGGCACAATACCTCGCTAAAAGTCTGAGTTTACACATTCTCGCTTGGATCTAGCTTTTGAATTTTGAATTTGATTTTTTTTTTGTTAATAAACCCTAAAAACTTGGTTGTTGCTTTTGATCGGAGAGTTTAACCGGAGAATTTAGGAGCTCGTATAACTAGATTAGGTTATGGCTACGGGGAAGACAGCTCGGTCCAGAGGTACACCAGTGAAAGAAAATGGCATAAAGCTCGAAGAAAGCCTGAACGTCTTCAAGTCTGATAAATTTGATGCCGATACTTATGTACAGTCCAAATGTTCTCTCAACGAGAAGGTTGGTTATTAATATTTGATTCATACAAATATCATTGGCTTTTCTTCATTTCTGTTAATTGATGACAAGAGTGCGATAATGAATTATGGTGGTTATTATTATTCTTAGTTGCAACTTGTATTTATGCCTCTTAAGTTCGTCTACATAGCTCGTACAGATTTTTTTTGCTTGGAATTGTGTAATGCGAGTTTTTAATTTTTCATTCTGCTCCTTAGCTCTCGAGGCTGGTATAGAGATGTTGGCTAATGTTATTTTGGAATTTTAAGAAATTTTCTAGTGTGAACCTCAACTGATGGCCGATCATATTGGTGATTCCGCTATTTTCTCTCCACAGCTCTGGACTTGATCTGATCCCATACAACTGATGATCATTGCACACAATTCGAGCTTACCCATGCTTATTGTTCTTCTAAATTTGGCCCTTCTGATATATACCATTTTAAAGTTTTCCTTATATCCAGTTTTCTCAATACCCAAGAGCTATAAGACTATTATAATAGGAAATAGCAACAGAAAATGTCTTTTGATATAAATCTGTTTTGTAACTAAAAGATAACAAATGAAAATTTTGACATATTACTATCTTCGTGTTACAAATGTACATGGATATTGAAACCTGAATAATAGAAACTTGGTGCTACCTTTGATCTTCTGAATATCGCTCTATTGCTGTGAAGCATCTCTTGCTTGCACTGATGCCACCTAACATAAATTCTTTTAAACCAGCCATGATAATATATGCTTCATTTTCCAGGAAATAAATCAATTATGTTCATACTTATTGGATTTGAAGAAAGCTTCTGCTGAGGAAATGCGTCGAAGTGTCTATGCTAACTATGCAGCCTTCATACGGTTAGTGGTTACTAAGTGCATGTGTAAAAGTAGTAAAGAAGACATCTAGTTAAATGAGATATAATCCTTGAACTTTTGATGGAAAAAAACAAATCCTTGGAATTGTCATGCTAAGGCATGTAGTCTAATACATGGATGCACTTCTTTTATCATAATAGCATTCATTTTAATATTTCTCTCTTTCTTTTAATTTTTTTGGTGCAAACTTCCGTATGCCTTTCAAAATATGATAAATTTATTTTGGAGGAAGTGTGGTATCCTTTGTTTTGGATTTGCTTTAAGTTTTGTAATTTATAAAAATTAATATCCTGGCTATTTTACAATGAGAAGAGGGGTCACTTTTGTTGTTAGTTACTTGTTATTTTTTATGTCTTTTCCTCTTTTTTCTTTCCCATTATTGTTCTTTTCACTACTTCTGCCACCTAGCAATTTTTCGTTTTTGTTAACACCTAAGTTATTTGGCATTTGGATGAACTCTTTTTCCCAAAAAAATAAAGAAAAAAGAAAGAAAGAACATTGTAGTAACAATTACGATTACCTGATTCCATATTGATTGTCTTATGGGTTATTGGTTTTAAGTAATATATATATATATATATTTTTATTTACAGCACATCTAAAGAGATATCAGATTTAGAAGGGGAACTTTCCTCTATCAGGAACCTGCTTTCAACACAGGCTGCTTTAATTCATGGTTTGGCTGAAGGAGTTCATATTGATTCTTTATCCATCTCTGTTTCTGATGGTTCTGCTACAAATTCGTTACCGATTTCTGAAGATAGTGAAACGTCAGACTTAGTGAAATGGTTAGTTGAGTTTCCTGACCAATTGGATGTTCTGTTAGCTGAGAGGAGAGTGGATGAAGCTCTGGAAGCCCTTGATGAAGGAGAACGTGTAGCTTCAGAAGCAAAAGAGAAGAAAAATTTGAATTCATCTTTACTTGTGTCTCTACAGTTTTCTATCACTGAACGAAGACAAAATTTAGCTGATCAGCTTGCTGAAGCTGCTTGCCAGCCTTCTACCTGTGGCAGTGAACTTCGTGCAGCTATATCAGCCCTTAAAAAGCTTGGGGACGGACCTCGTGCTCACAGTTTGCTACTTAATGCACATCTGCAACGATACCAGTATAATATGCAAAGCCTTCGCCCATCAAGCACCTCATATGGAGGAGCATATACTGCTGCTCTTGCACAGCTTGTATTTTCTGCTATTGCCCAAGCTGCAACCGACTCGTTCTCTATTTTTGGCAAAGAAGCAGCTTATTCTTCTGAGCTTGTGATGTGGGCTACAAAGCAAACAGAGGCTTTTGCTCTTCTTGTTAAAAGACATGCATTGGCTTCATCAGCAGCTGCAGGAGGCTTAAGAGCTGCTGCAGAGTGTGTTCAAATAGCATTAGGTCATTGCTCTTTGTTGGAAGCTCGTGGCTTGGCACTTTGCCCTGTGCTTTTGAAACTTTTTAGGCCTAGTGTTGAACAAGCATTAGATGCTAATTTGAAACGAATTGAAGAGAGTACGGCTGCTCTGGCCGCTGCTGATGATTGGATACTCACATACCATCCAACAGGTACCCGTCAGTCTGGTAGGTCTTCGAGTGTATCTATTAGTAATACAACGGCATTTCAACATAAACTTACGACTAGCGCCCACCGCTTCAATTTGATGGTCCAGGTCAGAAGCCTAATTCCCACATGATATTATTTAATGAGAAAAATTCTTTGCTCTTTGTGTATATGTGTATGTTCACAAGATGATTATGCTATATTGTGTATGAGTTGGAACTATGATGAAGATTGTGTTGCTTCCCATGCTTTGGTTGTCAAATATTTGAATTTATTTATTTATTCCTGGAACTTAAGACATGAACATATTCTGCAATATAGATGAATATTAAACTTCTTTTATATTTGCAGAGTTTGCTTGTTATGTCTGTTTACTACATTAAACTTCCATATATTTTTTATTTCATCTGTTTTTTCTTTATATCTGGTCTCCAAATAATTTGGCCAATTTCACTCGATTTCCGGGACAGAGTAAATAATTGTCTTCTCATTGACCTAGCTATACAAAAAAATCTTTTTAGTCAAAGAAATTTTTTTGGCCAATTTCACTCGATTTCCGGGACAGAGTAAATAATTGTCTTCTCATTGACCTAGCTATACAAAAAAATCTTTTTAGTCAAAGAAATTTTTACTGACATTTTACAAGCCAATAGTGTTGTTATGTTTACTGTTCTTTCTCAATATGGTTGCTTGTCCTGTTGACAGTTAAAAATGAGGTCACTTTGTTTCTGCATTTTGTTATTGTCCAGCCATGGTAACTTATCAGTTCTTTTTTTCTGTTCTTATGCCCTTCAGGACTTCTTTGAGGATGTTGGACCACTGCTAAGCATGCAGTTGGGAGGTCAAACACTGGAAGGTTTGTTTCAAGTATTTAACTCATACGTGAACATGCTGATA
Organism: Quillaja saponaria; assembly: GCA_029379385.1. Classification (NCBI taxonomy): domain Eukaryota; kingdom Viridiplantae; phylum Streptophyta; class Magnoliopsida; order Fabales; family Quillajaceae; genus Quillaja; species Quillaja saponaria. The sequence goes on from CM055611.1 coordinate 22,167,172, forward strand.
AAAGCATTACCAGGTTCAATGGAGGAAGAAGCTAACTTTGAAGGCTCTGGAACTAAGATTGTCCGAATGGCTGAGACCGAAGCTCAGCAGATTGCATTACTAGCTAATGCATCATTACTATCAGATGAACTACTCCCACGTGCAGCCATGAAACTTTCTCCCCTGAATCAGGCTACTTACAAGGATGATATTAGGAGAAGAACTTCAGATAGGCAAAACCGCCATCCTGAACAAAGAGAATGGAAGAGACGACTTGTAAGCTCAGTTGACAGATTAAAAGACACCTTCTGTCGTCAACATGCTCTAGACCTCATCTTTACAGAAGAGGGTGATAGCCATCTTACTGCAGACATGTATATAAATATGGACGCAAATGCAGATGAAATCGAGTGGTTTCCATCTCTAATATTTCAGGTAATTTTTTCAAACATTTTAAGTTCCAACCAAGCTTCTTTAGTCCTCTTTCAATTGAGTTCATGTGATAGGGTAGTCTCTTGTCAATTTTCTTATCCCTTTTTATTTATATATTCTCGATATGTAAAGAAAGGGATATAACATACATTGATTGTTTATTACTTCAAACATCTATATTTTCAGCAGAACCTTTGGGAATTTTCAGAAAATTTTTCTCTGAATTTTTCCCCACTTCCCTGACCGTCCCTTCTTCAATAAGTAGTTGAAAGTGTCTTGAGCTTTGACTATGTTAGGAGAAATTTGTTTATTCATAAAGATGTATAGATAGCATACATTGCTTGAATTACGACCTGTGCCACTAGCCTGGTGTTCTGTGGGATACAAACAATTGATGATACCGAAGAACTTTAATTCCTGATATATCTTAGCTTTTATTTGTACTGCCAGAAGTTATGCAATTATAGAAGTTTCTAATCTTTAATCTGATCTCTGGACTATTATTTTCTCAATCAAAGTTTAATGTTGTTGTTATTCCATAGGAACTTTTTGTAAAACTGAACAGAATGGCTAGTATAGCAGCAGATATGTTTGTAGGCAGGGAAAGATTTGCTACACTGCTCTTGATGAGACTTACAGAAACTGTTATCTTGTGGCTTTCGGGGGACCAAAGCTTTTGGGATGATATTGAGGAAGGGCCAAGGCCTTTAGGCCCTCTTGGTCTACAACAGGTATGTTGGATTACCAATTACTAAAAGCTGGTGCTGATAACAAACAGTTCCAACCATGTATGTCAAGCTTAATACTCTCTCCTGCACATACACTTGCTAATTAATCATGAAGTTGCACAAAACACAACAAAAGCCACCGATGAAAAAAAAAAAAAAAAAAAATACTAATATTGCAAGGGCCATTGAGACTTGAACCAGTGGCTTTTAAACAACTTAATTTCCCCGGGTATTTCATTACCTATTACCTTCCTAAGCTATTGGTAAGGGGGCCTGACTAGAACATAAAGCTTAAAATACCAACAAGTTGAGTTTTATATTCATCCAATGGAATTTGTTTTGTATATTGCGAGATAAAGAAGACATTCTAGGTTTGATCTTGTTACACTGAACTGCTGTAAGTAACTACTGAAAAAACCATGTGTCAACATATAACGGGGATGTACCCTTTTATTTGTGAACCTGAAGCAAAGAAAGAGCCTGGCACTTGGATAAACCCTTCTATAGGCAATCTGGTTAGAGATTCTTTATCACTATATCCAAAATAACCAAGTAAAAGTATATAAAAGAACAAAAAACCAAATTAAAGATTTGCAAAGGTAATTTCTGTCCTTTCTATTTTGTTACTCTAATTAAAATTACCCATTTAATAAGGAATACAAAATTGAACCAATGTTGCTCAGAATCTCCAAACATAACATTGGGTTGACCGTATATAAATTCTTTGTTGTACTCATTTATTGTAAATATGTGCTGAAATGACGATGCTTGCTCAATATATGTGCAGGATTTAAGTTAAGCAAGGGAAAATATACAGATGTTTAATTCTTCACAGCCTTATAATTGATTGTTAAATGATCTGCAGTTCTATTTGGATATGAAGTTCGTTATATCCTTTGCTTCCCAAGGTCGCTACTTGTCAAGGAATTTGCATCGAGTCGTCAATGAGATCATATCAAAAGCAATCGCTGCATTTGCTGCAACAGGGATGGATCCATACAGGTACGTCACTGCAATTCTGTTTAGGCTGTCGTTGCCGGCTTGAATCTCTGTTATTTGTATGCTTGGATAAAGAAATGTGTATGTTTACATGCATATATTTTGCATGCAATATTATAGAGCCAACAAGCCAAGAGTCTTATGGTCACTCTGAAACGTCTAGTTCCTTACTTATTAATAAATATCTTAAACAAACCACAAATAAAACACATTCTTTGAAAAGAAATTAGAAAAGGATATGAAGTAAAATGAATGTTTGTAATAAGAGGATCCTATGAGGGAGTGGAGTGGATTTAATAAGTCAGAGAAGGAATATTACTTTCAAGGAAAATTGTGATCACAACACATAATTTCACATAACACATCAGGAAGATTAAATTGGACAAACGGCAATGTATGATGCAGGTTTAGTAGAATTGCAGAACAAATAGCTATGTTCTCTGGATTATTCAAATACCAAACATTGAAAATGTCGACATGACATTTCATAGTAGAGTCAGAGAATCAGTGTGTGATTACATCACATCCAGCTTTGTGTCTGGTTGCTTGTAAATTTTTAATTTTCTTTCAGGGCTGCATCTTTTATGTTGATGCCAGGTGTTGGTGTTTGGCTAGTTGGCCAGTGCATGGTATGTTGCATTGCATATCTATGTCTTTATGTGTGCGCATGTATCCATGTGCTTTTTACTATGATATGTGCAATTGTTCTAGGCTTCTTGCAATTTAATATACTTCCCCTTGTTATTTTAAGATATTTATGCCCAAGGCTGAGATCTAGTTTCCCTTTCAGTGTATTACCGGAAGATGAATGGTTTAATGAGATATGTCAAGATGCAATTGAAAGATTGAGTGGAAAACCAAAAGCAGTCAATGGAGACAGGGATCTCAATAGCCCAACTGCCTCTGTCTCTGCGCAATCAATTTCATCTGTTAGATCTCACAGTAGTTCGTAAGGCACAGTTTCATCCTTCTAAGTTAGACATCAAAACACAGTCCATCGGAAATGTATCCTCTCCTGTACTGGGGAGGGACCTGTTCTTTTATGCAAGACAAAATGCATACCCTCCCAAAATGTATCTAGTGAAAAGACTATTTTTACCTCTTGAGAAAGAAGATTTGTGTCCTTCTCTCTTCCACATAACCCTCTCATGTTCTTAAGAAAATCTGGATCCCAGGTCCATCACATCGACATGTTAGCAGACCTTGTATTCATAGTTTTATTCCTCCCCCTCCATTCTTTTTTTCACTGTATTTCTTCTCAATTTTCTCCCTTTCCTTTTGTAAAATTTTAGGGTGTATCCATAAATATCTGTAGATTAATATCTGCACTTTCATATATTTAGCTATTCTTTTGTCGCAATTCCTTCAGTTGAGGCTTTGGTTTGTAAATGTTGATTGCTTTATTTTGTCATGATCCAGAAACGTATTATTCTTTGAAACAAAGTTTCCCGCCCCCTTTTTATTTTTTTTGGTATGCAAAGGGCATTTGGCTGTATTGATGAATACCTGTCTCTTGAACGGCCAGATAAGCAAAATGCATCGTATCCAAGTTTCAACTTAAAATTGGTGAAATGCGGAAAGTTTATTATCCCAATAAGAGCCGAAGTGATACAGATACAAACATATTTCTAACCAGGTGAATCCTTACATCATGAAAACGCTTAATAGCAAATCAACCAAGTGAAAAAATTAGAAAACTCAGATTTTTGCATCTAATAATTGCTTGATGACGTTTCTCATTGTGGGTCTCTTGTCTGGCTCTTTCTCAGTACATCTCAAGGCCACCAAAAGCACTTGGGTAATTTGCTTCATCTCTGAATTTAGAAGTTCTTCCATGAGGCTCGAATCAATAATTCCTGAAATTTCTCCTGTGTTGCACCAGATAGATCTAACCCACCCCACAATGTCTGTTTCCTCCACAAATGACGGATCCACAGCCTTCTTCCTTGTTATTAGCTCAAGCAAAACCACCCCATAACTATACACATCACACTCCCTCCTATATACTGTTGTATATGCAATCTCTGTCACAGACCATAGCAGACATTAATATACTTGAAATTTTGAAAATAACAATTGAGCCAGATGAAATTTAGTCTAGAAAAATTACCTGGTGCAATGTAGCCGATTGTACCGGGAATAGAGATTGACTGGATTGAAGCAGATGACTGGTTCTAGAAGCTTGGCAATCCCAAAATCAGAAATGTGAGCCTCCATATCAGAATCTAAAAGTACGTTCCTAGGCTTGATGTCTCGGTGTACTATTGCAGGATCACAGTCATAATGGAGATATGCCAAACCATTCGCAACCCCAACCGCTATCCTATAGCGGGCAGTCCACTGTATGTAAGGTGGTGGCTTCATTTCATGCAAAACATCATGAAGGCTCCCATTTTGCATGTACCTATACAAAATAATACCATAGTTCTTTTCAAACCAAAACTCTTCCAATCTGACAAGATTTCGGTGCCTAATTTTGCCAATGGTCTGAATTTCTCTGACCATACTCGAGCTTTTCCATGTATCCCCTGCAAATGGAACTTTCTTCACAGCAAAAGTTTGGTTCGTATCCAGCTGTGCCTTATAAACAACTCCATGAGCTCCTCTGCCAACAATATACTGCTCATTTAAATTCTCTGTAGCTTCCATCACCTTTGCAAGAAGAGGCGACAGAACCTCTTTAGCAACATCCTGCTTAAGTTTTCTACAACAGAGATGAAATAATCCAAGAAGCAGAAAAACAACAAATAATGAGGATCCAATTGCTATCATTGCTATTATAGCATGACTAAGTCCTCTTTGACCGGTTGATTTAAGGTCACAATCACAAGTCTTCCAATTGCTAGTCAAGCCATCTGGTAGAGAAAAACTAACACATAGGCCTGGATTTCCCAGGAATGATGATGGAGAAGATTTCAGCAACATCATGAGTCTCATTGGTACCGGACCAACAAAGAAATTGTTTGAAATATTGACCTCAACTAGTGTTAGTTTAGCAATAGCTGTTATATTTCCTGTCAAATTGTTAAAAGATATATCCAGATGTTGAAGACTTTTCAGTTCCTGAATCTCTGAGGGAACATCGCCCCTTAACTTGTTAGCACTGAGATTCAACGTATGAAGGTGATTCCGCATATGTCCAATTGATTCGGGAATGACACCTCCAAAAGAATTCCCACCAAGCTGTATCTCTTCGAGCTTTTCAAATTCTGACAAGATAACTTTGATACCTCCACTGAATTGATTCTCTCTAAGATACAACTTGGACAGCCTTGTCAAGCTCCTCAAACTCGATGGAAATGAACCATTTAAGAAATTGAATGACACATCAAAATGTTGCACTTTGCTACAATTTGTTAGCTCTGGTGGCAAAGGACCTTCCAAGTTGTTGTGAGAAAGTATGAAAGTCTGAAGGTTCACAAGGTTTCCTGTGCTTGAAGGAACTGAACCGCTGATGTTGTTATTGCTGACATCTATGCGCAAGAGATTAGGATTTCTTGCAAATTCAGGAAGAACCCCTGTCAAGTAATTTTGTTCAAGGAGCAGCCGTCTGAGGGTTGTACAGCTTCCAACATCAGCAGGTATGCTACCTTGGAGTTGATTCAAACCAAGATTCAACATCACTAATTTCTTTCCAAAACAAAGATTTGGTGGGATTTTACCAGTGAACCTATTATTAGTAAACTCTAATTCTACTAAGCTGCTGTTAATTCCCAAGCTTTGAGGTATGACTCCAGAGAACTGGTTGTTAAATAACGAGATGTTTATGAGTTGCTTTAGCTCTGTCATCTCTACAGGTAGTTCCCCAGAAAGGCTATTATTATACACAATGACTTGCTCAAGGTTGGGAATCTTCCAAATGCTGAGTGGAATCTCACCCGTTAAATGGTTAGTAAACAATTGAAGGTCCCGTAACTCACTCACCATCCCTAATTCACTGGGAATTTCCCCATCAAGTTGGTTGAATTGCAAATGTAAGACCATCAAAGACTTACAATTCCCAATTTCTGGTGGTATCTTTCCAGTCAAATGGTTATCAGAAAGGAAAAGAGTAGAAAGCAGGCCTAGTTGGCCTAAGGAAGATGGGATCTTTCCTGTTAAGTCACTTTTTATAGCTCTGAAGTCTGTCAAACTAGTACAATTCCCCAAGCCTGGTGGAATCCCTCCACTGAATGAATTGTATGATAGTTCCAAAGTTTCTAAATTTCGACAGCCACCTGAACCCAATGGAATGGTACCCGAAAGACGATTGGTGCTGACATTTAAAGCAACGAGATTCTCAAGATTGTTTAGACTCTCAGGCAGAATTCCCTCCAGTTGGTTAATATCCAAATACAGTTCCTCTAATTTACTGCAGTTTCCAATGGACGATGGAATCGTCCCGGATAACTTATTACTGTTTAAATATAGAAGTTGAAGATTAGTGGCATTCCCGATGTTTGTGGAGATGGAGCCACTTAAATTATTATTGTTCAGCAACAGATATTCCAAGTGTGGAATTTGAGACAAGGATCCGGGAATTTCCCCAGAGAGCAGATTCGACGACAAGTCCAAAGAGCTTAAATTATTCAAGTTTAGCAAGCTATCAGGAATTGATCCGGTGAACATATTGGTAGAGAAATTCATGGTCTGAAGCAGACTACAATTGGTCAATTCAGGGGGAATGTTGCCAGAGAAATTGTTTAAGCTCAAATCAATGGTCATAAGGTGGCTCAGTTTTGCAATTTGAGGTCCCAGTTGACCATAAATTTTATAATCGGTGAGGTTCAAAGAAATCACATTGTGGGCATTATCGCATTCAACTCCTGCCCATAAGCATGGAGTGGAATCAGAGGCATTCCAGCTTGATTTTATGGAAGGAGGCACAGATGACCAGTGCCTCAGGAGTGATAACAAAGTGACCCCATTAGTAGCTCAAAGAATGAACACTAGTGCATCTATAATGCAATAAATGCAGAGCAACAAGAAGAAATATTGCTTCATAAAGACAGACTGAAAATGTTATATACCAACAATTAGTTATTGTACAAGGAACAGATACATATATAGCAGTTACCTTCTCCAAGTTTCCAATCAGACCAAGCGCCCAGACGATTGTTACAGCTATGGCAGCTCTTATAGAATACTCACGCTAATACTCTTTCAAACTACTAATGAAATAGTAGAGTTTTAGAACAACATTTCTAACAACACACCAGGCTTTTATCTTTCAACTCACTTTACTTGAATACCAAGTGAAACTAGGTTCTTTTTATAGAGTAGCCTTAGAGAAACAAGATAGATTAAATGACATCATTGCTTACATGAAACACTAATCATATAAAATTGTAACATCATTGTTTTAAGACTGAAATTCAAAACAAATAATGTACAATTTAAATTCGAATTGAATAGATTATTTCGAAGAATTCATGTTGGATATGAGATGTAAATTTGTCCTGTACACCATACTCAAGGAAATTATGTAGAAACAGGGGAATCAAAAAGAAGCTTGGACCTATCATCTATGGGGAGAGGGAGAGAAATAAAAAGAAAAAAAAAGCTGTTACAGGCTTACAGCAATTTGGGGAATCAAACACTTGTAGTCCGTGACGTGGTATTTACTGGTTACGGGAAGTTGCCATGGACTTTCTAGTTAGTAATTAAGAAAATAACTAAAGACCGGAGCGTTTACCATTTTCTGTTTGTCATTTTAGCGGGTACGAATTAAGTGGGCCCCTGCCACTACCAGTCTTCCAATATCACTAGATTGGGTCAATGAACTTGAGAAATATATACTGCAACTCATGCACATAAGATACACGTGACGATATTTTATCTTTTATTATTCTTAAATGAAAAAAGAATCAAACAAAACATCACTCTAGAATTCATTAAAAAAAAAAAGGCTATTTATACTTTTGGCCCCGCTAGTTTGATTCCAAATTTATTTTAGTCTCAACTTTTTTATTTTTTTAATTAGATTATTCTAATTATAGAATATTACAATTAAATTCCTTTAATTATAAAATTACTACAATCTGGATCCTTATCATCATCTTCTATCTAAATTAATTTTGACAAAAATGACATAGATAATGACATGACATAATGCTTTGCTCACATGACATAACAAACTAATAAAAAGTTATTATGTGGCATAAATTATATAAAAAATAAATATCTTAATTTAAATTTTTTTAAAAATAAATTTTCTTGTACCCTTTTAATGGGAATTCAATTTGGTGTTGTCCGATGATTTTATTTAGGTGTCTATAAATATTTTTATCTCTCTCTTTCCTTTTTCTTTTCTTCAATTTAGATTTTTCCAGAATTTTGGTTAGTTAGGGAAGAACTTTGAAAGCAATAAAAGCCACTTGGTATTCTGTAGTTGCACATACTTGAGAAGAAGGAATATGATGGATGTTAGAAAATTGCAGGTTCTCACCATGGTTCATATTTAAATTGGAATAAATTTCTCTTTCGTCATATTGAGAGATATGCTTTTCAAAAGGTCTGGGAAGGAAAAGATAAAGAGGAAGAAGGATTTTCACTTTTATTAATTTATTTATATTTATTCTCTATTTATATGAAACCAAATCTATGTTCTACACATTGTTGTGCTGTTCGGCTTGATGATATTTGAATTTTGGACTAGAAATTCAAGATAATATATACATGAGTGGAGATGGAAATGGACCGACCTGGACCGACTTGTTGTTTATCTATATTCATTATAGACCCAAAAATAAGACTTATCATAGACCCATTATTTATTGACTAGATCCAGACCATCTATACCTAATTGGTCTCTCCGTTAGGGGTGCAAATGGTCCGAGCTCAAAGCTCGGCTCGGCTTATCAATTTTCAGTAGAGCTCGAGCTCGACTTGTGTTTATTAAAAGCTCACGAGCCCAAACTCACTTAAGGCTCGTTATGGATTATGAAGGCTCGAGCTCTGCTCGTGGGCTAGTTTATGAGTTCATTTTCTAAAACGAGGAAAAATGCTAAATGAATTGAGCCAAAGAGATTTGAAACACAAACCTATTATAGAGAATGCAAAGCTTGTTGTTATTAAGTTAGACATGTTATTATGTCATATTATTTAAACAAATATATTTATTATATGTTTACCTTATATATAAAAAATATAAATAAATAAATATATTTAATTAATTTATACGAGCTGAGCTCACGAGCTTTCGAGCCAAGCTTTGCAAAGTTCAAGCTCGGCTTGGTTACTAAAAGAGCCCTAAAATAAAACTCGAACTCGACTCGTTTAGAAAACAAACCGATCTTAAGCGAGCCCTTACCGAACTTGTTCACGAGCTGCCCAATATACATAAATATTCTATTCTTTTTTTAAAAAAAAGTATGTTCTACTAATTTTTAAAAAATATTTTTTTGTAAGAAAAACTAGATTTTCCAATTTTATGTTTTTTAAAGAATTGGTTTACTTAAACCACATTGAATTTTTGGTCAGTTAATATAATTTTATACTTTTGTGTTGTATTAAAATGACAAAAAGGAGCAAAAATCCACTTCTAGCTACTCCACATTTCAAATTAACAATGCAAGCTAAAACATACACTAAAAAAAAAAGAACACTCTATTAATGAAGCTAATAATTTTTTGTTAAAACTTTCAGTTTCCTTCTTCCCCAAATATCCTCATCCGCCAAGCAATTTAAATATTTTCTTGCTAATATATATAAATGTTGACCCAATTTATTACTAATTTTGTCTAATGTTATTTAGTTTAGTGACATGTAATTAAAATCTTGATTAAATAAAAATAAAATAGAAATGAAATCAATTGAATGACAATGTCAATTGAAAATTTCAATGAAAGAAATAGAAAAGTTAGGGTAACAAATAAATTATACTATAACGTCGTTAGACATTTTAAAATTTTAACCCATGTGACATGTATGTGTATATAAAAATTATTAAATTTAACAAAAGAATTTAACATTTAAAATAAATTATAAATCATGTTTAATAATACTTGAACTATATCTAGATTCAAATATTTGATAAAATTAACAACATTAAAAATTGAGTGATAGTTAAAGAAGTGAAAAATTGATATAAACCCGTGATTTATAAATTCTTATATCAAATCATAGAATTTTCAAATTTAATTTTTCTCATTATATTTTTAAATATAAAAATCAAATTCTCATATCAAAATATAATGTTATAATTATTATACAACTTGATAATTACAAACTTGAATTTTAAATTTAAAAATATAAAATTTGATACTATTAAAAAATTTATCTTAAACCGGGTTTGTAAATTTTACCTAGAGTAAAATATAAAAATACATAACATTAGGATCAGATCAGGCCGGGCCCCACATAAACCCTACACAATTGACATCTCTATACATGGGTAAATGATCCCTTATCATAAATACAGAATAGGCGCTTGGAGAGATATGACTACAAGAACACACTTCAAGCATAAAGCTTGTGTTGGAACAAGGGAAAGGTTGACATTATTACTTCAAGGCTAACTACGTTAGAAACTCAGAATTTATAGCTACAAGCCTTTCCTACTTCTTGTCGTGGTTGATGGGACTAGCATTCAGTAATCGATTGATAGCATCTCTCATTGTGGGTCTCTTGCCATGATCCTCTTCAGTACATCTCAAAGCCACCAAAAGCACTTCTATAACTTGTTCCCTTATATCCGAATCTAAAAGCTCATCCTTGAGACTTGAATCTACAATCCCATCAATTTTTCTTGTGTTTCTCCAGACAGACCTAACCCACCCCACAATATCTCTGTCCTCCATAAATGACGGATCAACTGCCTTCTTTCTGCTTATTAGCTCAAACAAAACCACCCCGTAACTATAAACATCTGACTCCCTGCTCCTTCTTGTTGTATATGCATTCTCTGTCACATGTCAAATTTGTTACATATGTGTCAAATGCTTTTGAAAATTTGATAAAATCGAAAAATAGCTAGCAAGTGACAAGACTATATAAACAAATACCTGGTGCAATATACCCAATCGTACCATGGACAGAGCTAGACATTGTTGTAGCAGAGGACTCATCCAAAAGCTTGGCAATACCAAAATCAGCAATGTGAGGCTCCATATCAGAATCTAAAAGTATGTTGCTGGGCTTGATGTCTCGATGCACAATAGCAGGATCACAGTCATAATGGAGATATGACAATCCATGCGCGATTCCAACTGCTATCTTATAGCGAACAATCCACTCTAGAGATGGTAGCGGATTCATTTCATGCAAAACATCATGAAGGCTCCCATTTTGCATGTAACTATACAAGATTAAACCATAATTTTTTGTCAACCAAAATTCTTCCAATCTGACCAGATTTCGGTGCCTAATCTTCCCAATGGTCTCAATTTCTCTAACCATACTCAAGCTTTTCCGCTTTTTCCCCATAAATGCAAGCTTCTTTACAGCAAATACTTTGTCTGGACCCAGTGGAGCCTTATAAACAACTCCATGGGCTCCTCTGCCAATAATATACCGACCATTTAGGTTCTCTGTAGCCTCCATCACTTTGTGCAGAAGGGAAGATGATCCTTCAATAGCAGAGATCTCGACTTCCTGCTTGGGCCTCCTGAGCAAGAAAACCACATAAAGCAGTCCAAGGAGAAGAAGAACAACAAAAATTGAGGAACCAAGCGCTATCATTGCAATCTCAATTTTACTCGAGCCTTTTTCAGTCTTTGCTTTCTGGTCACAAGGCTTCAAATTGCTATTTGTCTGGCAAGTTAAGCCATCTGATGGAGAACAGCTGATACACAAGCCAGGATTTCCCAAGAACGATGATGGAGAAGAGTTCAGCAACTTCGTCAGTGACTCTGGTACTGGACCATTGAAGGAATTGAATGAAATATTGACCTCAATTAATGAATTAAGGCCGTCAACATCTGATTAAACTTCCTGTCAAATTGTTGACAGAAATATCCAGTTTTAGTAGCCTGTTCAGTTTCCCAATCTCTAGAGGAACTTCACCTGTCAATCCATTAGAACTGAGATTCAACCCGTAAAACAGGTTCTGCAGTGCTCCAATAGATCCAGGAATTTCACCACCAAACAAATTTCCACCAAGTTGTAGCTCTCTAAGCTCTTCAAAATCTGACAAGAAACCTGGGATTCCCCCAGTAAAATTATTTTCTCTCAGAACTAATGTGTTTAGCCCCCTCCAGCTCCTCAAACTTGATGGAAATGAACCATTTAAGAAATTAAATCCCACATCAAGGCGGTCCAATTTGGTACAGCTAGATAACTGAGGAGGCAAAGGACCTTCCAAGTTGTTGTGAGAAAGATCCAAAGTCCGAAGATTCACAAGGTTTCCCAGCTCTGGAGATATAAGTCCCGTAAACTTGTTCATGGACAAATTAATAGAAGTGAGGTTTGGACAGTTTCCCAAGCTCGAGGGAATTTCTCCACCAATGTTATTCTCACTGATATCCATGTAAAAGAGATTCAGGTTTCTTGAAAACTCAGGAAGAAATCCTGTGAAATTATTTTGTTTGAGGATCATCCTTCGGAGAGTTGTGCAGCTTCCCACATCAGGAGGTATGCTACCCTCAAGTTGATTAAAACCCATATTCAGCACCACTAATTTCTTTCCAAAACAAAGATTCGGCGGGATCTTACCCGTGAACTTATTATTTATGAAATCCAATTGCACTAAGCTGCTATTAATTCCCAAGCTTTGAGGTATGACTCCAGAGAACTGGTTGTTAAATAATGAGATGTTTTTGAGTCGCTTGATCTCTGTCATCTCTGAAGGTAGTTCCCCATAAAGGCTATTATTATAAACAAGGACATGCTCAAGATTGGGAATCTTCCAAATGCTGAGTGGAATCTCACCCATCAAATGGTTAGAAAACAATTCAAGGTCCTGTAATTCACTCAGCATCCCTAATTCACTGGGAATTTCACCGTCCAGTTGGTTTGAATACAAATGTAAGCTATTCAAGGACTTGCACTTTCCAATTTCTGGTGGTATTTTTCCAGACAAACGGTTCTCAGGAAGGTTAAGCTTAGTCAGTTTATCAAGCAGGCCTAAGGAAGATGGGATGCTTCCCGTCAAGTTGCTATTTACGATAGCAAATTCTGTTAATCCACTACAATTTCCCAATTCTCTCGGAATACCTCCACTAAATGCATTGAATGATAGATCCAAAAAAGATAATTTTTTGCAATTGCCTGATCCCAATGGAATAGTACCCACAAGATTATTGTTGCTGACAGAGAAATAAACAAGATTCTCAAGATTGTTTAGAGTGTCAGGCAGAACTCCCTCAAGGCAGTTGTTATTCAAATAAAGTTCCTCTAATTTACTGCAGTCTCCAATGGATGAAGGAATGGTCCCTGATAACTGGTTATTATATAAATAGAGATTCAAGAGTTCAGAGGCTTTCCCAACATTTCTGGGTATAGAGCCACTTAAACTGTTATCATTCAGGTACACATATTTCAAGTGTGGAATTTGAAACAAGGATTCCGGAATTTCACCAGTAAGATTATTAGAATAAAGCTCCAAGTTCTCAAGCCGGCTACAATTGCCAAGCTCTAAGGGTATATTCCCAGAAAAACTGTTAGAGCTCAAAACAATGGCATGCAAGTGAATCAAATGTGCAATTTCTGGACCTAAATGACCGGAAATTCCATAATCAGAAAGATTTAAGGATACCACATTAAGAATATTGTCACACTCGACTCCCACCCATGAGCAAGGAGTGGAATGAGAAGCATTCCAGCTTGAGTTTAAGGAAGAGGGCACAAACGTCCACCTCCTCAGGAGCGATAACAAAGCCACTCCATCAGAGCTCAAAGACGAAACAGTAGTACATAAGGAGGCAGAGAAGCATAGAAAAACAAGAAAATGTTTCATATGGAGAAATACAGAGAAACAAACACTTGAACGAGATTGTTTGAACTTGTTGAATGAAGGAAGAGATAGTAGCAATTACCTTGCTCAAGTTTACAAGAACGCCAAGTGCTTGGAGTTGTTGCTTTAGACCTTTGAACTGTCAAGGACAACAGGAAATGAGATTGTAATGGAGTTCAATCTCTAGTGAGTTTTAAACAGGGAAGAGGAGCAAGTGCAAGTGCAAGTGAAATTGCAAGTGAAAGTGCAAGTGTGAATGCGAAGAGGGCGCAATAAAGAGTAAAGACAGAGAGATACAGGTGGCATCTCAACTTTGTTTGTTAGACCTTAAATGTGTACGAGTGTGTTTAGATCAGAGACAAGGACCTCAGATCATAATTTTGAATTATTTAGAGTATTTAAAAAATAATTTGAAAAGTAAATTTATATGTAAATTATATAAAAAGAATTTATTCATTTTGTTATAAAATTAAATATTAAAACTTTAAAGAGAAAAAAAAAATCGAGAATTGTGTAAAAAAATTACAAACTACAAAAAATTTGAAAAATTGACAATTAAAATTTTAATTTAAGAAAAAACTATAAAGGAAAAAAAATAATATAAACAATTTTTATTTTTTTTTGCTATCTATTTAACTTTGGGCCGAAGCCTTTGACATTGACTGGTGGACTTGAGTCTTTGTGACAGGTCCTGTGGGCAGACACGAAGACTCGCCATTGACCAGTAGACTTTGTTACGAGTCCTTGTGGGCAGAGTTCACACGTGGTTGTGAAGAACTTGCCACGCAATGAATGAACGACTGTACCGATTTAACAACCAACTATACTTTTAAGTTATAACAAAATAATATGGTCAGTGAGTTATTCTTTTCTTTTCTTGTATTATCACAAGAATATGCCCCATTAAGTTGAACTCAATCATTTCCAATGATTTCTCTGAGCCCAATAAATCTACAGTAAACAAAAATAATTACAGTTCTCTACATCCTCATAATTAGGATGCCGTAATGGCATTAGTTGAACACGTGGAAATATGGAATAAGGAATTCATTTCCAGATTGGGAATAATTTGGAACTACCATCATATTCAGATGCGCCTAGATTAGATCTAAACTCCCACAATAAAATATAAATAAAGGGTAAAACAATAACAAAACAGATTACGAAGCCAAGATATGATTAGTCCCGGCAATTTGAACAAATTAGCTTGAAACAGGTGGTGAAAAGAAAAAAAATAACCAATTCGGAGGCTAATTATGCTCTGATTTCATTTTTGATTTTCTTATCCTCACAAGCAATTACTGGCACCTGTCAATGATCACACATAACAATTGTGCAAAAAACATAAAAGTTTGGAAACTTGTGGTGATGAACAGGAAGCGAGCTTTTTAACCACAAATCTCAGGGCCCTATATTCTCAAGCCAGCTTCATTTGAAAATTAACACAAGTTCCACTCCAAAAAGCTCATCAACACAACCTCTAAATGTGTATTTGAACATAATCTTGCCTAGTAATCGAAAGTACCTGCACTAATATAGCAGCAGCAGTAATAGACCTCCCCAAACGAAAGGAAGCCTCATCGTATTGAACAGAAAACCCTGTATAAATCAAACATATAACTCCTGAAAAATCTTTTAAATAGGTATGCTCTGAATAGCTTGAATGTTAAAGTATCATTATACCAATTCCTCAACCGACTTTGGATAAGACAAATCCAGTTTATGGAATAGGCTAAAGATGAGGTGTGATGGAAATGGTAATGATGGTGGAAAACAAAACATTTATTGGTGCGGTACAGTATATCCTAGTAGCTCCATACCCTAATTCAAGGACTTTCAGATGTCACATTAAGTGAAGTAACAAATGAACCTAATGTAGAAAATAGATAATTCAGCAAGAATGCTTGTTTAGATAATAAGCACTGCTAATGCCAATGTATATTAACTAAATGTGATAAAACACATCCAATAAAATTTAGAACAATGCATCACTTCTACAAATGATAGCAATGTTGAACACCCTGGTAACGTAATTCAGGCATCTACACATGCTGCTGAGGAATGCATGTCTCATAAGCTAGCATAACTGTATAACATGGCCAAATGGAATGATTATGGTGCCACTATGTGCATTCATTCACATGAGGAGGATGCTAATGGCGAATGATTTGATTAGCAATGGATGCATGCAACAGCTGCAAGATGCATCCTATCAAGTAGTAGTATTTGTCGGTGCAAAAAGAACAGAGTACATCCCCTTCAAGCTACTGATACGTTATAGCCGGTGGAGCTCCATTAGTACCAGGAGCAGCAACGGGGTTGATGCCATCCTTCCTTTTCCCAAATGGGTTCTTTGAATATCTACTAAGAAGTCAAGAAAAGCACATAATATTTCTGGCCTTAAATGCAAAATCACTGAAATGTCACAAATAAAGATGCAGTCCAATAAGATGCTCCACTTGCAAATAAAAATCCCACAGTAGCTATAACTATAGTTTAATCAGTGGGTTCAAAAATTCAAGTGTTTGGCTGGATATCAGTCTTTTCCTATGTAGATGCAGACTGAGATATAAGAGATTGTACAAGGTATCATCAGTCAGAAACCTTTCAGAAGTCTGAACTTCTATGTTTTAAGAGATACTTTTACACAAACAAATAGCATGTTTACATGCTGATGGAGTTCTAAAAGTGCAGTGGATTTAGGCCTTCCGCCAAAATGTCAGATTTAAAACTAATATTTTTCAGAGAAGGAAAAGAAATATCATTCATACTGAACAGTGAACATACAGAAGGAAGAGGAGAGCCTATAAAACACAAAGGAAGAAAAGCATGAGGTCAGATAAATGAATCAGAATTAACAAAGGGTAGACCCATGACCTATCTCATGGTCAGTCCAACAAAGACACATACAAGTCTAGCAACCCCAAAAGAATGTAAAACGAATAGAGCTTTTGAGTAAACCCTTTAATTAAGGCTACAAAGGATCATCTTTTATCGGTTAAAACCCCCTTTCATATGAAGAATTAGCCAACAAAGAGAAATCCAAACAAATACAACATGAAAATGAGAAAAAGAAAAAGGATATTGTATTCGCATGCCAACAGAACCAGAGCTTGGAATAACGGCACCCTGTAAATTATGATGCACATTGGAGGCACTGTTTAAGTCCTGCAATAGTATAGCAAACATCTTTATAGCAGATATGATGATGCAAAATTAGAATACAAACATGGTGAATAATACTATTATGGAAAGTTGGAAACATAAACCACATGATATTACTGTAGCTAAAGCATGGTATGGCTGGAACAAGAATTATGGATATAATGAAAGATTACTCACTTCAAACTCAATAAAGCAAACAGTATGTCTCTCCTGTCTCAAGATCTTCATTTGCTTAAAACCAGGCTGTCTGCAATTACAAAAAAGTAGAAAGATTACACAGTAAAAATCAGTAAAATGACACATAGAACAGTAGACTGTACAGAATAACTAGGTATGAGATATTCCTACATGCTGAAAAGGCCCCTCAGCTCTTCCTCATTTATGTTCTCTCCCAAATTCCCAATAAATAGTGTATTGCATGGAGGGTTATCTTTCGTATTCTGAGGAGAAAAATAAAACTTTTACAATCATATCACATCACTCATCAATAAAAGGCAAGTTCACTTTGTCCACTCTTGGAAATGGACAAAAAACCCAATAGTCCCTTTTAATAACTACATTAAGATAGAGTGCATTTTAGTAAAATTGTTAAGTCCCAAAATCCAAATACATTCATCGTTTCCTAGAAGAAAAAAAAACTCTCTTCAACCATCCATGTGATAGATGTACGAGATCATTACTCCTGTGCTGGGTTTCTTTTTCTTTATGAGAAATAAAATTCTTTATCAGGCTGACCCCTTACCTTCTGTTTTAGTTCGCTTATATAAATGCATGCCATTCACCTTTCTCTACCTTCAGTCCACCACAAGCATTTCACTTACACAAAACTTAAACCAAATAGAAAAAAATAATAATCAAATTCCTCACAATCAATCATCAATGGCTTCTATACAAATACAAACTTCATCATATTCTTGTTCTTCTTCAAGCAGAGTCAATGCTGCTATTCATGTCCCAAAACACTCAAATTCTATTCTCAGTACCAAAGATACCAACTTCAAAAAATCTGTTGGTAATTGATGAATTGAATGGATTCACAAACACAATCACCCAATTGAAAAAATGGTCACCAGCACACCCATATACCAAGATGCATTAATAAAATCTACAAGTTCTAACGCAACAATTCAGCTATATGCAATCTTAGAGGTTGTAGCTGATAGAATTGAAATGCACAAAAGCATTGGCGAGCAGCGTGATAATTGGAATAACCTTCTCCTAAAATCCACAAACATGATCACTATAACCGCCACAACCATGGCCTGTATTCAATTAAAGTTTTCTCGCTTAACTCACCATCCCAAACATCTTAACTCTCTTAAACCAATATTGTAATTTGTGAAAAATAATAAATCAAGAACTACATTTCCATTTTTGAAGTAGTTCAGACAACTGTTGTTTTCAACACCGGTATCGGACCTGCTGACCATTCCAATATCCTTCAGCATATGACTATTGTGCCTCAATCTGAAATTTTTATAATCCTATTTCGAATGTTTCATGAACTTCGAAAACTCAAAATGAATATGAGAAATTGATCTATTTTTAGGTTTCAGTGGATTAGATTAACTCTAAGAAAGAAAAAGAAACCCAGCACAAGAGTCATAATCTCTTATTTCTCTCCCAGGGTTGAAGAGAGAGAAAAGAGAGAGAGGAGAGAGAGTTTTTTCTGGGAAACATGAAAGAATTTGGATTTTGGGTCTTCAACAATTTTACTAAAATGTCTTCTATCTTAATATACTTATTAAAAGGGAATATAGGGTTTTTTGTCTATCTCAAAGAGTAGACATTGATAACATCCACCTACAATGGTATATGTTAGGATTGCCCATATATATCAAACAATATATACAAGTTAAATGTTGAAAACATATAAAGTAAAAACGGAAAAATTGATTCCCAGGTGGTATCTATGGTTCAGCATAATCATCACTCAGAAAACCGCATAGAATTTTGTTACTACATATGATCAATTATAAAATTTTGGGCCTTAAGGACATAACCTCCTTAAATTATTAATTTCATGAAAAGACACTTAATTGATGCTCGATTAAAATCAATGTCTTCATAAGTTCTTTCTTAGCAATCAGCCACTGGATTCTTTGTAGATGGCCGGGGGACCAAAAGGGAACTTTATCAGTTAAGCATAGCAAAGCCTGAAATCAAATTGAAGCCAGATTATATTCATTCGAGTATAATGATGTTTTCTAAGGTCCTTTAAATGTTACAATCACCTTCTTCACACATTTGATGACACATGAACCAACATCACCAGCAAGCTTTATTGACATTTTGTGTATGTCACACACAAAAAAAAAAAACTTTTGCATACAATGCATAGATTATGCAGGGGCTTAAATATTATAAGAAAAAAGTGAGCCAACAGTGGAAGCATGGAAGGTCTGTTAAAGATAATGAAAAATATATGGGGCAACAACAGCAAAATACACTTCAAAGACCATCTTAACAAACTACTGCATCAGCTAAAACATTATCATAGGCATCACCTGAATGGGAACATAGCTGCTAGGTGCTGGTACAGGAGCAAGTGCTGGCATTGGTACTGGAGGAACAGGATAGCCATATTGATCATAAGGAGGAGGAACCATATACCTGGGCCATATAAACAAACTTGACTATCAGATAAGATAATTAGAAGTAACATGAAGCAGTTTATTTACAGCAAAACTCTTCTCTGAAAAAAGAAAAAAAAAATTTATACTCAAATTGACAAAGAAGCCACTAATCTTACCCATGGGGTCCCCAAACAGGTGGGGGAGGGGGGTGAAAAGGAGATGGACTTGTATAACCAGGTGTGTGTATAGTCACCAGCAGTGCGCAACCGTTTGCTTTGATCGAATGAGCCCGAATCTGCTACTATTCCTACAGATTAGTTATTACAAGTCCATTGCAAAACAATACATCAGAATAGGAAGTTATTAGCAATTAGCATTTATTAGACCAACAAGGCAACAACAGCTACAAGAACAGCTGACTCAGTAAGAAAAGGCCCCTGACTACCAGTAGATATTTGTTGGAACTGGTCACTGATAACACTATATTAATACTAAAATGGTTATCCAGGAAACTTTATGTCTAATACATACTCCCCCATAGGACAATACCCAACAGAGAAAAACTAGGATAATGAAGTTTTGCAAGTCAATAATTGTATTATCACTTTTATCTTCCAATAATTCATAGTAAATAAACTTAAACCTTATGTTTCCCCATTTCGTTTGAAAACTATAAGATCAATCATTGAATCAAAGACCACCTCTTTTGACAAAAAGATTTTTCTTGGCCGTCTCCGTGTGCAACACTGACTTTGATTCTGCATCGAATACCAAATCCTGGATCCCAGAAACAGAAGCAACCAGATTTCAACAAAACAAAATGGAATAAAGCATATGATAAGTCATCATTAACTCAAAGAAGTTAACCTGAAGAATATCTTTGGCGGCAACAGCATGATGAGCAGTTGCAAAGAGAGCAAAACCCATGGGTTTTTCACCTTTGTAATTAACTTGTGAAGCCTCGTATCCAGGCAACCATCTCAGAAGATTCAGTAGTTCTCTCTCTTTGACATCTTCCGGAAGACCTGTCATAAAAATAGTTCGAACCTAAACGGAAAAAGCAATCAAAATGCAGATCCTTTCCCCATTACTGATGCTCAAAAAGCCATAACAAACTCTCACATTAATGAGAAAGGAAAAAGGTTTCTCATATTCTTCCCAAGGTTTCTCGGGAGGTAAAGAACGTAGAAGAGACTACAGGATACCTCATCAGATGCGGGGATCGGTGGAGGGTGAGTGACGGGAAGAGCAGCTGTAGGGGCAAGAACAGCTGCTGGTGGCGGAGGAGCTGGAGCTACAGGCGGCCATTGCTGGTGGTATGGATGGATTCCAGCACCAGCCATCTATGATTCACTGCCAATGTTTGTCTCAACAATTCTGATTTGGCAGCAAGGTGTTGATTTTTATTTTTATACCACACTACTCAAATTTGTTTTACTTTCATCCAAAAATATAGAGTCAACACAAATACACTAAATAAATAAATTTGTTTAACAAATGTTTACCTAACTTATTTCCTTTTTGTATTTACTAATCATTTAAAACCAAAAAATATATAGGAAAAAATAAAATGTTAATATTTTTATGTGAAAAAAAAAAATAGTGTAAGATAGAATAGGTAAAGAAAGTAGGGATAATTCTCATAAATATAAATATGATATAAAATTGTTTTATTACGTATATTATAAGGATGCAAATGTTTGATAAAATTAAGAATGGTAGATGACAAAAGATTAAACAAAAATCAAAAACTAATTAAATAACAAAAAAAATTAAAAATATATATGAGCATAAAAAGACTTAATCATCTATGTGAATGAATTAAAAAAAAATACATGTGAAAGGACACCAAAAGAAAATCTAGCCATTAATAAAATCATTGGCATTATTAATTTGATACAAACATTTACTAGTTCATAATTAAAATCTAAAAAAAATATATTTTTTATTTATTATATAAATATAGATAAAAAAATTATCAAAACAATGAAATTTCACCTTCGTTCATAACGATTATACAATGTTATAGTTTAAGTTCGTAGAAAAATATTTACAGAAATAATTACAAACTATAATATAATTTAATTCATATTCAAAAAATATATAAATACTCATTACAAACTAAAAAAATATACTAGAAGTCTTTATAAGAGCGAGAAAAATTACATTAAGCCAACACAAATCTTTGGTATTATTTTCGATTAATTGCAATGAGCAAAACCCTTATTTGTGGGAATGAAGTGAAAATTGTGAAAGTTATAAAGGTAGTAAAGTGATATAATTCAAACTACAGGGGGAGAAAAGTAATTTTGTAAGGAACGCAAAATGGTTCAGACCTTTCTAGTTAGATGTTTACACTGAGTCTGTAGTTAGGGTTTGGCTTTACTAGACAGCCGGAGGCGGCGAAGGAGATTTTGTGTGCCAAAAGAAGAAGCACTCTGCGAGTTTCAGCGAGAAAACATCAACCATGGCTAGCACCAAAGTCCAGAGGATTATGACCCAACCCATTGTAAATTCATGGCTCCTGTTCTATTTGATTTCAATTCTTCGTTCTTGTACTGAGTGATTTATTCTTAATCACTTACAAGTTTCTCTTCTTTTTGCAGAATCTGATTTTCAGATTTCTCCAAAGCGTAAGTGAAATTCAAGCATTCATTTGTGGTGTTTTTTTTAATCAATGAAAATTTATATTCTTATATGAACTCATTCATCTCTATGCTTGGTTGAAATTTGGTGCAGAAAGCGCGAATTCAGATTTGGCTATTCGAGCAGAAGGATTTGCGAATTGAAGGTCGTATAATTGTAAGTTTGACACTTTAACTCAAACACATCTCTTTTTTTCTTGTTGGACGCTCTAAACTTTATTCTCTTGGGGAATATGTAGTACTTCTAGGTCCGAAGCTTTAGTTATCCAGTAATAATTTGGTATTTCTGGGTTTCTTTCCCGCCATTACCTTGAAAGTAAAACTGGAATATCTTTGGGAAACTGTACAAGTTGAAAGAATCTTTTTAAACCCCTTTCAACTGATTGTGTATGTCGGATTGGCCTCAATTCAGAAAAATGAAGGGTCCAAAACTATAAAGAGGGGGTTACAAATTCCCCGTCATTTAAGAATTAAGACAGAACTACCAATAATCATCCCCCAATTAATCGTCATGATGGTGATAGGTTTATTTCATAGGTGTGAGGTGTTGTACAACATTGTTTACTTGTTTTCCTGCCATTTTAAATTTACTGGAATTAGTGAGCTTCATGCTTCTGTTTGTGTCCAGAAAATGCTTCAAAATTTTTTTGTGTTAGACAACATCAGAGACATGAGATGTTCTGAAGGAAATCTTGTTTATTGTGTTCAGTCATTTTTCTTTTAAATTGGTGTCCCTTCATGCTCACATATAGCCTAACCTTATGACTGCTACCCAACACATGCTGTGACATTATTTTGGCCCATAAGATTTAGGACTTAGGACTAGTTACTAATTTGGTTAAACATAGATCAAACAATTTCTGTTCTTCCAACTTAACGAGAAATATTTAACATCTCAAGCTTGATTCTTTTCTTTTTGGAGGCACCAAGAACTACTTAACTGGTTTTTTTTTTTTTTTTTTTTGGGGGGGGGGGTTAACTTATCATTGAAGTATTTACCTTGGTTATTGGGACAGTCATAACTCATAACTGCTCTGAAGAATGTAATAATTTCATAAAATCCCTTGCAGATATTTTTCCATATCTGTAGTGTTAATTCAGATACACAAAAGTTTAGTGTATTATAGCTTTTACTTATGTAATTAAAGTTTCTTATGCTCTCCCTCCAAATCCTCCTGATTTCAAAAAGTGGGCTTGGTGGACCCTTCAATTTCCTCTCCCTCCTTTGAAAAAAACTCTCAAACGAAGGAAAATGGTACGTACCCTCTCCTCTCCCTCCATTCTCCTCCATCCAATGGATCCTAAGAGAACATGAAGTATAGTAGTGTCAATATCTTAAAGGTATAATGTGTTGAGAGTGAAGCAAAGAACACTAAACCCTGAAAAACTAATGTCTTTGGTTCCCAGCCTCCGATGCCCACACTGATGGGGACCATTGAACATTTCTGATGAGAATGTTTGAAAATGCATGAGATTTCAAAATAAGAATGTTTGATAATGCCTGAGATTTCAAAATATTGTCGAACTAGATACATATGCTCCACATAGTTTTCATTTTCACTGATTGATGATTGTATTATTTTTTCTTTCATATAGTTTCTGTATCCTTCACTCTTAGTTGAAGGACAATTTAATGGTACTTCATTTGTATTTTTAGGGGTTTGATGAATACATGAACTTGGTTTTGGATGATGCTGAAGAAGTAAGTGTGAAGAAGAAGAGCCGAAAGTCACTAGGTAATGCTTTTTCCTGCTAGAGTTTTGCATTTTGTAGTCTTGTTTTCCTAATTTTTCCTTTCATTTCCTTTTCCTTCTTTTCCTGCCTAAAGTTATATTATCAAACTCTTCAGGTAGGATTCTACTGAAAGGGGACAATATAACTCTTATGATGAACACGTAAGTAGATGTTCTCTCTCTTTTCAGGCACAAACTTGTCTTAAATATATATTTTTCCCTAAATATTCTTTTACCTCGTCTGTTCAGGGGAAAATGATGATTAAGGGAGCAGTGGGCAGGGGGTTACTTCTGAGTTTCCCATCTCATGGTGTATTATAGGAAGTGTCTCAGGGACAATGACATATTGGATAGCTATTTATTTTGTATGTTGTCTAGTTAACTATTCTAAATATCTTTGTCTCTCTCCTGTTTTGCTGAGATGTTGGTGCAATTCAAATTATATTTTCAGCCAAATGTAGCATTCATACATAATGTTGCAATATTCCATAGTATGATAAAATTTTCAAATTTCAGTTACTAGAATTACAAATTGGAAAATATTTCAATGCCAATACAAGCAGAGCTGCTGATACAAGAAGAACATTCCAGCAAAAGAAAGAAAGTACAAGTGGAGCTGGATATAAACAGTAATATATATACTGCAAGAGCAACTAGAACAAAAGACATGAATAACAACATGAATTTGTGAAGCAGGTTTATGGCTGTAGGCGAAAAATGTAAACATCAATCACTACTAAGTAACGCAGACTGTTCTGTCTAGACCAAACTCCCTTCAACTTTGTCCATGGATGGGAAGTGCATTAGTGCATGCTGCTTACTGTTTTTTTTTTGTTGGACAGCAAGGCTTATTATTATCAACTCACACCAGATATAGGGGGTATCAACAAAAACCTAATCTAACTCATAGACTAGACACTATAATTTGAGGAACACAAACTCTTCAATAGCAGACACCTCTCCAATTTTCCTTAGGGTGACACTGTTTGGTTCTTCGTCTACACCAATAGCCATAATGGCCCTCGTCCTCCTAACAGTCCTTCCCACACTCATAAAGCTAACATTCACATTGTTTTCACCCAGAATTTTTCCAACTCGGCCAATCATGCCAGGTTGATCTACCTGCCGGCAGAGGATAAGGTTCCCTTCTAGACTCACATCTACACCAAAGGATCCCACACTTGTCAGGTGGGGTATCCCATATTTCACTTTCCCCTCGATGCTTATATTGCCATTCTCTGAAACAGCACTAGCAAATTTAGAATCCACGTTTGATATTTGCACCTGGATTGAATGAACAGGAAACTCGGGAGACGAGTCAGCGACTACTATCCTTTCCTCAGTTATACGAAGCCCTTTCTGCTTGGCAGTGAAATCTGCATTGACAAGGTTAACAAATGATGCTGATATTGGTTCAATGATTCCTTTTGTGATCATAGCTCGGAGAAGTCTTGTGTCCAGGTCATCTGGATCTCTAGCTGAGCTATAAACCACCTTCACAGATTTGATTCCTTTGCCTCCAGCCACTAACTGTACAGCTAGCCTACCCAGCTTCTCAGCTAGCACAACATAAGGAGCCAACTCTAACATAACCTGTCAACACAAACTATGTTTAAGCTGAGTTTCCCTATGGAATTAGTTATGGGGTATATCACAAGAAGTTACATAGCTAGTTTTACCTCGGGGGCAACCATTGGAGCATTAACAGCAGTTGCAGAAAGTTCCCCTTTCAATGCTCCAACTACAGCCTCTGCTATTTCAATAGCTACTCCCTCCTGATATGATACAATTGAATCAGATAGCCAGGTTAGAAAATGTGAGCATTTGAAATGAAAGCTATGAGCAACTGGGGATGAATATAATGTGGTAGGTGCCAAAGAAAATATACCTGTGCCTCCTTTGTGCTAGCTCCAAGGTGAGGTGTAACAGTGACATTCTCATGCTGCACTAACTTACTATCTTTAGGTGGGGGTTCTTCTGTAAAGACATCAAGTGCAGCCTGCATACCAATATAAGAATCAAATCATGAAGAAGAAACTGAAAGAATGTGGATGATATTTCCCTCATATAGAGCATTGAGAAGCACTAGAATAATATAAGAAAGGCACGTTATCCCCTGAAGTACTCCTCAGGGGATATAAGAAAGGTAAAGGCCTGACTCCTTCCTAAAGTCAGGAGATGGTCAGCCTTGGTTAACTCATAACACAGAACAACTCTTCCTTGCTTTCATGAAGATAAGATAATTATTGTAAATTCAATAGCCCCTCCCTTAATACTTTCTTTTTTCTCTTTCAGTTGTAAGATATTCTAAAAGAGTTATAAAGGAGCTAGACATTGGGTGAGTTAGACTAATACGCTTCTCCCCAAGCTTTTTGGACTACTGCCAGAGGCCACTTCACTCCCTTCTGAATCCTTAAGGCAGCTCCGTTCGTGAACCATACTAGTGGTCACTCCATTAAACTCGAACTCTATATAGCTACATGTTACATGGGAGATCCCCTGGGCCCCATTTTACATCTAGCTCCTAACAAGAACTCAAACTATGAACTCCTATTGCTCATGCCCCAGACCAATGGTGCACTTACATCCCGGCTCAGTCTAGTTCATAGTGCTTTATCGGTTCCCTTGAGTAACACCTGGGGATGGTACAAGCTTGCTATATAGCATAGAAGAAGTCTAATGCATAATACCGTCCGGCAGGTGCGATCTGCCCGTTGGTAAAGCACATATGCAAGACAAGGAAGACAAGACGGCTGCAATTGGTCTAGTATAAATCCTATTCAAAAACGCTTGATGTTTAGGACTACCGAACACAATTAGCGCTGCACTATTCATGTGAAACGATAGCAATAGCGGCTCCATACTGGTAATAGTCAGATAAGGCAAGTGTTCCACACCTGTGGAACACTCACCATATCTGTGTCGATTGTAAGAGATACTATACCTGAGCAACTATTCCACTGTCAAGTGCCCTCACTAATGCATCTTCATCAATAACTCCACCCCTAGCAACATTGACAATACGGACTCCTTTCTTCATCTTTGAGAAAGTTTCATCATTGAAGACCTTAGAAGTAGTTGGAGTGAGTGGCATATGGAGAGAGATGAAATCTGCAGTAGAAATGGCCTGATCGAAAGACACCAAATCCACGCCAACAGCGCGAGCTCTATCAGCTGGGGCATATGGGTCATGAGCAATGACATTCATCCCTAAGCCTTTTGCACGCCTCGCAACTTCAGATCCAACTTTTCCAAATCCCATAACTGCTAATGTCTTCCCAACCAGAGAAACTCCAACATACTTGCTTCTTTGCCATTTTCCTGCCAAATTGTGTCTTGTCCAGTCAGAACACCTTGCAGCATATAATTTTGTTTGTGTGAAGAATAAATGTTTTAACTTTTACACCCAATATATAATAAATTATAAATTAATATTAATAAGAGACATCTATGATCCAAGTTCTGATAATATCTAGCACTCTAGCATAGCCACAATTACACACGAACCCACTTGGGAGTTTGGCAAAAGAATCTAGTCGAGTATATGTCAGAAAGTAACAAATCAAAATCCAAAGAACTAACATCCAAAATTCACTCTTTTTGCAGACAGAAAAACTCAAAAAAGAAAGAAGCGGAAATTCGACCCTGCCAGGCAAAGCATGAGATTTTACATTTTTCTTCTTTTTCAAAAAACATACTTTTACATATAATTTCACTTGCAGAGGCTTACTAATCACAATTCAGATCCTATATTCTGCCTACCAAGTTACCAACCAACAGATCCATAATGCCTAATGAAAAAAATTAATGATTAAATACTAATGTTCTTAAAATTTTGAGCTTTTGTGGTGCTCTCTGGGAAAAAAGTCAAACTTCTAACAAAAATGATAGGAGCATAGATAGAACTATAGAACCCAGAATTCAATTTTTTACCAGCTTTCATGGATGCATCTGCCTGTGCAACATTTCGCGCCATGGCTGCGAGCAGAGCAATCCCATGCTCTGCTGCCGCAACAGTGTTTGCAGTTGGGGCATTAACCACAAGACAACCAAACTCGGTGGCTGCTTGCAGATCCACATTGTCAATCCCAACACCAGCTCTTCCCACAACTTTCAATCTTCCTTTTGCAGCCTCAAACACCTGCCTTGTCACTTTGGTACCACTCCTTACAATCAAAGCATCAAAAGATGAGATCTTTGAGTTTAGCTCGTCGGGTGAAAGGTCATACAAGCATTCAACGTTGCCAAAACTACGTAAAACTTCAAGACCAGCTTCTCCAAGTTTCTCGGAGACAAGGATGGTTGGTGTTGAAATCGAAGACAAGGTTTCCAGATCTTTGGAGGTTAAGACAGAGGTTTGGGATGAGTCAGTTGTTTTCAAGACATTGTCGACGACCAAGGAACGTTGGAAATTATGTGAATATGATTTAGAGAGTTTTAAGGAAATGGGTATAGAGGTGGTGTTGAGGAAAGAGAGGAAAGAGGACTTTGAGGAAGGTTTTGAAGAAGATGAGGAGGAGGTGAAGGCAGGGTTGAAAGTAGGGTTGGTACAAGCAAAGGATGCCATAATGTGAGGAAAATGGAATTTGATGCTTCTTTGATTTTCTGTTTTCTTGATCTCTGTGTTTCAAGGAGAGGGAATGGTCTCAAAAGTTATTGGGAGGTCTTATAATAGCTTTTGAATCCCAACTTAGCAGCAATTAAATTATGCAGTTATGCATAAGCGTATCAGAGCAGCTGCACCCAATAATAGAAAATTCTTGGAAAGTAAGGGGTATTGTTGGGTGGAGAATCTTTTGCAACAGTCACACTACACACAAGTTTAGGGGAAAAAAAATTGCTTTCAACAGATGGTAAAAAAAAATAAAACTTTTTTTCTCAAGAGAAAAGAAGAAAAAAAAAATACACAATTCCTTCCCTTATCTGAAAATAATTCTCTAAATCTTGTGGGTCTCTTTTTGTCCTTTGTTCTGTTTTGTGTTTTTTTTTTTTTTTCCCTTTTGGTAAGAATTATTTTATGTTTTAATTTTGTCAATGTTGTTAATTTTACCACTTTCATGTTAGTGGCATAATAAATCTTCAAAAATATTATTAGATGAGTCACAACTTTTAATAATATCTGATTAATTTTAAAGATGTGATTCTAATATTATGATATTAGAGTCATTCAATTTTTTATAGTGCAATGATTAACCAAGGGGATGAAGGGTTTTGTCAAAAGGTACATAGCCAACTTGCATTTCAATTTTCAAGTCTATGTCAATATCTATGTCTATGCTACACTGATTGCATGGTGCAAATATGGTTGGTTTGGAATAGGGGTGAGTCAAAAACCATAGTATGAGATTATGATTTAAGATCATATTTATGCCTTGTTATATTTTTATAGTGTGTTTAAATTATTTAAAATAATTATGATCTAAAAAGTAAATTTGTGTATAAATTACTAAAAAATTATATTCTTTAATTGAAAAATATTTCGTTGCTTGATATATTTAGAGGCATAAAAAGAAGATAAAATTGGATGACAATAAAAGGCATAAAAAGGAAGAAAAAAAAGTGGGACCACGTCGTGGTATACTCACTATTCTTGGACACAACCTAAATAATTAAGCTGGGAGCCACGGTGATCCAAACGGACCTTAACACTTTTATGGTTATGATTGATGCATTCAGATAATAATGAAGCACAATCACCCGTTTGTTAGCTTCAGTCTTATTCGGATCTTAAATTTTTGAGTTTGAAATTTATTGTTATTCATATTAAATATCCTTTATCTTTGCGTTGAATTAGAAGCAAAAGATGAATTTTTTTTTTTTTTTGTTTAAGATAGAGAGTTAATTTTATAATCTAAATTCAGACTAAGACTAAAGAGAGTTGAATATGCAGATCTAGCTAAGTTGATGTTTAAGAATCAAAATATTAAAAAAAAAAAAAGAAAAAAAAAGAGGCAAATAATTGCTCATATAAGAGCAAGATGTAGGAACAGCATTTTATAAAGTAATTTACTAATTAAACCTAAAATGAGAGGAATATTTAGTATAATTATTTGACTAATCAAAAAATATTTATTGAGGTCGAATAAGAATAGTATTATATGCGTTTGGCATGTGCTCTTAGACTGTAAATTTTCAATGTGCCCCTCTACCTACCAATAAACCCTTGTCCCACCACACCACCCCACTTGCATTCACTCATTTCCTCGTAGGTCCCTACTCATTGATTAATTGATTTGATTCAACTGGAATCATATGCACAAACTTCTCACTGACACTAATCAATATGGACTCAAGCTGGCCAAATCATACATATTGACAATCTTGAGGTTTATAGGGGAGAAGTGAGAGATAAAATTTCCATCTAGTTAATTGTCACTGAGAATCAATCCTAAATGGTTGAAAGTTTTAAGGAGTTGCTTTTGTCGAATTAACAGTGGTTAGCTATATTGATATTGTTTGTGAGAACTAAAAAAATGGTTCTTCCATACAGTCAGATTGAAGTGAGAGGATCATTGTCTGAAATTTTTGTTCTATATGATAAGTGCATTCCTACGTAGACTATGAAACTGATTAGGTTAATGTTGCTCTCAGTTAAGAAATAATACTCATATAAGATAAAAGTAGTTAAAATATAAACTTTGAGATAAATAACATAATATACAAAATATAAAATGAGTAGATATGTTATAAACTCAAGTTGCATCAATTGAAGTGAAAATGAGAAAAAATTATTTACGATAATTTTGATATTGTAGTGAGGAGATGTAACTTGATACACGTGTAATAGGTTATATGAAATAAAGAGAGACTAAAATTACTTGAAAAGAAGTTGTTGAAAATTATATTATATTATTGGAAAAAAATATGTACATATATATGAACCCTATTGATTAAAATTTTAAGTTTTAGTTGAGTGTCAAAAATTTTTCTCCCGTTCAGTCAAAATTGCATTCCCTACAGCAGAAGTAACAAAGACAATTAAACCATTTTTATAATTGGTCGTGAAAGAAAACTGAAAATTAATGTGGATAATGAACTTGGACTTAAAGCAGAGAACAGACAGCTACCTACCCCAACATCCCCATAAAAAAATCTGAATCTGGGTACGGATGAGGTAAGGAAAAGGAAACAGAATAATTGAGGAACTTGCCAAGAAGTTTTGCTTCTGAGGTTGAGTGTCTGATTTATTTTGTTACTAGTTAGAGTATTTGTTTTTAAATAAGAAGGATCATAGCGTTACCCAATTTATTTCATCAATTAAATATTCAAATCTCCTAATCGATATTATTATAAGTAGTTAGTAAATGGTAACTTTATTTTGTTACTAATCACAACGAAGAAATATAAGAATACAAGTCTATGACTTCCATTAATATTTTACTAATTAAGACTTTCTACTAGAAACAACTGTGTTTTAGTTAGGGTGTGATAAATGAGTTTGCGTAGGGTTAAAGAAAACTTCGAAGAGATGCTATTCACCATTCAAAGCACAAGACAATTATCACTCATATCTTTTAGACCTTTAAGATTTAATCAAGTGGGGAATTTACTTTGCCAGTGAATAAAAATTAGGTCTTATTTTAAATTTTTATGTAAAACTGTCACTTTACATGGTATTATAACCTCTGTGATCAAATGATTAGTAAATAAATTTGCTCATGGTAAAAAATTAGACTTATTTTAGAGATCTCACCTAACTTAAGTTATAGATCAAAATTTAAGAAAATTTATCATTGGGACAAATAAAAAGAAAGCTACTAACCCCACCTTTTATGCTTTGGGGTCCATATCTAAATTAATGAGCTGGTAATTAACCGCATCTGTTACCTAATCAATTCCACAAAAACTGAGATGCTTCATAATGCAACTGCTATCATTAGTATGTTTGATCAAAAAGCTCTTATCAAAAATAAAAATAAAAATTTGTTTGATCAAAAAGCTTCTTTTCTTGGTAAAGAATTGGTTTTTATACTATGGAAAGCTCCAAGAAATTCACAATTTGGTCAAAGGTTCTCCTTTATGTTCAAACAGTTCATATTTTGGAATTATTAGCATGCATAGAGATTGGAGATCTCGCATCACACTAGTTCTAAGAACTTCTCAGTGGCTGACACTGACACTGACACTTTGGCAAATATTTTGGTGGTATTATATGAATAACATCAATAATTTTATAAATAAAAAAGTTGAGCAGGTCACTGGTGTGGTGTTTTATGCTCAAGAAATATTCTGCAACAGAGACAAAGCTTTATAATATATGCGAGACCTCGAGTCATATACTTATCTTAATTTCCATGGATATTTGATGTCCCACCATACTGTAGATAACTTTTGGTTATTTTGTACCCAACAAATTGGTGCTTTTGCTTGACAATATCATGCATCGTTTATGCAGCAGCAGTTATATATGAAACTCTGATGCAACCTCAAGTATAGAGTTTGTCTATGTATGTATGTATACACATTCAATAACAAATATGGTGATTACAATTTCAGCTAAACCAGGAAGCTACATATCAAGGGACCGGGGGGGGGGGGGGGGGGGGGGGGGGGGGCGCGGGAGAGAGCAGTACATTGACCAATCCTACCTCACCTGTTCAACAGTTTACCATTCTTATGAATACTTTCATAACATGTCCATCAAGAACCCAAAATTTTTTAAGTCACAAATGAACACCTTCATTCCTTAGGTGTTTTAGATACAAGCATACATGCATTGACTACAAAAATCAGAGGAGAACAAATCAACAAAAAGGAGTATGTTAAGAACATAAGAAGGTTTAATATAACTCATTTTTCAGTCAGAGTCGTTCAAACTGTTTCTATTCACTTTCTGCTACCACATTTTCTTATCATACAATCTTTTACTTTGAATTAAGGAATGAGCATATTAATGCTTGAAAGCATTTTAATCTGCATACAGAAATGCAAAAGTAGAAAAAAAGAAAAGAGGAAAACCAACACACGAACAAAAATCCCTACTTGCCAGAAAGTCAGACTGTCAGCTTAGTAAGGCATAAGTTCTTGCAGCTCAAAAGGGAATATGATCATTTATGTCTTGCCCTTTCTCTGATTATCTTCAGCCCAACATATCTGCTAAATAAACCAACATAATTGTGAACTTCTGCTTTAGATATTTTCCATAAACAAAAGTTATGAACAGTAGAGACAAAGACTTACCTTCCAAGCATCATTAGGGTAGCCTGAGGATTTGTTCCTGGTGATACACCAAAGACAGAACCATCAACAACACGGAGTGAATCAACTCCAACAACCCGAAGATCAGGATCAACCACCCTTCCCACAACACAGCCCCCATGGTAGTGCCATATGGTGCTGACAGTGCGGCGGCAGAAATCTGCCATCTGAACATAGTCTGATTGGTCAATAGGCAATGCAGGCCCAACAAACCTAAAATCTCGACCCCCTAACCAGTTTTTGAACTTGAAATCACTCATGGACCGGCTTCTGAGCACATCTCCAATCTGGCGTGTGCCATTGACACAGCGCTCAACATCAACGGGATTGTTAAAGTAATTAAATCTAACTATGGGATTCACTCTAACATCTGTTGAAGCCAATCTCAAGGAACCACTGGATGCTGGCCGGGCAATCTTCTCAATGAGGGTGGCCACTGTGAGATACAGAGGTGATGATGGATTGCGAATG
This sequence comes from Quillaja saponaria, assembly GCA_029379385.1. Lineage (NCBI taxonomy): Eukaryota > Viridiplantae > Streptophyta > Magnoliopsida > Fabales > Quillajaceae > Quillaja > Quillaja saponaria. The sequence continues at coordinate 22,200,970 of CM055611.1, forward strand.
AATACAGAAGGAGCAGGGGATGCAAAAGGAATGACATTAGAAGCTGCTTCTATGAAAGCTCCTGAATCAGTAATGCCAACCACTTGTATCAGTGAGTGCTCCAATGGAATTGAAGGCACAATGGAAATACCATTCCGCGGATTATCATAGAGAAACTGCCCAACATAAGGGTGATGATGAGCCACAGGAATTCCCCATGATGAGAGATAAAGCCGTGGCCCAATGCCACTTAGCAGCAATAGCTGTGGGCTTCCAATGGCACCAGCAGAGACAATCACCTCACCATGTTCACGTACTAGTGCATGGTGATACCTTCCCATTTGATCACGATAAACTACCCCAATTGCTGAAGGATTTGGACCTGTACTTGCTGAAGATGAAGCCAGTAGAATTCTTTCAACACTAGCATAGACAGCAACTTTAGTATTGGGTGCTCTGGCATATCTCAGAAGATCAGCAGCGCTGTGTCTTCTCCCCGTGGTATCAAATGTTGATCCTCCAATTTTTGTACCAACCTTATGATCCAAAGTAAACCCATTGTAGGGATCAACCCCTGATTCCAGTAATCCATCTCGAAAAGCTGATTGCCATGTCTTGAGCTCTGGCCTAAACACAATTTCCCTCTCAACCCACTCATATGATTCGTTCACAACCTTAAGATCCCAATTCAAACCCGAGTATCTGTAGAAATCTTCGTCAGCTCGGCTGTAAAACCCAGCATTTATAGCACTGCCGCCACCAAGAATGCGTCCTCGGGCATTTGGGACTCCATCTTCGGAGGTGAATGCTTGTGCAGGGGAATCATACGTGTTCACATTCGTAAGCGTGGTCAAGAAACCTTCTTGGGTCATCAAATTGGTTTTTCCATAAGCTACACCACCTCGTTCAAGCACGAGTACTTGAAACATATGAGACAGAGTCGCCGCCAACGGACACCCAGCAGTGCCACCGCCGACGATTATGTAGTCATAATAATCTTCCGCTGGAAAGCTTGTGGCATTGAGCACAAACTTCAGGTAGTCTGGGTCTGCGAAATTGAAGATAAAGAACCATTCTTTATAATAAGCACTTGAAAAAGAGTTCCTGTTTCACCACATTGTTTCCATTCCTCTCCCAAGCACAGTAACCAAGTAGGAGTTTTTAATCGAAGGAACAAGAAGAATGGTTTCACTGAATGTGTTTGTTGTGTAGTCGTCAGAATTGAAGAAAAAGAAAAATCCCATGTGGGTCTCGGTCTAAGCATTATGAAGTTGAACAGACGAGCTAAACAGTGTAATCAGAACAAAAAAGACGAAGCTTTCCAAGAAAAACCAAAATACGAAAAAGAAAAAAAACTCAACTTCTGCATTTTTTTTCAATTACAACTATCCTTCTTTTCCTAAAATTTCTCAGCAACCAAACGGACGTGAAAAACATAACTCATATAATGGAAAGAAGACGCGCATGAATTTATAAGAAAAAGATTTACCTTGGTTAGGCTGTTGAGGACGGGCATAGCAAAAGACTGTACTGTAAAACACCAAGAACGCGATATATTTTACACTAAACCATGTGGGTCTCGACATTTTCTTGGAATCTCTAGGAAAGTGAGTTTTCTTGGTGTTCCTTGCAGATGAGAGACGGAGAGGGAATCCGGGAATTGAAGGAGGGAAAGGCTACTAGCAGTAGCGGTAAAGAGCGAGGACAGTCTCTTTTGGTTAGAAATTCAGTTGGTGATGGATTTATAGTGATGCTTTGATGGATATCCTCTGCGATAGTGTATAGAAGCGTTCTGACACTAATCCTATAATCTGTGACACAGTGTACCTGGTCTACACAAATTAAACGTGGAGAAGATTTGAAAGGGAAAGTTTTTCATTTGTTTTTTGTACTTTTCTGGTTCGTCTCAGGGGATCACTCTCTTCTCCAAGAAATTGATAATTTGGTATCATATTTTTCGTTTGGGTGCCCTCAAAAATTTTATAGCCACGTCCTATTAAATACATAATAATACTCCCTATTAATTTTTAATATTTTTCAGATTTATAATAAAATAATAACATCACCATAAAACAACTATTTATTATTCTCTTTTTACTTTATTCCTATAACTTTCTTATCTACCTTTTTCTTTATTCCTATTCCTTTCTTCTCTACCTTCATATTATCTAATGCTCATTCTTATTTTATTTGAGAAAATAACACATTTTATTTCTTCATATATTAAAATTTGCTTTAAAGTTTACTAATTTTATATTTTCTTTCATTATCTCTAATTCTAAATGTGACAAAAATTAATCTAGTAAACATCAAATTATATATTAAAATAAAGCAATAACTTTTTTTTCTTTTTAGATGGATCATAGATCTAATATTTTGTTGGGTTCATAAAATTGAGATTATATCCTCTCTTTTTTTCTAATTTAGTTAATTAATTAAATAAATAAAATTTTATTTTTTCACAATTATTTGAATATTTATGAACTTTTTTATCATGAAAATTATTAGAATAAATAAGGCATATGGCTTCCTCTTATAAGGTTTAACGAAAAAATATGCCATCCTAGGTGAAGAAAAAAATTGTTAATGAATTGAGTTTTAGACAGATGGGATAGTAAATAAGAGAAAAAGTAAAAATTGGATTATAACTGTTAATTATTATATAAATAAAAATTTTGACAGTAACGATAAATTCACCTTTTTTTTTTTTGATGATAATAATTTTGTATTACATTGGGACGGGTGCAACTTTTGCTGACGCTGTTAACAAATGTAATTAACACTTATGCAGCTTCGATAAAATAAACAACGTTTTGTTAAAACTTGGCATTATGGGCAGTGAGGTGGGAAACACAGCGGATTACACTTGTTTCTTTGTAGATTCGACACTCAAACGTGGACACCGTTTCAATGTCACGCTCTCAGCCTTATCCCCTTCTTCAAGTTGTGGGTGGTGAAGTGAATTGATGAAAGGTTGAAGGAAACTTGTGTTACAGTTTCCTTTTGGGCTTTTGGGCCTTTGTGGCTGAACCCAATTTTATTTCACATCTTTCTTCCCACCCAGGATAGAAAAGCCATAACTTTCAGTATTTCTCTCTCGCTGGGGTCATCTTCTTTTGCCTTTTGCGTCTCAAAGTCAAAATTGTTGACAAAGCACAATCTTAAATCTTAAGCAGTTACTTTCGATCGCAAATTGTTGCTAAGCTCTATGGGACATTGCCTCTCACACTATGTATCGCAGTTTCATTTTCTTTTGATATCTTACCTGAACTCATTTCAGCTTTGAGTTTGGCAGAGTTCTCCACAGGAAATATACAGCTGGTATTGTTCTCTCTCTCTCTCTCACACACACACACACTCTTGGATGGTTTGTAGTTTAAAGGATGGAAATTGTTAATTGGTGGTGACAATCGGATATATATTTATATATATGTATGATGCTGGCATGTAACTCTTTGATGTGGGATTTGAGAATATCTTGTCAATTTATATCTGGGCTGATAACAAACTGAGTGGGAAAGCTACTTGTATTATGACTGACTTGAATTTATGCCAAATTTTGGATTTTTAGTTCATTCCTATCATTTTTGAATTAGCGGGTTGGATTAAAGTTGACAAGTCTTTCTGAGTTCCACAGGCTGTAGTTATGAACTTTCTTCTGTAATGGCATGGTATATTTCCGTATGAGAAACAAGTGTTAAAAATATGGTTATATTCTTTGAATCAGCTGAGAGTAAATAAGCTGTCTAAGCTATGGCGATGTATATGTTGAAAATTAAGATTCAGCAAGCTTTTTTTTCAGTTCCATGAATTACAAAATATGGTTCATCAATTCTTGTTTCATACAGAGTTCAGTTTAGGGAAATTTTCTTCCTAGTCAACATGGATCTGAATGATCTTAACAAGGTCTGGGAAATAAGACCTCTAAAGAAGATTGGAGAAAATGATGCTAGAAATATTCTAGAAAAAATTGCTAAACAGGTGCAACCAATAATGCGCAGACGGAAATGGAAAGTCCAAGTTCTTTCTGAATTCTGGTACTTGATTTCTATTTCCTTTGATTTGATGTGTTATTCTTCTACTTCACATATTTCTTGAGCTTATGTAAAGTCTTAGAATGCAGTCCTGCCAATCCATCACTTCAAGGATTGAACATAGGTCAAGGTGCTGAGGTAAAGCTTAGACTGAGGAGGCCAAAAAATGAATGGGATTTCTTCCCTTATGAACAGATTCTTGATACTATGTTGCATGAGCTCTGCCATAACGAATATGGTCCCCATAATACTGATTTTTACAACCTATTGGATGCTATTAGGAAGGTGATACTCTTTTTCTCCTTTCATAATTAATAACTATATAGTTTGACCTTTACTCAGCATATACATAGCAATGATATTCAATGCCTTAGTAGAGAAAATTATTTTCTAATTCATATGCATTTCATATATAAAATTCTCTGGAATCAGGTTGATTCCCCAAACTTGAAAGACATCTAAATTTGAGAATAAAAACAAAGCCGTTCTTGTGGCCACCCTTGTTTTCAGTTAAATTTTTCAACAGATGATAGTTGTCTCAACATGGGGATAGATGTATTACAGAAATTTCGTAAGTTGAAGACGCTTATTCATGTAGCTACCAATAAAAGAAGATTACCATTAGTTCGACTAATTTCTAACTTCTTTTCTACTATAAATTGGTAACCTTAACTAAGACATTATCCAAGTTTTCATTTGTATTGACTTCTATCTTCTATGTTATTGCGTGCTTTCTTGGAAGTCTTGGTTGTAAATAACTTCATCCATTTAATTCAGTCCTACTGTTGTCTGATAAGAAAGAGATCAATTCCTGTGGATTTTTGTAGGAATGTGGAGAATTGATGGCTAAAGGAATAAGTGGCACTGGGCAAGGATTTGACCTTCCTGGAAGACGTTTGGGTGGGTTCTCCCGTCAACCACCTCTGTCATCAATCCGCCAGTCTGCATTGGCTGCTGCAGAAAGCAGAGCACGCCATGGAGCTTTATTTGAATCAGGACCTAAGCGTTTAGGTGGTGATAGAAACATTAAGGCTGCTCTCAGTCCAATACAAGCTGCAGCTAGGGCTGCAGACAGGAGACTGCATGATGATTTATGGTGTGGATCAAAATCTATGGAGAGTGAGACTTATTTACAAGAAAAAACTGGATCTTCAACTGGACCTTCTGAAATGCCAAAAACTTCCTTGTTTTCTCAAGGTTTATCAGTTCAAACTCCACCAGTTGAATCTGCCCCTGCCAAGGAAATACTAAAGGATGGAGAAAATTGGCAATGCAAAACCTGCACATTGTTGAATCAGGTAAGATTTGTTTGTTTGTTTGTGTGCTCACTGCTCAGTAACTCTGATGATAATGGCATGTCCATAATATTGTTCTCATAAATATATTTCTCTCCTTTTGTGTCCAATAAAAGTTTTGGTGGCGGCATATGAAGTCCTATGGAAGCCTATACTACTCATATATTCTCATAAATATATTTCTCTCCATTTGTATCCAATAAAAGTTTTGGTCGATGCAATTTTATATGTTCTTATTTTTAAGCATTGGAATAGATTGTTTTTCTGTCCATATCTTTACAGTGTTAATTTGATAGCTGCATTTGTGGCGAAGGATCTGTAAGTTGTGGAGCAAAAACTAGCCCAATCAGAACTTGGAGAACATTTTATGTGGAACCTGTATACCATGCTAGTTCCTCGTTGTCTCTATGTGAATATGGAGTGCCAACTGTACATATCATCAATGGACCCCATATGAATGTAGAGAGAAAGGGGTTACCCAAGCTGTATACCTGTTACACAAGTTATCTTCTCCATTATATTGATAAGTTTGTGTCTTTAAGTAATATTATTGGTGAGTTGTGCTGTTGAGTTGGCGGTGGATTTTTTCAGATGGTCATGTTGTTGGGTTTGATATACATGGATTGAGGTGTTTCCATGGTGACTGTTTGTTTAATGATTTGTGGATTAGTCAGTTAGTCAGATGGTGGACAGTTAAGATTCTCCTCTCTTTCTCAGTAGTAGAGTGGGTAGAGTAGAGCTTTCCCTTTCCATCCATTGATTGTAATGAAGTAGATAAAGGTGTAAATTGGTGAAGGCTTAGGAAAAAGTCTAATGCTTCAACTGAATGCAGAGGGACATGATAGAAAAATGAAGCAAACTTGAAGGGCCAAAAGTGTGGTACAAGCTTAAAATGAAGGGGAGACGTTAACAAATTCTTGAGTCAAAATTGTTAAACCTGATAAGTTTCAGAGCTGGAATTTGAGTGAGGAGTCTGTTCGTTTTTCTACCAACACCGTTGATACCTATGATCTTTTAAAGCTGTCTAACTAAATAGTAGATCGTAAAATGATGTTGCAGTTTTTGCAGATGACTATTAGTAAATTGGCTTCCAATGCAAAGCTTTGGTTGTCTCAACTTGTCTGAAATAACACTGGCAACTGCTTTGAAATGTATGAATTATTATATTGAAAGAGAACATGAATGTGAGACTTTTGTGCATTGATGGATTTAAATTCTAATCCCTTGGGTTATCGCAGTCACTGGAACCAATATGTGAGGCTTGTGGAACCCAGAAACAGGAAGATACTGCAAAGTTCAAAATTTGGACTTGCAAATTTTGTACACTACATAACAGTGTTGAGCTGGATAAATGCCTAGCTTGTGGAGAATGGAGATATTCATATGGCCCACCAATCTCTGCTCGCACGCCCTATGTTGGCAGTTGAGAGGAAAGAATGTGAAGATTTATGCAGACTATTGAAACTTATATATGTTGAACTCTATAGTCTGATATCAAAGATTCTGAACCTCCTGTACAGAGTTCTGAAAAACCATTGATAAACATAGATTGCAGGATACGAAGCAGCAGGCAGACTTTGCAGACTTTATACGCATAATGCATGGATGTAATTTTATATATAGACAGACTTCTGAAAGCAATTGTAATTTACATTTGCCATAGTTGTTTTTAAGAAAGCTAAAACTTATGTAGACGCTTGCCAACAGATAATGTGAAAATAAGGATGCAAAGATGTGTAGTTAAAAGCCTCGAGTATTGACTATACAGCTTCATTTTGTAGTTTTTGGCATTAGCTGGACAAAACTCAAAAAGCCTCCAAATATGAACTCATCTGCATTTTACAGTCAAATGGTTATTATCAAAAAGTTGGACCAAGAAGCTCACTCAGACCAAAAAGGGTTTTCTTAAACCTCCCCCAACCCACCACAAAAAAAAAACAAAAAACAAAAGGTTTAGCTAGTTGCACAACTTTGGGGCCGCAAGCCAATAGAAATACCTAGAAAGGCAAGCCTGGATGCAGGGCTGAGGGGGTACTCCGGGTATATACTACTAGCAAATAGCAATAATACACAGGGCTGACTTATTGAGTGGGTGCTGTGTCCACAATGATGGCATGAAGATGCAAGGAAATGAATGAGTAGTCTGACTTTTTCTGCAATGAATGTTGAACCAAACCAATTGACAAGTCAAGCAGAAGCATCAAACACATTGCCTCCCCTTCACACTACTAACACATGAAAAGGGAGTGAAGGCTGTTGACTTTCATCATTGACTTTAAGGCAAACCAGATTTCAACTCAGAACAGAAAAGTCTACTCACTTTGGATACGGGGCATATGCAAATCTGAAGGAAAGGAAAACAACACTGCTAGCATGACATAAGCATAAACCGTATGACTTCTCTAATCTTAATTCTTATGTATGTCTTTGTCAACACATTTCATACTCCACGGAAGCAAGTGGGTCCATGAATGATTTATAAATTCATGATGAAAGAAAAAGTACAAACATTAAAAGGGCTTTTGCTATACACTTTAGCTTTTTATATGTAAATTTAAATTATAAAATATTCAATCTGATTTTCAAAAGGGAATTGATTAATATGTAAATGTAAGGAAATTGTTAGGTCTTCTCAGTTCAAGAATTCATTACTTCATTTTCTTTAAAATTGTTAATAAAATTAAAGAGTGATTAAAGCTGAACTTCTAAATAAAACCTATTGAAGAATAACTCTTTATTATTTCAAATTCATGATCAAAATATTATTATACACCAGTATCAATGTTGATATTTAACCCTTGACAATAGAATTTTGTCCTTCACCTCAATGAATCATTTCATTGCCTATTCATTAAAACATTTTGCTGGGGCCTATATAAATTTAATTGGATATCAGATTGAGCTAGGCATACACAGTCCATCCCAGTTGGAAAGTAAAATTCACGTCTTTTTCCATATAGGTTGTACCTTTGGGGATGAGTTCAGTCCTTTTACAGAGTAAAGGGTAAAATATTGGAAATAGTGTACAATCAATCCAAAGGATCCACAAATCGAAAAATAAACCATAATGCGCTGGAAAATAACTTTCTTAAGGCAAAAACAGTGTGGCGTCCAGAACTCCATTAAGATACCCATTGCTTTGGTGGAGCATTTCAATTACTCTACAGCCATTTACAAGTATCACATTTTGCAACCTCATTCTAAACTATTCCTTGAATCTGATTGGTCCACACTGCCTGACGCTCTCTTTGATGCGCGTGTCGTACTCTCATTCACATTAAATCTCAATTCCCTATTTTGATGGCAACCCCTTCTCTCAGTCTAAAATTCCCATCAGTCCCCAAATTCTCATTCTATTTCTCACAATCTCAGAAACTCTTTCCCTTTTTTTTTTTTTAAATAATAATAATTTATTTTTCATTTTCTTTGTTGGTGTTGTTTGATTTCCTTTCCCTCTCTTCCAAGAACCTTCTGTCTGTCACTCTCTTCCATGCATTGTTTACATGAATTCAAGCACCAAACCTTGTTGGTGACTTTCATGGAGAAACCCATTTTATAGTGGGGGTGGTTGTTTTTTTTATTCTTGTGGTTAATATTTGTTTGATAGAGATAGAGAAACCCAAGTTGGCAAAAGGGAAAATTTTATTGAACCGATTCGCCACCGAGTCATGAGACCGATTCAACCGCCCCCGGGAACCGGGACAGCCAATCGGGACCGTTCACGTCGTCGCCGGGACTTGACCTTACCGTTACCCCAACGTGACCCATCATCATTAGCGGTACCTCTTCCTTTGCCTCCTGGCTCCAACTCAGCTCCGTCAACGAGTCACAACTCAGGCCCGAATCACCAACTGATCCACTTCTCCGAGCTCGAACGAGCTAACAGAATTGGTAGCGGAAGCGGTGGAACTGTTTACAAGGTTATCCACCGGCCTACTAGTCGACTTTATGCCCTTAAGGTCATCTACGGTCACCTTGAAGATCTTGTGCGCAATCAGATCTGCCGTGAAATGGAGATCCTTCGAGACGTCGATAACCCAAACGTCGTCAAGTGCCATGACATGTTTGATCACAACGGTGAAATCCAAGTCCTTCTTGAATTCATGGATGGTGGCTCTTTAGAAGGGACCCATATTTCCAACGAGCAACAGCTCTCCCATCTTGCCAGCCAGATTCTCACTGGCCTCGCTTATCTTCACCGCCGCCATATCGTTCACCGGGACATCAAGCCGTCGAACCTCTTGATCAACGCTCGCAAGCAAGTTAAGATTGCCGATTTCGGGGTGAGTCGGGTTCTGGCCCAAACTATGGATCCTTGTAACTCTTCGGTGGGTACGATTGCTTATATGAGCCCTGAGAGAATCAATACGGATCTTAATCACGGAAAATATGATGGCTATGCCGGGGATATATGGAGCTTTGGGGTCAGTATATTGGAATTTTACCTGGGTAGGTTTCCATTTGCAGTGGGACGGCAAGGGGACTGGGCAAGCTTGATGTGTGCGATTTGTATGTCTCCTCCGCCGGAGGCACCGGAGACGTCGTCTTCAGAGTTTAGAGATTTTATCCGGTGTTGTTTGCAGAGAGAACCGTCGAGGAGGTTGACCGCCGCGCGATTGTTGCAGCACCAGTTTATATCTCAGAACTATGGGCACCAGAACCAGGTTCATCAGAATCTTCATCAACTACTACCTCCACCTCAACCCCTTTCTTCTTAGTCTGTACTTGTACTTGTACTTGTACTTTTCTTTTTCTAATTTTAATTTCTTCTTCATCTTCTTTTTTCTGATAAATCCCTTTTCCGTAATTTTGATAGGATTTGATTCTGAGGAAAATTGGGGAATGGGTATGTTTCGGATTTAAATCAATCAATCTTGTCTTTGATAACGTTTACCAGGAAAGGAAAGAAAAAGTCTTATTAAGTAGCATATATTTTGGGTTCTTGAATTCATTGATTGATATAGTCATTGACAGATTACAGATTGTTGATGCCTTTAAGGTACTGAATTTTCTGCTTTCTTTTGCCATTTACCATTTATGGTCAAATCTTGTAGGGAGGGAAAATCAAATGTGAATCTTTGAGGTGCTTGAACTTATTTTGCGTACTGCAATAGATTAGATTTGCTCTTTGTAATATTAACCCACGAATCACTTATTTGTCCACCTATCATCGTGGGGATGACACAATAAAAAGAGAATGGTGCCCTGTTTTATCTTTTACAACCCTGCTTTATCTTTTACAGCCCTGCTTTTATCCTTGTCTCTGTACGGAAATGTGGATAGTTGGAGTAATAGCCATTACTCATACTTGGCCCAGCTTATGTGCTTTTACATTTCATTTTGCATTATGGAGGGAATGCTCAGGATATATGTTTACAAGTTTGAACTTTGAAGTCTCAGAGATAAGTGATATTTATTATTAGGACTTTGTAGATGGTCTGTACTTTGTACATGTAAATACTGAACTTTGGAGCGAAAACTTCGTTGTTTGTGAAAAGTAAGGACATGGTAATTATGAAGTGAGGCAGACTAAGTTTCATTGTTGAGGCCCCCATTTGGGGTCATTCCCTTAGCTTCTTACTACTTCCGAGGTATCATTTGGACATCATTTCTTATTATATCGCTTAGGCCTCAGACATCACTGATAACTTTATAAATTTCATTGTTATTTTAGCAGAAATCTATTAATGATGTTTGTGCAAAAGTGTTGTAAAAAGTTTGGCGCTGGTATTGTCCTCCTTGCTTTGAAGTCTAAAAGACTGTAAATAATTTTATTTGACCTTTTTTAGTGGTATGCTATAATGATTAGCAGTTCTTTCTATGTGTTAGTATTGTAGTTTGTTGGGGCTTTTAACATAAATAGAGGCTCTGAAGTGTCTGGAGTACATGTTATTTATGTTAAGAGCTCCAAAATTATCTGAAAGCGGGGTTGTATACTACAGTGCTTTCATTTTTGTTGGTAAATATTGTACAGTGCTTTTCACCCTTTGTTTCCTTGTCTATCTGATGTAGTAACCTGGACTTTGGTTGCTACAGGAAAACATTAAAGTATTTGCCAAATACGGCAATGGAATTCCGATCAGCAGGAATTTGCGTGTAGGTGGGGGATGGGGTGGGGGCTTGAAAGTGGGGGCTTCACCAACAGACGACAGTTATTTGTTAAACTCTTCTTCCAGATTGCAGCTTCCATAGTGCATGGCATAATCGACGTTTGACACACCATGGGATATCTCTTATTATCAAAGATTTGATTATGGTCTATGTAATTGGATTTGATCCTCATATAATAGGATCAAAAAGTCCCATAGAGAATGTGGATTACATTTTGGTTCTTTGTTTAACTTCCAACAAGCAATTTGATTACGATTACTATAATTAACCTTTAATGGGTAGCATTACATTCCAAAGGACCTATCATCTATGTTGAATGTTGTCTACAATTGAGGATGGAGCTGAACAATGACAATTTATTTCTCTTTGCCAAGGGTCGGTCACCTTCCAACTTTTGAAGTCAGATTAATGCCATAGCATCTCAACGTTTAAGCCAAATATGATGAACTTTTATTCATTGCATAAGTAAAAATATCAGGTTTAAATCAGTCAAAGTTTCAATCCTTCAATAATCAAATCTCGATAAGGACTGGGAGATTTTACTCTCATTCTCAACTTCTTTCCCATCCTGTCCTAGCTAGATGCAAGCAGCAATTAACTCTATGCAGCATGAATAAATAAACAGTTCTTTGGATGCCATTTGCTCCACCTTCCTTTGTTGGGTTAAAGCTGCTAGACTCACAAAGCAAAAATTTAAGTGGTGCTGTGATCTGAAGCTAAAGATCCGAATCTATTCTCAGCAGACCCAACTTTGCTGTCTCTTACATTTTCATTTTGGTTCTGAGCAGAGCAGGACTTGAAGTATAATTTGTAACCACACGATACCCTCATTTTCACTTTAGCATTTGGCCAAATGAACAGAAAAAAACTCACTTTTCACTAATTGTATATTCGATTTGAATGGCCTTTCCCTCCTCAAAGGACAAAGGCCATGTCACTTTGTTGCTTTCTTACTCTCAATTCAATAAGCTCTTCATTTATCAATGTTCTTTTACATGGAATATATATAACTTGATTCCCATACATATTGTAGCAGAGGCTATTAACATTATTGCATATAAGAAGCAAAAATTTTACCCAAAAAAATGTAAGAGGCAAAATAATTATCAAATGGATTGTTTTAAGATTTTCTACACAAAGACTTTCTATGAGCAGGGTAATTTCTTTTTTTAGGGTAACTAGAGAAGCACAAGAAAAACTATGGATTAGAACTGTGGCTCATAACCACATTGCCACTCTTCCTAACCCTTAATGGCACTAATTTTCTGCAAAATGAGTTTCTTGGTGTATATATATTTGTTTCAACCATGGTGTTGGGTGCCTTAAACTTGCCTGAATTGCATAACAGTATTTATGACTTAAAGACCTTAATGCCTTTTCTATCAACTAGTATTTCACATTATCATCTCTCACTCATACTTAATTTTGAACAACATTTGCTGTTATTAACTTTTGAACAACACGAATAGTAAATATTTATTACCTACGAAAATATGTTATAAACAAAATTCTCAAAAGTTATAAAGATTTATATGTTAATGACATATGAAAATAATTTATAACAACAAAATAATGTGTGAATAAATCGTATAAGTTCATGACAATTTACATCGTTAGTTACATATAGATAATATGTATGCAAATTGTTAATGATTTACATGTTAAATATAAAAAAGATTAGTTTGTCTGCAAATCATCATACTATGACATTTTAAATGTTAATTAAGTACTTTGTATTCAGATTGTTGTTTGATGATTTGTATGGTAATAATATGTTTGTAATAAAATCACCAAGGATTATGAAGATTGACGTATAAAAATAATTCGATTTGAAATTGGCAATGGTATTGACGATGTATATATTAATTAGATAGTTTATATTAAAATTTTAACAATTCAATATATATTCTAATTATACGGGATTAGTTTCATAATCACGATTAACATGACAATATTACATTCAGAAAATAGTTTGGAAATTGTTAAAATATATTAATAATCTACACGAATATTATGTTATATTTACCAAAATCCTACCTAACCCACTATCAAAAAACTCAAATCCACCTTGTGGTTGGTTGCATATTTAATATTTTGTTTAATTCTTATAACTAAGCTAAAAATTATGGATGATATCATATTTCTAGTGGGCCTTCGTAGTTTGAAGTTACTTTTTAAAACTCCTTATTACATCTTAGCAGGGAAAAGATATTACCTAATTTTCAATATATAATTACTACCAACTTTGACAGAAAATGTATTACCTAAGTTTTTAAAATTATGAACAAGAGAAAATCATATGAAACTACAAATAATCTTTAACTTAAAATTATTATAATTTATTCTAATCCAATTATTAAATACAGACAATATGACAAATTGGTAATAGCTTTCTCTTACTTTCAATTTTTTGTTTAACGTAGGTAACTTATACGGTACCCAATTAGAAAAGTTGGGTTCTTAATACCCAAGCTAACGTGGTAAAAGATGGACCGTTGATTTATCAATGAAATCATCCTAGGCGTTGAAAATTTATAACCTTTTACCTGCTGAAAGCATATTTATAAAAATTAGAATTTAACCCAACAAAATATTTGTATTCAAAGCAACAAGCACAACCAACTATAGACATTATTACAGGAATTGAAAGGAGAAAAGAGAGTAGATATAATAGAGTCCTTCACCCAAGAAAGTGCAAAGCTTTATCCAAGAGTCCTTCATCGATTATACAAAACAACGTTAGTATCAATCTCATTCGAATTGAACCTAGCAAACCTCTGATCGAACAGAGCTCCATTGCTCTGGAAACAGATGGTGATTTTCCTTCGATAGTCATGTGCACCCAACAAATTTCAGAAGGCATATTGATTGTGGCTACAATTGAATAGATTTTTGATCTCCAATGTAATTTAACATGGTGATTATATTTGATTTGTTCAAGTAGATAACAGATGAAAATATGCTCTATTTTTTACTATTGAAATCAGAGTGACGATGGGCTATTATCTTAGTTGAAGCAAAAAGGAGATTATAGATAAAATATGCATTGTTATTCTCTAGTTAGATTTGTAGCTTATGGTGTGGCTGTGTGGGTGATCGTAAATGATTCTAACTAAAATACGTATTATAATATTTCACATGTGTATTTCTCCACCGCAGTTTCCTGGTAGTGAATTTGTCCTTGATTTCTAATAGACAAATTTGGTTATTGTCTTACTTTGTAATTGTTAATTGAAGCAAATAACTGAAAGAAAAAAGACTCAATGGGTGTACTCAAACTGGAAGCAATCGGCACGAGAACAGGTTTATATGGCGAACAAGACCCACACATAGATGTACATGACGATGGCTCTGATCCTGGTCCAACATTTTTCTTCTGCTTATTTAAAGCTCCCTCCTTTACCGACCCATTTAGCCTTTCTTCTTTATTCTGCAGCCCCATTAGTCCACCACCTGACATTTTTTGATTTGAGATTGTCAGTAACTGTTTGGGTTGGATTTTGTTTGTGGGTTTACTAGGTTGTGTGATTGTCAAGGCTGAAGCAGAATAGAATAGTAAGAAAGTGACGAATGTCAAGACTGGTAGCTAATGGTTGCAGCGACGGTGGTGATATAGGCCCATAGCCAAGGTGGAGCTGCGCACGTTAGCGAGATGAGCCATGTGAAGAATGGATGATTAAGATTAACAGAGCAAACAGAGAAAGAAGCCATAGTACTCTTGCTTTGTACTGACAATCGGTACCTCAATTATTTTACTCTTTTGCTTTCATTTTCGGATCCACCGGCCCATAATCCATATTTAGGTAAGGATCCATTTCCAGGAAGGCGAGTAAAAGGAGCTCTTTGTGTTTTTTTGCTCTTGTATTGAAATTAATATGGACTTTAAAATAAATTTTGCAAATGAGTGTGGTGCAAACTCTGAATATTAATTCTCATTAACAAGTTTCTTGCAAGGTAAACAAAATCAAAGCCTTTAGTTGAAGCCACATATCCAAATATTGAACTGTCCATGTCACCAAAAAAATTGGGCATTAAAAACCCAACTTTTCTAATTGTGTACCGTATAATTCACCTATAAAATAATCTGACCCATATAATAATTATTAAAAGATTACTTTTTTTTGGTTTTTTATAATGGGTTGTTCTAAAACAAGGAAACTTAGAAATTAAGTGCAAATAGTATATAAATAAAATAAGAATTTAAATTGAAATTGAAATTGAAATAATAGAGTGGGCGCTCCTTCCAGGAAGTTTCGCTAGTGCGACTCGCCACAACTAGCCGGCGATCTAATGCCAAAATTTAAATGTCTCCGTCTTCTCCCTTTCACGTTTCTTCTTCATCTTCCTAAATCGCAGGCTTAGAAAGAGGGGATAGATAAAGAAACAGAGTAAGAGAGAGCAAGCAAACCAAGCAGTATTACAAAGGTGGTGGGTCCCACTCATCCTGTCTCTTGTTCTACTCTCTTATCTCTGTTTTTTTTTTTTTTTTTTTTTTCTCTTTAGCAGAACCGGATCCATTTGGAAGATCCTTCTCTTAAAAATCCAATTTTTCTAATACAGGTAACTTCCTCTCTATCCATCTCAGAGTTGATCTGTTTGTTTGGTAGAGTATGGATTAGAGACCGTTTGCTTGGTTGTAGGCTGCCTGATCCGATGCGTTTAACTTGTAATAGTGATTCCCCTCTTCCATTTCGATTGGATTTGCTCGCTTTACTGCTTCATATACATAAATGTAACAACTTTTTGTCAATTTCTTTTTCTTGTTCTTGTTCTTGTTTTTTGTTATTATTATTATTTATGTTTGTGTATATACATCTCCTTGTCATTTGCTGCAACTTCAACTGTTGGCATCTAGCAAAACTAGTATAAACATATGATGGTAATTCAAATGTAGAGGCTGCTGATGTGCGCACTGACAACTGCATATGTAAACTCAAAAGCAATGGCAATTTTTTAAATAAAATTTTTTGAACGTCAAAGAATAGCTGGTAATCATTAGAAAGAACAGCTAGTTAGCAGCTATAATCTACATTCGGGCAGATAGGAAGGGAATAGTATTAATATGTTTAACATACTTCCCTTTTAACAAAGATGAGAGCTTCTTCATACGGGAGAGATTTGCAAAGCAACTAGTCTAGCTTTGCATTTGATCTTAGTTTTTAGGACTTCACTAGCAGTTAAATTGTGATAGAGCAGAATACTCAAGCACTGTGTTGGGCCTTGGGCGTGTACATAGCATCTAGAATTATATGTTAGTACAACAAATTCATGTTCATGTGAAATTCTTCATACCACGTGAAGTTATTTATAATTTTGTAATTTGAGGATACTTCTTGCGATTGTATATGAAATTAATTGCCAGTGTTTGTGTTCTGTGTGTTATTTTTTTGCTGAAATTTTGGTATTGTTAAACACTTTGCAGATGGGAGCTATACAGGAGAAAGTGGAGCTTGATTTTGATGAGGACACTCCTTTTAGCTCTTCACCATCTGGAAGAAAAGCCCTAGCTTTTGATTCTGAAATAACTCATGTGCTTTCTCGTGCAAATTCCGGCAACTCTTGGATTCATAAACAAATGAGGATTAAACCTTTCCAGAGTATATACAGTGTCTTGATTAAAGCAAAGATCAACTTGTTGCTACCTTTTGGTCCATTAGCCATTTTGCTACATTACGTAACTAGAAAACATGTATGGATTATGCTTCTTGATCATTTATTCTAGTTATTGTATTAATTAGGAGAAGCATGTGGTTAGGATTTGGTAACATGGGAATAGCATTTTATTTTGTTTTGGTTTTGCATTTTATAATTAATCAGGGAAAGGATTTCTTTGTCAGCTACTCTGATTATGTGGTCATTGTATATTAATAGTTGTTGGTTGTTCAATGATCTTTTGTTATAAATTCCATGGCACTTTTTTAATCTGCCGATTGTTACGTTTATACATTGCAGGGATGGGTCTTCTTCTTCAGCCTACTGGGCATTACCCCTTTGGCAGAACGCCTGGGTTATATTACGGAGTAAGTTTTTGCTTTTCAAATTATAACTAATGTGTAAATCTCTTATCCATATTCTTTTTATTACTTATAATGTTAATGGATCACTTAATTCTTGTGGTGCAGACAGCTAGCGTTCTTCACGGGACCAACAGGTAAATTATGGTTTTTACCACAGTGAATTTACCAAGTGTCAAGAAAAGCTAAATCATTAATAAGAGGAAATTAATGACAAAGGTGATGGAGGTATCATACCAATTATGACTAAGGCAAGAGGGGAAATTAATGAACACATTGGTTAGTCACAAATTCATAAGCAAACATGACGCCATTTGTTTTCTGATACAAGCAACAGAGACCCATGCTTAAAACTAAAGACAGAAGAATGAATTCTGGAGGAGAGAGAAATGGAGTAGAGCAACACAAATTTGAAGAAATTTCGAAAAACTTATAAATGAATCATATTTGAAGGATTATCAAATCTCAAAACTGCTTTCCATAAAATCTAATTCTGTAAAGATGGATTTCAGGCTAATTAGTATTTTCTAAAAGGACAGTATCGTATAAACACTTCTCCTATGTATACGTGTTCTCATATTCTTTCTCACTGCGTCTCCTGAACTGTACTTATGGTAGATGTAAGTTATTATAACCCATTCATGGAGTCTCACCTTACATCTTAAGCTTTTAGGTGGAATGGTGCCTCTATGACCAAGTGGTCAGGAGTTCGAATCTTACCACCACCTATTCTGAAAAAAAAGAAGTTAAAATTTAAGAACAAGGTATGTGAAGGGTCTGTGCAGTCTCCACGCTGACAAGCCCAGTGGGACTGCGCCTGTAGGGGTGTGTAAGAGATTATAACCCATTCATAGAGTCTCACCTAACGGCTTAAGATTTTAGGTGGAATGGTTCTTTGATAATAGATAATTCTTTTTAAAAGTGATTCTTAATTCGCAACTTTCATTCGAGGGTTAATTTTGCACATTATTAGCTATTCATTTTTCCTGATATTTTTTCCATCCTTTTCTGCGTTTTTTAGTTATTACTTTTGTTAATGTGCTCCTGATTAGTTATGCTTGGTTGATACTGATTGCAATTATTTTTGTTGGTATATGCAGTTGGGGGGCTTCTAAATGCCACATTTGGCAATGCAACAGAAATGATTATATCTATTTATGCACTGAAAAATGGTATGATTAGGGTTGTTCAGCAATCTTTGCTGGGTTCAATCTTATCAAATATGCTTTTGGTTCTTGGATGTTCCTTCTTTTGTGGAGGGATTATTCACAACAAAAAGGTTCAACATTTCAATAAGGTACTTGTCTTAGTATGTTTGACATAATTGTTCCTGAAATATGCTTTAGAGTTGGTTCTTTCGCAGTCACACTCCTTACACAATAGAGTTTACATTATAGTTGTCCTTTGCAACAGTCTGCTGCAGTTGTAAACTCTGGATTGCTGTTGATGGCTGTAATGGGATTAATGTTTCCTGCTGTGCTTCATTTCACACACACAGAGGTTCATTTTGGGAAGTCAGAATTGGCTCTCTCCAGATTTAGCAGCTGTATTATGCTAGTGGCATATGCAAGTTACCTTTTCTTTCAACTAAGGAGTCAACAAAATCTTTATAGTCCTGTTGAAGAGGTGACTTCTTTGTCTCTAACTTCTAGAAAATTCTAACTCCTGATATTTTTCTGGTTTCTTTTATAATTCTTACCGGATTAGCTGTGGGTTTCGGTATTATTGATTGAAGATTTCCTGCAAGTTACTTGATCTTATATAAATTTTTTTATTACTTAGTCATTTGACTATTTTTTTTCTCAATGAAATATATTTTTGTAAACTTAATATCCTAGGGAAATCATTAGTTTAATGATTCTTTTTTTAATAAAGGTGGGAGGTTTATTTTGTTAATGTAGTTAATCTGAATTTTAAATATATACTAACACTAATGGTGTTAATTCTTCGATACTATATTAGATTAATATGTTTATTACTTTATAATTTGAATAGACATGATAAACAGTTTGTGCTTACGCACCCTTTTGTTACTTCCGTGCTTCTAATTTTTGGAATATTGACCTTTATTCCCATCATCTAGGATGAAGGAAATAATGAAGATTCTGATGAAGAGGAAGCTCCTGAATTAACTCAATGGGAAGCAATAGGCTGGCTTGCAGTTTTGACTGCTGGGATATCTGTATTGTCTGGATACCTTGTGGATGCCATAGAGGTAAAATATATTGGAAAATTCTGTCTCCCTATCTTTTGTTATTATTTCTTCGTCAGCTCTTATTATTGTTAGACAACTGGCTTCTTAACTTTCATTTCGTTATAGCAGTGGTCCTTTGAGCCTAACCATATATCCCTGAGTAATCTTTGATCTTCATATCATGTGCACTCTCATCTTGGTTATACAACCCTTAGGAAACTCCGATCATAGGCTATTTTCTTATTTTTTAATTGAAGCGCTCTCTCTTTCTCTCTCTCTCTCTGGAGGATGTTAATCTAAACTGGTCCTGTATGAACCATGGAGCCTTGCAATATTAGCCTGCCTGTATTTTACACAGAAAATTGCAATTGTGTAGCCTGGCCAAAGAAACAATATCAGAATATGGACTACAATTGCTTTGAGTTTTGAAAGAATTTGATCCCACTATAAATAATAGAAGTTTACATCATTACTCAGTTTGCAGTGATGGTTGTGAACTCTTCATGTCTGTTATTGTGTTAATCTGATTCCATTGTAGGTTTATGATATTAATAATTGATGAATTGATTGTATTTTTGGTATTTTCCAGGGAGCATCTGACTCATTGAACATGCCAGTGGCTTTTATTAGCGTCATTTTGCTCCCAATTGTAGGCAATGCTGCAGAGCATGCAAGTGCTATCATGTTTGCCATGAAGGATAAGCTTGTGAGTGCTTTCAAAGTTTTACCGCTTATTGTACTGGTACTACTTTACATTACTGATGCTCTCAAAAATTTCTCTGCAGGACATAACACTCGGAGTTGCAATTGGATCATCTACTCAGATATCTATGTTTGTGGTATGGCCTTCAAGTTTTTAGTAGATGGTTGTTGCAAATGATTACTATCAAGCTTGCTTTGATCTGCATGCATAAGCAAGATGTTTTTGAGTTTAATGAAGTTTGTAAAATGACAGAGAGGTAGGTTGGAAAAGGCTGATTGGCATTGTTCCATTTAATGTTTGTAGATCCCCTTCTGTGTGGTTGTGGGTTGGTGCATGGGACAAGAAATGGACTTGAATTTTCAACTCTTCGAGACTGCCACGCTCTTTATCACTGTGCTAGTAGTGGCATTTTTGCTGCAGGTTTGTCTTCTAGTTTGCTTTCCACCCCATCCTGGGTTTAATTACAGTCTCATAATTGCTTTCATTTTGCAGGAAGGGACCTCAAATTATTTTAAGGGGCTGATGCTTATACTGTGCTATCTAATAGTTGCAGCCAGTTTTTTTGTGCATGTAGACCTTTCAAATGGTGAGTGGTAAAACGTAGTACTGATAATTGTAAACTTATAACATAGTCACATGCATAGGACATGCTGAGCCCTTCTCTTTTTCCTGACTCTGGCATGTCCAAGACCTAGGAAAAAAAAAAAAAAAAACTACCTCAGGTGCTTCTCCTCTATCTTCCTCTTTCCCATTTTATATACTAGTATTGGTAGATTAGTTGAACTTAAAGACCATTAGAGCTTGGACTCTAGACCTCCTTAATAGAGTTCATCATCCATAGTTAGAGATGTGATCCTATAATAAATATTTGATTAGTCAGAAAGAAAAAATTGTTGGTTGTTCCTACTATAGGAAACAGTTTCAAGCATATCGTGAGCGTTCAAATTTCATGTTCACTAATTGGGACTGTGAATGTTCTATCTGGCCTTCTGTACAGATGCTACCTAGGCGCGCAGCTTACGTTGGCCGTCCATGTTTCCTTACTACTCTGTAATACCTGTTCCCCAAAGGTACTTGAAGGTCTCATCAGAAAGCTTAAATCTGCATTGATCATGGGGGGGGGGGGGGGGCCAGACTGATATGATCCCCCATCGTTACACAGCGGGAAGAAATTTTGGCTTTGTACAATATAGAATTTTGTTTTTGTTCCTAAGGGATGGCAAAAGATGTATTCTTTGTTAGTTGTCATTCATTATCTCCAAGGGATGAGATCAAAATAACAATCACACCTAATGAAGAATGATTTTAAGGCCAGGTCTTCTTTTCCTTGTTTGATTCAATGGTGAAAGCACGTTGGATAGAACATGGGGATCATTTCTCCTTCAGGTGTAAAAACTAAATAGTCAGTACAAGTTCACTTTGCAAATTCACATTGCTCTTGAATGATAACTTTACCTTTTATTAAAAAAATTAAACATTAAATAGGTTTTTTATTTTTCGGTAAATTAGGATTATAGTAGAATCACGTATATCTCTAATTTATTATTATTCTTTTCTTGTGAACTATGTTTATGGATGAATGAAGTATATCTGTGCTGTATACAGATGGGGAATGCCAGGGTTTGCCAGTTTGGAAATGCAAACTGGCCTCCCAAAAGAGTTACTTAATGATGGAGAGAGATTTTAGTTTGTTCTGAGTGCATGGTAGTTTACCAAATAAGGTATAAAATTATCCCCAATCCTTATAAAATAAAAGTACCATATTATTGAAAGATAAGTATCAAATTGTGTTGATACGTTAAGTCTTGATTTCAAATTTTTGTACACAACATTTTTATCAAATTCACAAATAATAATAAACAAAGTCTCCCGGATTTATCAGGTATAGCCTTTGCACTGTTTATAATGCATGTCATTACTTCTGATATTCAGGATAGGCATTAAACATTACATGCAACAATTATTTTGGAATTCCAGCTGCTAATCTTGCTCTTAAATCCTTTCGTAAGATTTTCCCAGATGGCGACTTTGGAATAGCATTGATGAAAAATACTCGACTTATTCTCTTGTAGAACACTACCTGCGCATGACATTCACAATAACACATGATCAGAGATTACAACAACAACGAGTCTTAATTTCAAATCATTAATTAATATTGATTTACTAATATAGAAAATAAAAGAAAAATCACCTGTTTTGATATAAAGAGCTTGATGTCATCCTCAGTTACATCAGTGTTGCCATTTGATCTCACAACAAATGCAACAGGAACTTCTCCAGCTGCTTCATCCTTCAATCTGAAAATTTAATTTATTCAATAAAATATCATTTCATATTAGCCTTGGGATTAATGAAAACAATAAAATTGACTGACTATATACTCACGGGACAACTGCAGCATCAGAGATTTTAGGATGAGAGAGTAGGAGGGATTCAAGTTCTGCAGGGGCCACTTGAAACCCCTTGTATTTGATCAATTCTTTCAACCTATCAACGATGAACAACTCATCATCGTCATCGATGTAACCGATATCGCCCGTATGCAACCAGCCTTCTTTGTCTATGGTCCTCTCTGTAGCTTCCGGATCATTAAGGTAACCTGAACAATTTATCACATACTAAAACTAGTCAACTTTTATTCATCACATGGGTTGATTAAAACATAGGCATATAATATTGTTAATAGATTAATCGAAACTAATATATATGGATTAAGAAAGTTATATAAGATATGCTTAGTCAAATATTTAAGCACCTTTCTGTACCAAAAATAAATAAAATATTTAAGCACCTTTCATGATCTGGTCACCTCTGATGCAGATCTCACCAGGCTGGTTACGTGGCAAAGAGTGAGCAGTTTCAGGGTCAATGATTTTCATCTCAGCATTTCTTACAACAGTC
The DNA here is from genome assembly GCA_029379385.1 of Quillaja saponaria. NCBI lineage: Eukaryota > Viridiplantae > Streptophyta > Magnoliopsida > Fabales > Quillajaceae > Quillaja > Quillaja saponaria. The sequence goes on from CM055611.1 coordinate 22,224,204, forward strand.
CCACATGCCCCTGGTTTTACATCTGTTGGCTCCTTTGCGAAGGCCAAGCTCATAGTCAACACTGGACCTGCCTCTGTCATCCCATATCCCTGTGTTGTGTGTATCAAATATCCAAATAATTAATTACAACCCCATTTTCAGACTTTTATTTATTGACAGGGACAGTAAAACCTCCATATTAATTATTGATATCCTTAATTTGGTCAATTTGTATAAGATACCACAATTAATAAGAAAAATCATATTTATCAATATTGAAAAGGAAATGAAAACTGACATAATTAGTTTGATGAATTACCTGACCAAGTTTGGCCTTTGGAAACTTTGCTCTAACAGTGTCTTCAAGTTCTTTCCCCAGAGGTGCCCCTCCAGACTTCAACATTCTTATAGATGACAGATCATACTTATCAATATCTGCTGACCTAGCAATTGCCAACATAATGGGTGGGACAACTGGTGTAACACTCACTTTATATTTCTGAATCAGACCCAACAAAGCATTAATCTCAAACTTTGGCATTATCAAAATTGCAGCTTTAGCTCTCAACCCACATAGAAAAACTGAGTTGAGGGAGTATATATGAAACAGGGGAAGCACACAGAGTATCACAGTCTTCACTGTGGTAGTACAGGTTTGGATTTTCCCCGTCTACTTGTTGTGCTACACTGGTCACCAACCCTTTGTGTGTTAACATCACCCCTTTTGGTAACCCAGTTGTACCTGACGAATAAGGAAGTGCCACAACATCATTAGGATTAATTTCCACCTCTGGCATCTCATTTTCATCAGCCAGAGTTAATTCTGAGAAATGCAAACACCCTTCCCCTGCTTCTGGGGGTGAGTCTATGAACATGAGCTTAACATCCAAATCCTTCACTTTCTCATAGTAACTAGCTTGAGTTATAATCAGCTTTGCATGGGAAGCTTTTGCTTGCTTGGCAACCTCAGCTGGTGTGAAAAATGGGTTGGCAGCTGTGGTTGTAGCACCACGACAAGAAGCACCCAAGAAGGAAAACACAAATTCTGGTGAATTGGGTAGCAAAATCATGATCACATCCCCTTGTTTGATTCCCAATTTGTTAAGCCCGGAGGCCACTTTTCGTGCCGTGAGATCGACGTCAGAGTAAGTGTACATGTCGCCTGTGACACCATTGATCAAGCAAGGGCGTGATCCAAACTCTGATAAATTCTCAAAACAATAGGAATGTAGTGGGAGATGTTTGGGGATGTAAATATCAGGAAGTCTGGAACGAAAAATGATGTCCTTTTGCTTTTGCTCTGTTTCAGTAGCCATTTGGGTTGAAAGAATTGAATTGGTTAATGAGAAAAAGAATGACAGATTGAGAGAATTATGGGAAAGGGGAGAGGATGTTTGAGGCTTTGGTGCTGAGTCTTGAGACTTGAGAGGAGGGAAGCGGGATGGGATTTGGTTGTAATATAATAAAGGGGGTACTGGTAGGGGTTGGTGTAGGGATAAAATGGGAATGAGGACAATTTTTTAGAGATAAAAAATTAGGTAATAAAAGGAATTGGAAAAACCAATGTTTTTTTAATGATAAATTTGTTAAGTCTCAACGACATTATTTTTGTTTAATTTTACGTGTGTCTTGTTATTATTAATTTTAAGTCTTTCATCCTAATAAATAAAAACACATGACGTCATGATTAAGCATATATGAATAGCTGAAGAACTTTTTTCAAGAAAAAAATAAAAATAAAATAATAACTAATTGAAAAATCAGGGTTGGTGAAGTGAGGGGGAGAACCCATTAAGTAATCTAGGGTTTGGTTGGTGAAAGTGGGTCTTGGGTGGTGGAGATGGTGGTGGTGGGTCAATTTTGCATTGCTTTTTCTAGGACCAATTCTTTTCACCTACCATACGATTACGAACCATACAGTGGCCGGTGACCTTTTCAGTCAGTTCCCTTCTTCACCTACCCCAAACAGTGACACGGGCCAACAATGACGTCAATCTTTAAATACTTTCGGTTATTAAATCTTAAAAGGGCTTCAGCCCATGAGCCTGTTAGATTTTACGGTCATACTTTTAATTGGGTCCCAATTGGTCCATTGGCCCATGAAACCTATGTTTTGGCTGTATCTCTAATTGGTACTTATTGACCCAGTAGCCCAATTGACTCTTGATTATTTCATTTTTCTATTATGTATTTGATGCCCATTGTTAATCGCTTGATCATTTCCATCCTTCTATTGGGTTTAAATATTATGAAGTATTGATTAAGTTTGCCAATTGTACCTTATTCTTGTGATCACTGTTGACCTACATCTTTGGTTGTTCCTTACAAAATTTTCTCTCCATTACCTGAATAAATATAAATAAGATATTAAATGTTTTAACCTTTGGTGGTGGTGTTGTTGTTATTGTTGTTTACATAGCAAGCTATAAAGTTTGATCCAAATCTGATAAGGATAACTCTAATCAACAAGATTCTCCACACCAAGATTAATTTTAACAAACAAACCCACTCTTCCTTCAGGATAATAGTGCTGCCTACTTGAATTACACAGTCCTATTGTACTTGAAATTGTATGATATTTAAAACTGATAGATGCCTTTATCTTTTTCAATTTTCCCAATTATTGATCTTCAAGTAACAAATGAGACTGAGTCAATTCAAGTCCTAAAGGTTTATAGGCCACTCAAGGAGTACCCTCTAACGCCCTAAGCTAAGGAGTTCCCAGTTCTCAAGGTTCTCTAATCAAAAAACACATCTTCTTAGCTAAGTGTATTTGAAAGTAAAGCCAATCTTCTTGTACCCAAAAAAAAAGAAACAAGGAAAAAAATGTCAATCGTCCTTTATAAATACATAGGAATTTGCCTTCTTAGCTAAGCACCCACAGTGTATATAGCATATATATTACTCATTCAATGGCCAAAGAATTGGCCTCTGATCCTCTAAATCTCCTTGTTTTTTATGATAAATTTGCTGAAGAATTTCAGCTTCAAGAGGCTCTGATGGCTTCCGGAATCACTTCTCAAATGGAAAATTCAGACCCAGTTGAATCCATAATTGAAGTTGGTGAATCCTCTCAAATCTTTTGTGAAATTTGTGTGGAAAGCAAAAGGAATGACCAAATGTTCAAAAATGATAAATGTGTTCATTCTTTCTGTTCTGATTGCATAACCAAACATGTGGCTGCAAAGATTCAAGACAGCATAACCCAAGTTTCATGTCCTTGTTTGGACTGCAAGAGTGTCTTAGAACTTGATGCTTGTAGATCAATGGTTCCCAAAGAGCTGCTTGACAGGTGGGATGATGCATTATGTGAAGCTTTCATTCTTACAATCCCAAAAGTCTATTGCCCATTTAAGGATTGTGCAGCAATGTTGGTGGATGACAATGAAGGGGAAGTGATAAGGGAGTCAGAGTGTCCTTTTTGCCATAAACTGTTCTGTGCAAGATGTAATGTTCCCTGGCATCCAGGGCTTGAATGCGAGGAGTTCCAGAAAATGAATGAGGATGAGAGAAGAAGTGAAGATCTAGTCAAAGCACTTGCTAGTGAGAAGAAATGGAAGAGGTGTCCCCAGTGCAAATACTATGTTGAAAAGACGCAAGGGTGTTTACATATAACTTGCAGGTCAGTAAGCCTAACGGTGCTGTCATTAAGGGCAGTTGCCCACCATCCCTATTAGTATGGCGTCTGGTCGTTAATTTGCTTTACCTGTTAATAGGTTATGAGTCCCCATAGATATTGTCCATGTAATGGACATTCGAAAAGTTGTTTATGCATTTTGCTTTTATCATTGTGATTGCAGGTGCAAATTTCAGTTCTGCTATGGGTGTGGAGAACAATGGACTGAGACGCATGGTTGGACGTGCCAAAGAAATTAGATGAACAATGGATTGTGTTATGGAAATGAAAGCCATGATTAGCTCTGTGTAGTATCTTTGATGTGTAGGAGAAATTACTTTGGTTAAGCTTGTAAACCACTTTTGTTTCTCCTCTTTTACTTGGTAGAAAAACAAATGTAGACTGTCCAATGGATAACATAGACATGCCACGGATTTAAATCCACCTCAATGAAACAAGAATTATAAAGAATGAGTTTTGTAAAACGATGACAATCCACAAAACTGAGCCATATTTTTTTGTTAAAGCTTGACATATTGTGTTCGTTTTATCTTTTAGATTTTAGATTTATATTTTCGATCCAATAACTTTTAAAATAAAAGTATTATATAATTAATGTGATGTAGAAAAAAATTTCAGTCATGATAAATTAATATAAAAGGTCGTAGTAATAAATTCATTTTTTAGATCTGGAAAAGGTGAGTCTTGCTAGTAGCAGTAAAAAACTTGGGATCTAAAAAATTTCTTTGTTAAATTTTTTGTAGAATTGTTTTCCCGATTCCGAGAGAAAAGAAAAAAAAAAAAAAAAACCACTTTATTGTAGTTTATGGGGTGAGAGGGTGTGTCATTCTGTGGCGCCAAATGGTGGGAATGGGTACTGAAAGATAAAACCAGCAAAGGATTTTCTTCTCTTCTCTTCTTCAATGGCTTCGATCTGCTTCTCCACTACTACTACTACTAACCTCTCCAACTTCTCTGCTTTTACACTATTCAAGTCCCCAGCTTCAACTCTCAAAATTTCCTCTTCACTTTCAATATTCTCTGTTCGTTGTGCTGATGATAACCAAAGCGGTGAGACGAAGAAGAAGAGGCTCTCTGAGCAATCATCCTGGGAAGCCAAAGATTCAGAGGGGAAGGACTATCTCTATAGGCTAGGCAAAGAGGCTGATAATATGAATATTGCCGTCGGAGCTAGGGCTGGTGTCATCGATGATCTCTTCGTTGGCAATTTCCTCGGAAAAGACTGTAATTTTTTTCTCGCTTACGCAATAATATCACTTTGTTTGGTTACTCGGAAAATTAGGGAGGGCTATGCACTGGGTTTCCTTTTTTCTTTTTTTCTTTGTTTCATAATTTTCATTGATTCAGTGTAAGTATTCATTTGCCCTTTTTTTGGTGTGTGCAGCCGATATCGTCTTTGATTATCGTCAGAAGGTGACGAGGTCGTTTGAATACCTTCAAGGCGACTATTACATCGCTCCTATCTTCATGGTAATTTTATATGCTTCAGCCATGCATTTAGATCATTAAAACAATGATTTCATTTACCAAAAGAAAAAAAGAAGTTGATTTAGTAGTCATTACGTGAGTGAAGGGTGGCTGGTTTGCTACAGACTACAGAGAAATTTGGGGGGGGGGGGGGGGGTGGGGGGGGGGGGGGGGGGGGGGGGGGGGGGGGGGGGGGGGGGGGGGGGGGGGGGGGGGGGGGGGGTGGGTTTGTTGTTCTTTTTTTAATGACGCATTGTCCTTAGATTGCTTACATTTGAAAATGTTTTCTAAATGTTATTTGATTGAGATAATAACTCTGTATTTAACCAACCTGGGCCAATCCATCCCCAAACTATCTTAATCTTCTCCTACTATTATCACGTTTATAGACTGAGTCTTGATGGTTTCTTTGTATGCTATATGATTGTTTTCAGGAGATTTTCCATTGGCTTTCTTTTTGACAGGACAAAGTTGGTAAGTTCTAAGAAACTGGACAGATGTAAAGAAATCGTGATGAGTCATGTTGAAGCAGTAAGAGAACTTGGTAGAAATTACTGTAATGTAGCCACCTTCCTGTGCTACCTGCATTCTCTGGGCATCTATGTACTATGAGTATGAAATGTTGCTTGCTATCTACTTTGACAGCTTTTGTGGATTTGGGGGTGGTCATCAGGATCAACCACATTTACTATTAGCATGCTATGACGTCTTAGTTTAGGTGGTGGAATTTGTTTAGTAAGACAAATGGGTTTAGCAGGCTTGCAGTAGGTCAAAATGTGTGATTTACAAAAGAAGGAAACAAGGAGCATAGTTAATTATATTCTCAGTGCATGCTTTCATGTGATTCTGGAAATCATATTTATTCATGCACATTTTTGCTCAATGTTTTGTTGTCAATGCAGTGTGTCACATTGTGAAGAACTACATTGCTCATCTCCTCAATACCAAAGTTCCCTTGATCCTAGGTATAAACTCAAAACGATTTTTCTCTATTTATTATAAAATTTACTGAAGGGAAATCAAGCATAATGGTTAGAGATTAAGCTTTGTGAACTTCTATCTTATTTCTAAAATGTGATATCCTGTCTTTGTATTTTCACATGCCATGTTACTCATGCTGAAAATCTAAATTCTGATAAACTAATTTGGTGTCTGTTTTTAGTCATTTGTTCTGGCCAGAAGAATGAAGGGAAAAAGACTACTTGAAGAAACAGAACTTTGTTATCCTGAACTAAAAGTTTGGACTGGGTTTATTGATATTCTAGATATACGTGGTACATTTTCCAATCTAAGTCTGATCTTGATTTCTTGAATATTGGAATTTTCAGGTATTTGGGGAGGAAAAGGGCAAGGAAAATCTTTCCAGACAGAACTTATATTCCAGGCCATGGGAGTTGAGCCAGTAATTATGTCCGCCGGGGAACTAGAATCAGAGAGGGCTGGTAAGTTGGATTCCTTGGTGTGCATTGTTTGTCTCAGTCACCACCTGTGTTCTCACCTCAGATGCAGAGGATGTTCTATATTCTATATTTTGGTTAATTCGAGATGAACAAATAGAGAAAAACAGTATGTTTTACATATCACGATATACTAACACACCAATGATATTTCTTTCAAAAACTGGTTAATAGGGAATGCTTTTTTTTTCTTTTTTCTGGGACTACTCAAGGTTCTTTTCTAGATTGTTTATTTCAGTTACGCACTTTGAGCACAGTTGTTCTCCTCATTTTCCAACTCCCAAGCAAGATACATAGAGTTATCATTTTCTGGAAGAATAATTTAAGATTTATTATTTGGAAGTGACATTTTCTGTTGCTACTTTTTTCATGCTATTCAATATCCATTAACAGGAGAGCCAGGAAGACTGATACGCGAACGCTACAGAACTGCATCTCAAGTTGTCCAGAACCAAGTTAGAAGCTTTACCTTTTTCATTGTTTATATATGTATGTCTTGGCTTTTGAAGTTAAATTGTTTGTGTGTGATAAACATCAGTGTCACTTTCCTTCTGGGTTGTTAAGTGTATAGTTAAATCTTGACACAATAGGCTCTAACAATAACCTCCTAAATCATTAATGTGAAAGGACAAAATTTGAACCCTTTTGTTCTTTGCTGTCACAATATGAGACTTGACACTCTTCAAGGAGAAGCATAAACAATGCCTCTAAGGATCTTTTCTTTTTGGTATATCGGAAAGTAGAAACTTGAGCAAGGAGCACGGAGCTACTCTAACAATGTCTATGATAATCTTGAATTGCAGAGTGTGACACTAGTTTCCCCAAGTTTATGATTGCTGAGGCTTCTTACAATTTCACCTTAAAGTTTTCTTAAGTACCTTAATTTTTTTCTATTTCTCTCTCATAAATACATAGGCACAGGTAGAAAAATTCATGGTGTGACCATGAATCCCAAACATATCAACCAGACTTGCAGAATAAGATCTTCTTTTTTGAGCAGGGATCTTTTTTTTATTTCTCTCTCATACATACATAGGCACAAACAGAAATACAGAGTGTACTTCCCTTAAACTGAGTAAAGTACGTGAACAAGTAAACTGCTGTATTGCTTTGGAAAATCAATAATGTAGGACATCTCAAGGCTTACATGCAAAAAATAATCTGACAACATCTTCCATGGGAATTGAGAGGGTTTCTATGACAGAGATAGTCTGAAGTGTTTTCCCAATAGTGTAAAAAGGCTGAGATTAATCTGGTATAGATCAAATATACCCATGTGAATGAGACACTTCTAGACAAAATCATGAAGGCTTGCGGGGATCATAAATTAAGGCATACTATCTGCAACAATGATGGTCCGTGTTTATCGTCATATTAATGCTTTCACATAATGTCCATTCCAGTAATCAACTAATATAATTCAGTTTTATTCTTTGAATAATTCAGGGGAAAATGAGCTGTTTGATGATCAATGACATTGATGCCGGACTTGGTAGATTTGGTAAGCTACTTTTGATTTGACTGTAAACTTAATCATGTCGGAAAAATGGCATTACTCTCTGTATCTTATACCCCAACTCCCAGCTTCTTCAGAATGATTCATCTATATTTGTATCGTTTTATTTCTTCTACAAGTTAGCGGCAGTGTACGGAGTACAGTTGCTTTATTAACTGCAATTTTTTATTTAGTAAATCATTATTGTAAGCAGTGATTTTCTGTTTTCATGTAGGAAATACTCAAATGACAGTCAACAATCAAATCGTTGTTGGGACTCTTATGAATCTATCAGATAATCCTACAAGAGTGAGTATTGGACAAAATTGGCGAGAGTCAGATGTGACAAACAGGATTCCTATCATTGTTACAGGGAATGATTTATCAACTATTTATGCTCCATTGATTCGTGACGGAAGGATGGAAAAGTTTTACTGGTACATGATAGTATGAGGATTATTCTCAATTTTGGATCTAGTACTACTATTTTCTAGTTGAATAATGAAACCATGTCACTATTTTCTGAGATATCTGTTTATGATTGTGAAACAGGCAACCTAACCTTGAAGATATAGTGAATATTGTGCAGAGAATGTATGAGAAAGATGGCATATCAAGAGATAAGGTTGTTAGCATTGTGAACACTTTCCGTAACCAAGGTAATTTTCTATTCTTCATGTCCTTCATGAATAGTTGGATTCATCTTGTTACAATTACTTCCTTTCTTCCTTGGCTTAGTAAGATAAAATTTCTGATCCATACATATGTTACCAAACCTACTATCCATATGCCAAAAGTTGTCCACTCATGTCTGTATGCTTCTTTGCCTTTACTGTTTTCCTTTTATTTTCCTGATATTTTACATTAGGTGGAATCCTACTTACCATTTGTTTTAGCTGGAGTAATTTTTTTATTTTTTTTTTTCATTTTCTAAATTTTGAAAGAATAAAACTTTTCTTGTACCAAACATGAATTTGAGATAGATTCAATTAAGGGGCCATCATCATAGTGCTGATTTACCTAATATTCTGTTGATTGGGCAGCACTGGATTTTTATGGAGCTTTGAGATCTCGGACATATGATAGATCAATATTAAAGGTATATTGAATAATGACTGGTGGTGGGAAGATCATCTTAATATTTTATTGTTTTTATTCTCAATTGCGCTATTGCCTCCTCGCATTCACTGGTAATTATTCTTACTCACTGTAATTGCTTAAACTCTTCACTTTGCCCTAAAATAACGGTGTCAACATGGATACTGGGACTATGGTATAACACTTGGAAACTCCAAAACAATGAAAATCTGATACAATTTGAAAAATAACTGAGCCTGACAGTTGGATATGTACCAGTATCCTTTTGGATTAATCAAGTCTGAGTAACACTGTAGAGTTTCTTCTACAATATTATTGTTGAATTTACTCTGTAAGATGTAGATTCTGGATAAAAGGTCTAAAGAATTTTAGTGAGGAGAAAGAGGTACTCCAATATAGAGGAAATCACTTCTGTGCTTTCCAGGTGATTATTTTACTTTTCAAGATTCTCGCTATAAAAATTTAGATGTGGTTAATTGAATAGACAAATATTGGCTACTATCCTCTCCCTACACTGCTCTTGCCCATACTGCATTCTCATGTAACAATTAGTCGTTGTTGTCCTACATAGTGTGGTGACCAATGACAACCACTATTGCGTGACCAGAAGTGCAAGTTTGAAAACTGCGAAGATGTGAGATTTTATTAATTATACACACCAAACTTATTGACACTTAACGTTTTCAGTGGATTGATGATATTGGAGGTATTGAAAGTCTTGGAAATAAACTTCTCAAGAGAAGAAAGAATGAAAGCCTTCCTGTGTTTACTCCTCCAGAGGTAAATTAATCATAATTTCTTCTCTGCCATCCTACTTATGCTGACGAACAGAAGTCAAGCTGATGAAATTGTTCTGAATTGATGAGAAATGATTACTTGATCTCATTCATCAATTAAAAATTAAAAATTAGTGAGCGTGCCCTCCTCTACATTGCACTTTGCATGTACAACACTTTTTCTCATTCTTCAACAGAAATCAAGCTAATGAAACTAATTGTTATTAACTTTTTGCATCTTGTGGACGGCAATCGAAAAATTTGTTTCTTGAAATTGTTTTCTCCCCCTGACCCTTTGAGTGTTTCTGATGTCCAAAATATGATGGTTTTAACTCGTGATTATGACATTTTTGGTATATTTCATGGTAATTTGCTGAAATGCAGCATAAGTAGATACAGTATGGTCTTCCATGTCTTTGTACTATTTCTTGGAATTTTTTCATTTCTTGGTTCTTATGCTTGATACTTTCTCCCTGCATTTTCCATACTGATTTGATTTATCCCAAATCTGAAAAACAAGTGAAAATATCTACTTTTTCATTTGGTTGGGCAGCAAACTGTGGAGGCTCTAATGGAATCCGGGAATTCTCTTCTCAAAGAACAGAAGTTGGTAATGGAAACTAAGTTATCAAAGGAATATATGAAGAACATTGATGGCTAGAATATAAGTTGTCCTTATAATGTTTTGGACATTAACTGACCAAGTCTGTAATAATATGAATCCTTGTGTTACGCGTTTGAGCTCCATTTTGAGTGGACTGCTTGTCATACTGATTTTCTGAGTTTAAAGCCTAATAGTATTGCATTTCCCTCCTTACATTTGGCAGACAAGCAAGCCAAGAAAAGTTGAGCAACATGATGGTATGCGCTGTTTACTGGGGCTTGTGCTGACATTATTACTATCTGCCAATATGAGATTTATGTATCGTGTAAAATGGGGGTGAAGAGATTATGAAAAGTGAAAGATATCCAAGCCTTGTTATGGTTTCTCTTGAAGGGACAAAACCTGTCCCAAGTCATACATAAGTCAAATGCTTAATTACATAGGCTAATTATAATTAAAGGATATAATGTGTACCATGTTGCTTTTTTTCTTTCTTGGAAGGAATCCAATGCTCATTTTGGATAAGCTGGAAAACTTCAACTCTTACTCAAGCCATGGCATCTAAACCAACCGTTTCCATTAAGTTATTAATTTTACTTTTACTCTGTCACTATCAAATTGCAATAGTCCTATCTTCACTATTTCTCTGCCATAATTAGTGCTGTGGAATGGAATATGAACCCTAATTTCTTACAGATTCTAGAATAGGAAGGACAAGCACTAAGACAGTTCTTATCTTGTCTCATTGGTTAAGAGCAAAAGAAAATATAATATAAAAAATATACATAAAAAATGAACGATAAAGAAGAATAATTCAATATTATTTGCTAATAAAAGAAGAGTGTCTTGGTGATATTGTAGGATTTGCGATCATTGAAGCTTCATACACCATGTTTTGACTGAGACACACATCATTGTGGGTTCTACACAATGTGGTTCATATTGAATTTGCTTTCTTATTATGCTTTCAAAATGACATGATTGGAAGAAATGGCATCCCCATTGAGCACAAACAGCCTTTGAAGCTAACTCGGCATTTTGGTAGAAGGTGAAGAATCCTCTTTTCATGATGTCTTCAATCTTGATAGGAGCCTCCAAGATTGAGCCTTCCACTTCGTTGACATTATTCAATCCACAAATTATCCCAATAAGGAAAATAGATGATGAAAAAGTTTGGACTTACATCCATTTTTTATTTTTTTTTCATTATTAAAAGAGAGAAAGTAAAAATTTCTACTATATTTTAAAACATGAGAAAATAATTTATCCTAATATTATTATTCCAAGTACAAAATCAAATACCACACTTACACAACCAACAAGATAAACTCAATGCAATTAAATCTTAAATTTTAAATTAGTCGAGGTCAGTTATATGAATCATATTCCTCCATACACAACGATCAAATACATCATTTTCAGTAATGCCTATAGCAATTATATCATTCTCAATGAATATTCTCCATGTAATTCTTGGTTTTCCTCTACCTTATCTAAAACCTTCCATCTGCACCAAGTCATCTCTTATAACTATTACATCCACCAGTCTACGTTGTATATGTCAAAACCATTGTAGGCGGTTCCCTCTCATTTTCTCTTCAATAGGTGTTACCTCAATCTTCCTACGTATCTCTTCATTTTGTATTCCATCATTTCTTATATGTCTGATCATCTATATCAATATTCGTATTTTAGTCATTCCAATCTTATGAGAGTATTGTTTCTTAACTGCTATCGGAATCATATAATATAACCTGTCTTACTGTCGTCCTATAGAATTTTTCCTTTTACCTATGCAAAATTACCGAGAATTGCAAAAAATTCTCAAGTCACTTTGCCATTTCATCTCTCATGCTTTAATTTTATGATTTACATAATACTTGATTGCTCCATCTTTTAGTAAAAAGATAACCTAGAGACTTAATCATGCCATTCGTTAGAATTGCGTGACCATCCAACTATTCGTTGAGCATCCTCTAGTGTGACTAAAGTTACATTTTATATATTAAGTGTTCATCCTACACAACATAATATATTTAGATTCTAATGTGATCCTTCATAATTCTAGTCTAGAATTTAAACTCTTTCTAGTCTCGTCTATCAATTCGATGTTATTAATAAATAACATATACTACGAAACCTTATTTTGATTGACAACAAACACGATATATAAAATATTTTTACAATTAGTGTATCGTGTTATAAGTTATGTTATTTGTAAGAAAAGGACAAGCTACTAATTAGAACAATTGTGTTTAGAACAAATAATATTTGCAAATTAAGTAAAGGTAGAACTGTTTTCACATCTTTGTCAACAGTTTCCCTCTACACAGAAATGTGCAATATTAGTGACTGAAAGAATGTTATGCTTCTCTTTGCAAATCCACATAACATGACTTTTAGATTTCTTTGTCGTAATGATTACAACAAATGGACATGTTAATAATATATTTTAGTATAAACTTTAATTATTAATAAGAAACAAGGTTTACAATGTGCAAAATTATAATTCTTCTGTTTTTTTTTTTCTTTAAGAAAACAAAAATAAAAAAATAAAAAATAATGAATCACCTAGTGGTATTATTAAAATAATTATCAATTAACATATTGTCTTATAGCAAAAAATATTGTTCATGTTGTCTCCGAATTTGACCCTAATAATTCTAAGCAATATTGTGAGTGAATATTATAGTAACCAACATGAGAAACTTGTTGGATCTATTGTATTATAGGTTGATTGGACAAGTGGTATGACTATTTTATAATTAAGGGGGAAAAAGAAGAATGAAAGAGAGAATTTGGTCACAACAATTCGTAACTTACTTTCTTTGCAAGACTTTAAAAGGAGCTTTCTTTCATCCTTATAATTGTTAAATGCCTAATTAACATGCATCAATCGATTCAAAGCTATGATTGCTATAATTAACAAGTATCAAATATTCCTTCTAAAGGAAAATGTAAATTGTAATTGAATCTCGTTATTTATGAAATAAATTATACTCATGTCCTTTCATATTTGATGAAAGTTATACTAAGATCTAAAATTTGAAAAAATTGATTACTCCATTTCCTTGGATTGATTAAAAAATTAACGAAAAAATAATTTAAGTAAAATATAAAAAATTCATGTTTATATCTCTAAAAAACTAAAAAATCTTATTTTTACTTTCATTGTTCAAATAAGTCACAAAACTTTTTTTTTTTTTAATTTATTTTCTTAAATAACAACCTTCTAAATTATATTAAAATTACACAGACTTCCTTTTTATTTTTAAAACATTCACATACATATCTTAAAATTTGAAAGTACGGAGTGTAGATAATGTGTATAGAATTAGAAAAAGTGGCTCGATTAAGTAGATGATAAATAAAGGAGGCCCTTGCTTTTCCTAAAAGTTTTATATATTGATTATACTTGTGATTACAAATATCAATGAATATAAATTACATAATTAAGAATAGTATAATTAATTACTATTAGGTACAGCATGATTCTTCTTAGGATTTATTAGGTGGGGAAACAAAAAAGTAATAAGAAAAAAGTGACTAAGCCACCACTCTCCTTGTCCACCACACCTTTCCCATTTAGTTGAAGTTGACGAATCCAACAATAATAATTAATAAGCCACCTCCGCTTTTCAAAATACCAATTTAACTTTTCATTAATGCCTTTCAATTACCAATTCAGCTTTTATTTCATCAATGCCCAATTTGAAGTAACACTTATAACCAAACCAATATTGTCAATTTTTTTTATTTTTTTATTGTCTAACAGGATTAGTTCGAGAGTATATTGCAAAATTAGTTTACAAATTAATTCAATTAAAAAAAAAATCTCTTTGTTTATATTAATATTCTGATATCGAATCTCGTTTATACTTGTAATAAAAGACTTGTAAGAATAGAAAAAGCTACCTCTTATTGTGGGGGCCATCAGTCTAATCACCTTAAACTCAAAAAAAACAAAAAGTAATAATAATAATAATTTATAAGCCTAAAATGAAAATGAAATTCAAGAAGTTAGGTACAAATTTGCACTATCAAACGACGTCGTTGAATAAAACATTACGTGTCTTGGTGTATATATTTGATTGGGTATCATCAATCCATATAGAGTTTGAGCTTTGGAGACTTGAAAGGCTTCGTTTGGTAACCAATCATTTTCATTAAATGTCCGTTTGGTGATTGACCACGTCCACGTGGACCAACGTTGCCGACACATAGTCCCTAATTAATCCTATTTATTTTTCAATCACTAATCCCATATTAATTAGTAGTACATTAAACATCTTAATTTATGAGAAAATTAATTCAAACAGTCAAACCGCCCTTCACAGAAAACCCGAGGATGTTGTTTTCTTTTCTTTTTCCTCCCCCACAAAGAAAGAAAAAGGTTTTGTTTTTGTTTTCTTACATTAAATTAATACACGTGGTAAAGACTATATAAGTTGAATAAGTTAACCAAATTTTAATAACATACTTAATTAAAATGATTCCATACAGTTTCAACCACGTGTATATATAATATATCTTTAATTAGTATAATTTTGAAGTAATAAAGAACAAAATAAAGAATTAGTGTATTTGTCTATACCTGTCTTATTTGTTTGTATTTTTCATAATTAACATCCATTTAATTATTTAATTGGTAGCTACAAAATAAAGATTATCCCAAGTGGGCCAAGGAAAAGAAAAATATACATTGCTTGAGAAACAAATACATACATTTTGATATTAAATTTACTTGCTATGACTATGGTAATTTGAAGTTAATCTTCCATGTCAGTAACTTGATTGAAATAAATAAAAGTAACTGTATTTTACTATTTAGGTAAGGTAGATTGAGTTTGCAGTGTATAGTCGGTACCAATAAATTAAGGTCACGTGTCGGTGATCTGACACGTGTTCTAATAACGGACGAACCGGTGAATGAGCAAATGGAAACTATTAGTGTAGTTTATGTTTGTGCTCAGTTCATGTCAATTCTCATCAGACATATCAACTACCTCCTATTCCTAAACACCTAGCCTCTTCTCTCTGTTTCTTCTCCAAAATTCTCAACCAATTAAAAGTGAAGGGGTGGTGTTTAATTAGCTGCTGCAGCCTGAAGGAGCTGCTGCTGCTGGTGTTAGCTGCTGCAGCCTGAAGGTGCCGCTGCTGGTGGGGGTGGGGTCGGTGGTGGAGTACTAGTACAGAAGCCAGAAGCCAGAAGCCAGAAGCCAGAAGGGACAGGTCTGGCCGGGTTAAGAAGAATAGCTGTTCGACTTGGGTTTGGGGTTGGGATTGGTGGGAATAGGCCAAGGAAGAAGAGCAAGAAGAAGATTAAGATAAGAAAAGTAAAAGATAAGTTAATGGATGTTTGGCACAAGATGATTTTTCCAGTCAGGCGTGTGTGGCTTGCTGTCTCTTCTCGTGTCAAGGCTCGCAAAAACGGTATGTATCAATCAATATGCAATTTTTCATCTGCTTCTTTCTACGGCCTTTCTTCCTTTATAATCATCATCATCATCTTCTTCTTCTTCTTGTTTCTATATATTTAGCTGTTTGAATTTCATATGCTACCATATATTTGTGCCAAAGGGAAAAAAAAAACACATGCTGACTAGTTCTATTTGTGTGTTTGAACCACCCTGATATTCATGTTGAAATTATAAACCATTCATCGGGAATAGCAGGAAATTTTATTTTATTTTTTCCACTGTTGGGGAGGTTCTGTCATTCTACCTCTTTTATATATTATCTTCCTCTTACGTAAATATTTTCTTATTCATTTTCATTTTCTCTCCTTATTTACTTCCAAAATAAGCATGTCTTTCTCTCTATCAGATTAATTACATATTTATCTTCTTTTCCTTTCTGTTTCTTCTTATCGTTCTTTTTTCTCTTTTCCTTTTTCCCCAATCCCCATCAACTGTGTTAGTGGCTTAGTGCCCTTACTTTTCTGCATTTGATGTATGTCCTTAGCACTTTGTATCTGTTCCTATGTAACAGATTTTAAGTTAATTTCTTTTTGTGTTTTTTTCCTTTTTCTTTTGATTGAAAGAGTGGGTTCTGTTTTTTAGATTCTCATTTCTAAATATTGGATTACAGTATACCTTTCGTTATTAATGCTTCAGATTTGTATATCATTAAGCTGTTCATAACTCTATTCCATCACAAAGTATAAAAAATAAAAATAAAATAAAATAACCCTCTCTTCAAACAGTATGCAATTACTGTTTTTCCTGTGTATAGCATGCAAATAGCAATCAACCTAAACTTTTATATGTCTTCTGTGCCGAAAGAGGAAGCAAAATGATAGTATCAACATCTATTTTAGTGAAACTTCATGCCCCAGTCACTTTACTAATTGCCCTGATAGCAACATCAATGTATTTCTCAAGTCCTAACTTTTAAGCAGAAATATTGCCCAGAGTGGATCCTATGGTCCACAAGTAGTATTTGTTGTTAGGACCATTATTGGACCACCATACATAAACATTTCCATATTTCATATAATGATGGTGAAGGCATTCCTCATATTGCAGTTTCATATCAGATAGTATAAAATGAGCTTGAAAATTGTCACTTACATGGCTTTGTTCTGGGCAGGCACTGGGCTTCTGAAGCTTCATGACGATATACAAACTTGTGGATATCAGGATGTGCAAGTGATGTGGGAAATGCTAAGAAGATCAGAATCTGAGCTTATAGATAACCATCCCAAGCGCAAGCCTTTCTGGAGGGTTTCTGTCTGGTCTAACCACAGTGCAGATTCCTCATAACCTGCAAATCATGCTTAGGAGACTCCTGTTTGATAATTCAATAATAACATGCTGCTAATGTCCTGCAAAATGGCAAGCCACATCTTTTTATTATTGAATTGCCAACATTGCAGAGGCATGGTACATAGTTATCAGTTACTAAAAGATGTCCACATCAGTATACTATCAAATTTGTATCCGGTTTTGTTCTTACAACTGAAACTGCACATCCAAATCACAAAAGTCATTTGTAAATATAATAACATTTTGTCGAAATGCAAAATCAACATCTTTTTTGAGTATAGACTAATAGATAATGCATTAGCTTCAGTTCTACTAGGCAGTACTGAAACTGCAACAAAATCATGTAACAGCCAGTTTTTTTTTTATACCTCCTCCCCTGCCTCCCTACGAAAAATAAGAAGCAAGCAACTCTTACATGCACACTGAAATAGTTAAATTTGGAAATCAAGCATAGAAATATATCAAGGCTCTGTAAAACTAAGATCAATGAATAAATCTTCATACCAATCAGAATAAGATAATCCTATCAATAACCTAATATAAACACAAGAAAAGTTGTACGAATTATCGAGGAATAAAACTTAGAAGTCATACAATGAAGCTATGAGAGAGAGTGATTGAGCTTACGCTTAAGAATGAGACTCTAGTTTCTGAGAATCAATTTGGCTTTATGCCAGGAATATCTACAATGGAAGCTATTTTCTTATTTAGGAGATTAATGAAGAAATATAGAGAAAAGAAAAAAGATTTTCACATGGCCTTTATTGATTTAGAAAAAGCATATGATAAAGTGCCAAGACAAGTCTTGTGGTGGGTACTCGAGAAAAAGAAAGTCCCAACTAAATATGTATAAGTTATTAAAGATATGTATAAGAGAATAATGACTAGGGTGCGGACTGTAGATGGTATGACTGGAGAGTTCCCGATCACGATAGGTGTTCACCAAGGTTTATCCTTAAACCCTTACCTATTTACTTTAGTCATGGATGAACTTACCTATAATATTCAAGATAGTGCTCCATAGTACATGCTATTTGCCAATGATATCGTGTTGATAGACGAAACTAGAAAAGGTTTAAATTTCAAACAAGAAATGTGGAGGAACGCGTTAGAATCTAAAGGCCTTAGATTGAGTAAGACAAAAACTGAGTATATAGAGTGCAATTTCATTGAAACTAGAAGAGGCCCGAATGAAATAATTTTAGACGGTCAAACAATCCCTACAAAGGATGTGTTTAAGTATTTAGGTTCATTTATACAAAAAGATGACACAATTGAGCATGATGTAAACCATAGGATAAGGAAATGTAGGGGAAGTGGCGAAATGCTTCGGGAGTTTATGTGATCCTAAAATCTTGAATAAATTGAAAGGAAAATTTTACATGACAGCAATGAGACCAGCTATGCTGTAATGGTATCGAATGTTGGGCAGTTAAGAAGCAACACTTACATAAGATGGGAGAAGCCGAAATGAGAATATTGAGATGGATGACCGGACATACAAGAAAGGATAAAATAAGGAATGAAGAGATCTGTAAGAAGGTGAAAGTAGCACCTATTGAGAAGAAAATGAGGGAAAATCGCTTACGTTAGTTTGGATATATCCAACGTCGGCCAATAGACGCAGTAGTAGTAAGAAAGGTGATTTGGTACAGGTGTTAGGTGTTAGACGTGGTAAGGGGAGACCGAAACTTACATGAGGGCAGTCATTGAGAAAGATATGGATACTCTAGGGATTACTGAAAATGTTGTCTCAGATAGATGCAAATAGAGGAAAATGATTCATATAGCCTACCCCAACTAGATTGGGATTTAAAGCTTACTTAAGTTGAGAATTCTGCTAATAATGAATTTGCCATCAACCTAGAATCTTGGCTAAAATTCACTAACAGCACCATTATGCAAGAAGTTCCTGAAAGAATAAATTCATATTCATCAGCAATTGATTCTTAAGAAAGAAATATAATTACTCCAACGCATTATTGAAATCTCTACTTCGAACTGCGGAGATAGTTAGAAGCTAATAGATAATTTGATCTCATACTAGTTTTACTTTTACTCATTAAACTACACAAATACTTTTAAAATACTCCATTGAAGAATGTGTGTTAAGCTCATGCCAATCAATACCACATTTGTAGTTTAAATGCATGCACGTGTAGATCAACCTACGGACGTAGACATTCATCTGTGAAAAAAAATGGAAAAGAAGTATGAATGCATATATGATATATCTATAAAGAGGTGATAATGGTGTGGTATTTGATATTTCAACAAGGGAGCAAAAACTCTGATTCTGCGCTCCCAAATGTCCTAACAATACAAAAGCATAATCTATACAGTGGTCATAGACTCATAGTGATGTGGCATTTGACATTTCTACTAGGGGGATAAAACTCTGAATATTGAGCTCACAACTCAATGGCAGTCCTAACAACTTGCACTCACTCTAAGTCTGATTCAGTAAAGTATCTGCAAAGAAAGATGCCTCGGAACTGATCTTCTAATCGCCTTGAAGTACTTTTCTGTGTTAAGTTGTCCACTGCAATAGCTGGAAGGAACTGCAGATATTTCCTGCCTTCCTTTCCATTCTTCACCAGGTTTCAGAGTAATGGGTTTTTCCACGCAAGCAGTCTCAACACAGAGCACATGTTTGTACTCATCATCCCCAAAATCAGGCAAAGCCTTTGCTTTCTTGTCCCATGGGTTCCAAACCACTGTACAAGAAAATAAAGCTTTGAGATTATAACTGAGATAGATCTAGATGACAGAACCATTTTGCTCAACCTACATTCTCTTCAGTTCTATTTTTTTAGAAGTTTCATTCATCCTCCCAATCAAACCACGTCGGAACATAACACTTCACAGTTCACAATAATAATCCAGTGATACAACTCAAATGAATTAGCGACCCCCCAAAAAAAGTTGTCAAATAATGTTCTAGGATTTGCCATGCACTGCAAAATTTACCAGCATCTCCAAGTCCGTCCTTCTGCAACACAAAGGTTCTTTTCCGTTCATGATCTAGAATAGCAATTTTTGTTGGTGTACTTAAATAAACTTTGTCCACCTTCATCAGCAAATAAATAAATAGATGAAAGCAATTAAGATCTAGTTGAACCAATACAAGATATAACATCAGAAGCAGTCTTATATAACAAACTACTAACTTCTGACTCGAACATTAATGCATCCCCTTGATTAGTGAATCTCTCTCTTATTCTTCAAATAATCCAGTGTCTCTAGTCCTTCTACTCACACTTCACTAAACATACGAAACACTAGAGTTAGTACAAAGCAACATGAATTACAGTACTGTATTACCCTAAACATTTTACACAACAACTGTGGCCAAAATCAATAAGGCAATTTTGCCTACGCAAGGAACTTCGGAACTTATACAAGAGCAAATACAAACAGCAACGCTGATCATATATACAAGTACAGAGAAAGTATGCTAATTGAAGTAACATTCATTATAACTTTATAAGTGGACCAAACTACAAAGCTAAAAGCAAACAACAACCTGATTATGTTTATTCATCATATATTATATTGGCAAAAGATTCATTGCCAGTTGCCACCTTGTATAAATTAATAAAAAACCTAAATTGTGACCGATTAATAAACATGTTAAATCATTCCTGGGAGTTGCAAGTACATACTGACAGCTGGAATATTAAAGAACAATATACATAAATAAGCAACAAGGACAGATGTGAGAAGAGAAAGAGAGCAATGGAACAAGGATGGGTCATATATTCTTAGCCTTTTGTCAGCTCACCTGAACTCGTACTTTTTATCAATTTAACAAGCAAAAAATGATTTTGGAACATGGGTATTGTCCCAGTACGATCATTTTACATGTGCCAATGTAAAAAAAGAATGATTTTGAGTCATGCACCTGTGAGGCCAGATCTCTGAATCTTCATCAGAGTGCTTAAGGATTAAATCAATAAAAGCCTTATTGGTGCTATTTGTTGCAAAAGGTGGGGGATCCAGATCTTCAGTCCAAAATCTGTTCCTTGCAAATCCATGTGATTCCAGAGAGCCATGATTTGAGAAAAGCAGATGTAGGAGAGTATGATAAAAAAAATAAAAAAATGTAAAAACAAAAAGAAATAAATAAATACAACGCTAAAGAAAATGCACATATTTGAGGGAAACAGATAAGAATACCTCCACGGATAGCCTTTGGAGGCTTGAAAATAGCCTGCAAAGAAAAAGAAGAAGAAGAAGAAAGAAATAACAAGAAAAGTAACATGATATATAGTTTGCCTTCCTGCAGGTCCCCTCCTGCATTTACTGTATCACAAGGAGAGTAAATAATGATTCTGCAACTTGTTATATAATAAGAGTAAAACATTAATTGGCAGCTTAAATGAAAATATTCTTGAATGCCATCACATATGCTGTTTCTTTCTTATATCAAATAACTCCCTTAAACTACTTAACTGTCATCCATCTTCTATCATTTTAAACACTTATAGCACAGAAACATCTGACAGAAATTGACAACAATTAGACCGCAGGAGAATCCAAATGTCAATGAGTATCTCAATCAAAAACAACTACAATTGGGAAATTCCATACCTTGCTACTCAGAAAAAGAAGTTATTCCCGATGTTCATTCTTCCAAGATGTAACTTGACCCCCATATAAATACACCTGCCTCAAACAGAAATAAAGTTTCCTATGAAAGTTTTCACAGTAAGTATCATATCCACAACTAGAACTAACATTTCTTTCTGAAACAGACGAAAGTTAAGCAAAATTCAAGGCTCCCTCAGCACTGAAAGGAAAGTACACTCCAAAATTTTTATGTTATGTTCGCCCAAAATAAATGTGATCATACCCTAATGGCTAATACCCTATAACATATAAAACTCATGAAGACACATAATATTATGGATAACACATCTTCAAGCATTCATTTGTTTTATTGGATAGACACAAGACCAACCTGTGCATCCCTGAAACCCGTGCCCACACATTACACCTCCACGGTGGACATGAAGCTGGAGCTGGACCCTAAAAATCCATGGATGATCTGTATAAGCCACTGCATTTACGGAAGCATTCAGCAGCTAAAAATGGCCAAAGAGGAGCACAGCATGTTCCAAATGATGTCAGACATGTTTTAAGCTCACCTCTCTACACACAAAGATTCAGATTACCTTTTATACCCCTCCTCCCCCCAGATAGTGAGATCCTTTTTGATACTACAATCCTAATTTAACCAAGATTGCCTAGTTAGTTGTGCCTAGTCAGTTGCTAACACTAACATACAACTCCCTGTAAATAAGCTAAGATATAATGAACGAAATCAAATCATTTAACTGTATAACTGAGTATTCTAGCTTCAGTTTCAAGTACTGATAAAACACTGAGATTGCACAAGACACTAAAAAGAATGGCACCAGAGTCAGCACCAGTAGCTTGACGATCATTAATCTAAGCATACCCATTAATGAATGGAATGAAAAATGAAATCTCTCAAACATGAATGTACAACAAAAAACAACCACAAAAAGGAAACCCATAAAATGATATTTTAATTTGGATCCTTATCCAGTAGACATAGCAATCATTCAGCAAACAAAAATATTCAATGCGCACCCCAAGAGTAGATCATAAACCAAACTATGGTGTCAATACCTAAATATTCTAGTAACAATCATGAAAGCATTAGAACTAGCGAGTATGAGATCAGAAATGAAGAGAATGATACCTCAGCAGAAAAACCACGAACCTCTCTGAGAATGAGCTTTTCCAGGCCATTCACGTCCATACAGCGCTCCACATATACAGTGACCCCTGACATAACCCCGTTCAAACACAATCTTCTTCTCTGTCGAATCCCTTTGTTTTCTTTCTGGAATTTGAACCTCTGCAGATCCTACAACATTTTTCAAAGTCTATATAGCGGAGACAGAAAAGATCAGAGAGAGAAACCAAAATGCATGGCACTTTTATTTTTCTAAATTTCTCGCCAATTCATATTACCCCAGTGTCAAAAAATAAAATCCTAAAATTCCAATAACTCATGCTAAACTTTTCAAATTTAAAGGTTCGAATTCTTAAAAAAAATAAAAATTAATAAAGTTATATATATTATGGAGCAATAGCCCATTGTTTGTTCATTATTATTTTATTTTAACTTAGCTGTTATCAGGATAATCTCGTGACTATCTCACCGATTTGGTTAATTTAAGACTTCGGGTAAAAATGTAAAATATAGCATGTAATTACAGATAAATTATGATAGATTTTGTCAATTTTCAACTAATTAAATAACTAGACATAAATAGTCAAGTAATTTTAAATCAAGTTTCTCACAAATTATTTTCACAAGCAATTAAAATATAAATAGATCCTAGTTGATTTACCCACAAATTATGTTCACAAATTATATATAGGCTGATTTGGTAGTATTTTTTGAGATGATACTTATGTTTATGAAAAATATATGATATATTTTGTATGTTTAGTAAACAAAAAACTAGGTTACTTGGACTTTTAAAAACTAGTTTATGTTATCAAAAATTTAAAGGCCTAATATAATCTTAATTTTTATTTAAAAAGTCACAACATTATCAAATAAAGTCTGATTGTGCAGCTTCTACTTATTGAGAATAATTTTTATATTATTTTACTAAACACTATTATTGTAACTTTTTAAAAGCAGTTTTAAGAGAGTCAGAAAAATAAAATATTTTTTAAAAAGTCACAATATTACCAAACCAAATATAGTAAACTCTCACAAAATTATTATGTTGCCGATGTACTAAATTATCAAGCACTTGGACTATTTTTTTATAACTAATCTCATATATAATTAATATGTAAATTGTCAAACACCTGAACGGTTTATTTACAATATATTTTAATTGTGTAATGTGTAATTAATGTGTAAATCGTAACAAAATTTGTCATATTTCTCACAAATTAATTATGTTCGTAATTAACATGCATACGAGTATAATTAGACACGATCTACAGTTACTATGCAGGTTTACTAATCATTTTATTATAAACCATCAAACACGTACGATGCTATGTAACTGTTGTGAACTATACAATTAGGTATAAATCACCAAACTATCCATCACTTTACGATGAAACACATACTTAGACATAAATCGTCATGGATTTTTTCAATTTATTTCTTGAAACTTCCAGTCAGACTTAAGTCTTCCATTTTTTTCAAGTATATTGTCTGTTCTATGCCACTTTCTATGTAACTACACATGAATTGTCAGGTACTATGTCATTTTATTCTGAAACATGTATTAAAAAGTTAATCGTCAGTATTTATGCCGATTTACTACCAAAATCCTCTGCTCTTCAAAACCATATAACAGCGCACATAGTCAGTTCCTTGGCCAATTTACTATGTAACATGAAAATAGAGATAAATCTTGATTTAAATTAATTTTGTCAATTTTTTGTGAATTATAGAACTATATATAAATAACTACATAAATTTTAACCGAGTTTCGCACAAATTATTTTTACATGCAATTAAAATATAAATGGACCTTGTCAATTTATTTACCAATCATTATAAGAATGTAAATTACCCTCCAACTTTTGGTTTTGAAAGTGCCACGAAGAACATCTCCTACGTACCTAAGTTTCATGAAATAGTTTTCAAGAATTCCGAAACAACTAATTATTATAGAATATATTATTTTCAAAAGCATTAGATTTTGTATTTGATAAAGTTATCAATTTAGTTTTTGAAACTATAGTTCCAATTAAATTCAATAATTTTCTTTCGTGTTACTATTCGTGTATGTTGGTAAGTGTCACGTAATGTTGAGATTTTAAATTATGGGATTGATTAATCTCTGACACTTTGTAATTTAGTTTGATAATAATAAGCAATAAAGAGAAAGTAATTGAACGTGATGCACTTGTTCAAGTGTGAAGAATTTACCCTGTTTTCATGTAGAACAGAGTGTACAAGATGAAATAAAGAAAAAGTAATTAATTGATGATACGCCATTGTTATTTGTAAGTAGTACAGGAATTTACTGTGTTGAATTCAGCCATTTGTTTCTTCTACATTTAACTTAACAAAAACTCTAAAAAGCATGGAAAATAAATATCAAATCCCAAACATCACCTGCAAGACATCTTTCGTTACAAATGATAACTTATAATTTAATTAATTGATGACACTTAATTAAACCATAAATAATATCCCAAAACCTCTTTTTTCTAGCTACTACTTCACCATCTACCACACTTTTTTTTTCACTTAAAAAAATTAAACCCGAAAATGATAAATGAAAAATCCTAACTTTTTTTATCTGGACTAATTAATACCCCATGCAAAAAAAAGAAAAATAATAACATTTGTAACAACAAATCTATAGGCACCAAAATTAGCCTTCACTCCTGAAGAATGATCACCGCCACCACCAGCATCTGCAGCTGGAGTGTTTGCCGCTGCGGCTGCTGGAGCTTTTCCTGTTGGAGAATCTGCTGCCGGAGTATCTGCAGCTGGAGTTGGTGAAGGTGCACCACTGGAAGGAGCATTAGAAGGTGCACCATTGGAAGGAGCACTGGCAGGTGCACCATTAGAAGGGGCATTAGCAGGTGCACCCACAGGAGGCTGTACTTTTGCTGTAGAAGGTGCAGGAGTAGGCGCTGATTTAGGTGCTCGGGCGGGCACCGGAGCCCTACCTGACTTCGGTGGAGGAGCAAGAAATGTTGCTGGCTGAGGAGGATTCACAGGACTCGAACTAGGCCGGGAGGAGGATGGAGAAGTTGAGTTACTAGAAGTGTTAGAATTACCGGATGATCCTGAAGGTATAATAACACTACTTACTTGCACTACGGAGAGATTATAAGGTTGAGAAACAACAGATTTAACTAAATTGGCACCAACACCGACACCCGATGATTGACCAGCAGAAGCAAAGGAGACACCACCCGTTGTCACATCCGTGATAGTCAAGAAGCCTTGTTGTGAGGCATGTCCACTTGTTTGGAACAAAGTTGTGACAGTTACAGTTTTGTTTTCCAAATGTTGAAGTTTTTGGACATCGTAATAGTCAAGGATTACATGAAGGCTCAAAGCCATTTTGATTATTTTCATTGGTTTTCCCCAAATTGGAGACAAACCGGAGTTGTCCACTGCAAGGACAGTTATGGTTTGACGGCTATTAATCTGATCTGCAAGTTGGGTTTGGGTGAGGTAGTTGTTAAAGGTGGTGTAATCTGGGTATTGGCTAAGAATTTTGGTGATGTTAAAAGCTGTAGTGATGGGGGTAAAAGACAAGAGAAGAAAGAAAAGGAAAGGAGTGGAAAGTGAGGATGAAAACATCTTTCACAACTGTATGAAATTACTGAAAATAAAAGAGAAAGGAAATGAAGTTGATAGAGAATGTGTTTGGAGTTAGGGTTATATATAGGGAGATAATGATGAAGTAGGAGTAGGATGTGGTCTATTTTTGTTACATCCTAATTGTTTAAAGAACACGAGGAAGTCATGTATAAGACAGAAAGAGCTAGCTAGGAGAGAAAAATACTGTCTCTCTTTTTTCTCTAAACAGAATTTCCCCTGTTCTTTAGGAACAAGATGAAGTCTTTTTTTTCTTTCCGCCAAATTTGTGGGAGGTTTAATTAATTGCTTGGATAAGAAATGAGAAAGAGGAGGACTTAGTGGATCATATAAGGTTTCAAATCTTTGCAGGGCTAGCTTCCTCTTTGACAATGTATACGTAGTCTAAAATTTTGCATGACTGGATAGTGGATAAGAAGAAATCAGGGAGGGAGCTATAATATGAGCAAGTCAGTTAAATTTCCATCATTTGAGAAGTTATATATAGCTAGATTGCATTATTTTTTCTTCCCAAATGTAATGTTCTAGGCATGAGCCTGGAGGTGAAAAGAGAAAATGAGGAGAGGTTAAGTTTTATTTTGTAATATTTTAAGGGATGAATCGGATTTACTTTCCCATTATACTTGCTTCAGGTTTGTTTAATTGTGAAGCTACTGTTTAGCTAGCCTCCTAAATCCTAATGGAATGTCATTCTTTTGTAAATGGGCATTAGGCAAAATACCACACAAATATTTAACAGAAAAACTTTTCACGTTTGATATATATTTTTCACTGTGGTTGCAGCCTTGCTAAATTCTCAAGCCATTTATATGCAAGTGTTGGTATGTTTCCATCAATATTTCTGTTATTTCTTGTATAAATGATTAATTGAATTTCAAGATCAAAAGTCACCAAGAAAGACGATTACTTTTGTTGGGTATTAATTTCTATCGCAGTTGTTTGTGGCTGCATAGAGAAAATTAGTGTGCTCTCACCTATGATGTTGGCTTCAAACTAATAGTAGACAACTCATGTTTATGAGGCCATTAAAAACATTTGTGTAGGAATGGTTTTGTAGCTGCAGAAATTAATCTGCAACACTTGAAGCTTCTTCTTTTTATTTAAGTAGCAATACCAATGCATTAATTGCACCAGAGGACTGATCACCCTGAAGTTTGAACATTTTCCAAGTACATATACACGCCACTTCCTAGCATTGGTAGGCGTTGGTTAAACTGTGTGTAAAAATACTTTCAAGTAGGACAATTTAAAAGTGCTATATAAAAAATTGAAAATGTATTTAGATAAGTTAACGTAAAAGTGCTATCAGATACAAAAATAAAAATAAAAAATTGTTTGATTTTATTTTTAAAAAAAATATATTAAGTAGTAAAATTACTAAAAATATCATTTTAGCAATTGTTATGATTAAATTTATCTAAATAAAATAATTATTAAAATTTATTTAACTTTCTCTTATTTTCTATTTGCAAAACTTATTTTTCTAGCTTAACTTATAGGACTGTAAAAGTTCAAAAATATTTTTTATAAAGTTTAAAAAAATAAAATTTCTATTATCAAAAAACTTTGTAAAATATTAAATCCAAAACTGTTTTAAAAACTAAATCAAACAGGAACGTTATACCAAACATCTCATTATTTAGCCAAAGCCAACAAGCATACTTACTGAGTGCTAACACCATTTAAGACTCGCTTAGCATAAACTCCAAAACCATATCCGGATTCAATGTTTTCACCATAACCCGAAGCAGACCGTTCTTTTTCACTGGTGGTAATTGCACCAAAAGCCCCTTTCGAAGCCTCACCGGATTCTTTGCTGTCAGCTGAAGTTGATTTAGTGCCTGAATCCACAACCAACTTGACAACTGATTCAACAGATGTTGCAGCAGTGCTAATGACTGATTCAATTCCAGAACCGAGACCAGACCCAAGACCATAGCCTGATCCAGTTTCCTTTTCACTGCCAACTTTGTTAGGTGCAGTGGCCATATTGTTCAGTGTTTGATAAAACTAGCTTAATTTGGTGTAACACTGAATGAATCCCTTTCTGTTTATATAGTCAAGTCTCAGCAACATTGTTCTCAACATGCATTGATGCATATGCGTACATTTTGCGAGATTATGAATAAAAGATCAGTCTTTCCAAAAGTGGAATGAACCATAAGTCCACATTGCCCACTACAACCACCAACTTTACCTCCAACTGTAGGATGTCGTCAATGACTAAATAATGGCATAAGCAATTCCACAAATGGCTTTCATAATCTATGAAAGTGCTTAGTAATGTCCAACTTTTTTGCTAAACAATCATAATCTGACAAATATGCCATTTCTTTATCTTTCAGATGCAACTAGAATAGAAATAAAAATTTTATTTAGAGAGAAAAACTCACCGCAACATAAACTCTTCCTGGTGTATTTTCAATTTACAAGCAATCTTAGAATGAAAATCACTCTAATATCTAAACTAACTGGAGAATAATAAGTTTTTGTCGACTAATGAATAAATTAAGGACCGACATCAAGTGATAGACCTCATGACAGACACTACATTTTGCAGTCACCACATTTCTTCTTTTTGGCTTTTTTCCCCCAAGTATCTAACAATATCTTGAATTGAAGAATTGTTCTAAACCAATTAATCACACCTGAAATTAAAATAGGAGAATGTGAAATCCATACTCCAAACATGACTTCTCGGAAATGTTTGAACAACATATATCATAACTTCACCTGAGCATTCTCTGTTTTCAATTTTTGGAGCTCATCTTGGGCACAAATGAGCCTATACATCAGAAACAAAAGATTAAAACATATTAGCATTTAATTGTTTAATAATTTTATATCTGCATGCATATAGTTTGTTACCATATATACCTCCATTGTAAATCATTTATCTCATGAAGTAACTCCTTCTCCCTATCATGGGCTGCTTCAAGCTGCAGTATGAGAAAAAAAGTTAAAAATTTAAGTTCCATATGACTACAAACCCTAGGAAATTTCAATACTTTCACTTTTGAGCAAAATGACTTCTACTTGTTAGAATGGCAAGCAGACTGGTTGCATCTGCAGCTCATAAGATGCCATGCTCATGTATAGCTGTGGATAACATACATGCATTATCACTTTCAGTCAGGCAGGTCAGCTACACTAGAAATGGATTCAGGTCAATATGCAGGCACTAGATCATTATAACATCCTCAATTCTCATATCCCAGCAGGTTTGGGTTGCACAGGAAAGCGCAACCACTGTAAATAAACTCAAGTTCAGGGCGGCAAGTTATTTGGCTAACCGCTGATGACTGAAAAGCCAATTTTCAAAAAGGAAGTGACTCTTATTTTTGTAAGAATTTCCTATATTCGTCACTCAGTATACAGCATAAAAGATTCCACCCTAATTTACCAACATTTGCAAGTATTTATCAAAGCCCATCTTCACCAATAATTGAAAAGCCAGTGAGGGCTACTGATTTGTCTATCAGAGATAGTCCAACTGCCCTCTACTACACCTAAGATGGAAAAACTGAAGTGCAGAGAAGACATGTAGTTGAGCGTATTAGCACACAGTTGACTTAGATTTGGAAGTTTTATACTCTAACAACAAGCCAACAACACTACAAAAAAGTTTTCAAATACTAGAATAAAAAGTTTCTTGATCTTATTTCAAAGCTCAAGCCAAGTACACTTGCTCATTTTCAGGTTCATTGTTTAATTTCATATTCTCAAACCTGTTAATGATTTCATTTCCAAATTTCAAGTTCTAAACCTGACAAGTAACTGTATTTTATGGATTCCCATACTTTGAGCAGACTAATATTTTGAAGTTAGAATGGTAGATAAGAGATAGCATTTGAATAGTTACATGCAATCTGACTTTGTGTTTACAAGTAAATTAGGGTTTTAAAATCCTAATTTATAAACATACCACGGTTAATTGTGATGGTGTGCATCCTCCATCAGCTGCACGGTTAACTGGAATGAATATAAAAGAAAATGAATTATAATCTATAAACAAGCAACGTCTAAACAAAAATTACAGAAAGAGGGAAAACAATTGCTTGAACCTGAAGTTTCTCCAGTACTAACTTGCTTCATTAAACTTAAAATACTCTCCTGTTAAAAAACAAATCAAGTAAAAGAATTAATTATAGCTATAATCTAAAGGATTAAATATATGGCTAACCATACCCTTTGAAGAATATTTGTCTGCAAAACAGAATGCAACACCGGGAAAAGAGAACAGCCAGAAGAATTTGATGACGAAGCATCATGTAGTGAAGGTAATGGTAAAGTTGATGGAAGAGGATTTGCAGTATGTGGGGTAAGCACCTACATAACCCATGTCATTTCAATAAGACATTCAGTAAAATAGGGTTTAAAACTCTTTCCTATTAAAGGTAGATGATGGCCACAGTAACTGCTTAAAGCAAATTCAGAGTCATGTACAGGTCATTTTTTTAAAGTCTGATTTAATAGAACTTAACATCTAATAAATTTCTGTTTCTACAGGAAACCATGTTGGAACCTCAGCAAATTTTGCAATCCCAAAATGTGGTACACAGTGATTTCTTAGAGCAAAGAAAGCCTTATAACGGTCGGTGTAGATTCTTCACAAATTGGCTCATTATAGGGCATAGAAATGTAGTAGAATTCTACAAAGGAAATAGACCATGTCTTGTGGCATTCTCAGAGGATCAGTCTTCAGAAAATATTCGGTAGTACAATAAAACAGCACTAGGGACTCTTTCCAGTGATTTCATTTTTACTGGAAACGAAACCCGGGAGTGTTCTAAGAAAAGTGAGAGTTTTCAGCACACATTATGAAAGCACATCCAGAAAGATGCTTTCATGCGGGTTCCTAGAGTTATGAACCACTTAGGCCCAAACACTTGATCAAAGAATGCACCTATAAATCCGAAAAGCTGAATAGCAAGACGAATGTACCCATCTATGAGATAAGCTGAATAATTGTCAGTATGTTAATGAAATACGCTATGTACATTTGTATATTTATTTGTTAAAAGAAAGGAACACAAGTTACTAGGAATGCAACATTAAGAGAAGTAAAAACAATATCTTTCCAAGCGTTCATGACTTGACTTATCAGAAACGCATATCTTAAAAAGAGTCAAAGAGACGCAGAATATAGTTACTCTGACAATCAGAACTTTTGTTTCAAAATGAGTTGACAAGAATGTCAACACCAGTAATGCTATGAACATAAAGCACTATGAGCAGTTTTATAGTGAGTATATTCATTGTTTGTTAGTGCATCCATGTATGTGACAGTTTAGAAGTGTATTGGCGATCTCAATTGAAGAGCAGGTCCTTTATCCAGAGATGCACACACAAGAATCCCTAGAAACTCAGGCATCAAAGGCTAACGCAGAGTGGAGAACAATCCTAGGTTTGCATCAGAATATGGAAGAAGAGAGAGGGAGTTGGAGAATGATAGATATGTATATATATATAGAGAGAGAGAGAGAGGAAGAAAAGCATGGAAGGAAATCTAATGGGCCAGTTGGCACTGTTTTGCTAACATCAAAACTACGTACCTGCATGCTGTGACTCTTCTGCAATACAGGGGATGGGCCAACCTGAAATGAGAAATTAAATTAACATGCAGTCTTTATAAAGGAAGTAAAATCAGAGCCAAAAATCTTCTAGTCACCTTTTCTAAATCAACATTCTCGGATGTAACCTTAAAACGTCCTCTCTGCTGAACAACTGGTGTCTTTGATTTTTCATCCAGATCATCAGAATTAACTGCAGCAAGAATAAACTGATTAATAGGAAAGGCAGAAACCACCCTGGAAGATTTTGAAAGTCAGGGTAGATACAAGACAGTCCAATATACGAGATAGAGAACTTGCTTTTATATCTCCCCGTGAAATAACCATCCAGGAATGAAGAGATCATGAGCACATACCTGCTCGTCTAGATGCCTTAGGAGGAATTTCAGAAAGTGTATCATCTACAGTCTGAAGAACTGTTGATGCATTGTTATTGGAAATGTTTTGGGGCTGACTTTGCACCTTATCACTGTCATTATAATAATTAAAGTTAACGCTGATGATAAGTATTAAACATGATGTTACTGAAGATTTTCATGAGATGAACATAACTCATAATGGGGATATAGTAAACATATAAATATAGAAAAAAAAGGAGAGATTGAGGATATAGCTATGTATATACTTCCTTTCCAATCAAGAAACAACGATATCCTTTTTTCAGCTGATAGGATAATAAAGAGAAAGGATAGTTTTAATATAGAGAAGAAAAAAAGTCCTACTCAGAGAATCATAGGACATTTCCTTCTTTTTATAGTTGTTAGACATTTTTCACCATAGATGAAAGCAGGAACAAAGAAAGTCAAGAAGGGCAAGACTAGGCCGGTCTAATAGACCCATATAGTTTGATTTCTGTGGTAGTTTTCGAGTTAAATGTGTCCACTCAATAATTATGTCACTTTTCTCTCCTATCTAGGAAAAACAATTCAAAGTAGAATATAAATGATGATGTATAAACCCAGGAAGAATAATGCCTTGGGGAGAAATGCAACTCAGAAAGTGGAATTCAGTTATACTTATTCATGTATACCAAAGCACTTCCTGCCTCCGGTATGAATATTCTGACTAATTACAACAAGCTAATTCTCAGTGCCATATAAACTTTAAGATGCTTAGTTTAAGTGATTTAAGTTTCTAACCTTTCTCCTCTAATCGG
Source organism: Quillaja saponaria (assembly GCA_029379385.1). NCBI lineage: Eukaryota > Viridiplantae > Streptophyta > Magnoliopsida > Fabales > Quillajaceae > Quillaja > Quillaja saponaria. The sequence continues at coordinate 22,257,568 of CM055611.1, forward strand.
CATAGTAACTTCAGGTAAGATGCCTGATGAACACCCTCTTCTATGATGAGGATGAATGGCCATGTTCTCTACAGACCTTCCACCATTATCCAGATCAGACTTCTCACCCAAATCATTTTCGATGTTATCATCGAGACATGTTGAAGAATTCTGTGAAAAGCGTTGGTCGTGGCTTGAGCTGGAAATACTATAGTCATCATCAGATTTTTCACATTGACCCCTGGTAAGCACAAATAAATTTTACTTATTTAACCTTTATATAAAAGCAAAAGTACCCAAACTGGTTGAGAAACTATCTTTAACCAGTTATGGGCTCAAAACCATTTGGAATTGGAGTAACAAGAATAGTATGTTATAGAAACATAGATAAATAACACATTATTAATGGACATGATACTAACTACATATGTTGTCACAGAACATACTTTGTTTCATTTATGGCTGAATCAACTAATGGAACTGAAGCTGGCTGATTCTGCATTTCATTATTATCTTCCTGTGAAGCATTAGCTCATTAGAAATTACTGGAAATACAACTAAGTTACAATTATTCAAAGAGAAAAGATAAAAGGTGTTCACACTACACACAAACACAAAAACAGAGTAGTGAATCCATATATATACCATATCTGTAAGCCTGGATGAGTTTTGATACTGAGATTGCTTATCATTAGCATCCAGTGCAGACAAAGAATTTGAGCTCCCTTCTTGATTGATATCAGATATGGTGTCATCAAAATCCTGGATCTAAAAGAAAGAAAAATTATTATTAAAGCCACAAATTACATGCTGAGGAAGAAAGAGAAATGTTGGAGAGTTGGTCTACCAGGGAAGCCTGAGCCTTCATATCCTCAAGATTGAAGTTCCAACTACTAATCCCTCGTTTATATTCATTCTGCATATTGGTTAAGTATATGTTAAATCCAGGTACCAAAGTAGTTATACCTTCAGCTTGCTACCATTCATAGAAAATTTCTAACTGAGCTGACAAAGAAAGCTGCTCTGACCCTTAGATCAACTTAACCAACAAAATAACATGCATAGGTTTTGTATATCTCGTACTAACAACTATCTATGGTTTCATCATATAATTAAGCAGCGAGGAAAAAAGATAATAATGCTGCCTGGTTGATGCTAATGGTGTGCAAGTATGATTTTAGGTGTGAAAGGAGATCAGAGAGAAGTAGATTTTGGCAAGTTCAATAATTTTCAAAAACCTGCTGGTTGACTGTTTAACCACTTTTCCTTTGTCTTAGTTTGCATACATTTTTCCTACCTGTGATATTTCTTCCTTTTGGCCATCAGGCATTTCCTTTTGTGCAAGCATATCTTCTTCCTTTCTCTGTGATGAAATGAGACATGACCTATAAGCATGTCATACACGTAATTAATTACAAGATAAAAGGAAAGCTTATGGTAATTCTAACCTTTAAGGCCTTCATTCCATCGCCTAGAGCAGGCAAACCCTCCAAAAGTGTCCGTGCAATATAATCATTTGAGCGACCTTGCTTAAAAAAGGAATGCTTTAACAACCTCTTTGCAGACGGCCGTTTTGAAGGATCTTTCACCAAGCAACTAGCAATCATTTGCTTAAATGACTTAAAAAGAAGAAAAATGATTTTAGGGACTGAGGAACACGTAGCAGGAAAGCATGCTAAGTGAAATAAGAAAAATAAAGAAGGTTTACAAGCAATCATTTGTTTAACTAAGGGCCCAGAGAGAAAGTGAGGGAAATTGTCAGGGATTACAGTGCACAAAGAAAAGAAAAAAGAAGCTATGTGACCGACAGTAAGGTATATCATCAATTAGTTGAGAGTGGACCTTAGAGAACTTCCTATCCCTTTCATAGTCAAGGCCTGGGGGCGCATTTTGCAATGTCATAAGTAAAACCTATCAAGAGAAAATGTAAGTTATGAGCTCCTGCAAATTCAACTGATGGTTCGATCATGTCATATTTTAGTATGTGCACCTTCATTGGCGGATACTTTGAGAAAGGAGCATGACCATGGGCAAGCTCCAAAGCAGTTATACCGAAAGACCATATATCAGCTCTGTAAGAAAATTGTCAGCTGAGAATTAGCTCATGGTCTAATCAGAAAAGGATAAAACTAAATTATATTCAGAAAGCATTAGACAGACTTGAAGTCGTAACCATGTAGTTGCTCCATGACCTCAGGTGCCATCCTACATAACAAAAACATATGGAACCCTTTATCATGAATTTAGACATAGTAATAATCAATACCAATGAACAGGTTTCAGAGTTTGGTTATATTTGAATGTAAGTATAGATGTTTTTTCATCAAATGATAAATAATTGTGTATATATCCCAATAAGATGAGGTAAAGTTGCACTTTGTCCCTCCACAGATAATGAAACAAAACTAAGTCACCCTTCAGTATTTTAAACAGAACAGGGAACAACTTGACCAAAAAAAGTGCATATACACCAAAATTTCTGTATACCAGCAAGGAGTCCCCACAAATGTATTCCTCGTGCGTTGCCTGTCACCAGAATCAAAAAGACAAGCAGAAACACCAAAATCTCCCAGCTTGATCGTACCACGTGCATCAATTAGAATATTCCCAGCCTATAGGAGATGAGACAAGATCGTGACAGTCAGGGAACTAAAACTAATGTGAACATTAAATTACTCTACTGTCAGAAATATGAAATAGTACACATTTCTAAATTGTAACATTTCTGTGGTTATGCCGAAGTGGACATATGATGCACGGGATGAATCATCTTATAACTATTTGCAAAGAAAAACTCTATGAGAAGAATACAATTACCAGTTCAGATGGAAAAAACGGAAACCATAAATAGGATTATAAAACCCATGCCATTTTTTTACGAACAGATTAGGATTATATCTACAGATCACCTTAGCAAAGACCGTTAAAAGAAGTCATAAATGAATGCTACATTTAAAGAAGATACAGCCATACAGAATACAGAGAACTGAAAGTAGTAGCTGCTAATTTTTACTAATACATGAGGTATTCAAGTAATGATAAATAACAAAGATACTCACTTTGACATCACGGTGTATGTGCCCATGATGATGAAGATACTCTAACCCCTTCAACACCTCCCGCAATATTGTGGCTATTGCTACCTCCTCAAAACCATCTGGATATGCAGCTTTCAATATGTGAAGACAAGAACCCCCATGCATAAATGGCATGACAACCCACAAATTGTGATCACTAACAAAGGAACAGTGCGATTTGAGGACATTAGGATGGTCAACCAAGACCATTGTCTGTGCTTCACGAGAAATGCTATTCTGTGGAAAGCACATATTGAAGAAATATATAACCTTTAAAACAATCATCTACATAATGACAGAAGAAAGATATGGAAAAGATGATGCACTAAAACTTAAAGGACATATTTAGAAGAGAAAAACATAATGTTCTGGATTGCTAACGGACTCTAGGTTCTATTGCCCCAAAAGTTCAGATACTGCTTTTATTCTAGAATATTCTCATTCAAATATGGGCTAAATGATAACTACATTAGAGAAACTTTACACTTCAGAAAACGGAACAGTAACCTACTGCTTTCCTCCTTTTATACACAAAGGTGTTGCTGTTGCTACTCCAACTCTGGAAAATCCAAGAACGAAAACATACTTAGCTTCTATGATTCTTCTTATTAGGAAACAAAACATGGCTATGGGTGATACTCCTTTTACAAAAGTTAGATTTGCAGTAAAAACATCTGAAAATGATTGAGCAGTAGTATGATATATGCCTGTCACCAATTTTTTTTGTTCAAGCTCTATCCAGCTAATATTGAATCGATTTAAATTTGATCTAACGTTCAATAGCTGACTCTATAGCTTTTATTCAATTTCTAGACATAATATATGTATATATATATGTGTACTAATACAACAAAAAATATTTAAGTTTACACCATATACTTAATAAAAATGATATTACCAGATCACAATTGTCCCGTTCAAAATCCATAATCTTAATGGCAACAATCTCATTGACCGGCTTACACATAGCACGGTGCACCGAGGCACTCACACCCTGTCCAATTTCCTCATACAAATCATAATGCTCTGGACCTATTGGATACTTCTTCTTCTCCATCCCCTTTCTTTCTTATAGAAAAAAGATAACAACTTTAGCTTCAAATCCTGGTACAGCTACCACAACTTCAAAATTTCAATGAAACCCAGAATTCCACTCTGCAATCAAATGTTGGGAAAAATGAAAAAAAAAAGGTCATATGTTATTAAAATTTAATTACAAAACGGAAACAAATCTGGAGAAAGCTTACAGGGAATGAGAATGAGAAGCTACCCATGAGTTGAGGAAGAAAGGTAAAAACAAAATTATTAATCAGAGGCAGAGTCACATGAGAGAGGAAAAAGGAGAAAAGAGAAAGAGTGAAAATTAAGGAAACAAAAAGAAAAAAAAGGAAAGCTTGGGAAATGCATTGATTGATGAGTGATGACGATGCCGAGGTTGGCATTCTCATCAAAATCCCAGCTTTCTCGTGAGCAAACGATTTTTTAGAAACAAAAGCAAAAAAAAAAACAAATTTTTATAATTAAAAAAACAACTTCTTTTTAAAATTTATTTTATTTTATATTAATAATTATATTGAAAATAAAATAAAATGAAAACGAGGGTATCGGATCACTGCTAAAACCGAAGGAGAAGGAGGAAGCGTTTGCATGCAGAGTCCTGCCACTTGTGCAAAAATGGCTATCAAGGTTTTAGCGTTCTGAAGTAACAATCACATGCACTGTTGCACGTGACTTGCACGTGGTGAAAGTTTCGATAATTTTCCAAATTTGCTGACTTGTATCAACAAATTCTCGAAACAATAATTAAATAGTCACAACTCACAAGTTGTTGACAAGTTGATATTATCAGATATACTCATGTACAAAATTGGAAACCAGGTGAGCTAAAGATTTTAAAGCTGGATAAACAATAATACACCAAGCTCTCAAAAATAACAAAAATAACAAAAATGTGATGTAATCATCTAGAAGGACTATATACTCATCTAAAATAAATCCCACACCAAATTGTTTTGTGGTAACAAGTTAACAAATTATAATAATACAAAGTTTATTATTGGCGTAGTTAAAGAGTAAATAATAATAATAAATTATAAATGTTTCTAATTTTATTATTCGTTATGTATCAATCACTTTAGAATATTCATTACTATTGAATTGAATTTATGAAAATGAAAATTCGTATTTTTATTTATAATTTTTTACACAAAATTAGTAAATGTATGAAAATAAAACGAATATAATCTAATAATTTTGAATTGGAAGACTTCACATCAATTTTTTGTGTTATATTTATCTTTCTTTTTTTATTTTTTAATTTTAAATATTAATTAAATAAAATAATTTTTCAAATAAATTTACTATATAATCATTAAAAAATTAAAAATTAAAATTTCTCGTTATCTTTTTCATAGATTTAAAAAAAAAATTGTTATTCTACTAATTATAAAGTAATAAATTTTAGTTTTTTAAATTAAATAATATATTTTAAAATAATTAATCTACTTAATTAATATTTCAAAAATAAAAATAAAAATAGTAATAAAAATGACATAAAATTATAATTAAATATTTAGGATTTGTAATTTATTTGAAAAAATAAAAAGTAAAGTTTTTGAGAAATAAATTTATCATAGGACTTATTTGAAATGATAAAATTTAAAGGAGGTCTAATTCTTATATTTTCCAATCCGAGTCACCGTTATACTCGTGTGCTTCATTCTCTGCAACACGAACTGTCTCTAGGGTTTTCCCTTCAACAACCGTACTCCAATCGAACGGCAGACTACATTCTGCTAAACCGAACCGCCGTCATGAAGCTCACGGTGAAGACCCTTAAAGGAAGCCATTTTGAAATCAAAGTTCAGCCCAACGACACTGTAAGTCGTCTGATTTCCATTCAGTTTTTTTTTTTTTCCTCTGCAATTTTGTTTAGTTCAGTAGAAATCCAATGAGAGATGGTTACAATAGAATTGCACTCCTGCATCTTTAAGTTGTTGGGTTCCTTGGGAAACGAAGAAGTCAAAGTTTTTATGTACCAACTCCTTGCGTAATGAGTTGGTTTCTCTTGTAATTTTGGGAAAAAAATTTGTGCCGCTTAGGAATTTCAAAATTTAAGCTCTATGTACTTCTAATTGAAGGCTGGTCTACTATTTACTTTCGTTCAAATCAGTGAAATTGTTTCAGAAAATATTGGGAGCTCACTAGTCTCTAATTAGAATTACAATTCAGGTGCATATATTTTATTAGGAGGGCGTATTTTTTATTTTTAAGAATTATCAGGTTATAGTGTATATGCAACTGCTCTTCCAGGAAGTTCAACAGTAGCCTATACTGAAAAGGTTGTTATGGGTATTAAGTCATTGTTGATATGGTCTTTCATAAATTCATATAAATGGAAGTCTTACTGGAAATTTACTTAAGCAGGACGATCTGGGCACACCACATTGTGGATCTCTCTTTGATATTATTGTTTTATGACTGATTGCTTATGCTGGATAAGATATAAGTTCTGAATCTTACCCATAACTAGTTTTGTATCATCCAAAATATGTATTATTTGTTGAAAACATTGTTGGACAAAGTATTACGTTGAAACCCTAGAATGACTAATCCTGAAATGTATTATGTTGAACTGACATTTCAATGCCTTTTGAGTCAAGGTTATGGCTGTCAAGAAGAACATTGAGGACATACAAGGAAAAGATAATTACCCATGTGGACAGCAACTGCTGATTCACAATGGAAAGGTCTTGAAAGATGAGACTACACTGGCAGACAACAAGGTTACTGAAGATGGTTTTCTTGTTGTCATGCTTAGCAAGGTATCTTCATCCATGATATGATATGATCTTTACATACATTAATGGTCGACATGTTTTGAGGTTTGATTTTAATGTACATAATGAAAGAATAATTTTTGTCACAACAGTAAAGCTCATGACAGTTTATTTTTGTTGCATGGCTTGAAACTTTTCATATGAAGTTACGTAGTGATTGATCCGTGCAATTAAATTGTTTAAATGGAATGTTTTTAATTTGGTAACAATAGGATTGAATGGTTAAAGTAGCTTCTATATTTTTGGTTGTGAAGTAAGTACTATATAAGTAATTTGACATTGTAGGTGAAATACTCTGAAGATTTTCATTTTCAGGTGATAAACATGACATGTTAAGCCACTGTAACAAATAATCTGGTCTATCTTATCTCTTATGTTGCAACTGACTGAGTAGTAGAATCATTGTTAATTTTAGTGAGTACACACACACCCAAACCTAAGAAAATTCTTCAACATGCTATGAGAGGGAAAATTGTTTAAGGTCTGCCTACTGACTGATTGGTTTTGATTGATAGAATTTCATTTAATTAATTCAGTTTGTAGGTTTTTAATGTTATTAATTGTACTTCACAGCGAGAGCAAGCATATTGGTTAGTCAAGATCATGTTAGCTGTTAAAATAATGCAGTCCTATAAATTAGTGTCACCCTCTTCTCTGTTGTTGGTAAGTGACCTACACGCACATGGTGGCATTGAACCCTAATCTCGTCTTTGGCCCTTTCTCTTGATTCTTGAAGGAAGGGTAGTTAGTGATCTTCTTATTGTGTAAAGTTTGAGTGGAATGGATATATACTTTTTAGGAGCCATTTATGTAGTCCCATATATTAATTGCAACTATTTCTTATTTGACATGGACATTTGGTGTCTAGCTGCTTTTTATTTAGCAATTTTGAATGGGAAAATGAAATGTACACTCCATACAATCAGATTTGAGTTTAATTCAGCATTAAATCTGCTCATATCTTCTTTTCTTAGTCTGTCATCTTACCATACAAATACAATTTGAAGTGCTCCTTTAATATATGAATATGATCGTTAATTTAATTTTTGATTTGATTGTACTATCCACAGAGTAAAACCTTAGGTTCTGGGGCTTCATCCAATCAGGTACGTTTCCTTGCTCACTGTTGGGCATTAAATTCTTATTCTTGTGTGCTTTTCACGTGCTTATCTGTGACAGCCTGCTACTAATCCACCTACAAGTGCACCAATCTCTAGTGATCCACCTACAAGTGCACCAACTTCAAATTCAACCGTTGCAGCTGAAGCTCCAGTACAAACACAGTGAGTTTATAGAATGTCTTTCCTATGTTGTTGTCAGATCATCTAGACTTATCTGATGTTCTTTATATAACGTTGCAGAGAACCAAAAGGCACCATATCTGGTACAAGTGTTGCAACAACAAAGTAGGTTTTCTATTTATGTTATATCATTGTATGTGACTGTGTATCTGATTGAAATTCCCATGAACTTTTGAACAATGGGTGTTATCATATAGTGCCATAATTCAGTTACTTTAGAAAAAAGAAAGAAAGAAAAAATAAAACCATTGATGAGAGGAAGCTGGTCTTCTGATTATAATAACTATAAATCGAAACTGATGCACTTCCTGGCGAGTCAAAGTTAAAAATCAGTGCCTAGCTTTGCATATACCCCTTAAATTTTATAAATAGCCCTATGAAAGGGAATGATTGGCTATCATTGCCCATCTCAATTTGGAGCTGGTCACCCAACCTCAACAACATAACTGTCACATGGTATTATATTCTATAGTTTTAGTTCATTTCTATTGTTTCTTGTAGTACTTCTCCAATTTTTATTAAAAGCAGCATACATTACCCTTTATGGTTATATTGGTTTTCTTTTATGATGATAGTATTGGTGATGCTGAAACTTTCTCCTTCAGTAAATATTTTCTAATTCCTTTTCCATCAAGTTTTGTATCATAAGTTTTTTTGGTTAGGCTGTATCCTGTATGCTTGCTTGTCTGACCTAATTTAGTATTAACAATTTCAATTAAAAGAACGATTATTTAGTAGCTTGCATAATATAGACGTTTTTGACATTAAGTAAGCATCCAGATAATAAGGTTCCTTTAATTAGAATATTTTATGACATTTTTGCGTAGTTTTATACTTGCTTCTTAATTTTGACAAAATCTAGAGATTATTTGGAATCCCATAGGCATGTTTACAATATGGATTGCTGATGTGGCACAATCTATTTTTGAGAAATTAACATTTAAGTAAAGTTATTTCGATTGTTAAGGTAAGAGAGGAATATCTAGAAAATCCTGATAATTGTTCATATAATTTTGTAATCAGGATAAGTTTCTCGTTGGTGCTTAATGTTATTTTTCACTATTTTCTTTAATATGTTAGTATACATCATTGGGCATGAATTTGTAGTCTACAAAGAGGGAATATTCCATCTTATTGAAGATCAAATTGTTTATCTTTTCATCTTCAAAAGAAAATGTTTGGAAAAGGGTAGAAGGGTAACTTTCTTTGAATAAGTTGACTGTCATCCAAAAGAGTAACTGTTTAGTATTTTTCTGCACACATGTTGTCAACCAATTTGAAAGATTGTTGACTTAACCTGAGCCTTGAAGATATTATTCAGTGAAGAGGTTGGGCCCTGAATTGCAGGCAATCATTGAAAGAATATTAGTTAATTTATTTGTATGTTGGTAAATATCAAAGAAGGTCTAATGTTTTTGCTACTCAAGTAGATGAAGTTTAAAAGATTGTTTGCCTGATATTTGTATTTAATTTTCAGTCGTGGTTGGTTGCTTCATCATCTGTAAAGGCCTGTCATAGTGATCTTCAACTGGTCAAAATTACATGCAATAATCTCTGTCTATTTTCATTTTTCGCCACCTGCTTTTTTGCAATATACTGATGACTTATACACATACTGAAATATAGATTCTGATACTTTTGTCTTCAACCAGATTAGCCATTAAATAAATAAATAAGGCAGGTAACTTTGGATTGTCTTAATTTTACTTTGACGAGGACATGGACTCGGATGTAAGTTGGGGTGCTTTGTCTTACAGTTTATACACGAATTATATCCAATAGAAATATTTGTTCTTTTTTCGAAGAAAATACATTCTCCACTTTAGGTTCTATTCAACACACCTGCTTCCTTGTTTCCTAAATATTCCTGCGGTATTATTTTTTTGTGATTGAACAAATGATATTCTCCTGTTACTCCACTTGAAATATTGTAAATTTGAATCATTATTAGTTTTATCATATTCTTCTGCCTCCAAACAAATGCCTATTACGCTTGGCTTATCCCCATAGCACACTTTTCATCTTTCCTTTTCAGTTTTTACTTATTAGGTTTAAAAAAAGCTTTTCATTCTTGCAGCGTTTCTAGTGATACTTATGGCCAAGCTGCTTCAAATTTAGTTGATGGTAATAATCTTGAGCAGACTATTCAGCAAATTATGGATATGGGTGGTGGTAGCTGGGACAGAGAAACAGTTACTCGTGCACTTCGGGCAGCTTATAATAACCCTGAGCGTGCAGTAGATTACTTATATTCTGTATGTCAACACTGCACAATTTTGCTATCATAATTAATGTCCAGATCTAGCCACTGACGTTGCTATCTTCAGGGAATTCCTGAAGCAACCGAAGTTGCTGTTCCAGTGGCTCATTATCCTGGAAGTCAGGCAACTGAAACAGGTGCAGCTGCTCCTGGAGCTGTCTCTGGAGCACCTAACTCATCTCCCCTGAATATGTTTCCTCAGGTAAAACTTCGGTGTCTAGATGGATGTGCTACACTATATTTGCTCCTAAAGGTGGAACTGTTACTTATTTTATCTTATAATGAACCTTTTACAGGAGACACTTTCTGGTGCTGGTGCTGGTGCTGGTGCTGGACTTGGATCTCTTGACTTCCTTAGAAATAATGCACAGGTGGGCGTTCCGTTCTGAGTTTTGAGTACATAAATTAGGGAAGTGTTATGGTATGTATGTACTTCTAAATATGTTTATGATCCATAGTGTTGGACTTGTTGGCACTTAAGAAACTCTTTGTCCCCTCCCTTCTTGAGCAATTCTGATGCCATCGTTGGACTTTGGAGAAACAAGTGAAAGTTGAAGGAAAACATAAGTGGCTACAATTTTATATGCTTTTCCCCAACATAAAATCCTAAGAAAAGTTTACTTGAATGAAGTACTGTCCTCAGTTAGACAATTTCTTTGTTTTATTGCATATTACCAGTGTTCAGAGTGAGATGTCATAAGGGAGAGTGCTTGTTATACTTTTTAACAAACTTTCACATTAATAACTGTTTTTGTTGGCGATAGTTTCTACAATTGCGTTCAATGGTGCAAGCAAATCCACAAATCCTACAGGTATGTATAATGTTTTTTTTCTTTTTCCAAGAGCTGAGTTAATTTTTTTTTCAGTTTTAAGGCTAGAGCTACTGCTTCTATTGCAGCCTATGCTTCAGGAACTTGGGAAGCAAAACCCCAATCTTCTAAGAATGATCCAGGAGCATCATGCAGAGTTCCTCCAATTGATAAATGAACCTCTTGAGGGTTCTGAAGGGTGAGTATATATGGGGCCATATGTTTGTTGCTGACGGGGGAGTATATATGGGGTCCTATATATTGTGTTACTGCCAACTAAAAATGCTAACTGGACTGCTCCAATTTTATAATGGATTACAAATCAACAGAAAACATTATAATTGATTGTCATCCTTAGAATCATCTCTTGTAATGTTCTAACAATCTACTTTAATTACTGATTGTCATCACCATCCTCTTATACCAGATTTTCATTTTATCATTTGTTTGTTAATCCTTTGTCCCTAGAGCATCTGGGTGGATTTTTTGGACTTAAAACTTGGCTACACTTCAATAGTATAGAAATTAGAAATTGAAATCCAAATTTAGCAAATTTAGGAGCTCTAATACCAGGTTCCACTACTAACAGATTTAACTTGGAACATTAATGCTTTTTTATTTTTACTTGGATATCTGAGGACATTTCTACAGCATAGAGGTTGAATTGGGATACCCTTTTGTCTTCTCGATCTCTTATTCCTATAGAAATGATAGATCTGAGACAGAATACACTTTTCTGCCTCAGTGATATTTTTGACCAGCCTGAGCAGGACATGCCTCATGCCATCAATGTGACACCAGCAGAACAGGAGGCAATTGGAAGGGTATGTCTTCTGCTATAGTCTCTTTTTGATTCCTTTTCCTTCACTCCCTTTTCCTCCAATGTTCATGTGTTGATTAATTTCACTTTACCATTTGTAGCTTGAAGCAATGGGATTTGATAGAGCCCTAGTCATAGAGGCATTTTTGGCTTGTGACCGCAACGAGGAACTAGCAGCGAACTACCTATTGGAAAATGCTGGAGATTTTGAGGATTGAATCACTAACTTCACTGACTGATAGTTTTGGTCTCTCGGATTTGCATTGTGGTTAGCATTTAGGGTTTGAATTAAAATATAACCTGAATAATGAACAATTAAATTTTATTTCAAATTTAACATACAATTATTTTATATTTTGACGTGGACTTCATCTAGAGTTTTAACTCTGCATTGTTCAAGAGACCAAGGTCCCTAAAGAGGATATGAAACTGAGTTCACCTTGCTTTTTTTTTATGCTCAAGTGACAAAGGATCCTCCCAAAATCTTCCACATGCACCGAAAGTGCCACTTCACTGTAATTCAATTTCTCTAAAAGAAATTCTACGTGAGTCTTGATACCAGGAAAGAAAAAAGAGAAAGGAAGAAAATATTGAGTAAATCACAGAGCAAAACAAAAAATCACCATCGGTGAGAGGGCATGTTCATTGTTTAACAGGGGTTATGACTAGTGGAAATAATTGAATCGCTGTTTTACTTTAACAATGAAATAGAGGTTCAATAGCTATGGCACCAAAAGAGAAAAGAAAGAGAATGATGCAAATTTTATGAATATAATGTATAAAGTAAGAACTTTGAAGTATATATCTAATTACAGTGTTCTGATCAAATGAAGGTAATATTGCAGCTTAGAACTTGGTAGCTATAAGCTTTCTAGTGCAAATATTTGTTATCACCTTTTGTCATTCTGTAGAATACCTAATCTGCACCATAGCTTCTCCTTCAATGCAGTTTCACTGAGGGTTCAATTAGATGGTGGAGAATGCAAGGAGAGGAGTGTATTTTTTTATTTTTTTCTTAGTTTGGGAATTTTTTCTTTTTTGAATGAGGAAGAAAAAAAAAGGAAAAATGCATGTTCCTTTAAAACTTCCACAATTCATTTTCCTAATTCGTTTAAATGAAAAAAAATTTGTAAGAAAATGATAAGATATATTATAATCTTTTTTTATAGTGACTAAAATACTCTTATCTTTTTCTATCACTTACCTATTAACATAAAAATAAAATATTTAAAAAATATGATCATTAGATTATATAATAACATATCACCTCTTTTATTCTTTTTTTTTTTACACTCAAATAAGAAATATGATGACCGTCATTTCATCTTTCTTGTCCTTTACTTCCGATACCTCTACCCATTTTCTCCTAACTCTCAACTAGACCCTTTTAAGTCTGTGTCAACCACAAATGATGAAATCTTAAACCAATCCAACTCAGTAAACTTTGCAGAGACCAGACCAATCCAATCTAGGCAACAATAAATTCATACTAATCCTACCAGATTGATTTGATTTCATCAGATTAATCGGGTTGAATTGTGACATGAACACGTTTTCTTACAGCAGTTTAGTCATTATTAATGTTGAAGAAAAACAGTTTTTACAATTTATATGTATGCATCACAACATATAGTACGCCAGAAGCACTCAAGTAGTCAAGTTAACTAACAACATCCAGAACCCTTCCTAAGAAGGTGGAAACCAAGGGGCAGGGCGCTCAGAATTCCCTATCTGGGAACAGAATAGGAGCAACCAGAGACCATATGTATAGAGCTGCAGTAGCCCACCCAGTAACAATCCGGACCCACACAGATGGCCACCCAACATCGACGAGCTTCCCACTCTCTCCAACAGAGGTTGACCATCCCGTAAGAAGCATTGCCGAGTACATGCTAGCAAGAGAGAATATTATGTGGAAGAAAGCGTACGAATATGTAACAGGTTTAGCTTTATCTTTCTCTTCTTCATCTGTCCGGTCCAGTGGAAGTAAAGGCTTCCCTGCACCTTCACCAGCAGAGCACAACAATTCTTTGCATTAGGCACTAACATGTTTATATGTTATAAATTTAGTGAATTATGATTGTCCTCAATGCCATTAACATCTAGAAATGAAGATCGGCTTTGGTGCAATTGCAGGACCACTGTCGTGGGGGGTTCTTAATTACCTGCACGAGGTGAACTTGGTGGAGACAATAGGGTTGTTGAAGATCCAGCACGGACAGCAGAATAGACAACTGAGAGAACAGTGGTAAGCAAACCAAGAGTTAGGGTGCCAGTGGAGACAGCTTTGGAGTGCTTGTGAAGACCATTGCACTCATAATCTCTCGGTTCGCTGGCCATTGCACTGTAACAGAGATAAGTGCAGTACAATGATATCACTGAAGCTGGCAAAATGCTCCCACTTACCTGTTTCCAAAGTAATATGACAAACTTGTGAGGGTCCATGTAAGAAGGTTAAATAAGCACTACAAGTAAACAAGTATTTTTTTTTATTTTTTGTAGGCTAATACAAATTTTTAGGCAGCTGCAAAGAAGCCTTTGACATAAGCTCTACGTTTAGCATGTCTACTGATGCCTGCTATCAGCCAATAAACTACCACATAACAAACAACAGATTTTATACCAAGTTTATAAAATATCACTTGCACCATGGGTTAGGGCCTTGGACTATATTTCAAACAAACTGTATCTTTTGTACCTTATATTGAACTGTTATCTTTTGCAAAATAACATTTTTCTATGAGATAAAAGTGAATATATGGTAGTTAAGTACATCAAAAACAACAAAATTATAACTTACTCCAGGATGCAGCGCGACTACAGCAAACACAGATGCAAAGATTAGTGTCATAATAATGAAGAAGGTATTGAGCCCACAGTCTTGTCCTGATGGTGCGAATAAATGGAAGAGAAGTCCAGAGAACACAAATGTAGCAACATAACAAACAAGTGAAACAACCAACAGCGCAATATACCTGTGCAAATATATACAAGGAGAAAATATGGTTGAAAGAACGGAAGAAAAAAAATAACAAACGAAAAGTGTCATCTAATCTAATTGAACATATAAGTAAATAGTTGAGAGTGGAGACTAAACTAACCAGAATTGCTCGTCGTATCCAACCCATTTGTCATTCCATCCATGAACAAAATCCAACAAAAGCACAACTTGAACAAGAAGAAACAAACCTGAGCCAAACTTTGATGTTGTTTCTGCAAACAGAAGAAACTGAAGCTTAAAGCCTTAAACCATTGAAGATTTTCAGGCAAATAGGCAATAAAAACAAAAGAATGATCTACGTGCATTAAATTCCAGTTCTATGCGCATCCACCCCCCCCCCCCTCACATACTTCTTTTGGTGACAGGAGTAAGCTGACCACCTCTCCTGCCATCAAATTCACTGTAATGCATACCACTTATTCATTCAGATACTAACTAGCAAAAATAAATGGAAACTACATCCAGAATAAAATAACATAAATACTATTTGTGCATAATCTTAAGATGCTTTTATGCAGCCTATTTCTTGCAGGACCTAGGTCCCACAACGTAGAGACATGGCTGCATGAAAACTGCCAAAAGAGTCATTAAAATAGAATTGTTGGTTGAATAACAAGTTAAACCAGGAATCCTTATGGTAAAACATTTGACTGAGCAACTGCATTAAATGACCTAATTATTAATAAGATAAAGTAAACTCAAAAAATTGATTTAAGAACCATAATATAATTATCATATCAGAGTACCTATATCTACATTCATCTCATTGTTCACAAATAAACTCCTATCTCTCCTATAATTTTACAAGGAATTGTTTTCTATATTTTATAAAAAACTGATTTAAGAACCATATATAATTATCATGTCATTGTTCATGAATAAACACCTAACTCTCCTGTAACAAATATATCAGTTTATGGTGTTAGAAGACCATCATTACAGGTCAACATTCATGAAACTTCATGCAAGGAAAATTTAGGACCTATAAAATTTAAACAGACTGAAATCTTAATAGAAGAGTTGCTTACCATAGAAGCTGATGATATCATTTGGTAGGAAGAACATGAAAATTACCAAAAGAAACCAGCAAATAATTTTCATCATCCACCCACCATGGTGCAAATTATCACGAGGATCCTTTTGATTTTTAACACCAATCATCATAATTGCTAAAATTGTAAAAAAGAGAAAATTTCCCAAGCTAACCCGCAGCACTGCATCAGTTTCAAACCACTCTCTGTTGGGTGTATGTTGAAAATGATTGATCCCTGAATCAAGAAATAAATTAGATAGCTGTGTTCCTCTTACAAATTAAATACTTTTTCCTCACCAAAAGTATCTACGCAATTGATTACTCTGCTCACCTGGTCCTCATCTAAATTTTGATGCTGTAAGTGTTAAAGATCATATTATTATCAAAATCTAAGGTATTAAGGACTTTGTCCTCATCAGTCTTATTTAACATTGATGGAGTCATATTACTATCATCATCACCTTCTAATTAACTTGTGATAGGAATTCAATTGTAATAAGCTCTTTAATGAAAATTCTAAAGTCTAGACAGCCTTGCCTAATAATTTCCAGGCACGAAACTACACCATCCTCTTTGATCCTTCCAAGCATAGTGGGTGAATCTCATCAGACAAGTTGGTAAAGAACTAAATTCAGAGAAGAGCAGCAAAAGATAAAATTTACTTACATGGAAGCTTCTCCATCAGCGGAGCAGCCACCTCACGGAGAATCCATGAAACAATCAGAGACAGTGCAAAGAGGCCACAATAGGCAATCCTTGCAGATTTCCGACTAATCCCTGAGACCACTGTCCGGCATGCATCACACGCGCAAGCAGCACAACATGATGCAAGACAAGAAGCTGCCCACATCTTCTTCTTTAGCAATCAAACCACCAACTTAACTATAATGACAGAAAAGCAAACCTAGTCATCATAATCATCATCAAGTAGTAAGCTTTAAGCTCCTACATAAATACCCATTATAAAATGAACAATAAAAAGTAAGATAAATACCAGAATAAAAATATGCAGCTAAACAATAGAAAGTATTTCTAAGGAAAAAAAAAAATCCTGAAAGTTTGTTTCTTTCATCATTCTTTCTGCTAGATATGACTGGTACTGTGTTGATGGAGGAATTTATGATCAAAACTCAAAACCCTAAATATTGATCCTATAATTTCAACAACTTGACTTGATTAATCGCATTAAATTTTCTTGATCATAAACCTTAAGCATCTGGCTCAACTAACTCAGCTGAAGAAGAAGAAGAAAAATCTAAAACTTTAATACACGAAAAATCAAAATATCGTACATATGATTTACCAATTATCTACTTTTTCTCGAAATAGAAGATCAAAACAAAGAGACACTGATAAATGAAAAATTAAAAGGGTATGCGTATTGTTACCTCTGGGAATTGAAGAATTGAAGAATTGAAGAATTGAAGAATTGAAGAACTGAACAATTGAAGAGCCGAAGAGGAAGGAAGAACAAATACAAAAGACAGAATAATTGAAGAGCTTTGCTTGCTTTTGCCTCGGACTCGAATAACCCACATCGACTTTTCCTAAACCAACCTTGCTTGGTCTTTGCCACGTAGACAAATACGTCAGTATATTTTTGTTTTCTTTTTCCTTTTTTTTTTTTTTTTTTGGGCCAACCTTGTCACATTTGTCTTATATTAATAATAATAAAGGAAATATTGTCTAGAATTTGAGATTTATAGATTGAGAAATGTGAATATTAAATATCATAAGGTTTTTTTTCTAATTTATATTATATTACTTATTATAGATAAAACTTATAAATCTTTTGAAAATTGAATATTTTTTTATATATTCATAAATAAAAAATTCAAGGTGGATAAGGTCAAAAATTATAAAAAAAAATACAAAATTTAGGAAAAGAAATAATCATGTCTTTTTTCTTCAATATGTATTTTAAATATTGTATAAAATAAAAAAATTAAGATAAAAAGAACAAAAAAGGGAAGCATGCACTCGTTTGATGCTCATTAATAGTAAATTTAAATTTTTTTGAGAAATAACTAAAACAATTCTTAAAAATATATTATGATGTGTAAAAAATTGTTATCATTTTTTAGTAATTATATTCACCAATTGTTTATGAAGTACCTAAAATAATATAAAAAAAGAAAAAAGAAGTGCCTCAAACTATATAAAAATAAAAGATAAATGTCTCATAAATAACACTCTATATGCTTAACAAATGCTTATAGAACTATTATATAATTTAATAGTCAATTATAATTTCTACATAATTAATAATATAATTATCAATTATAATCACAATAATTGATTTATCTATCTCAATTTTAGTCTTTTTTCTTCAGTTTATAAACAATTACTTGCTCACAATATAAATTTACTTTATTTATTTATTTATTTTATATAGAAAACTTACTATTTCTAATTAAGGACGATTCCAATTCAAATGAGAAAAATATTCTATCAACTGAATTAAAATATGGTTTTTTTTTTTTTTTTTTAAAAAGAAAGAAATAAATTAAAAAGGCCTTCACTGGGTTCATTGGGTTTTGTTTGACTTTGACCGCGTCAGTTAATGTTCATGTCCGACTAAAGCCGTTTGGTGAGTCTGAACATTAGAAATAAACGGAATAGATGTTATTAACGGCCTTATGCGACTCCCAAACGTCAATTGAGCAACTTGTTCTACAGCATAAGGGCATCATCGAAACGACCATATCGCACTCAATCAGCTCCTCGCAGTCTCTCTCTCCTCTATTGTGGAAAGTGGAAACAGCGTGGCCGATCGAATTCGTAATTGCCATTACACCCAACCGAGAGACATAAGGGAAGTCACAAACAGATCAAACGAAGAAAAAAAAAACAAAAATTTGTGAGCAAGAAGATATACATTCATCCTGATCCTTCCGAAGCCCTCCTTTTTTCAATTTCTTTCTTTTCAATTGTAAGTCTCCCACTTTTCTTTCTCTTTCCATTTCCAGTATTTCTCTCCCTTTTTCGTTTTCTCCAATCAGATCTGAGTTATTGTAATTGCGTATGTGCATTTTGAGTTAAATCTTTTGCTGGGTTTTCAGCTGGTTGGTTGTGTTGTTTGAAAGTCACAAGCTTTAGTTATTGATTTTCACCAGATTTGTTTGATTGTTAAGTGTACTAACATGTCGGGACTTGTTTTTTTCCATGTGGGTTTGACGTATTTCTGAGATTATGTTAGTGTGTACGATAAAAATTTAATTTTTATTGGTATTGAGATAATCGTGCGATAAAATGAAAAGTCCTTCAAATCTTGCTTTACGTTGTTGGTAATTTATATTTAACGACTCAAAGAAGAGGTCGTAGGTGCTTTCTTGCACCATTTGGCATTGCAGATATTAGGCTATTCCCATATTTAAGCTTGGGGAAGGAATAATCAAATACAAGAACCTCTGCTATGTGTTTATTGATCTTTTAAGGAATGAACTTTTGTTCTTAAAAGTTTAGGTTATTCCAAGGTTGATAGATTTCAAAAAAATTATGATAATTATGGTGATAGAGCTCTGTTAAAGAAGAATGTTTTTTCGAAAGGTTGGGGAATGTGATGGTCATCACTCTAAGCCTAAGGTGACAAGTTTCAGGCTTTATGCTGTAAGTGTACTAGCTTTTCTTTAATGCAGTTGGAACTTGGAAGTATCAAGAACTTGAATGTATGGTATTATTCCCTAAATTTGACAACCATATTTAGTATTGGGATTTGGGCATCCGCTTTATCTTCTATTTATCCAGTATATGATGCCATATTTGTTTTGTGTTGTTGAATGTAATCATTATTTCTAGTTATTGATATTGATTGCTAGGGAAAAGAGCAAAACTGCAAAGGAAGGCCTATGATAAACTTTATATTCTAATTCCAAGTGTCAGACTGTAATTCTCTCTTGTTACATGCAACGATTAGGAACCTTTGCAATATGAATAATTCAGACATAATTCTTTTACTCAATAGTGTTTTTAGTTCACCACCAGTCCTTCTAGTGCAGTAAAATCCTAATTTTCCCCTTTTCAGAGGCTGTCTAATGATCATTATATCCATAGTTTCTGTTTTAGTATAATAGATAGTTGATGCTCGTCTTCTCAGCGCTGTGGAATCTGACATAGTAATTTGAATAGTGGATTCGATATCAAAATACTTACTGAACGAAAATTAGTTGGGAGTTTTTCCAATAGCTAAACTATTACCATTTGCAGAACTTTTTGAGCATATGTCTTGTGCTTAAGCTTTTTGATCTTCATTAGTTGGGTTTATAATCCAGAGGCATATAAAATTCTGAAAGATTTGTGTATGCTTTAGATTTATGTTCATATCATTCTACATCCAGTGTATTTGCTCTCGTCGTTCTCTCTATAATCCCCCACAACAAAGAAAAATAAAAGTCTGAACTGTTTGTCTAGCCATGGTTCATCCATAAGCCATGTGCATCTCTCAGATAAAGGCCAATCTTTTTACTTGTTATCTATAATAAGTCCGTTCATAGTTTCAGGTGGGTGAGGAAGGTTCATCCATAAGCCATGGTTCTTGATACAATTCTGTCTTCTCCTCATAGGAGGTCACCATCATTCAGGAAGCCGTTCCAGCGTGATGATCTCGGTGGTTGGTCAACACTTTATCAAAGGCACCGCTTCCTGTTAACAGCTCTTGCTCTACTAGCTTTCCTCTGTACTATTTATCTTTACTTTGCTGTCACTCTAGGGGCCACTACCACCTGCTCCGAGTTGACTGGTTCCCAGAAAGCTTTGTGCCGTTTGGAGCATGCTAAGGGTTCTATGACCAAGGGTAAACTGAAAATCCTATGATAATTATGGGATAACCTATTTGCCAAAATGAATTTATCTTTGTGGTTTCTACGTCTTTTTTCTTCTCCCCTTTTTTTCATTTCAACATTTGTTGAAATTGTGATTTGAATATACTGCTAAGGTATAGTAGGTAGATTGTTGTTTCTAATTTTATTGTTGGTGAGTACCAGTATACTGGACATGTAGCAAGCAATCTTTTGAAGAAGTTGAAATTTACATTGTCGTCGATGATTCTTCTGCTCTAGCATATATTCAGTTCTTTGATGGGTATCTGACTGGTACATTGGGGTTCGTGACTATCATTGAAAGAAAAAAGTTGTTCCTTAGAAATCCTCAAACCATTTCAATCAATTATTCCATGGTATTGATACTGAACAAACGAGGACGATGCCTCATTAATCCTTGCACAGATGACATTTCACCAAACTTATTGTCAAATAATCTATAACAGTATGTTAGAACACTTAAAAAAAACAAAAACTAAAAATTTAGTTTATTTCAAATGAATTATTTATTTTTTATGTTTAGAATAAATGTGATGGCGTGATTTTAAATAAAATTCATATGAAACTTATATTTTATTCACTTCAAATAGATTGCATTTTATTTTGTAAAATTTATTTGGGATAAATTATTTTTTTTACTTTAAATGACATTTTTATTTTTAGTGTTACATGTTTTTTACTTAGATAAATCAATAATAAGTTACTATCATTTTATTTCAAATGTTCATCTAACCAATTACAATTTTTTTCTCTTAACTTATTTTTTGTTCATTAAATAATAATTAATCTCTCCAAATTTATATTTTTAGTTGATCAACGCTAATTTTGATTCAAAAAATTTGAGGGTAGTATAAGAAAAATACCTAAATTGTAATGAATTATTCGTTTATTCCAAATAAAAGAATTAGAGTAAATTTCAAAAATTTGAGAGTAGTATAAGAAAAGTATTTAAACTAAAATAAAATTTTCGTTTATTCCAAATAAAAGAATTAGACTAAATTTTATAAGTATAGTTTTTATTTTAAATAAGATAATTCATTTTAAATGAAATAAATTTTATTTTCTATTTTGTTCCAAACACAATAAAGATTCTATGCTTTGAGGTTCAGCTGTCTTCAACTTGTATGGTCATATAAAACATTTTCACTTTTACTTTGAACAAATGAAGGTTTTAAACAATTTCGCTCTTATTTTGCAGTCTTGGCTTGAACCTATGTCCAATATTGTTTACCCAATAACTTCAAATTGAAACATTTAAAAAGATATAGGAGTAGATTGACATAGATATTAAGCAACGATTTATGCCTTAAAATATATATATATATATAATCGCCATACATTTTGGCGATTTACACTAAATAAAACACCTTTGTTACCTCTAACACTTGCGATGTGTATTGCACGTTGCAACACTTGTTGTTAATAATAATTAATAGGTAATTAGCTATAAACAAGATTTACATGTAAATCACAAAAATTGTTAGAGTCTGAGGTCAGGTCTCGTCTGCAGGGGCTCAAGCCGTCAAGCGGCTTCACAACTTGGACCTCTAATTCTAGACCGACCAAAACGGTCATGTCGTCGGAGAACGAGGCTAGTTCTAGCTCTCCTCCTGGGCAGAGATTATCCTGCACCCCCTGCTTCGATGCTCTTTGGTTTTGCTATTGTAATACCATATACTTCTGTTTCCCTCTTCATTCAACTCTCATTTTCCACATATTTTCAAGATCCAATAAAATTCTGAATATTTTTTCCTTATGCTCAATGCTTGCAATTCTTAATAGTCAAGGATTTGTTTCTATGGCAGCCCCAGTACATCAGATGCAGCAGTATTATAGGATTGGGGTTCTTGACAACTGTTCTGAGAAGTGGAATGATCTTTTTGACTGCTTAAAGCTCAAGACTAAACGTTCTACTGAGGCACAAGTTAGTTTTTCTCATTTGGGTTGTTTTGCTTGGTGTTGCTTTGTAATTCTCTTAGTAGCTTGTTGGTATCTTTACATTTTTGTTTCTATTTGAATAGGGAATGGTGTACTTTGTTTGAAAGATGTTTTGAGAGATGCTTTGTAAACTAGTTCGAGTCAATTTAGTTATGAAATGGGGGAAATAGCAATTCATGGCAGCAAAATGCAAGAATAGTTTAGTTTGGAAGTAAAGATGAGTCATGTGTGTCAATTGTCCATATGATCAAGTAACAAATGCTTATTGCTTAACCATGGTAAGAGAGATTTCATGATTGAAGTGAACAATAATTATATTTAGGAGAAATATGAGTATGAGTTTAATGCGTAAATGTTGGTATTGGTACACGTAGATACAGTCTTCTATAAAAACAGGCTATACTTAACATAGATGAAAAGATGGATAGTGAAGTGAAAAATACATGCTTTATAACCTCCCTACATTTGCAACAGATATACTTGCTGGTTCTCTTACTGCTCAATGGCACCTAGGTGGAAGCATAGATGTATGAAACCCTTAGATAATAATCAGGCAGGGTGTCGAGGGGCGTAATTTTTATGTGTTTTCTTCTCAGTTCTCAGTAATCTCTCTCTGTTCTATTTCTTCTTTTCTTTTGTTCTTCGTTTTTGTGTTACTTCAGTGTTTAATTTTGGCACTTCAAATATGTATCTTGCCTAAATATATATGTAAAGTTGCTTCTTTTGTCATTCTCTTTCTAGTGTGACAAAAATCATGTTCTTGGACTTCTGTGTAGTGAATGAAAGGTGTAGGATTTACAGTTGTGTTTAACTAGGAATGTCTTTACTCACGTGGATAGGATAGGCATGTACACTTCATCTGGGATGCTAGAGTCATCCTCTAGGACAAGACAGTTGAGACTTGAGAATCCTATAGCTAACAAATTTAATTTGAACTCAATCAAGAGACGGCAGTTGCCACCTATTGAGTTCATATTGCCTCACCTATGATTCCGTGTTTCTAGTCTATCCGCCTTCTTTACTTTCTGATGGGTAGGGTACAGAACAATAAATACCAATATACCATGGAATGAGCCAGAGCTATTTGGTACTTATCTTTACTATTCAGTATTCACAGTTATTTGTGTGTGTTGGTACAAGGTTATGTGATTTGATTCATTCTGGCATGGCCTTTGCTTAAATTAAGAAGCAGGAGCCTTTTAATGCAGGAAATTCTGGAAACTCGCAAGAAAGCCACGCCTCATATATGGACTTTCCGAACTCCAGAAGAAGCTTCATCTAACTGGAAGGAGATCTTTGGACATTTAGACGATATGGAATGATAAATAACTCCTTTGTCCTCGTATCTGGATGCTTTTTTTCCTTGGTTAACTAACGGGAGGAAAGGCAATTTATAGATATATGATGTAGGTTGAATCAAATTTTTAATGCATGAAGAAGAGAGATGCTTTTCTATTGTTTTGTTGAGAGTTATGATCAAACAGTATTTCCATAATATGTTGACTCTAATTGTTTTGTATAGTTCAAGTCTTATTTGGTTTTGATTATGAGAATTATATTTTTCATATAAACAATTGTTTATCCAAAAACACTTTGAAGATTTAGATTTGCTTCAATTGCTTCAATCCGTGTTTGACTTTGAAGTAAAAACCAATGTAGTATAGGATATAGGATAATATAAAATATAAATTTATTGAGTATATATAATAATAAATATAAAAAGGAAAGGGAAAAAAAAAAAAAAACAGATTAAGGCTTAAATAAGGAGAAAGAGATTAGTCTTGAACAAGTGTGTAATAATTCTTATTCTTCTAGAACTAAGATTTAGCCCCCCAAATTTTATGTTATAAATACAGGCTAATGTATTGATTGAGAGAGTCCAGAGGAAAATTTAACAAAGCAGAGCAAAACTAACAAAGCATAGCGCTATGAGTTTGGTAAAGAAGACAGTGGTGGCTCGTAAAGTTTGGTCCGAAAATCTAATTTTCGAGTTCACTCTCATTGGTAAACTTCTGCCTCTATTCCCTTTTGTTTCCATGGACACTGAGTTTCCAGGTACAATTAATACTCCTTACATGGATAAGCACTTTCACTCAACCCTTCATCCTTCATTCAATTACAAAGTGATGAAAGCCAATGTTGATGCTCTAAGTATCATTCAAGTTGGTTTTACACTCTCAGATTCCTATGGTAACTTACCAAGTCTAGGAACCGACACTGATTTTATTTGGGAATTCAATTTCTGTGACTTTGATATTGAACATGATCCTTACAATTCCGAGTCCATTAAGTTACTTAAGGAACAAGGCATTGATTTCTTGAAAAACAAAACTAAGGGTATTAAGTCTGCCGATTTTGCAAGGATGATTTGGTTTTCAGGGTTGATGAATTGGAATGCCTACACTAAATCAGCTCTAACTTGGATGACTTTTCATAGTGCTTATGATTTTGGGTTCTTCATCAAAATTATGACCCAAAGAAAATTACCATAAGACATGAACAACTTTATGCACATGGTGAATTTTTATTTTGGGACAAGAGTTGGAAAGCGTTGCTAGGACATTGAAGGTTAATCGTGTTGTTGGAAAAAGCCACCAAGCTGGTTCAGATAGTTTGTTGATATTGCAGACTTTCATGGAGCTTAAAGATGTTTATTTCAGTGGAAACCACAATGGCCAAAAAAATAGGTGTCTCAATGAGTTTCAGGGAGTTGTTTTTGGTTTTTAAAGTCCAGGATTTATTTATTTTGAAGTATAATTAGTGCATTAAGATTATTTAAGTTTTTCCTGCAAAACTAGTTATTTATTTTATTGGCAAGACTTTTTATTCCTGTACTTGTTTTAATCATTAAATTTTTTTATTTTTTTTGCTAATAGTTTTAATCATTGAATTGAAACTTAATAAATTGCTTTGCTGCCTATTTATATTATTTACTTCAAGTGTTAACGTTGACATACTTAATAATTTTAAAGTATTTTTTTTCTTCTAACTCATCAATGGGTTGGTATGGCAATTATATATATGCATATATATATATATATATATATATATATATATTATTTTTTTACAATCAAATTATGGGAGAAACCATTATAATTATGTGTCATCACCCTTAAAAACTTCTTATCACACCTTTTAGAGTATATTTCTTCTTGAAATTGAGGGAAAAAATCTATTAATATAGCTCAAATCAATCTTAGTGATTAAATTAAATATGTCATACTATCAATTTAGGGTATAACTATGTAGACTACAAAAATTACTATGTAAAAAAAAGTAAAAACTATAAATTAAATAAATTAAATTTCAATAATTATAGAGTCTCTTAGTGAATGATGAGACCCAATTGAATATACCTAATATTTTTTATAGTCTACGTAAAATACCCTTATTTTATTGTATAAAATATGTTTAACTATGAATGAGATTTTTGACCCCATAAATCATTTCAACTAAGAAATTCTCAAGGATATTACAGTTTTTATGAGTAAGGATTGTGACAATGACCACTGACCAAGGCAAACTCTTGGCCTTTATTTGAAAAAAAAAAAAATGGGGGACAAAAATTAAAGAATATATTTTAATGTTCTTTTTTTAGGTATTAACAATTTTTTGATGTGTACCTAACTTTGATGAATGAGATTCTTTTAATCTAACGGGTAAATAAGAATACCTTAACACATCCACTCATTTTAATACCTCATTCTATTACAAGTCCCGATATTTTAATATTCTCTCATCTTATTAGAATTTAGAATATTTTCTAATATTTTCTCATGTTATTGGAATTTATAATATATTTTAATCTTCTCCTAATTTATACCTCTTCCAATTAAAGTACCAATGAAAACAAATAAGAACCTATTTGTTCTCCACTTTAAAAGATTAAAATAAATGAATTTCAAATTCAAAAAGAAATATTTACAAAGCATAAACTTATTTAAGAAATTAATTTTCTTGAAATGAAAATACTTTTTAGTCTCAATAAGATAAAAGTCATCCAATTATTATCTTTTAACAGATAATTAAAATAAACTATAAAGAAAAAAAAAAAGAAGAAGGCATAAGAAAGGAAAATTGCGCGTAAAATTGTTATATTGATTCTCTTCGTTCCGACTTAGAGTAGACTTTGGCACAATGGTGGAAACTGAAGCTCAGCACGAACAGAACCTCGAAGAGTACCTCGACGTTCTCAGTAAGACTGGTCAGAAAACTGGCATTTCCAAAACCAGGTTTGTTGTCTATGTTTAGAATTTTCTGTTTGATTCCTGAGAAAACGGACTAATTGAAGAAAATCTCATATGCGTTTTTCATGTTTAGGTATTGAGCGACTTTGGGGAATTCTAATCTCTTAGTTTTCACCATAGTGTTGGGACTTGGGATTCTTAATAAGCATACGGATTAGATGATGAATTATAATGATGGTGACTTCGAAACTTAAAAGTTACAATATTCAGCTGTTAATGCATATTTCTTCACTCTTAAATTTTTGGTTTTTCATTTCACCATCATTCAACATTATCATGCCAATATTTACACGCGATATTACTAAGTAACGAGACATATCTTTTTACTTTCTGTTCACCAGGTTGTCACTTTGCAAACTTTGTTTTCTATATTTTGAATTTGTCTTTTATATTTTTAAAACTTAAAATTTTGAATTCACTAGGTGATATAATATTTGGAAAGAAAAGCGGCTGTACCATATTTAGTAATGTAAACAAGAACAAATATTTGGTCAGAAGTATTTTTTTTTTTCTTCTAAAAAAAATTATTTCTTTAATGTTGGAAATGTCAATCATTTTTCAAATGGAAAGTATATTCTCCAAGTGATCTATATGTTGTAATTTATAAGTTCTTTTGCTTCATATGTAGAGGAGATGTTCATCGAGATGGGGATTACCACCGAGCCGTTCATGTGTGGATCTTTGCTGAGAACACACAAGAACTGCTTTTACAGCGACGTGCTGATTGCAAGGATTCATGGCCAGGGTTATGGGATATCTCTAGTGCCGGTCACATATCTGCTGGTGATTCATCGCTTATAACAGCTCGGTAATGAGATTCATTTCCCACAAAAGTCAGTTATCTTATATTCTATTGCATTTCGCATTTCCGTGTTCAGTCTTAATGAAAAATTTTGGTTTCTCTTTTTTCCTCTGCCTGATAGTTACTATTTTAAAGTGAAATTGATATTTTCATCTGGATAAACATCCTTATTTATAAACTGCAGAAATTTGAAATTCCAGTATTGCACTAATTCTACTCTTTATTTTTGTCCCTCTTCCAATGACAACCCCTTACAAAAGATGTTTTCCTTGCTTTGTAATTGTTTCCTTGGTGCACCACCCTTGCTTGCATCTATGATTTTTTTTTTTTGGTTTCAATTAATTGTTTAACAATGGTGCTCAAGACTAGTCATGTTTTAAATTATTTTCATCTGTACCATGGAATCAATCCTTATTAAAAATTAAATTAATTGTCTTCTGTTGCAATGTTGGTGTTTAAATATTTGGCATTTTAATGTCATCTGCATTGAGGCATTTTATTGCTTTGCTGAATCATACTTATCACTGAAACAAGGTCTTGTATGGTTTGTAGAAGGGAGCTCCATGAAGAGCTAGGTGTAATCCTTCCAAAGGATGCATTCGAGCTGATATTCATTTTTCTTCAAGAGTGGTGAGTATCTCAGAACACTTCTTTCTATGGTGGAATTCATATAATTTGTTTGATAAGCTTTATTATGAATTTGAACTTTGTCCATGAATGGCTTATGAGCTTATCTTATACATGCCATGTATACTAATGGATAATGTAGAGATGATAAATTATGAAACTAGTTGTGATTGCTATATGTGTTTTCTATATCAATGTGTACATTATTTTGATTATTAAGGTTATGGTTTAGTCAGGGTAAGTGTCATTCGATACCAATGTATTTCTGGTTTTACAAAAACTGAAACACTATTGAAGCAGATGATTAATCTTTTGTTTGAAAGACAAATAAAAGAAATTTTTTTTTTTTTCAATGATTTTAGATGGCTCTTTATCTTTTGCTTATGAACTACGTCGAATTTTGCAAACCAGATTAGTTCTAGATTTTTCTTTTAACATCTAATACACCTGTTGGGAGGTGGTTGTATGTTATTTCTTTTTCTGTATGTGTAAGTTCTCTTCAAATATCACGTTTGGTAACATATTACTAAGCTAGAATTTTAGCATCTTAACTTAAAACAGTTGGGGTCAGATTTGAATGTTGAGAGGAGGTAAATGATGGTAGTTTCTGTAATGAAATTTATCTATTTCGCCTATTCCAACATCAAATTCTCTGTCTGTTTCTTATTCTTGCATTATATGTATCATATGCAATCATTTTTTCTCAATAATATGGCTCATGTTATATGTGTTATGTTTACTCTGACTTTAGTTGTCCCAGTTGCTATTCATGATCATTTATAATTACCAGATTTCCTGAAGACCTAAACTTCTTGTTGTATAACTGATGTTAACTTTGAGATTCAAATATTATTGCAGTGTCATTAATGATGGTACATTCATCAACAATGAATTCAATGATGTATATCTGGTAACAACTCTTAATCCAATCCCTCTGGAGGCTTTTACTCTTCAGGTGAGGATGTCTATGGTGTTGGAAGCTTTATCTTTATGTCTTCTTGCATTCATAAATTTATCAGATGGTTCTATGTTAGTAACTGTCTGAGATTCTAAACGGGTGATCTTCTTACTAGGAAAGTGAAGTTTCTGCTGTTAAATATATCCCTTATGAGGAATACAGAAGGTTACTTAGTAAAGAAGATCCAGATTACGTACCCTATGATGTCAACGAGCAATATGGCCAACTTTTTGAAATAATATCAAAAAGGTATGCATAAAAATTGCAGGTGTTAGCTTCCATGATACTTGATACCCTGTGTCAGAATATCTAACCCATATTTTGTTCCTTGTAGTGTGACTGGGAATGAAAACTTCAAATACATTTTATTCTAAATTACCTACAGGACTACTAAACATTGTTGAAATTGTACCATACGGGGAATTTGTGCCTGTGCTGGTTTTTGGGATTTCTACGTTCCTGATAATAGTTACATCTTATGCTTATGGTTTCTTTTAAATTTGCTGAAGGTACAAACAAAACGCTATAGCACGCAGTGTGACTCTACAAAAGCAACTTCTTCGTTATGCTCCGGTTTCCCTCGATGCAGAGGTTGTTGTGCTTTTGTTGTATATTACATATATCATTGTTTTTAAGTAATCATTCCTTGTGTATGTCACCCTCCCCACCTTTCCCTTCCCCCCCCCCAAAAAAAAAAGAAGAAGAAGAAATAACTGTCTACTTTTTATTTTGGCAGTTGAGCGGGCGTAGTGATGCAGACAGAGCGGCTTTGGTGTTACTTGTCAAGGCTGCAGCAATTATGGATGAAATATTTTATCTGCAGGTTGTGTCTTAATATATATATATATATATATATATATACACGTGAGTATGTGTATGTGCAGGCATGCATGTTTATATCCATTATGCATATCAATTATTTTCCATGTTCTGTCCAGATATACCTTCTACAGTTCTACTATCTTTATTTATATGCCTTTGCTGCTAGCTCTTTATATATATATATATACACGTGAGTATGTGTATGTGCAGGCATGCATGTTTATATCCATTATGCATATCAATTATTTTCCATGTTCTGTCCAGATATACCTTCTACAGTTCTACTATCTTTATTTATATACCTTTGCTGCTAGCTCTTTATGATGCATACAGCACTTGTTTTTTCAACTACATTCTTGATTTTCCTTGCTCTGAATAGTCTGTTTAACACCTTTTTGACAGCACAGGAAGATAAATGCTTATGGAAGTATCGCTTACTAAAGTTTCTCATTTGTTTTATATCCCCATTAGGTTTGGTACAGTAATCCAGTTCTGAGAGATTGGCTGAAGAAGCATGCTGATGAATCAGAACTAGACAAGTTGAAATGGCTGTATTATCTGATTAACAAGAGCCCATGGTAAATCCTGCTCAGATTAGTTCAGTTGTCTCTGGTTCTGCTAAGTAGTATATATAAAAAGATGCAGGCAATTTCGTGATGCAGGATACAGATAACTCTAAAGAGAGAAAAGGGAGAGAGAAAGAGATGGGAAGACAGAAACTAATATTTGATAACTGATTAATTCATAAACCAATGCCTGATATCAATTATGAACACTTTTAGGAACACCCAAAGTTATACTAAATCTGCTAAGGCATGAAACATAATCTTCCTCCTAGAAATCCTACTTAAACAGAAATTTCTAATTAACTCAGATCCCTAATTACTAAACCCTAATCCTATTTCTTTATTATGCATAATACAATGTATTGAAGTTCTTATACATAAAGTTATAATTAACTACATCATTGTGATAATCATCAACATTATTATTTCATTTTCCTCTAATGATGTGGAGTCAGACTGTGGAAAATTTCTCATTCTTGAATTTTCATTTGTCAAAAAAGTTTAGGCTGTTATGAAACAGGCAGCACAACCATGTATATCGAGCTCACACACTTACACACCATTTACATCCTCTAGGCCATGGACCATGAAACTGAACACAACATGACACAGAACCACAAACAATCGCGAGGGCACTATACTTCAAGAGTTTTTGAGAAGGGTGATTACCAATAGTTGAGCCAGTGCCCATTTAAACAATGACTTTCTAAAAAGGGCTCACCCGGTGCACAAAGTGCTCCCCGGCTATTGCGGGGGTAGGGGGAGGGTGGGTGCACATGTACGCAGCCTTTCCTTTACATTTCTGCAAAGAGGCTGTTTCCACGCCTCAAACCCGTGACCTACAGGTCACCAAAGGAAAACAACTTACCGTTGCGCCAAGGCTCGCCCTCAAACAATGACTTTCTAGAAAAGGAAAATTTCTGAATTAAACTTATATTCTGGCATTGCCATTTTGAACTAGCCAAATTGAGTGGTTCTGTTGACAAATTTCTAGATTTCTCACTGAACTTCGAATTCTTTCTTTCATTCCAAGCTGCAATTTTGGGGAAAGTGTATTATTGTCTATATCTTTGGTTTCTCTGTGAACAGGTCTTGCCTAGATGAAAATGAGGCATTTTTAACGACTGCTGATTCGGCCATCAGGTTGCTTTCAGAAGCAACAAGGACAGTTAAAGAGTGGAAGGGTCTAGAATATAGAGCAGCTTTTCCTATGCTGAAACCACCTGGTGCAAACTTCTATCCTCCAGACATGGACAAAAAGGTAATATTTTGAAGTATGAGAGATTATGTTGTGAGGAGAACTGTTTTATATGCATTGAACCTGATAAGCTTTTGTCCTGTAGGAATTTGAATTATGGAAGGGCAGTCTAGGAAAGGATCAACAAGCAGATGCAACAGGCTTTTTCAATGTTATTAAAAGGCACAGTGAAGGCCTTTTGGATTCTTCTCCATCAAATAGCATGAACTATTTGGCTGGTTCCTCTCATGATCTCTATATAGTTCCTTTTTCTCAAGAGTATAATCCTTTCCTTACAAAAGCTTCTGAGTTATTGCATAAAGCAGGGGACAAGACCAGCTCACCTAGGTATTATGCTTGCCTATTTGGAATTCTGTTATTTGAGTGTTTACTGGTGAGCATTATGATAAATCTTGTTATACTGACAAATGATAGCTAACTCTTTCTTTCCTAATGTAGTTTGAAGAGGTTGTTACATAGCAAGGCCGATGCTTTCCTTTCAAATGATTATTATGATTCAGATATAGCTTGGATGGAGTTGGTCAGTGCATATTCTCTATTTATTTTTGTAGCTATGAGCATATTAAATCATTGCTCATGAGGAGAATCCTATCTAGCTGTTACCTCTACTTTGAAATAACTTCACTATGAGCAAGTTTCATAATATCTAAAAGTTGATATCATCATTTTATTTTATTTTTCCTTTTTCAACTCTTACTAGTAGAAATTGGAGTCTATATGGACAAGCCACGCCACACAAAGCGCGTGATAGTTTGGTCCTCTTTTCCTCTTAAATCTATTTCATCTCTCTTATCTATTTTTAATGATTAGTTTACAAAGTTACCTTTATTCTAGATGGAAATGATCAAATTTGTCTTCTTATTTAATGATTAAATTAAGGTTTTTTATGAGTTGGACCTTCCAAAAAATGGTAGTTGCAGGTACCAATACTAACTTCTACTTGCTTATTAATATCTCTTTCCATTTTTTCTATATACTATCCCGATAATCTTTTAAATTTTATTGCTGGTTGTTTCCAAATTAACATAGGAACTAAAGTACTAAGTTCTGTGAATTGAATTTAACTGAAATAAATTGCTGGCAGTTTTTCAGACTAAAAACAAAGCTTTTTTGCAATGTTTCTCAAGTGATTAATTAAACCTGAAAATGGAAATTGAAGTCGCAAAAGATTCAAAAATTGTGTTGGCCTCTGCTGAATCCCCCCAGACATACAAACAATGCACTTAGTTAGTAGTTACATATAACAATGCTCACACAACCCCACATACACAAAACTTGCTCAGGATTTTCTACTCGATATATTTGATAGCAGTAAGAATAAGAGATTTCATGTAGGTGATTTATAACCAATCGAGGCTAAGCTTTCTGAGATGATTATTGTTTTCCAATTTCTTATATTTGGCTGACTCAACACTCTATAATTGAATCTTTCATTGCTAAAATCCTTTATTTGTCTGGCCAAACAATACTTTTCTTTTTTTATTTTGTTGACCTTCACTCCTTTTTCTGGTGTAGGACTCTAAGATTGATGTTACTATTGGCCCCTACGAGACATATGAAGATGCGCTTTTTGGATATAAGGTACTTATAGAGATAGTGTGTGATTGAGGTTTTGTACTGCATTTATTAGGTCCTAAACCATGATTGCATTTAATAGGTTCTTCTCCTTTGCAAAATGTTTATAATTTCCATGCTTTATGCAATGTGCATATTACAATTGAGAGTGCCAATTAATTAGAATACTGGTAATTGACTTTACAGGAAATTGTTATACTTGGAAAATGAAATCTGCTTCCAGAGATTAAGATGTTGTGTAGTGCATACTTACCGAGTCTGTTGCTGTAGTGCTTGGTTTAATACTTTAGGTTCAAGAACTTGTTAGAAGACAACTTTATTACATGCACAGCAGAATATATTAAATTTGAGGAATCATGGAAATTTACTTAATTGGAAGAAGGGATATATTAAGTTCATTATTTCCATTTCTAGCCCCTGAGAATGTGAAGGCTGAATTCTTGTGCATTTAGTTGGTTTTCTCCTTTCTACTTTATTGAGGCCTTAGATGGTTCAAATAATCCTTGTATAATATTTCTTTGGAATTGATATTCATCGTTTGTCTGTACAGACCAATCCCCGGGACAATATTATTTTCTATCTTCTTGCACTTAAACACACTTCTGAATCTAAAGTTGATGCCAGGCTCAATCTGTGACTTAAGACTACCAATTGCTAGGACCATATAGACATCCAAAACTTGAATGATCCAGCAGGACTTCCGGTATGATGCAGGCTAGTCTTAATTTATTTGCTACTTTGTATAGTTAGAGCCGATCCCTACTAGTTTGGGATTTAAGGCTTTGTTGAGTTGAGTTGATTTTTGTTTAGTTAGAAAACATAAATGGACTAAATTTGGGTCTATAGTTCAATGTTGCCAAAAGGTTAGGGTACAACGTACAGGAAATGGATTGATATTTCTCCCCACCGTTGGTTTAGATAGAAAGTTGATGGAAATTAGTTATGTATAGCAAAATGAATGTGCTTGAAATCTTCTCAATGAATTATGTGCATTTTGGCATTTGGTTGGAGCATTTTGTCCCTTTTTGCACGCCTGAAAATCTGAACCAACCCCCACAACAAGCACTCCTGTATCTAATCTTAATTACAATCCTCTGTTGTCATCTGTTCTTGAATAGTTGAATGTTTCAATGGGCTATGTTGAGTCTTAAATTTCTTTGGAGCTATTAGTGCCCCTACAAAAATCAGTGTTGTGTATCTATATTCTGTAGTCTATAGATGAAGCAGCGCATGACTATCTTGGAAAACTCATTTCAGTAATTGCATTGCATTTCTTTTAGGCTACATTTGAAGCATTCATTGGAGTCCGTGATGATGAAGCTACAGCTAAACTTAAACTCTTTGGTGACAATTTACAGGTACTATGTTACAGACTTCATTAGTGATTTTAAATTCCAATTATCCAATGCTCTTTACTTCCTTCAATTGTTCCAAATTGATTTCTAGTATTGTAGGTTTTGGAACGAAATCTCCCAATGGACAGTGTGTACAAATCAGAAGATGTCAATGCTGCACCCATCCGTGTTATCCAGCTCATTTATAATGCAGGGGTGAGTTTAGAAATTTATGACCACCTTATATTTTAAATAAAATGGTTTGAGTTTTGACAGTCTTATTCACTGATAATTTAATCCCATATCTTAGGAAATTTCTACAATAAATTGTTGTCATGCAATGATTTTATAAATATACAAGTCAAATGGATGGGAAGATGAAAAGCTCTCTAACCAAACTGCGGTTATGAATTTAAATGCAGTGTTATAAGAAAACTATAAACTAAAACAACATGGATACAATGGGTGGATTTATATTGCATTAATGAGGTGGTACACATATAGTGTAATCTCAAATGTTACGTCTTATCATGAATCCATGGCATCATATAAAAGTTTCCATTTGTGCCAATGTTGTCTGACTGAAAATTGTACATTGACAAGTATATTATATGTCAGGACGTCAAGGGTCCACAGACTGTTGCTTTCAATCTACCAAATGATGAGCGTATAGTTAAAGATCGAGGATCATCAATGGTCATTCTTAAGAATGTTTCAGAGGCTAAGTACAAATTATGGCTTTAGAAAGTCAATATTCATTATGTTATAATTATAATTAGTGCTTACTTTATGAACTAAGGATAATTTATGTCCTGAAAACCTGCTTATTTAAATTAGGTTCAAGCATATTCTTCTGCCTATAGCTGGTGTATGTGTTACAAAGGACCAACAAGAATTTGTAGATTTTGAATCTTTCTTTACTCATACAATTTGCCATGAATGTTGCCATGGTATTGGACCTCATACAATTACACTTCCTAATGGCCAGAAGTCTACAGTGAGATTGGTTAGTTACAATTTTTCTCTCGTTTACTCCATTTAGCTATAAAATATACATATCTTCCCTCATTTATGTTAAACAAAATATCTGCAGTAATTTTTCAGTATCTTATTAGTAGAAGATAATGCAAATGAATTGCCAATTTTAGTTACTTTACCTGTTTTCACTGTAGTTTATTACTTTAGATTACATATCTTTGTTTGCAAAGAAATTTTATAAAAATAAGGATCTGTTATAACTAAGATGAGTTATAGATATGATGTAATAGTAAATTACTTATTTATAGCTCTTTATGTTTCGTAACATTCACATGGGGCCAAATCAGTTGAGGTTTGAGTACACGGTAGTTGCATGATAGCAGTTATGCAGTGGTTAGTAACAGTGATTGGAAAATTGCTTAACATGTGAACTTCTAGTACATAGTTCAGTTATATTGTTATCCATATGTGCAAAAAAGTAAGCACTAGTGCTTGAAAAAATATCTATATTAATGGGACTGGCTGAAAATTCTTCAATAGTGTACGTTAAAGGTTATCTGGACAATAGTGGAAGGCTGAACTCCAGAAGAAACATAAGTAAAATCTCCTTTTGAGTAAATTTGTCAATAGCTCTTCATTTTCATTTTCATTTTCATTCTCAATTTCTCTTTTAGAGGAAGGTGTGCAGTGGTGATAACATTACCTACTTTTCTCTCATTTAGTATCCGGCTCAACTAGTTGATGCTCAAACAATGAGGCCTTGCATGAAGCTATTTACATATGTTTGAGACAAATTTTTCTTATATGTTTTACAGTCTAGCAGTGGGGAAAAAGTAGAAATGAAACATATTTAGGAATAACTTTGATCAGGCAAGGCAATGCTCATCAACATTAATGTCTTAGTTACTCAATATTATTGTTTTGAGTTGCCTATAATTGCTTAATTTTATTAAGTACAGAAAAATTTATGGAGGAAATTAATAAAGATTATCAGTCTTCTGTTCTCATGCATTAAAAATCTTAATATGGTTACAGTTATATTATGAAATGAAAGCTGTTACTTCATGAGTTTGATGCATTCCATTATTTATTCTAATTTAACACTTGAACCAATACCTGGCACTTTAATCTTTTGATACAGGAACTACAAGAATTCCACTCGGCTTTGGAAGAAGCCAAAGCTGACATAGTCGGCCTTTGGGCATTGAGGTTCTTAATCTCCCAGGTCAATTAATATAATTTTTGTTACTCAGATATATGACTTGATCTCATCAAGAATGGTCTAAGACTCTTAAGCATTTTTTAGCCCAGTGTTTCTGAAGTTTTTTTTTTTTTTTTTTCCTTCGTTTCCTTCAACATTTAGGGCACACATATAAATGGTGCTTACTGCACAGAATTTTTATGGTAGTTATATCTGGTTCCTTCAGAATTCAGCTCTTCACGCACTGCAATATTTTTGGCCGAGGATATTTTTTCTTGTGAATTAGCCGAATAATCTGTCGTCCCAATTCAAATTAAGCTACAAAGCTTGAATCAATATTAAGTCATTTTGTGTTGTTGTAATACATTCATGTTCCATTGCCGGACTTCTCCTGTTTAGAGGCACATGTTCGTCACCAAGTATTTTATCATAGGCATTTTGAACGGTCATATCTGCCCCAAATCTTTAAGAGTCTCTTTGATTCTGTGAATTCCTCAAAGCTTAAGTCTGCCATGTTCAAATTCTTGTGAATGTTAACTATATTGCATGTCTCTCTTGATGGGATCAGGACTTGCTTCCCAAGACTTTATTGAAATCCATGTATGTTTCTTTCCTTGCTGGATGCTTCCGCTCAGTACGTTTTGGTTTAGAGGAAGCTCATGGGTATGCAAACTATTTACCCTTCTCTAATCTACTGCTTATGGTGTCAACTGCCATCTGATTATACTGCTTATTATCAGAAAAGGACAGGCATTGCAGTTCAACTGGTTATATGAGAAAGGAGCTTTTATCTTGCACCCTGATGACACAATTTCTGTTGATTTTTGTAAGGTATGGTCGCCATAAATTTTCTCCTTTCTTTGTTGTTCGTTTTACTTTCCAATTTACCCAACACCACTTAACCACCCCTCTTACTCCATCCTCGATCAAAGGTTGAAGATGCAGTTGAAAGCCTGAGTAGGGAGATACTCACAATACAAGCCAAAGGCAACAAAGAAGCTGCTGCTTTGCTTCTTCAGAAACACAGTAAAATCTCAAAACCGTTAGAAGTTGCCTTGAAAAGGTTAGAGGATGCTCAGGTATGAGCCATAACTTTCTTTATTTTCCAACATATATGTTCATCTTTTAAAGGACAAACAGGCTTAACATCACTAAATAAAGCCACCAGTTTTAGTGAGGAGGAAAAACCAGAACAAGATGGTATGATAAATGATGACAGATTGGTGGATGGTAGAGGAACTGAAGAAGTGTTGTTGTAAACCTCTGTTCAAGCTTAACAAAATTGACATCTAAAAGAAAAAAGAAAAGAAAAGAAAGAACCCCATGAAGAACAAAGATAGAGAGATTCAAGGATCATTTATCAAAATGTCTGAACAAAAATGTTGAAATACGCTATCTCTAATCATCTATTTGGTTGTTGAAAAAGAAAAATCTTTTATCTTGATTCATTTTACTGTCTCTGCTTTTGTTCATTTTCTAGGTACCTGTTGATATAGTTCCCACTTTCCCGATTGCCAACGAAATATTGGGTGAAGGCAACTGAATGTGGAAGTGCTATTGTCCTCAACATTCTGAAGATCAGTTCGGTGTATCATCGCCCAGTTTGCAGCATTGTGCTACTTCTTATTAACTTAAAATATAACTAAACTTTGTTGCTGCATCTGTAGGAAACTAATTCAGCTATGCACCCTTTTACTTTGTGTTAATTACAAAAGATAAACAAATAATTATTGCCAAAATTTTGTCTCACTGTTCCTCGTAAAATGAGAAATTCAGCACAAAGAAGAAATACAAGAGCTACAGTGATATGTTCAAAGGTGGTTCCCGCTAGCTTCTCGTTCTTTCCCAAATCTTTATTGGTTTGACTCTAAGCCAATGTGCCTAGGACACCCACATAAGGACAACAGGTTTTGAATAGTTACCGTTAGTACCAACTGCCACCCACCAAACCAAAAAGTTGCAATTTCCCACGACTACACTGCACCTTCCCAAAAGAAAAGAAAAACAGCACGCTTCCCAAAGGATTTTCAAATTCAAACATCTTTGATCCCATCTGTTGAGCTGCATAACATGTTCATTTCCGCATTCATTGAGCTCCGTGGCCCACCCATCTCTCATCTCTGCTGAAATGGTTCATGTACCATTCGATTAAGCCAACTTGACAGTGACCCACTAGTTGATTATGACGTGGCAAGATCAGTACCAGGTGTTTTATGCAATCAGTTGCACAAGAAAAGTACTCCAACTTAAAATCTAGCAGACAAATAACCTCAAACAAAATCCCAGACAGTGACACTTAAAAATTTCCAATTTCAGTTGATCGAAGATTCAGCTTCCCTTTGTAAACCTTCTCACACTTCCTTCTAAGTGAAATCTCCAAAGTAATCCAATTCTGAAACCTTCTCACACTCATGACGACCAGCAGCAAAAAATCCTCAATTCCACCCCAATTCTCGTACAATTCTTTTTATGCCAACCCCCTCAATGAACTCAGACAACACAGCCGCAGCTGCAGTGAAGGTGGTCGATTAACCTCTAATGGTGATGCACTCCACGATCACATTGGCAAAAAACCACAAATTTTTACTGATAATAAAGAGAATGCCACGCCCAACAAAATGAAAGCTGATGCCTTTGGAGACAAGGAAAATGTAACAACCATAAATGGGTATTCTACTTTGCCCAAACAATTTCCAAAGTCGAAGTCTTTGTCCACAGACAGGATTTTGAAGCCGTCCTCGCTTCAGTTCTGTATGCAAATGAACGAGCCAGAAAGAGCTTTTGGGTCGAATATATGGGATCCTGCTGAGTCAGAGAAGTCCAGCTCTGTGAATATTTGGGACCATTCGGATTCGGAGGCAGCTCCGGCTTCGTCCTGGTCAACACTGCCTAATAAGTGGGTTTCAAATTTCAAGCACATTTTACTTTTGATAAGAATCTCTCTTTCTTCTTGGATTTAATATTTTTGTTTGTGTGGTCATTGTATTTTCAGATCTTTGCTCTGTAGACCATTGCCTGTGGATATTGGGAGGTGTACCTGTGTTATTGTGAAGGAAACAACACCAGAAGGATTATATGGGGGCGCTCTGTATTCTCTGTACACCAATGTAAGATCACCTCTGTAATTTGTCAAAGAAACTAATCTGGAGTTTCAAATTCGTCTTATGCTAGCAGCTGCAGCGTATTATTAAATATTGATAAAAATAGTTAGAGATGTTCGTGCAAAGATTTTAGTTATCAATCCGTACAATGACATGGAAGAGCAAAAAACTTTATATAATAGTTGGAGCTTATCAATGGCTTTTCAGATTGAGCTTATGCCTTTTAGGTTTAACTATTAAAACTTCTTGCTTGAGTCCACCCTGCCATAATGTATATCTCTGTGCCACTCCTTGTTTCTTAAGAGGGGGCCCATACGGCTAGACCTGTGGATTGAACTAGGCTGCTGTTAGAGTAGTAGCTCTTACCATCCTCATATGTTATAACAAGGAGCTGGAAATTTTTTTCTACAACAAGAAGAAACGAAGCCAGATTTATTAGAACAAGTTTGTGGTAGGACACATTTTCTTTTGTAACTTCAGTAACGTATTGTATGGAAATGAATTTATTTCCAGTATGATTGTCACATATGTGAATAATGTGATGCTCCTGATAGAGTTGAGCACATATTCATAAATTTACCATGAAGTTGATATTTTATCTGATAAGAGGCCTTCTTTCTTAATAATCTGTTCAGCACTTTCAAAATAATGTCATTATTACCCTCTCCAAAGAAAATCTATATCGTTTTCTTTCCTAAGCTTTGACTCTGGGTTGTTCCTAAAAATTATAGGAAGGCAAGGGACGGAAAAACAGGAAACTAGCTGTTGCTTACCAAAAGAGGCGTAATGGAAAGTCTGAATTCAAAATAGCTCAGAACACGAAAGGAGTATTGTCCAATTTTGATGAGAGTTTTCTTGGGATTGTAACAGCTAATTTTATGGGTTCCAAATACTATATATGGGATCAGGTTTAGCATTTTTCTTCTTACTAATGCACTACTAAGTATCTTTGAATTGATTAATGCAATGTATGCATCATTAATTTTGTCTATGATCTGTTTTTCAGCAGGAAATCTGCCTCAATTCCCAAACTAAACACCGTAAACAACCTCTAGCTATTGTAAAGTAAGCCAAAATCTACCTCGCCTTCCTTCTCCGTCCCCTTGCCCCTCTTTCATAGTCCTTTGTAGCTAATTGAAGTCTTTTATGTTTGTAGATATATGCCTACAATAACCACTTGCACAGGAAGTTACAGAAGCATGAGAGCATACATACCCAAGTCCAAGTACCGATCCATGCAACTAAAGAACACAGCTCAGGTTTTCTTAAAAATTTCTACTTTGAAGTAGGCTCCAACCTTTTACGAATATGATTAGAGTACCGTGTCTGTATAAACACAACGTGAAGTATTTTAGGGGTTCTGAGGTTCTAACTTGTTTATCTGGTAGGACCAACACACTAAAGGACTGCCAATGGACTGGGAGGGAAAGTCGGACAAAGTCCATCAACTATTTTCAAGGGTTCCACAATACAATAGCGTAAGACCATGATGGGGATATTGCTTTATCCCTTAAATACATACAAGTATCTAGATTTATGAATAATTTTCTCCTGATCCTATTGGTTTTCATGAATCCTTTAGATTTCAAAGAAATATGAGCTTGACTTCAGAGACAAAGGAAGGGCGGGACTTAGGATTCAAAGCTCAGTAAAAAATTTCCAGCTGATTTTGGAGGTATTATTTGAAGTCCTAAACTGGATGACTTATGTTAAGTTTAAACAAAACGATTACTTTTTTTCCTTCTGACTGCTATTAAAAATTCCAAATTTTCTTTCTGGAGGAGCTTCTTTGATGCTGTAATTATATGCTGTAGTCCCACAAATTGTATGTGTGTGGTCTCTGTTGATTTGTCATGGGAAGGGTTACCAAATGTTTGACACTAATATATTGCTCCGAGGACATATACATACTTAGTCTGGCTGGCTAACTTGTCTATGCTTTACCTAGGATAATGGAAGGCAGACAATCCTACAACTAGGAAGAGTGGAAAAATCAAAGTTTGTTATGGATTACAGGTATTTAGTTAATCAAGTATTTCTTAAGTTCAAAATATGTTAGTACTTCATGCTACTAAAAATATAATAAACACAAGCTTGATACAAAACTAAGTATCATTATTTTCCTTCTGCAGATATCCTTTGACAGGTTACCAAGCTTTTTGCTTATGTTTGGCTTCTATAGATACAAAGCTTTGTTGCACTATGTAATGATTTTCATGTTGCCATGCGCTGATCAACCTCTGAACACAAGGTGACTGTTCTCCTTGCTCTCGTTTTGCTGCCTACCAGAGAGCTAAAGAGAATCTGTCATTTTCTGTGAACGCATTAAGACAAATTACTACGTATACTGAAAAGTAAGAAAAGTAATTCGGCAGTGAGTGTACTTCATTCGGAACAAATTGAAGATCAAATATGGAAATTGAAATCCGGAAGTACCATCTGAATTAACTTTGGTCGCTTGAAAGTTTCAGCAAAGTAAATTCATTAGTTTTCACTTCAAAATCCCTTGAACTTCATGCGTATTATGACACTATGGTAATCAGTTATTCTCTCCTCTTATGTTTTGTTGCTTTGATTCTGAATAGTTGTCACTGTGGTTTCTACTGGCTTGCAAGCATGTAAACTCATGTATGTAAAAGTAACAAAATGCCCATAATTCTTTTTAGACTTGACTATCAACCAAACAACATCGGTTATCGCTTCTTAGTAGTTTCTACATTTCCCTTTATAAGAAACTTTTGAAGTTCAATGAACCAGAAAATGGATACTATTAAGACAAACACACACACAGAGACTCAGTTCTTTCAGTAGGTGAAGTTTATCATTGAGTAAGCTTGGAAAGAAAACATGCTAGACATAATCAGATAATATGTTTCTTATCTCATTGCCAAACCTAGTAAAGAGGACCAAGACATCTATATGGGTCCCAGCCAAGTTGGCTGGACAAGATATTATGTGTTGTACCACCTACATACGCATGTAATCAATTTCACTTTGTTTCTTAGATGTTAAATATTTTTTTAGTTTAGTAATCAGATATAACCAACTCGTTCATAAGGATGTTAAAATTGAATTAATTTATTATAAATTCTCAATAAAGTAATAATAAATACTTTATCTAGTAATTAATATTTTACCTATATTTCTTATAAAATGAATGAATATAGAGCAAACTATTTTTTCAATTTATAAAATACTTTACAAAGACGACTAGGTTGGCATTACCTGATCCTTATCCTCATCCTACAAGGATAACAAAAACATAAAATAAAATAATAAAACACTATCCACAAAGGCATATTAGGACCCACCTCATAGACTTACGTGTTCAACTCACTACCATACTCTCCACGTGGTATTACCAGCCAATCATATTAGTTGCTGAGTCCAGAGGACGAGACAAAATTTGACCGAAGGTTCACGAACTGGGTCCCACACTTTATCCAAATCTAGCACTTGCAACGCACGTGAATTTCGCCTACTTCCTTGTTGACGCGTCTGCTTGCTCGCCCGCCATTGTAGATTACTGGAAAGGAAGCTTTCGTTTCATATTCTGAAACCCCAAATTACCATCTGTTTTCTAGGTTTTTCGATAGGTTTGCGGCTAAATTCTTGTTCTTTGAATAGCTCTGTAACTGGGTCCTCGTGAAATTCGAGATGGTGCAGTTGATGAAATCAGAGTGCCTGAAGAAGGTAAAGTTGGAGCTGGATGATTCGTTGGAGGATCAACTTGGCCCTCTTCACAAGCGATCCAAACTTGA
Source organism: Quillaja saponaria (assembly GCA_029379385.1). Classification (NCBI taxonomy): domain Eukaryota; kingdom Viridiplantae; phylum Streptophyta; class Magnoliopsida; order Fabales; family Quillajaceae; genus Quillaja; species Quillaja saponaria. The sequence continues at coordinate 22,301,672 of CM055611.1, forward strand.
TTCTTCTAACAAGGTTTGAAATTTTTACAATTTATTTGTAAAATTAGTTTCCAGTTAATTGGTTCGTATTGTGAGAAAGTACTAAAATTGAATCCCTTAAACACTTAATTAAAAGCTTACCAGTTCCAATTTCTTTGATTTTCCCAAGCAGTGGAGTTCAAGCTATGATTCCTTTCCAATCCCACCAACTGAGTATAATCCTTTAGAGGAACCAAGCCCACTTGGTTTGCGTCTCAGGAAAAGCCCGTCCCTTTTGGATTTGATACAAATGAGACTTTCTCAAGAAAATACTTCCAAAGTAGCAACTGTAAACAAGAAAGATCGAAAGGGTAATAAGGCTTCCGGTACTATGGATAATAAGCTCAAGGCTTCAAATTTTCCGGCATCAATTTTGAGAATTGGGAGTTGGGAGGTACGTGTAAGAGCTTCTTCTGGGAGTCATTTTGGTTAAACAAATGATTATTTTTGTGTGCGAATTATGAGCGATGGTAAATTGTAGCTCACTAGTTCTAATTTGCAGTACAAATCAAGATATGAAGGAGATTTGGTAGGGAAATGTTACTTTGCAAAGCACAAGCTTGTGTGGGAAGTCCTTGATGGTTGCCTTAAGAATAAGATTGAAATCCAGTGGTCAGATATTGCGGCTCTCAAGGCAAATTACCCTGAGGATGGACCAGGGACTCTGGATGTAGTGGTAATATTCATTTCTTTATTGTGAAGCATCGCTACTATCTGTTTGCAGTGCAATATAGTTATGAAGTGTTCTTTTTGTTTGATTTAGCTGGGTAAAAGACCCCTGTTTTATAGAGAAACCAATCCACAACCTAGGAAGCATACCTTGTGGCAGGCAACATCAGACTTCACTGGTGGACAAGCAAGCATAAATAGGTACTGTATCTCCACTTCTTTTGATAATTAGGTGAACTTACACTTAAATAAAATGAACTGTGATGCCCAACTTGTTCACTCTGAGAAGTTAAAGTTAATTAATATAAATACACTCCCAAGAAAATATGATTTCTCTTTTTGTTCTACTTCCTAGGTTTCCTTATGACATCCTAGAAAATTCTTATAATCAGTAACAGAAAAGGAAAAACAATTGCCAGCTATATATTAGATGTGATCCACACGGGGAGTTTGGTTTTACATGTAACAGACCCTAAATTGTGGGCATGTCTTTGCATACTAACCTCAATTTTTATTCCAATTGCTAGGTACTTTATAATAAGGATACTACTTGATAATTTGGTTTTTAATTGTCACAGGCGACATTTTCTTCAGTGCCCACAAGGATTATTGGGGAAGCATTTTGAAAAACTTATCCAGTGTGACCCCCGGCTCAACTTTTTAAACCAGCAGCCAGAAATAGTCTTAGATTGTCCATATTTTGAGGCCGGGGTCAAGGTAGTTGATGACCCAACTGAATCAAGTGATGGTTTTGATAGGAGAGAAGAGGAACTTGGTTTCTTTGGCTGGCAAAGTGTGGCATCACCATCTGGATCTCAATCAACTTCATCAAGAAATGAGCAAGATTTTGTGTCTAAAGTTACTGAAAATATCTCCCGAGAAACAGTTTCACCTAGCTCAGGTAGGTTAATATTACTGAGTTGAAAAATGTGGTAGCTTTGGTGGTGTGTAATCTCACATGCATTTTTCTGTGTTATCATTTAATGTGATTGTTAGTGCATGCAGTGAGAATTATTGTTCTATCTTTCACTAGGGTGTTTTGGTGTGCAGTCAAAACTCATTTTTTTTGTGATTGTATACCATATGGCTGTGAAGAAAGAAACTGTGACTGAGGAAATCTTTTAAAAAGCTTATCATCATTGTAAAAATTCTGGGAGGTGGTGAATGTTGATCTAATGTTCTATATTGTTGACGATTAAACTGACTAGTGGATGTTGCAAGTTAATCTTTAAAGTAGAAAGTAGAGACAAGATGACAATTCACTGGAGGGGGAAAACCGTTTCATTCAGTGCAATTATCTGTATTGAACATTCACAGACATGCAATGTATATTCTTATTCTGCTCTGTTTTGTTTTCTTCTTCCTTTTGGGGGTGGGGGAGGTAGGTTCAGCCACCTCTTCCTTATAAAGCATTCAAGTTCAGAAAACGGATAACATGACTGGACATGGTTGTGGAACTGTGTTGAAGTCACTACCTGCAAACTAGATATATCAAGGGTAGATATGTCTTGTATGATTTGTCAAGCAGTAGTAGTTAAGCTTCATTGCTACTTAGTTATTGAGTTCATTGGTGGATCAGTCATTTGATGATACGGAAGATGGAGCCAATTATGTATATTCAGTTTTGTCGTGTTATTATTTTCATATACACTTCTCTGCCATGATTTTCAATCTACCTTATCTTTCTTCATGTATAGTTATGGGCACCAATGTAATTGAAGAGTTCAGAAGCAGCAGAGGTGACAATTTAAAGTTGCTGAGCACTTTGGATCAGATCAAAGTTCCTGGAATTCACCCGTCTATGTCAATGAGTGATCTAGTAAGCCACATTGGACATTGCATCTCAGAGCAGATGACATCTGGAAACCCCACCTTTGCTGGGGACAGTCAACATAGAGCAATGCTGGAGGAAATCACTCAATACTTGTTCAATGACTCTCAACTAACCTCCACCTCTGATGAGCAATTTCTCATGAAAAAGGTCGATTCATTGTGCTGCCTTCTGCAGAAGGATCCTTCAACTGCACAAAACTTGCAAGTCAAAGCCGGTAACGGTCTTGGAGGAAATGGTGATACGAGGGTAGGTGAGAGGGACTCTATTCTGGTGTCACCATCTAAAAGTAAGACAGCTGAGAATGAGGGCGAGTTAGATTATACATGTGGCCGCAAGCAAGCAACTGGCATGTCAAGGAAGGAATCTTTTGGAGAACTGCTGCTCAATCTTCCCAGGATAGCATCCTTACCACAGTTTTTATTCAACTTGACTGAGGATTCTAATAATAAAGCTAGATAGTGATCATCTAATGCCTGCTAGCGAATGTCATGGTACTGAAAGGTAACCGGTCCTTGCCTATACATTCAGTACTTCAGCTTTCTAGAACTTAAACGGCACTTGTATTTTGAAATTAACAGTAGTGACGGATCCTGATGTGTAAATGTAAAATCTGTAGTTTATAGCATACTTAGCTTTAGGTGCGTCGGCTGTAAATCCTTGTGTGTATGTGTATAAAGATCTTTTCCTCAGCTGTGTTAATGAAACATTTTCTTTTGGCTTAAAAAAGTTTGAAAGGGAAACTGCTTTTTACTAGCTACAGTTGCATTCCCCACCCCATTGAAGTAATCTTATCTTATTGATGACTAATCATATATTTACAATAACTTTCCTTCCATTTTTATATATTTAATATATTCAGTGACCTAATGAGTTTATAAATATGAATAATAGATGTATTTATGTGGTTGTTAATAATAATTTAGGAAATTTCATGAGTACGCGCCAACAAAAAGTTTGAGTTGCTGAAGTATGCTTAGATCACTAATGGCGGGTTGAGGTAACATTTCACAATTTCACTTGCTTGACATGGAATTCTCCTTTTATTTTATTGTTTTAATGTCCTTGTGTGAGAACATACTACTTTTTCAAGGTAAATATTTGATCGCTTCAAATTAAGACAATAATTATTTCTCTAAAATACATTATTATGCAAATTTTCTTCAATACGTGCACCACACTAATATACCAACACACTAAACTAGAAAAACTACCTTATATACCAATGTATGATTGCTTCTAACGCTTTCTAAACACATCTACAAAGAAAAAACTTATTCTTATACTTCCATGGACCCTCTCACGATCAAGGTTCGTTCGGGTCTTCATCACCCATCTGCTCATTTTCCTGTAACATGTCCATAAGCATGGTTGCTTGTTCTTGCAGCATAGCATTCTCTCTCTGAACTTCTGCACGTTTGCTACGTTCTTCCACCAGCTGGATCTGTAAGTGTTCAAGGCATCTTGCATCCTCTTCCAATTGTTCATTTAGCCCACCAATTTCCCTATCCTGCAACAAGAAAACAGAAGATGGGTTAATACTTCTGTCTATTTCTTTTGCTCAAAAACACAGCCAGGCACTCAAGCTCGCTTAGGACAGAATAACATGTTCAGAGAATGACACCTTTCTATTCATTTCTTGGACTGCAATTCTCCGCATTTTTTCAACAACATCTACATTAACGAGCTTTCGCTTCTTTCCAATCAGCCAGCCCTTTGGATAGGCTGTGGAGTCAAAGTCAGGGGGAGGAGTAAAGACTCGGCTGATGGCCGCCGGCCATTAATGTTGTTTATAGGTTCTAATGGCTCAAAGAGGGATTTGCGACGCTTGGTAAGCACAGGGGCTACAGTTGAATCCTGCATCATCTCCTTGATCAGAGGTTCGTCCTGTTTGTTGAGCAGTTTATTAGAACTATCTTCCGGTGACGACTTAGTAGCAGCATCTTCTGATTCCTCTAGATTCTTCACACCGCTAGCTGTTGGAAACAAGTTACCACTCTACTTTGAAACAATTTAGAGAAGCAGATTTGAACAATCATAGAACATAAGAAGGTTGGGAGAGCACTCAAAGCCATAAAAATCACCTCAAAAGTTTAACATATGGAGTGATTGACATTTCTTGAAGTCCTGAATGCTTCTACCCTAACTGTGACTCTACTTTCCCTCCTCTTCTCTCAAGAAAGTAGAGGAAGAAGAGCTACCAAACACAAGGAACTTCACTTGAAAGGAACTACATAACATTAACAATACTCTTTTAAATCCTTAAGCGGGCCACAAGGGAAAGAGCTGTAATAATTTTTCTGTGACATCCTCAGTATCAAAGTCTGCAATATTTATAAATGATTGTCTGAACTTTAAGTATTTTATAAGTAAGGCTGCAGGGGAGTTTTGGAAGGGAGGAAGTAGACTTATCAATTTTAAAAAATGTGCAGGTATGATGAAATACATAGTCCAAACCATGGACGCGCATTACATGGAAAAAAAAAAAAATAAATAAATAAAGAAAGAAAAAAATCAATATTTGACAGCAACAACTCCAAGAAATAGACTTTTGACAAACGAGTTGAACAAGTCAACCAAAGACTCTCGGAAAACCTAAGTTTTTTTTTGTTTGCAGTTGAAAGTATAATAAGCAGAGTTTTGACACCCGAGAAGGGCAATGGAAAGATAACTCATCACATCATAAAATTAAAAAGTAGATTTTCCAAGAAAGGCTGATCAGAAGACAACTCATCATACAAATTATAAAATTGAAACGAGATGTTACTAAACCAAAACGTTAAATAATAATTATAGAACAACTTGGGTATTTCATAGAAATATTAGGGTGCAGCATCCATGGTTCTTGCAAGCGTAATGTTTTCTTTGGTAGAAAGGATAGCCTAGAACTTTTAGTCAAACTCCACCCACACTTATCACCTAAGCTAAGCCCAGGTGGCTTGCAAGTATCGAATTAGTTGCCTGCAGATCAAACTAGCTCTAAATTTCGTATTACAAGCTATATTACAAATATGATCTGAGAATGCATACACATTAACTATAAGGTTTCAGGTGCAACAGAAAGGCTTCGGCAATTGAAACTTTTCAAAATAATAACTCGTGAGTTAAATAGTACTAAAATCATAACTAACCACAATAAAAAATTCATAACTAATTACAACAATAAATGCTACAAACTTTCCATAAATATTAACTTAACAAGTGTAAGCACTCGTTAGAAAAATCTTTAACTATATAATGAAAATAAGGTCTATGTAGCAAGGAGAGAAGGGAAAGATGATGAGGCTCAAAGCCAATGAAGACAAAAGGAAAATTAAAAACAATTGTAGACAAGAAAGCGTTTCATTGTGTAATCATCATATAAAAAAGCACAATTTAGGGAAATACTAAATATACATTTCAGCCTTTTAAACAAACTGAAGGACCCATAATTACTAAATGAAAAAGAAAAATGAGAAAGAGGAAACGCAATCAAAATATAAACGATTGATTATATAATAAATTGTTAAGAGATAGATTTCTCTTATTGGCGAGCCAATCATGTCATTTGTAGTAACGTGCAATAAAAGTTATACCCCAACAATTAAGATTGTACGTTTTAATATCTCTCTCCCTCCCTCACTAGAGACAAGGAAAAGAAAGGAGGTATCGAAATCAAATTCAAATACATTCAATTCCAAGTGATAAACTCTGTAAGCTGAGAACTGATTCCACATGTATATTGGAATATTCCATTCAACAATCAACAAACAACAAATAAAATCATTCAATTTCAATTACATGAAGGGGAAATACCAGAATTGAAACAATTTGGTGGCTATTTGCAATTGCAGAACACATGGAAATGAAATAGAAACAAAAATTCTCACATCAAACTGTTATAGGAGAAATCAAAGATAGGGAAAGTAGAAGACAAAGAAGTAGTGAGGTTACAACCAGGTACTACCTGATCTCCTTCGAGATTTCCAACCAATCCTTGTGGAAGACACCGTAGCGAACCCATCTAAAACCCCATTTCTGAACTTCATCCCATCTCTATCATGGTTTTCCATTGAAAGCTTGAAAAGGCAGAAACTTTGTAAGAGAGATCTCTCCACTATAAAATTTTAACACAAGCCTCAAGTTTCTTAGAGAGAGACAAGAAGGGAGGGATTTTCCTCTTGTGGGTTATGCTGATTGCTGGCCTTGGCTTTCTTCTTGTTTCTTGGGTACTGGCAAGTACGTGTGTTCCTCTCACCTAGAAGAGAGGTAGGAGATGATTGTGATGGGACCATAGGTGCCTTATTTGAACGATTTGGATTTTACAATTGGATGGAAGATTTTATGTCAATAGTTGTCTATTTGGGTCCCAATATATAGTTGATTTTTTTTTTTTTACTTGTTAAGGTCTAAAATACTTGTTAAGATGTATTAAAATGACTAATGAGTTTTTCTTTTTCTTTTCTTTTTTTCAGGCATTTAAGATGTTATAAATAACTTGAGCTAATTTTTAAATGCTTTAAATGTTTGTACCAAAAAAAAAAAAAGCTTTAAATGTTAATTGATAATAAATAGAAATTTTTTATATAAGATTTGTCTATTAGACACAAGATAATATGTCTACAAAAACACAATAATTCAATATTATTCATCTTAAAAAAGTAAATAATATCTTATCTTAATAAGTCGTTATGGACAATCAATGGAATAATTTATTATTTAGTCTATTGTATTAAATTAATTTATTATCTTCTATAATCATCATATATCCAAGAGCCTGAGAATTATATCTAGAAATTTGAAAACAACAAAATTTATAGGAGAATACTTTTTGGCATAAAAACATCCGTCCTTAAAATATGATATTTTTATTAATTTTATCTCAAAAATATTTTTTCAAAATTTTAAAATATTTATAATGCTTCATCTAGTCTAACACTTTTAATATTTTGGATAAAAATTATTGATACAATTTAAAATCAATTTTTTTTCAACTACAAGTGTGCTGATGTGACAAAAAAAATATTTTTTTTACAGCTCTCCTACATGCTTTCTCACTTTTATTTTCATCATCTCTTACTAAAAGTTATGAAATAGTTAAACATTTAAATTTTTGTAGTAATTTGATAATATTTTAAATTTAAAAAAATAATAAGTGAGAACAAAATGAGAGTAAGAGTGCAAACTAATGTTAGAATAAAATTGATCAAAAAATGACAGTTTTAGGAAAAAAAATTAACATAAAAATGATATTTTAAGGATATATTTTTTTGGCCAACTCAACGTATAAATGTTTTTTCAATAAAATATTTTAAGTCACATCAATATTTCCTATCTAAAATATTAACGGTGTTAGACTCCAGGAAGATAATACAAACATTTTAAAAATTTGAGACGAAATTGACAGAAAGTATACTTTTTAGGATGAAATTGACAAAAATATAATAGTTTAAGGACTGCTCATGTCATTTTGCCATACTTTTTATATTGTTTCTTGCACGAAAGCGCATAATTTGCTCATATTTGCAACTGAAAAATGGGAAGGTTACAAGGTCGTCTACAAAAGGGGAGGATAGGAAGAACACTAAAATGCTATATCAGGAGAATAGCAATCTCAAAAAGTGGCATATTGTTAAGTAAGGATCGCAACTAGTAATAGTCTTTTTTGAAGTGATGCAGTTTGCTGCGTCAAGTACAATTTACAAACCCAAAAGATGCAATTAGTCCAACCAGGTATCCAGCAATGGCTCCATATCTCACACAAATAGGCCATTCCTACAGTATAAAGTGAAGTGATTTAGACCCCTTATGGCTTAACCATTGAAAATTTAACAATATCTTGCACCATGAAATTAGGACAACATGAATGATCAACAGAAGTGGTAGCTAATTTTCTAAAATGCGAAAATAAAACAATTAAAGAAGAAGAATGTTGCAGACTTGCAGACCAGATAAAGAAAACTATTTTTCAGTGGCTGTGAGACAGCAAGCAATCAACTCATCAGAATCATCAAGTTATGATGATATTCCTTGATCAGGAGAAAACTGAAATACTGATGTTATGAATTGTGAGCTTAAATTGATGTTGATCATGACAGTAATTAATCTGGCTCTTTCCAGGCCTTTCATCAAGATCCTTTTTCACTACAGTAAAATTATTACGATAAGTAGAGAAACAGTACCTGCCATGGCCGTTCCCAGTCGAGTGGCATTGGCCATGCCCCAACCATGCTCCAATAGCAGCTCCATGAGCTGGTATAGAGATCATATAATCTAGAGATCCAATAAACCTACAAGTAAATAAATTTAACTTCCAAATAAGCACGTAAATGTAAATGTAAATGGATAAACATGATGATGAACTAGCAAGAGTGTGCAGACCTTGTATTTGCAAATAGACTCTGCCAATTAGTCCACGATGAACCAAAAACAAAAGCTGCAGGAACAGTCTGTCCAAATGCAAGAAGTCTTTTTAGCAATGTATTTGGAAAATGCAGCCCAGAAAACAAAGCGATGTAGCATACATCACTCAAGACTCAATGCATATATCTCTGCATTGATCAAATAAAAGATAGTTCGGAAGAATTCTGGTTTCTTTATATATTACAGAGCAAATCAATAAAATAGATATCCAGCTTTAGTGAATACAAAGACTAAGATAAGTCATAATAGTGACATCAAAAGGGACCAGTTAAGGGTCTTCTTCAAATGCCTGGCTAGCAAAAAAAAAAGTGCAAAATCAAAAGTTACTCTTGTATTGCTAGATTTTCAGAGGAAAATAGGAAAACATGGTCAATTTGTGATAAACACAGTTGAGGTTGGAATCTCAAAATGTCCCAAATATTCAAGTTTAATGATTGTGAAATACCTCAACCGTGACACCTATTTTCAGATTGATGCTAACAAATTAAAGTCTATTGGCCACTTATATCACATACTGAATGCCAATAGGTGCGCCCAAACCAATGGCTCCAAAAGCATTTAGAAGAGCCCCTACATGTAGAATAGAAACATACTATTTTAGTGCCATCATATGTGCTCTAAATATTGCATGTAGCAACAGGCAACTTTGAAGTCCACCCCCTCCAAAAAAATAATGAATAGAAAATGAGAATGGGATCATAAAAGTAAAAAATTGGAAGCCATATTTGTCATGTTTTAATGTAACTACGTATAAGACTGCAAATTTGTAATCCAACTATCAATTCAATGAGCAAACAAGTTAGCCATACTCTGCACCATAAAATGCCACTGAGCAATCAAACAGAGATTCCAACATGAAATAACCATGATTGTAATTGAAGAAAAACACATAAATGAAATAAATAATTTGAATGTGCTAGATAAACAAGAAGACAGTAATAAACATCAAAACTAACATGGATGCAAACAAATATAAATTGATGACAGAAGGGAAAGTTTCAACTAACCAACAGGAAGTCCCAGTATGCCTTGTCCTACAGCCTTCAAGTACTGTGCAAACTCACATAAAAACAATCATTATAAAATCTTCATTTCCCAACAAGAGGCAAGAAATTTCTGTGGTTGCTTGAGAAACTACTGAAGATTACTGCTTAGCAGAAAACCCACTCTCTTTAACGCTTGTATAGGGTAAGTATCCCATTTTTAAAAATTAAATGAATGAAACCTTTAATATAAAAATCACTTCTTTCTTGCATTTTCGTAAATTTTCTGAGCAATCAAACACCAAAATAAAAAATTTACAGAATAAGAAACTCAGTTTGAATTACAGAGCATTGTTGGGGATTCTGTCGGTAACGACTGTAGAGAAGTACCAGCAATGGAGTCTCCGTAACCTATACGAAAGAGATTCAAAAGAATAAAAGAGAAATAAATTTTGAAAAAAAAAAAAAATTGAAAAAAGATAAGTGGGTCACCGTAAACCAAAGGGAACCCAGAGCTGAAATAGAGTGGCAGAGGGATCAGAGATGAGGTCGATTGAGTAGACATTGTGAACAACCCAGAAGCCCAAAGCCAAGCCCAGTGCAGATATCAGATGTATGAACGAAGAGTCCGAGGCTGAGATCGATTTAGAGGCGTCTGATCCAGTTGAGTCTTTTGCAGGCTTTGTCTTCGTCATTTTCATATTTTCCTTCCTTTATAAAAAAAAGAGAAGTGAGACCCTCAAATACTTTAGAATGAAATTGATAAAGAAATTTTTTTTTTTAAAAAAATATATACAATTTTCTTATTTTTTATCAACTCCTCCCAACACATTTTTCAAAAGAATTATATTTAATTTATATCTCTAAATTGTTAATGGTGTTAGAGAAAGACATTATAAACATTTAGAAAGATAGAGGTTGATTGTAAAAATACTTTCAAACAAATTGATAAAAATAATACTTTAAGCTATAATTATTTCAAAAGTTATAATGATTTTAAATTGAGAATAATTTTTCACTAATTAATGAGAACTCAATTAAAAAAAAAATTGAGATGATGAGATCTTTCAGGAATTATATCATAAATATAGACTGATGTGTAGACAACATTAATTCAATTGAAATCTTATAAATTGTATTTGAAAGATCACACTACACTACAAGGAAATATTAACTAGAGGAAAGACTTTTTTTTTTTGCCAATCAAAACATAATATTTATAAAAATTAAATGTAACTTGTGTCTCTAAGCATACTAACTTTCGTTTTGTCTTTTTGATTTAGATAAGTGTGCTCGGACACACTTATTCCCACACCTCGATTAATTAATCACTTCTTCGGTGATTATTTGGTGATTCAAATCACAAGTAATAATTATGTAGGTTCATGTCCTAGAGCATCTTTAGTTGGGAGACAGACAACATTCTTGACCACAAAACACCACTTAATCAAGCAGGTTATCGGCCAACCGAATCCTCAACCGATAATCAATATCATCTTGTTCAACCAAGAAAGCCTCAAAGCCAACAGTTGCATTATAGTTACCTAATTCATACTTCCTTATTACTATTAAAACGTTTCCATTAGCCTCCACCATCTGTATGGTTTTATAATTATATAATGTTACTATAACTCTTGAGCATAAGAGCTATTCACGGTTCACCATGTATAGAGATGGCTGATCTTGATCATCATCGAGAACGATATATATTGAAAATGTTAACGAATCCTTTTAAGGTAATCATGTACAACTTATCTCCGAAAAATACAATACTTTGGTACTATGTATTGCTTAGCTTGCTGCTGATTTTGCTGCTCCATTTGGTGTCTTCTATCTCACAAACTGCTTCTTCTTCTTCTTTTTTAATTTATTTATTTATCTCATGGTCATATATATTCAAACAAATTTATGTACATTTCGTCCAATTAAATTTTTTGATTGGGTCAAAAGTTTTACTTTTCACGAAGGTAATAAAAGGAGTATGCCTCTTGATCATCAGAGGAATCTATTATTATGGTGTACCACTTTTTAACTTGCAATCAGATAAGCTCAAAATAGTGTATTTATTTTTAATTCAAAATTCAAGTATGTACAAAAATGAAGGGCTATTTTTAACCACGCTGACAAAATTGGAATGAACTTTTGAGAGTGACCTTCCAGTATAATGATTGAGGTGGTTCACTCGGTAGGGTCGGAGAGACAGCGCATGGGTAAAGAAGATAAGCACGGAAATAAAAAAAATAAAAAAAATAAAAAGTACAATAGCTGAACTAAATTATAGGGTTTTATTTATGTTAAGGGACTCAAACCAAATGAACTGTAGATATGTTTTTTTTTTTTTTTTTGGTAGAAACTGTAGATCTATTCTAAATTAGATTACTAGCTAATTTAATTCTAGCTTCAACATTCCTCCACAATCCTCAACTTCTCATATGAAATGAAATCACCAATTCTATTTGCTTGAGTATTGGTGTTGGAGGTAGTATATTCTTGATGTTCTCTCATGGACATCAGAAGGAGAAGAAGGTGGATTCCCTAGCTGTCCAGGTCTTGGTCGCGGTTTTGGTGCCGGAGGTGGTGATCGAACTGGTTTTTTACCATACTGATCATGATCAGTAATCACCATAGTTATCAATGAATTACATTCACTACTTCCAGCTGCAACACGAGGATATTCAGAATCATGTATAGGTGTTGGAGGTAGTATTCTTGATGTTCTCCCATGAACGTCAGAAGGAGAAGAACGTGGATTCCCTAGCTGTCCAGGTCTTGGTCGCGGTTTTGGTGCCGGAGGTGGTGATCGAACTGGTTTTTTACCATACTGATCATGATCAGTAATCACCATAGTTATCAATGAATTACATTCACTACTTCCAGCTGCAACACGAGGATATTCAGAATCATGTATAGGTGTTGGAGGTAGTATTCTTGATGTTCTCCCATGAACGTCAGAAGGAGAAGAACGTGGATTCCCTAGCTGTCCAGGTCTTGGTCGCGGTTTTGGTGCCGGAGGTGGTGATCGAACTGGTTTTTTACCATACTGATCATGATCAGTAATCACCATAGTTATCAATGAATTAAATTCACTACTTCCAGCTGCAATACAAGGATATTCAGAATCATGTATAGGTGTTGGTGCCTTTTTTGGAGGTGGAGGTGGACTTGGGCTTCCCTTTTTACTATTCTCCATCATTGAGCTTGTGGCACTCTTGCATAGCCATGATCTCAAAGACTTTAGAGTCAGTGTATTATATTCTGGTGCTTGGTTGCATATATCCAGCTGCTCTGCTTTTCAAAACAGGGAAACAGGGAACTAGTTAATTATTATACAGTTAAAATTGAAACCATGCATGCATGGCTGAATGCCCCAATTAGAAATTAGTCAACAAAATTAATACAAAATCTGGAGCATTAATTACCTGGGAATATTCTTGCTTGAACTGGAATAGAAATGAGAACTAGTGCATGAAAAGCAAAGAGAAAGAGGAGCAGAATACGGTGGTAATTATAAGCAGCTCTCATGACTAGTCTATACTTGTTTGCTCTTGAAGTTTATAACTGAAAAGGCAGAGTTGAGTTCAAGCTATTTATAGACAAAACAGAGAGCACCTTGAAGCTGAAAACAGTGGTTTAATTCAAGATAGACAGCTGGCTTTTGTCTGTTCTATTTCCAGTAGTGAATAGTGAAGGAGGAGTGGATGACTTTTTTTCTTTTTGATTGGAAAGAGAAGACTTCAAAGCCAATTTGTATGCAGGGAACAAGGAAAGGTTGGTTGTAATAAGAAACTATTTGCCTGTAATTTTATTGGTGACAAATTGAATTAATTTGGTGAATACTCACGTGAACCTGTTACCCTATAAGACTATGAATTTAAAGTCACAAAGGAAAAGACAAAATGGAAAAGTGGGATATTTAAATGTTCTTTAGTTGCACGCGTGAATTTAGTGTAAAAAATAAGACAGCCATTAATGCAAATCAACGACTTTTCCTCCTACAGTACATCAGTACATAGTAGATTTTTTGCTAACAATGGCATGGTAGATTTGAATTTACTGTTTGGTTGTTCTTAATGTGAAGTTATTTGGATAAGATTAAATTCTTGTAAGTATTTTATTTCTCAATTTAATATTAAAAATGGTATTAGAAATCTACACTAATAAATTATAATAACATCAACTAACAACTAGACTCGACTAATAGATTTTATTGAATTTGATTGATCTTGACCAATATGATCGATTAATGTGTCAGAACCTATTAACATATTTGATCTGGCCTGATCTAAGCCAATCCAAGTTCTTTATTAGACTAACTTGAAAGTTTTAATTACCACTTTAACAAGTTAGTTAAAACTCAACTAATTACACATGTCGTTGTTACGTTTAAATGAAATAAAAAATTGATAACTTAATTTTTGAAGTAATTAAATTATATATATGAAATATACTTATCAAAAATATATTTTGGAATTAGTAAAGTAGATGTCTTCTTTGTCCATAATTTTTTTTACATTTTATATTTTTTGATTTTAAAATAACAAAATTATTTGTTAATGTTCATCTTAATTAGATAATCAAACAAATAAAATATTTAAGATTTAAAATATGAGTAAAATTTAATTTAATATTAAAAAAATTTAAATCACAAATTTAAATCCTCGATCATTTTTTATTATCAAATATTGAATTAAAAATGATTAAATTTAAAAACTCTTATTTAATTATTGTATCTAACCAAGGAAAACCTAAAAAAATAGAATTTCTACCGATGACATACCAAACCCAAGAAAGGAAAAGTAGGAATGGTTGCTTACTAGCAAGACTACAAAACTAGTTACAACTTGCAAGTAATTTTATCAATGACAAATTGAATTAATTTCATGAATTCTTATGTGAACCTGTGGACCTATATGATATTAAATTATAACAAGACAAAAGAAAAGTGGGGAGTAAGGAACATCTAATATATGACTGTAGGTTTTATTTATTTTTCTTTCATAAATATAAAATTCACATGCTTTTCAAAGAAGAGTATGAATGCAATATGTATGATAATATAATTCAATTAGGTTAGACTGAGTTTGGTCGTATATCTGACTCAATCTAATATATATTTTATATAGTTTAAAGATTTATGGTATTATATTACCTTTGAATCTGATTAAATATGCACTTGTTAATTTCAGATAAAATTATATTAAAGTCGATCAACTTGTGAATTTTTTTAATGTTTTTTTAAGATTGAAATAAAATGAATTAAATTATAAAATAAATTATTTATTTGATTAACTCCAATATGCATTGGTTCCTAAATTTATAAAAATTTATATACACAAATGATCACCTTTGGAAGAAATAATGCACACTCACTTTTGAGTATTAAATAAATGTCATGTACCAAGTTAATGAAATAGAGAAATTCTTAAGTCGATAAAAGTGTGGTCTACCATAAGAAGAAGATTACATAATGACACATAAATTAGTTGAAGTTTACAAGTCTTAGGGTAGTAATCCCCAAAGCATCATGTATGACAGTATTGAACATAAAGAAAGGCATAACATTATAAATAGATAAACTTCTAGTCCTCTGGTGTGCTTCCTTGGCCATCTTGTCTGCTGCTTGAGTTCCCTCTCGGTAGGTGCGGTCTTGTTGGAGTCTCCTGAGCTGAGCTCTACCATCATCGATTAGAAACCCTGAAGGATGTGATATCAAAACAACAGTATATATCATATGAATAACAAGCAAATCATCAAAGCAATTTCCAAATTTGGTATACCCTGTCATAAGCAAGTGTAAGGCCATCTCTTAGAGCCCAAAGCTCTGCTTCCACAGTAGTTCCCCAGCCAATATTTCTAATGAAACCAGCAATAAAGGCACCTGTTTCGTCCCTTAACAGACCTTCCCCAGCAATTTTCCCTGGGTTACCTGACGCGAAACCATCCGTGTTCAATTTAACATAACCCGGTTTAGGAGGAATCCAACAAATAGTCTTAGAAACCGTATTAACAATTCTGGAATTCAAGGCAGGGGAAGAAAACTCAATAGCAAGGAGGAAAGAAGTATGAATACTGCTAGCAGTAGGAAGATCCACATTTCGAAAGGATTTCTCATTTCTACTTAACCATAATTTCCAACACACATGCAAGAAAAGAATATTCCAAGGAAGACGGAAATTTTTGTAGGTGCAAGGTGTAGTATAGCAAGAATTACTTTTGATCCAATCAAAATTTGATAAAGAAAAGAAGGTAGATAAACTGGAAGGAATCCCCCAAACAGTTCCAAACTTGCCTACTAATAATACAATCTCTGAGAATATGCAGACCAGTTTCAGACTGATTAGGACACCAACAACAGTTATCAATCACATTAAGACCCCAATTAGCAAGAAAAGACCTTGTACGAATTTTATCATGGTTGTTTTGTCAAGAAAGTTTTAAATATGTTATGTAACATGTCCAGTCTTTATTCTTCAATGAGTAGTAATCGTATAATATTGTTTTAAATGCAATTTGCAATATGAATGCATGAACACCTTTGATATTAGGTGGTGGACCTCTTTCCTGCCCTTTATATTCACTATCTTAATATACAATTGTGTATCTACTAGAAGGTGAATGCAATGTCCTGTTTAGTTGTTTTTGGATTGGATCAAATTTTTAGGATGCATTTCATGCCTCAATTTAATAGATTTGAAATACATACTAGAAGATGTTATTTGAAATTCACACCTATAGATTACAATGATATAAACTCACAATTATACCTGACCTATATGCTGTATTGGATCTAATTCTGGTCGACCCGACCAATTAATGTACCAAACCCGATTAACATACTAGATCATACCTATTTGGGTTGATACAAGTTCTTTAATTCTACCAGACCTGAAAATTTTATAATTATATAATGTATTTTTAATTTTAACATTCAAATTTATTCTATTCATACATGTGCCAAATATTTTTTTAATTAAAAATAATATATTGAAATTGTAAAAAATTGAGATTGATGTAATGTATTAAAGTAAGAAAAAAATTAGAAAAGTAGAGGAAAAACAGAGAAAAATAAGTATTTAGACTTGTTTGAAAAAATAAAATTTAAAGCTAACTAGAAAGATAAAAGTAAGACCTTTACTAATTATTTTTAGATTATCTTTTAAGTGTAATTTACTAAAAAAAACTATTACCACTTTGACAAGTTAGTTAATTGATTAATTGACTCAACTAATTATATATGTTGGTGTTACGTTTTAAGTAATTTTTTGAGTAATTAAATAAAAAATGACTGTGAAACTAGCTAGTTGCAAGTAATTTTTTTTATTAATGACACATTGAATTAATTCAATGAATTCTCATGTGAACACCTATCCGATATTAGACTAATAAGACTAAAGCCAAGAAGGAAAATTGGGAAATTAGGAACATCCAATATATGGATGGTTTTCTTATTTTTCTTTTACTTCATCAAAAAAATATTCATATGCTCTTGAAAAAAGAGTATGGATGCAGTAATACGATAATTTAATTCAATCAGGTTAGGTTGAGTTTGGTCGTATATTTGACTCAACTAATTGTATATATTTTTTATGTTATGAAAGATTCTCAATTTGAGTTTGACTATATATATATATATATATATCCGTTAAATTCAATAGAAGCATATTAAATTAAATCAACTTGTGAATAAACACAATTAAATAAAATAATAATAATAATAAAAATCTTATTTATACAGAATTAAATTGAATCGAATTATAAAAATAAAATTATTTATTTGATCAACTCTAATATACATTGTTTTCTTAATTTATTTACATTCATAATACACATTTGATCACGTTTGGAAGAAATAATGCACACTCACTTTAGAGTATTAGATAAATATAATGTACCAATTTAATGAAATAAATAAATTCTTAATTCAATAAAAAGTGTGGTCTACCAATAGGAAGAAGATTATGTAATGGCACATAATCCGATGACTACATTTATTAAATCGCTCCAGTCTTTCTCAATGAGTAGTAAACGTTTAGGAAAAGAAAAAAAAAATAGTAAACGAATAATATTATTTTAATGTAATTAGTATGCATGAAAACGTTGATATTTGCGTGGTTTGATTGTAAACCGTTGAGAGTGCTCGGTGGACCCCAAAATAACTAATTTAATAATTAGTAGTTACACCAATTGTTAGTTAAGAATTTGTGGCTTCAACATTCTTCCTTAATTTAATCATATAAACCTTTGGTCAATTTACAATATTTACTTGATGGGCAGTCCACCAACAAATACATCCGACCGAGTCCCAAGTCTTATTCCGATGGTGACTAAATATTATTCTTAAGATAAATAATTAATAGTTAGAGTTGTTAATGGACTATTGCACTTGCGCATTTTATTCGTCTAAAAGTTAATTAAAATATAATTTTTATTGCACTTACCTATTTTATGTTGTGAAAGCGATCGTATTGGGTCGGGTTAAATAAGATTATATTTTGATAGAAATTTTAATATTTAGTTAAACTATCCTATAAAGAGTGTTGGATGCTTAATTCGGCTATTATATTTGAATTTTTATAGTTGTGATTGGTTGGTTAGTTTGAATTTGGATTGAGGTGGAGGAATTGTAGAGTATGCTAACGTTCGGAAATTATGTTTATTATAAGCTGCTAGTACTCTACAGACGGCGATGAATTCTAGCTCCAACTTGCTTTCCGATGACATATATTTGGTTTAGTCAACCAATGTCTTATGTTTATACACAAACTTTACAAAGTCATGTCACGACTCACGAGAAGTATAAAGAAAAGAGAAAAGAAAAATAATGTGAATAGATGGAATTGGGTTAATATTTAATTCAACGATTGATTTGATTATAAAAATGTTTTGACCCCACCACCAATGTCTAATTACATCAGTTTTCTTGTGGTGATTATAAAATTGTTTTCATGAAACTAATTAATGACATTGTAATAAATGAACAAAATTATAATTTAATTATTCTATTATTTAAATTCAATAAGTAAACTTATTCCTTAACTAATTTTAATTTAATTGACAAAAACACCCGATATACAATCAAGCTAGCTGTATGCCTATATAGCTATAGCCATAGCTATATTACTCAAACTTGTGAACTTCGTAGCCCAACCATTACTGTAATTGTTTTACCTATAAAACGCAAGCATTAGCAGTTGCTTTTCATGCCCAAACAAACGACATCAGAAATGAAGTCAGTTGATTGTCGTAAGCAAACAAAGATTTGTCAGCTTCGAATTCATCAAGTTAACACCTCCCCCCCTTCAATTAAAAAATCGAGTATACGTATAATTAATGGAAAATATATGAGCGTATAGAAGGTTTTTTTAATACATAAAATACATTCATAAGATACAATCACAAAACAGAATTAAAATGACCATAAAATCCATGTCTGCTAAAGTGCAGATCGACTACTTAATTACATGCATATGTATAATATAATTACATAAACACACAGGCAATATATATAAGATCTAATCCATTATTATTGATCAGGCTGAAGCAATGTCGGAATTTAGAGGAGCTTTTTCAGAGTGCACTATGGCATCTTTTGGAACACCTGCTGTGTATTGGCCGGGAGTTGGTGATGGCTTGGGAGGTGGTGGTTAGGGAGAAGAGTGTTTGGGAAATAATTATGTGATGGTGGTGGTGCTTTTATTGGAGGTGGCGGCGGCGAGGGCGGCGATCTCCTATGATTCTCATCACTCTGCAAAGACAAATAATTCCAACTAACTAAACCCGCAAGAATTATAACAAATATATTGTGCACTCAGCTACTTATAAGAAGTAATTGATCAATTCCGTTTTCCTTTTGTTCAATGCAATTATCTTAAGTCTTCTTTGACATTGAATCTCATCACTAGCTATACGTACCAACATCGATCGAGTAGTTAAAACTTGGAAGTTTGTAATCAAAAGTCTTGAGTTTGTAGGAAAAATGAAAGATGACTCTTATTTTACAGCTTAAAATCCGATGAGCCTTGAACGAAAAATTATTATTGAAGAAATGCATTAAACCAAAAGGAATCATTACCTTCTTGAAGTAAAGGTCTGGCTTGGGTGACAAAAGAAGTAGAGAAAATATTGTTGTGTAAATCAATGTTAGAAAAAAGAAGCAAAGCTCTCATAGCCAGAGTAGTACTCTTCATCTTGTTCATCAATATATGCATGGGAGTAGTGCATGAAGCTCTCTATAGTTTGTACTGATTTTACATAGATAGGAAACTATCTATACATGAGTGAATACTTGAGTAGTCAAAATCATGGACGTCTACAGCCCACCTTGCACTTACCAAATTAAAGAGAAATATAAGCACAATTGTAAACCATATATTTGATCCTAGATATGCATACGATTTGCTGTAACCTAAACTAAAATAATTAAAAAAAGAAAGGGCTTAACTATTGTTTTAATCTCTCAAGATTGTCTCAGTTTTTAATTTAGTCATTCAAGAAATTTTTCATTGATTTTATCCTCTAGGATTTAGAATTTTTCAAATCAATACATTTTCTCATTTTTCATGTTATGCATAAAAAAGTAATTTTACATAATTTAATACAAAATGACCAAAAGTTTTGTAAGATATAAAAGCATTAGGTCCGTTATTATTTTTATGTCAAATATGGTTATTTCATTAATTCATTAAAACAAAAGAATGATACTTGATTGAGAAATTTGAATCTTGAAAGATAAAATTGAATGAGAAAATTCTTAGAGTATCAAACTAGAATCAAAATAGTAGATAAATCAAAAAGAAATTGTTGTTATTTATACGGTAAGTCATAAGGAGGGATTTGCCCCATACAAAATTCACTGATCATTTCTCATAGAGAATTTTCATGCACATAACATATTACTCTAAACACATCAGATAAGCCACCAGAAGTTCATTGCTATATCCTATAAACCAATGGTTAATTTTATTTTGAATTCATGGTTATATTCACGTGGTATTAAATTAAGCCGTACTGATAAACTTATGCTCCTCCAATATTAAAAAAAATAAACATGTTGTAGCTACAACCAACAGTCTAGCATGCATGCAGCAGACTGGAAGGTTTTTATACTTGTGGTTATACATGTTCACATGATAAAGTTTTTTGATGTTGCATACCAAAAACTTGAGATCAAATCCCGATTTCACTTGGAATGAAGATTTAAAAACTATTACCACATTGACAAGGTAGTTAATTGATTAATTGACTCAACTAATTATATATGTAGGTGTTACATTTTAAGTAATTTTTTAAGTAATTAAACAAAACATGACTGTGAAACTAGCTAGTTGCAAGTAATTTTATTAATTAATGACAAATTGAATTAATTTAATGAATTCTCATGTGAACCTGTGATCTATCTGATAATAGACTAATAAGACTAAAGCCAAGAAGGAAATTACATATGAACATCCAATATGTGAACGATCTTTTATTTTTATTTTTCTTTCATCAAATAAAAAATTGACATGCTCATGAAAAAGGAGTATGGATGCAGTAATACAATAATTTAATTCAATCAAGTTAGGTTGAGTTTGGTCATATATTTGACTAAATTTATTATATATGCTTTTATGTGGTTAAAAGATTCACATTATGATATTACTTTTGAGTTTTGTGAATAAACACAATCAAATAGAATAATAAAAAAGAAGCCTTATTTAGATTGAATTAAATTAAATCAAATTATAAAAATAAATTATTTATTTGATCAACTCCTATATACATTGGTTCCTTAATTTATATACATTCATAATATACATTTGATCACCTTTGGAAGAAATAATGCACGCTCACTTACTTTAGAGTATTAAATAAATATAATGTACCAACTTAATAAAAATAAAGAAAATTCTTAATTAAATATATTATACATGTACTCGAAAGTTAGGTCTACCATAAGAAGAACATTACATAATGGCAGATAGTCCAATAATTACATTTATTGAATCGCTCCAGTCTTTCTCAATGAGTAGTAAAAGTTTAGGGAAAAAAATATAAGTAAACGAATAATATTATTTTAATGTAATTAGTATGCATGAAAACGTTGATAATTGCGTGGTTTGATTGGAAACCGATGAGAGTGCTCGGTGGACCCCAAAATAAGTAATTTAATAATTGGTAGTCCAAGAATTGTTAGTTAGAAATTTGTGGCTTCAACATTTTTCCTTAATTTAATCATATAAACCTTTGATCGATCTACAATGTTTACTCGATGGGCAGTCAACCAACAAATATATCCGACCGAGTCCCAAATCTTATTAAACTCTTATTCCGATGGTGACCAAATATCATTATTAAGATAAATAATTAATAGCTAGGGTTGTTAATGGATTGTGTCAGGTTATATACTCAACTTGATCTAATGATATTGATAGGATTATTTTAATACCTAGTGGATCAGGCTTAGCATAATATGCCGATAATGAATCTCGCATCGAGTAAATCATGATACTTTTTTTGTTTTGTTTTGTTTTGTTTTTGTAAGTCTAATTTGTGTTGAGTTTGGTTAAATGTATCAAACTTTTTTAAAGCATACTAGAGCAGTAATAAATTCTTAATTTTTTCCTAATTTATTTTTCAAAATTTTAAATTTCTCAAATGATAAATATTTGTTTTTAAAGTATGATCATACTTTTGTCAATTTTATCTGAACAGTGATAAAAGTATAGTTTTTTTTGTACTTACATATTTTATGTTGCAAAATGAATCAAATCGTATCGGGTCAAATAAGAGTATTTTTAATAGATAGTTTCATATTTAGTTAAACTATTCTACGAACAATTTTGGATGCTTAATTCGACTATTATATTTGAATGTTTTAATAGTTGTGAGTGATTGGTTTGTTTGAATTTGGATTGGGATGGAGGAATTGTAGAGTATGTTAATCTTTTCAAATTATCTATAATATATATAAAAAAGCTTGCAAATTTTTTTGATTTCTTTTTATATTCTTATGAGTTTGTATTATTACATAGTTATGTTTAGTTGTTATTTTGTTTCAAAAAAACTATTAATTTTTATTTTTATTTATTTTTACTTTTTTTCTATTTTAATATCAATAGAATTGTAATTATTTTAAGACTATTGATTTCTTTTTTACTAATTCTTCTTAATATTAATAAATTTATATATATTTTTCAATAATTATATGTCAATAGCAATTAAAATTGAATTTATGATTTTTTGTACACTTAATAATTTCCTAATAATATTAATTTTTGTAGTTCTATTCAAATTTAAGAATTAAAATTTTAAAATTTACTATGAATTAAAAAGAAATATTAAGAGTATAGTTTTTATGATTATAATATTGTTGTTTAATTTTTATATCATAAAAAAAGTTATATTTTTTCAATAATTATATGTTTATTGAAATTTTCAAATTTATTATTTAATAAGTTTCTAATAATTATAATATCTTTTAGTTCTTCTCAAATTTATGAAATAATTTTTTAAAATACTATGAATTAAAAAATATTTAGAGTATATGTTCCATAATTATCTATTTTTGTTTAACTTTTAATGGAAGAAATTTATTTTCTTAAAGTTTTATTATTACATAAATACTTTTTAATTGTTATTTTGCTTCAAATATTCTAATTTTTAGTTTACAACTTTCATAATTTTTCTTTATTTTAATAATAATATAATTATAATTATTATATGACTATTGATTTTTTTTTATCCTAATTCTTTTTAATATTAATAAAATATAATTTGTCAACAAATATATATCAATAGTAATTAATATTGAACTTCTAAATTTTTTAATTTAATAAGTTACAAATAATTATAATATTTTAAATTAAGTTAAAATGTTATTAATAAGAGGATAATTTTTATGATTATAATATTATTGTGTTAATTCTTCTTTCATCTTTAAATTTTTTTTAAAAATAATTTCTTAATATTTATATCAATTATTGATATGTATATATATATTTTAAATATAATTCACGGAATTTAGATGTACTATAAAAATTAGTGTTTATTATGAGCTGCTACTAGGGTACAGAACAGACGGCAGTGAATTCTCTCTCTAAGTTACTTTCCAATGACACGTAATTGGTTTAGTCAACCAATGTCTTATGCCACCCATTCATACATATATATATATATATATATATATATATACTTTATGAAGTCATGATACCAGAAGCAACAAAAAAAATAAAGAAGAGAAATATAATGTGAATAGATCGAATTGACTTAATATTTAATTCAATGATCGATTTAATCAGAAAATATATATTTTATATTATTTAGATTTTTATAAAGTTGTGTTATAATCTAAGATCTGATCCGAATTTAATTAAAAAAGTAAAACATGATAAACCTTAAAAAAATTAGTGATTAGACTTAGTATACTGATAACATGAACACTAGCTATTCCGTGTTAACTTGATGGGCAAAAACCATATTGGAAGAAGTCTCATTACAATATATATATATATATTCTGTAATTGGCCAAAGGTAAACTAATTGACAAACTGCCAGTTGAAAGTATTAGCATTATTAATTAATAAAATGTACAGTTTTATTTATTAGGACAAATTCCAATTTAGAATTGGTTAATATACAAATGTAATTAAGCATTGATTAATGAACAAATTAATCATTTTTATAACACATTGTGTATAATTAAAATTCTTGCTCGAACTCTTATCATTGCAAAGATCCCTCAATCGCTGAGCTCAATCATTTCTTACTATTTGAATCATGCAAATTTATGTTACACATGTTATACATACATATTAATATAATATAAAATTTGAGTATACGTGTAAGAGCAAATATATCAGCGTATTGAAGGCTTCTTAATACATAAAATACTGTCATAAGATATAATCACAAAACAGTATTACAATGACCATAAAATCCATACTTAATTGCATGCATATATATAATTACATAAACACATAGGCAATATATATATATATATATATATATATAATCCATTATTGATCAGGCTGAAGCAATGTAGGGATTTGGAGGAGCTTTTCCGGAGAGCGCTATATCATCTTTTTGACCACCTGGTGCTGGTGGTACATGGGGATGTGAAGGCGGCGAGGGGAGCGGCTTCGGCCCCTTATGATTCTCATATGGCGGTGCTGGTGGTACACGGGGAGGTGGAGGCGGCGAGGGCGAGGGCTTCGGATTCGGCCCCTTATGATTCTCATCACTCTGCAAAGACAAATAGCTCCAACTAACTAAACCTGCAAGAATTATAACAAATATATCGTGCACTTGTCAGCTGCTTATATTAAGTAATTGATCAATTCCACTTTTCCTTGTTCAATGTAATTACCATGCTATTGTTTAAAGAAAAGGACATTGAATCTCATCCCTGTACATCCCGACATTAATCAAGTAGTTAAAACTTTGAAGTTTGTAGGAAAAATGAAAGATAACTCCTATTTTATAGCTCAAAAATCCAATGAGCCTGAATGAAAAATAAATATTGAACAAATACATTAAACCAAAAGGAGTCATTACCTTCTTGAAGTAAAGATCTGGCTTGGGTGACAAAAGAAGTAGAGAAAATATTGTTGTGGAAAGCAATGATAAAGAAAAGAAGCAAAGCTCTCATAGCCAGAGTAGTACTCTTCATCTGTTCATCAAAAAATATGCATGGGAGTTGTGCATGAAGCTCTCTATAGTTTGTACTGATTTTATAGATAGGAAACTATACTATACATGAGTGAGTAGTTGAGTAATCAAAATCATAGACATCACCTGCCCAGGTTATATATTGTACTGATAAGCTTATGCCCCCATTAAAATAAATTAACATGTTCTAGCTAGCTATATACAACCAACAGTCTAGCATGCATGCAGCAGACTGGTAGGTTTTTATACTTTTGGTTATATATGTTGTATACTAAAAACTTAGAATCAAATTCCGACTTCACCTAAAAGAAAAATTTATAAAAATAGAGTTATCTCTCCAATTAATAACTCATTAGCCCAACGGGAGCGCTTCCTACCAACTAATTTTTTTATTTTTTATATTTAAACGTTCAAAATGGTTTATTTTCTAACAAAAGATAATGGGAGTTTTAATTCCCTTATTAGTTTCCAAAGAGTACTAAAATACAACTCGAAGAAGTTATCTAATTGACGAAATCTCTTAATTTCTTCTTCATAGGAATTTTTATTTTTTTGGTAGTACCAAATATATAAAGTCTACAAAATAAATCATACGTATGTATTTCAATTTAACTAATAGACACCGAGATAAAACTATGCAGGTAGATAATAATTTGATTTGATTCAATTATTATCATATTCTTTCTTGTCTAAATGATGAGAATTATTTTTAATCTATGTTGCATTTAAGAATTATGTTTGAATCAAATTGAGTTCAAATTAATTCGTTGGATGAATATAAATTACATATAAAACTAAATAAATACTAAATAACTCTTGTAAATTAGATTTGATTTAACTATTTGAATTTATTATTAATATATAAATCAAATTAATTTCATATCAGAGTCGGATTTTAATTTTTAGCTGTGCTTTCCATCTGTCAGTCTCGTACATCTGGAAGCTGAACACATGGAAGTATGGGAAATGAATATACTTGGAGTACAAAATGAAAAGATCGAAGAAAATGATTGGGAGATGGGTCGGTTTTTTGGGCTTCTCCAAAAAGGTTCAATCTAAGGAAACTTTTGATGTTGCCTGTATGGCATGTAGACAAATTTCCTTTTTTTTTTTGGCTAAACACAGGTAGACAAATTTATAACACAAATTATTCTAATTATATGTATGAGTGTTTTGGTTAATCTTTAAGGTATAAATTTTTTGAAAGAGACCCATCACCCATGCATGCATCACTTTTCTTGTGTGGATTATAAACATGTTTTCATCAAGGTGAGTTATATAATACCCAACTCTTTTTGTTGGGTATTTAATATCCAGCTGATATATATATATCTATTATTCATCCATCATTAATTTTATTTGAGTGAATCACAATCATTTATTTTTATTAATCTGTTACTTGGATTATTAAAAAATAGAGTAATTATATTTGACTCCAAAATATATTTATTTTTAATGAACTACAAATACAGGTCACAATCCCACCTCTCAGCCACCATCTCCGACCAAGACAACCACATGCCACAACACCACCTCTCAGCCACCATCTCCGATAAGATGTAATTGGTGCAACAGTTTAGTTGCTTTTTCTAGTCATATTGGAATATTTTCACTATCCTCTCAAGATACTTGAAATGAAAAGACATGTTAGCCTAATTTAGTTTCCTTTCTAGGTTCAAGAGAATAATGTGAATTAGTTCATATACCTAGCAGTTATCTATGTGTATTAATTTATGCTTGACAAAAAAAAAAAAATCAACTTACATGAAGAACTATTAATTTATCAATCTTTAATTGGATGTTCTAGAAGCAGCTAAGGGGTTATGAGGTGCGTGGTGGTGGTGGTCATAGCTGTGATTAGGGTGGCTGCAACAAGTTGGCATTAAGTGGAGTTTTATGATGTGGTGCATGTTAGTAATAGCATTTGAGTGGTGGTGTTAAAAATGTTTCACCACTTTCAACTTTTAATAAAATAACATATGGGGTAAAGAAGAGACCTTTTATTCTGTACACTTTCCCAAAAAGAGAAACTCTTGTTTCACTCTAGCCTTATAGAGTAATGGTGTGTATGCAGGGAGCCTTTACTGATGTGGATATTGGATCAGGATTCTAATGCTCTGATGAATGCATCAAAAATCAATTTTCTAATTAAATGAAAGATATCAATAAAGGAGAAGCAAGAACAAGCAGGAGATAGAAGGAGAGTTGTGCTTATAGGAGATGGTGTTGTTGGCTCCTTCCTCACAGTGTGTTCTTGATTCTTGGGTTTGAAATTTTGGTTTTTGAGTTTCGAATTTTGTGGGTTTGAGTTTCTATTTGTTAAGGATGAACTTGAAAGCATTTAATAAGATTGGGGTTGAAAAACATAAATACACAGATTCATTGGCAGATTGTAAACAAATAGTTAGCAGGTTATTGTGATGATTTGTCAAACTATCAAGAAAACATGTGTCCAATTCAGTTGGGTTTTTAATACCCAACAAATAGAGTTGGGTATTGTATAACTCACCTTTCATCAAACATAGAAAAAAACTAAGTATTTAGGACTTGTTTTAAAAATAAAAAATATAAAAATATAATTTCATGATAACTTTTGAGTTTTTTTTTTTTTCAAAAAATTATCTTTCAAGTGTAATTTAATCAAAAAACTATTACCATTTTGATAAGTTAGTTAAATAATTAATTGACTGAACTAATTATTTAGGTAGGTGTTAGGTTTTAAATGAAATAAAAAATTAATGAGTTAATTTTTTAATTAATTAAATTATATACATTAAATATATTTATCAAAAATATATTTGGTATTAGTAGAGTAGGTGTCTTCTTTGTCTTTAATTAAATTTTTTTCTTTTTTGATTTTAAAATAATAAAATTATTTTTAAAGTTCATCTTAATTATATATAATTAAAAAAATAAAATAATTAATATTTAAAAAATATGAATCAAATTTAATATTTAAAAAAATTGAAATCCCAAATTGAAATTCTTAGTATTTTTTGTCACCAAATATTGAAATTCGAATGATTCAATTTAAAATGTTCTTATTTTGTTATTGTATTCAAACAAAGAAAATCTAAATGAATAGGTATATTCAAAACCCAAGAAGGAATTAGAAGTAGGAATTATTGATTGCAACATGTGAAACTAGTTGCAGCTAATTTTATTAATGACAAATTGAATGAATTCTTATGTGAACCTCTTGATCAATCTGATATTAGACTAACAAGGCTAATGCCAAGAAGGAAAAATAGGAAATTAGGAATATCCAAAATATGACTGGTTTTTTATTTTTTCTTTCATCAAATATAAAATTCACATGCTCTTCAAAGAAGAGTATGGATGCAATATGTGTGATAATTTTATTCAATGTCGAGTTTGATCGTGTATAAAACTCAATTTAATTATATGAATTTTATATAATTAAAAGATTCACTTTATCATATTATATTTTAAATTTATTATATATATATATTAGTTAAATTTAGATAAAATCATATTAAATTTGATCAACTTGTGAATAAACATAATCAATTAAAATAATAAAAAAGAAGCTCCCTATTTTGATCGAATTAAATCGAGTTATATATATAATCAACTCCAATATATGATTTATATTGATTCCTAATTATTTATATATATTCATAATACACATATGATGACATTTGGAATTAGAAATAATGCACACTAGTCATTTTTTAGTATAAAATAAATATAATGTACCAAGTTAATGAAATAAAAAAAATTCTTAATTAGATATATATGCATCTACTCAATAGTGCAGTCTACCAATGTCATAAGAAGAAGATTATATAATAGCACAGAGTCCAATGATTGCATTTATTAAATCCGTGTGGTCTTTATTTTTCAACTTGTTTATAAACATAATCAAATAAAATAATAAAAAAGAAGCTCCCTTTTTTGATCGAATTGAAAATAAGGTCTATGTAACAAGGAGAGAAGGGAAAGATGATGAGGCTCAAAGCCAACGAAGACAAAAGGAAAATTAAGAACAATTGTAGAAAAGAAAGCGTTTCATTGTGTAATCATCATATAAAAAAGCACAATTTAGGGAAATATTAAATATACATTTCAGCCTTTTAAACAAACTGAAGGACCCATAATTTAGGGATAGCCTAGAACTTTTAGTCAAACTCCACCCACACTTATCACCTAAGCTAAGCCCAGGTGGCTTGCAAGTATCGAATTAGTTGCCTGCAGATCAAACTAGCTCTAAATTTCGTATTACAAGCTATATTACAAATATGATATGAGAATGCATACACATTAACTAAATATACATTACAAGTGTAAGCACTCGTTAGAAAAATCTTTAATTATATAATGAAAATAAGGTCTATGTAGCAAGGAGAGAAGGGAAAGATGATGAGGCTCAAAGCCAATGAAGACAAAAGGAAAATTAAAAACAATTGTAGACAAGAAAGCGTTTCATTGTGTAATCATCATATAAAAAAGCACAATTTAGGGAAATACTAAATATACATTTCAGCCTTTTAAACAAACTGAAGGACCCATAATTACTAAATGAAAAAGAAAAATGAGAAAGAGGAAACGCAATCAAAATATAAACGATTGATTATATAATAAATTGTTAAGAGATAGATTTCTCTTATTGGCGAGCCAATCATGTCATTTGAAGTAACGTGCAATAAAAGTTATACCCCAACAATTAAGATTGTACGTTTTAAGGACTTTTGGACATAAGGTTCAAATTTTACTATTTTAATCTAAAATAGTAATTTTTTTTATTTTAATAGATAATATAGGATAAATTCTGAAATCGTATTTTTAAAAATTAGTTTTTGGGTCTGACTCACCATGTCATGTTAACTCACGGACCCCACAGCACACATTTCATAGGCGTGGGTGGAAAAAAAAAAAGAGTTGAAACCGGCTTTTGAAAAGCCGGTTTCAACAAAATTTTGTCCCCCCGGGTACGCCTGTGGGGGAAAAAATTTTGATGGAGCAGTGAGAGAGAAAAATATTTTACAATAATTTTTTCAATTATATTTTTATAATTATATTTATTTCTATTTTGTTTTTTCTATTTTTTAAATTTTACAAATTTTTTATATTGAATAGAAAATAAATTATTTGGCTAAAAAAACATAATTATATTAGTATCTACTACAATTTAAAACTCATAAAATATCATATTTTCTTTTTCATAATTTACTCTCCTTTCTAGTGCTTTTCTTTTCTCACTATAAAATAAATAATTAATTTCTTTCTTTTTATATATTATTAGAAAAGATTTTATTAACAATGTATGAATTTTTTCAAATAAAAACAATTATGCAAAGAAAACTACTTTTAACAAAAAAAACAAACAAATAAATTTTGTAGGCTTTGATTTGAAGGTCTCTGTTTTGTTGCACTTCCCTGTCTTTAACCCATTCCCTTAACTAAAAGAAGAGAGAAGACTGAAATTGCATTGGCTGTCAGCGTGCAAGAATAGCAAGTAAACAAATATCAATCTTATACGTATATTACGTACATACTTACTGTCATATTGACCTCAATTTTGTTTTCAACTTCATACTGTTTCAACTTTGAATAATACCTACTGTTTCAACTTTAAATTTATTTGTTTGATTTTTTTTTGTTAAAAGTAGTTTTCTTTGCATAATTTCTTTTATTTGAAAAATTCATACATTGTTAATAAAATTTATTCTAATAATATATAAAAAGAAAAAAATTAATTATTTATTTTATAACGAGAGAATAAAAATATTAGAAAGGAGAGTAAATTATGAAAAAAAATATATGATATTTTATGAGTTTTAAATTGTAATAGATATTAATATAATTATGTTTTTTAGCCAAATAATTTATTTTATATTCAATATAAAAAATTTGTCAAATTTAGAAGTAGAAAAAACAAAATAGAAATAAATATAATTATAAAAATATAATAAAAAAAATTATTGTATACTCCCAACAAAATTTTGTCTAGCCCGCGGGGGGGGGCAAAATTTTGTTGAAACTGACTTTTCAAATGCCGATTTCAACTCTATTTTTTTTCTCACGAGAGCCCGTGAGATGTGTGTTGTGGAGTCCATGAGGTGACATGGCATAGCGAGTCGGACCCAGAAACCGATTTTTAAAAATACAATTTCAGAATTTATCCCATATTGACTATTAACATAAAAATATCTCTATTTTAGACAAAAATGGTAGGATTTAGACCCTTATAGCCCAAAGTCCTACGTTTAATATCTCTCTCCATCCCTCACTAGAGAAAAGAAAAAGAAAGGAGGTATCGAAATCAAATTCAAATACATTCAATTCCAAGTGATAAACTCTGTAAGCTGAGAACTGATTCCACATGTATATTGGAATATTCCATTCAACAATCAACAATCAACAAACAACAATAATTTCAATTACATGACGGGGAATTACCAGAATTGAAACAATTTGGTGGCCATTTGCAATTGCAGAACACATGGAAATAAAAAAGAAACAAAAATTCTCTCATCAAACTGTTATAGGAGAAATCAAAGATAGGGAAAGTAGAAGACAAAAAAGTAGTGAGGTTACAACCAGGTACTACCTGATCTCCTTCGAGATTTCCAACCAATCCTTGTGGAAGACACCGTAGAGAACCCATCTAAAACCCCATTTCTGAACTTCATCCCATCTCTATCATGGTTTTCCATTGAAAGCCTGAAAAGGCAGAAACTTTGTAAGAGAGATCTCTCCACTATAAAATTTTAACACAGGCCTCAAGTTTTTTAGAGAGAGACAAGAAGGGAGGGATTTTCCTCTTGTGGGTTATGCTGATTGCCGGCCTTGGCTTTCTTCTTGTTTCTTGGGTACTGGTAAGTACGTGTGTTCCTCTCACCTAGAAGAGAGGTAGGAGATGATTGCGATGGGACCATAGGTGCCTTATTTGAACGGTAATTGGATGGAAGATTTTAAGTCAATAGTTGTCTATTTGGGTCCCAACTATTTGGTTTGTTAATGTGATTTTTTTTTACTTGTTAAGGTCTAAAATACTTGTTAAGATGAATTAAAATGCCTAATGAGTTTGTTTTTTTTTTTTTTCTTTTTTCAGGCCTTAAGATGTAATAAATAACTTGAGCTAATTTTTAAATGCTTTAAATGTTTGTACCCAAAAAAAAAAAAAAAAAAGCTTTAAATGTTAATTAATAATAAATATAAAATTTTTATATAAGATTTACCTATTCTGTACCTATTAAACACAAAATAATATGGTTACAAAAATACAATAATTCAATATTATTCATCTTACAAAAATAAATAATATCTTATCTTAATAAGTCCTTAAAGACCATCAATGGAATAATTTATTATTTAGTCTGTTGTATTAAATTAATTTATTATCTTCTATAATCATCATAAATCCAAGAGCCTGAGAATTATATCTAGAAATTTGAAAACAACAAAATTTATAGGAGAATACTTTTTGGCATAATAACATCCATCCTTAAAATATGAAATTTTTATTAATTTTATCTCAAAAATATTTTTTCAGAATTTTAAAATATTTATAATGTCTTCATCTAGTCTAACACCTTTAATATTTTGGATAAAAATTGTTGATATAGTTTAAAATCTATTTTTTTTAACTACATGTGTGCTAAGGTAACAAAAAAAATATTTTTTTACACCTCTCATACATGCTTACCCACTCTTATTTTCATCATCTCTTACAAAAAATTATGAAATAATTAAACATTTAAATTTTTATAGTGATTTGATAATATTTTTAGATTTTTTAAAATAAATAAGTGAGAACGAAATGAGAGTAAGAGTGCAAAATAATATTATAATGAAATTGATCAAAAAATAATAGTTTAGGAAAAAAAAAAAACATAAAACTGATACTTTAAGGATATAATTTTTTGGCCAACTCAACATACAAGTGTCATTCAATAAAATATTTTAAGTGACATCAATATTTTCTATCTAAAATATTAACGGTGTTAAACTTCAAGAAGATAATACAAATATTTTGAAAAATTTGAGACGAAATTGATAGAAAGAATACTTTTTAGGGTGAAATTGACAAAAATATAATAGTATAAGGACTGCTAATGTCATTTTGCCATACTTTTTATATTGTTTCTTGCACGAAAGCACATAATTTGCTCATATTTGCGACTGAAAAATGGGAAGGTTACAAGGTCGTCTACAAAAGGGGAGGATAGGAAAAACACTAAAATGCTATATCAGGAGAATAGCAATCTCAAAAAGTGGCATATTGTTAAGTAAGAATCGCAACTAGTAATAGTCTTCTTTGAAATGATGCAGTTTGCTGCATCAAGTACAATTTACATACCCAAAAGATGCAATTAGTCCAACCAGGTATCCAGCAATGGCTCCATAGCTCACACAAATAGGCCATTCCTACAGTATAAAGTGAAGTGATTTAGACCCCTTATGGCTTAAGCATTGAAAATTTAACAATATCTTGCACCACGAAATTAGGACAACATGAATGATCAACAGAAGTGGTAGCTAATTTTCTAAAATGCGAAAATGAAACAATCAAAGAAGAAGACTGTTGCAGACTTGCAGACCAGATAAAGAAAACTGTTTTTCAGTGGCTGTGAGACAGCAAGCAATCAACTCATCAGAATCATCAAGTTATGATGATATTCCTTGATCAGGAGAAAACTGAAATACTGATGTTATGAATTGTGAGCTTAAATTGATGTTGATCATGACAGTAATTTATCTGGCTCTTTACAGGCCTTTCATCAAGATCCTTTTTCACTACAGTAAAATTATTACGATAAGTAGAGAAACAGTACCTGCCATGGCCGTTCCCAGTCGAGTGGCATTGGCCATGCCCCAACCATACTCCAATAGCAGCTCCATGAGCGGTATAGAGATCATATAATCTAGAGATCCAATAAGCCTACAAGTAAATAAATTTAACTTCCAAATAAGCACATAAATATAAAATGTAAATGGATAAACATGACAATGAACTAGCAAGAGTGTGCAGACCTTGTATTTGCAAATAGACTCTGCCAGTTAGTCCACGAGGAACCAAAAACAAAAGCTGCAGGAACAGTCTGTCCAAATGCAAGAAGTCTTTTTAGCAATGTATTTGCCTGCAGTCTGTCCAAATGCAAGTCTTTTTAGCAATGTATTTGGAAAATGCAGTCCAGAAAACAAAGCGATGTAGCATACATCACTCATGACTCAAGCGTATTTCTGTTAGCGTTGACATGTAGTCAGACTACAAGTATGCAGCACAGCAAGTATGTTGGTTACATTTAGTTTTATAGAGAATGCATATATCGCTGCATTGATCAAATAAAAGATAGTTTGGAAGAATTCTGGTTTCTTTATATATCACAGAGCAAATCAATAAAATAGATATCCAGATTTAGTGAATACAAAGACTAAGATAAGCCATAATAGTGTGTCAATAGATAGGAAGAGTAGAATATACTGGGTACTCACAGTGAACAATGACATCAAAAGGGACCAGTTAACGGTCTTCTTCAAATGCCTGGGTAGCAAAAACAAATGTGTAAAATCAAAAGTTACTCTTGTATTGCTAGATTTTCAGAGGAAAATTGGAAAACATGGTCAATTTGTGATAAACACAGTTGAGGTTGGAATCTCAAAATGTCTCAAATATTGAAGTTTAATGATTGTGAAATACCTCAACCGTGACACCTATTTCCAGATTTATGCTAACAAATTAAAGTCTATTGGCCATTTATATCACATACTGAATGCCAATATGTGCACCCAAACCAATGGCTCCAAAAGCATATAGAAGAGCCCCTACATGTAGAAGAGAAACATACTATTTTAGTGCCATCATATGTGCTCTAAAAATTGGATGTAGCAACAGGCAACTTTGAAGTTCACCCCCTCCAAAAAAATAATGAATAGAAAATGAGAATGGGATCATAAAAGTAAAAATTCTGAAGCCATATTTGTCATGTTTTAATGTAACTACGTATAAGACTGCAAATTTGTAATCCAACTATCAATTCAATGAGCAAACAAGTTAGCCATACTCTGCACCATAAAATGCCACTAAGCAATCAAACAGAGATTCCTGCTTAGCAGAAAACCCATTCTCTTTAACGCTTGTATAGGGTAAGTATCCCATTTTTAAAAATTAAATGAATGAAACCTTTAAAATAAAAATCACTTCTTTCTTGCATTTTCGTACATTTTCTGAGTAACCAAACACCAAAATAAAAAATTTACAGAATAAGAAACTCAGTTTGAATTACAGTTGTTGGGGCTTCTGTCGGTAACGACTGTAGACAAGTACCAGCAATGGAGTCTCCGTAACCTAAACGAAAGAGATTCAAAAGAATAAAAGAGAAATAAATTTTGAAAAAAGATAAGTGGGTCACTGTAAATCAAAGGGAACCCAGAGCTGAAATAGAGTGGCAGAGGGATCAGAGATGAGGTCGATTGAGTAGACATTGTGAACAACCCAGAAAACCAAGCCCAGTGCAGATATCAGATGTATGAACGAAGAGTCCGAGGCTGAGATCGATTTAGAGGCGTCTGATCCAGTTGAGTCTTTTGCAGGCTTTGTCTTCGTCATTTTCATATTTTCCACCTTTAGAAAAAAAAGAGAAGTGAGACCTCAAATACTTTAGAATGAAATTGATAAAGAAAAAATATTTTAAAAACAATATATACAATTTCTTATTTTTTATCAACTCCTAACACATTTTTCAAAAGAATTCTATTTTAAACTATATTTCTAAATTGTTAATGGTGTTAGAGAAAGACATTATAAACATTTTGAAAGATATGAGATAACATTGATTGTAAATGTACTTTTCAAACAAATTGATAAAAATTATACTTTAAACTATAGTGATGTTATTTCAAAAGTTAGAATGATTTTATATTGAGAATAATTTTTCACTAATTAATGAGAACTTAATTAAAAAATATATATATTGAGATGATGAGATCTTTTAGGAATTCTATCATAAATATAGACTGATGTGTAGACAACATTAATTCAATTGAAATCTTATAAATTGTATTTGAAAGATCACACTACACTACAAGGAAATATTAACTAGAGGAAAGACCTTTTATTTTTGTCAACTAAAACATAATATCTAGAAAAATTAAATGTAACTTGTGTCTCTAAGCATACTAACTATTATTTTGTCTTTTTGATTTAGGTAAGTGTGCTCGGACATATTTATGCCCGCACCTCGATTAATTAATCGCTTCTTCGGTGATTCAAACCACAAGTAATAATTATGTAGGTTCATGTCCTAGAGCATCTTTAGCTGGGAGACAGACAACATTCTTGATCACAAAACACCACTTAATCAAGCAGGTTATCGGCCAACCGAATCCTCAACCGATAATCAATGACATCTTGTTCAACCAAGAAAGCCTCAAAGCCAACAGTTGCATTATAGTTACCTAATTTTTCCTTATTATTATGAAAGCGTTTCCATTAGCCTCCACCATCAGTATAGTTTTATAATTATATAATGTTACTATAGCTCTTGAACATAAGAGCTATTCACCATATATAGAGATGGCTGATCTTCATCATCATTTATGCACAACTTGATTAATTATTTTGAATGATTCAAATAAAAATTAACAAAAACTACTCGCAACTTGTAAAATTAAATATTTTCATAATATAACATATATTATTTCGCTTTGGTTGTATTTATCAAGCAATAACATATATATATATATATATATATATATATAGCTTCATGTCCCCGAGCAAGTTATCAGCCAATTATGGAACCCTCAACCGATAATCAATATCATCTTGTTAAACCATGAAAGCCTCAAAGCCAATAGTTGCATTATAGTTACCTGATTCATACTTCCTTATTATTATCAAAACGTTTCCATTAGCCTCCAGCATCTGTATAGTTTTATAATTATATAATGTTACTATAACTCTTGAGCATAAGAGCTATTCACGGTTCACCATGTATAGAGATGGCTGATCTTGATACTAACTATAATATCTATAAAAATTAAATGTAACTTGTGTCTCTAAGAATACTAACTTTTGTTTTGTCTTTTTGATTTAGATAAGTGTGCTCGGACACACTTATTCCCGCACCTCGATTAATTAATCACTTCTTCGGTGATTATTTGGTGATTCAAATCACAAGTAATAATTATGTAGGTTCATGTCCTAGAGCATCTTTAGTTGGGAGACAGACAACATTCTTGACCACAAAACACCACTTAATCAAGCAGGTTATCGGCCAACCGAATCCTCAACCGATAATCAATATCATCTTGTTCAACCAAGAAAGCCTCAAAGCCAACAGTTGCATTATAGTTACCTAATTCATACTTCCTTATTACTATTAAAACGTTTCCATTAGCCTCCACCATCTGTATGGTTTTATAATTATATAATGTTACTATAACTCTTGAGCATAAGAGCTATTCACGGTTCACCATGTATAGAGATGGCTGATCTTGATCATCATCGAGAACGATATATATTGAAAATGTTAACGAATCCTTTTAAGGTAATCATGTACAACTTATCTCCGAAAAATACAATACTTTGGTACTATGTATTGCTTAGCTTGCTGCTGATTTTGCTGCTCCATTTGGTGTCTTCTATCTCACAAACTGCTTCTTCTTCTTCTTTTTTAATTTATTTATTTATCTCATGGTCATATATATTCAAACAAATTTATGTACATTTCGTCCAATTAAATTTTTTGATTGGGTCAAAAGTTTTACTTTTCACGAAGGTAATAAAAGGAGTATGCCTCTTGATCATCAGAGGAATCTATTATTATGGTGTACCACTTTTTAACTTGCAATCAGATAAGCTCAAAATAGTGTATTTATTTTTAATTCAAAATTCAAGTATGTACAAAAATGAAGGGCTATTTTTAACCACGCTGACAAAATTGGAATGAACTTTTGAGAGTGACCTTCCAGTATAATGATTGAGGTGGTTCACTCGGTAGGGTCGGAGAGACAGCGCATGGGTAAAGAAGATAAGCACGGAAATAAAAAAAATAAAAAAAATAAAAAGTACAATAGCTGAACTAAATTATAGGGTTTTATTTATGTTAAGGGACTCAAACCAAATGAACTGTAGATATGTTTTTTTTTTTTTTTTTGGTAGAAACTGTAGATCTATTCTAAATTAGATTACTAGCTAATTTAATTCTAGCTTCAACATTCCTCCACAATCCTCAACTTCTCATATGAAATGAAATCACCAATTCTATTTGCTTGAGTATTGGTGTTGGAGGTAGTATATTCTTGATGTTCTCTCATGGACATCAGAAGGAGAAGAAGGTGGATTCCCTAGCTGTCCAGGTCTTGGTCGCGGTTTTGGTGCCGGAGGTGGTGATCGAACTGGTTTTTTACCATACTGATCATGATCAGTAATCACCATAGTTATCAATGAATTACATTCACTACTTCCAGCTGCAACACGAGGATATTCAGAATCATGTATAGGTGTTGGAGGTAGTATTCTTGATGTTCTCCCATGAACGTCAGAAGGAGAAGAACGTGGATTCCCTAGCTGTCCAGGTCTTGGTCGCGGTTTTGGTGCCGGAGGTGGTGATCGAACTGGTTTTTTACCATACTGATCATGATCAGTAATCACCATAGTTATCAATGAATTAAATTCACTACTTCCAGCTGCAATACAAGGATATTCAGAATCATGTATAGGTGTTGGTGCCTTTTTTGGAGGTGGAGGTGGACTTGGGCTTCCCTTTTTACTATTCTCCATCATTGAGCTTGTGGCACTCTTGCATAGCCATGATCTCAAAGACTTTAGAGTCAGTGTATTATATTCTGGTACTTGGTTGCATATATCCAGCTGCTCTGCTTTTCAAAACAGGGAAACAGGGAACTAGTTAATTATTATACAGTTAAAATTGAAACCATGCATGCATGGCTGAATGCCCCAATTAGAAATTAGTCAACAAAATTAATACAAAATCTGGAGCATTAATTACCTGGGAAAATTCTTGCTTGAACTGGAATAGAAATGAGAACTAGTGCATGAAAAGCAAAGAGGAAGAGGAGCAGAATGTGGTGGTAAGCAGCTCTCATTATTGGTGTACTTGTTTGCACTGAAGTTTATAACTGAAAAGGCCGAGTTTAATTCAAGCTATTTATAGACAAAACGGAGAGCACCTTGAAGCTCATAAAAGTTGTTTAATTCAACGTAGGCGGCTGCCTTTTTTCTGCTCTATTTCCAGTGGTGACTAGTGAAGGAGGAGTGGATGACTTTTTTTATTTTTGACTGGAAAGAGAAGACTTCAAAGCCAATTTGCATGTAGGGAACAAGGAAAGGTTGGTTGTAATAAAAAACTAGCTAGTCGTCTGTAATTTTATTAATGATGACTAATTGAATTAATTTAGTGAATTATCATGTGAACCTGTTACCCTATAAGACTGTAAGTTTAAAGTCAAAAAGTAAAAGTCAACATGGAAAAGTGGGATATTTAAATGTTCATTAGTTTCACACGTGAATTTAGTGTAAAAACTAAGATAGCCAATAATGCAAATCAACCACTTTTCCTCCTACACTACATGAGTAGATTTGAATTTACTGTTTGGTTGTTTTTAATGTGAAATTATTTGGATTGGATTAAATTATTGTACGTATTTAATAAATTTGAAAAACATATATTTGAAATATAAATTAATGGATTACAATGATATCAACTTACAACTAGATTCGCCAGTGAATTAAATTCTTGTATGTAGTTTGTCATGTTTTAGGCCGATCCAAGTTCTTTATTTGACCCTACCCGAAAGTGTTATAGTTATGTCATGTTTTTTTTTTTTTTTTTCTAAACATTTCAAATCTATTTCTATTCTTAAATGTGTCAATTTTATTTTATTAAAAAAAATACATCAAAATTTAAAAGAATTTAGATTAAAATAATAAGAAAAGTAGAGAAAAAAACAAAAACAGAAAAAATTAAATATTTAGGGTTCGTTTGACAAAAATAAATAAATTAAAAATATGATTTCATGGTAGCTTTTAAGATAAAAGTAGAACTTTTTGGTATTTTTTAAAATTATTTGTAAGTGTAATTTAGTCAAAAATTTATAATTATCACTTTGATAAGTTAGTTAATTGATTAATTGACTCAACTAATTATGCAGGGTGTCTGTTACGTTTTAAATGAAATAAAAAATTAATGAGTTAATTTTTTTTAAGTAATGAAATATATATATATTAAATATACTAATCAAAAATATATTTTGGTATTAGTAGAGTAGGTTTCTTGTTTGTCTTTAATTTTTTTCATATATATATTTTTTATTTTAAAATAATAAAATTATCTTTTAATGTTCATCTTAATTATAGATAATCAAAAAATAAAACATTTAAGATTTAAAATACGAGTAAAATTTAATTTAATATTAAAAAAATTCAAATCACAAATTTAAATCCTTGGTCATTTTTTATTAACAAATATTGAATTTAGTAGGAATGGTTGCTTGCTAACATGACTGGGAAACTAGTTGCAAATAATTTTATTAATTACAAAATGAATTAGTTTAATGAATTCTTATGTGAACCTGCTGACCTATCTTATATAACACAAAAGCCAAGAAGGAAAAGTGGGAAATCTGGAACATCCATAATGGGACTGCAGGTTTTTTTAATTTATTTTTCTTTCATCAAATATAAAATTCACACACCCTTCAAAGAAGAGTATGAATATAGTATGTACAATAATATAATTCAACCATTGAGTTAGATCGTATATCTGACTCAACCTAATATATATGTTATATGGTTAAAAGATTTATGTTATCATATTACATTTGAATTTGATTAAATATACACATGTTAAATTCAGATAAAATCATATTAAATTATATCAATTTGTGAATAAATACAATTAAATAAAATAATAATTTATTTAATTTATTTAAATCAAATTAAATTGAATTGAATTATAAAAATATATTATTTATTTGATCAACTCCAATATGCATTGGTTCCTAAATTTATAAATATTTATAATACACGTATGATCACCTTTGGAAGAATAATGCACACTCACTTTTGAGTATTAAATAAATATAATGCACCAAGTTAATGAAATAAAGAAATTATTAATTCGATAAAAGTGTGGTCTACCATAAGAAGAAGATTATATAATGGCACAGAATTCGATTATAACATTTATTAAACATGTCCAGTCTTTATTCTTCAATGAGTAGTAAACGCATAATATTGTTTTAAATGCAATTTGCAATATGAATGCATGAACGCCTTTGATATTAGTTGGTGGACCTCTTTCCTGCCCCTTTTCTGGTATATTCACTTTCTTAGTCTACAATTGTTGTGTATCTACTACAAGATGAAAGCAATTTAATGTTTTGTTGTTTTTGATGTGAAGTTATTTGGATTAGATTAAATTCTTGGACGCATTTTATGTCTCAATTTAAATCTAGATTTGAAATGGATATTAGAAGATGTTATTTGAAATCCAGATCAATATTACAATGATCTCAGCTCACAATTATACCTGACCAATATGTTGTATTGGATCTGATCCTGGTTGACCTGACTAATTAATATATAAGACCTGATTAACATACTAGATCGGATTTGGTCTGGGTCAATCCAAGTTCTTTAGTTCGACTAGATCGGACGCATGACTGCAGTGCACATGACTTTATTTATATTATGGGACACAGACCAAATGAACAGTAGATCTATTTCCAAATTAGATTACTAGTTAATTTAATTCTAGATTTAACATTCCTCCTTCCTCAATCCTCATGGATGAATTGCTAAATGATCAACTTTGCATATGAGATGAAACCACCATTTCTATTTGCTTCAGTTTTGGTGTTGGTGGTAGTATTCTTGATGTTCTCCCATGGGCAGCAGAAGGAGAGGAAGGTTGATTCTCTAGCTGTCCAGGTTTTGGTGCTGGTTTTGGTGGCGGATGTGGTGATACAACCAGTGGTCTACCATACTGATCATGATCAGTAATCACCATAGTTATCAATGAATTACATTCACTACTTCCAGCTGCAACACAAGGATTAGCAGAATCATGTGTAGGTGTTGGTGCTTTCTTTGGAGGTGGACTTGGGGGTCCTTTTTTACTGTTTTCCATCATTGAGCTTGTGAGACTCTTGCACAGCCATGATCTCAAAGACTTTAGAGTCAGTGTATCATGTTCTGGTAATTGGTTGCATTTAGCCAGATGCGCTGTTTTTCAAAACAGGAGACAAGTTAATTATTAGACAGTTATAAGTTAAAACCGGTGCATGAAAGGCTGATCAATGCCCAAATTAGAAATTAGCAACAAAATCTGAAGTATTAATTACCTGGAAAAATTCTTGCTTGAACTGGAATAGAAATGAGAAATATTGCATGAAAAGCAAAGAGAAAGAGGAGCAGAATACGGTGGTAATTATAAGCAGCTCTCATGACTAGTCTATACTTGTTTGCTCTTGAAGTTTATAACTGAAAAGGCAGAGTTGAGTTCAAGCTATTTATAGACAAAACAGAGAGCACCTTGAAGCTGAAAACAGTGGCTTAATTCAAGATAGACAGCTGGCCTTTGTCTGTTCTATTTCCAGTAGTGAATAGTGAATAATG
Source organism: Quillaja saponaria (assembly GCA_029379385.1). Taxonomy (NCBI): domain Eukaryota; kingdom Viridiplantae; phylum Streptophyta; class Magnoliopsida; order Fabales; family Quillajaceae; genus Quillaja; species Quillaja saponaria. The sequence continues at coordinate 22,344,831 of CM055611.1, forward strand.
AAGGAGGAGTGGATGATTTTTTTTTTTTTTGAATGGAAAGAGAAGACTTCAAAGTCAATTTGCATGTAGGGAACAAGGAAAGGTTGGTTGTAATAAGAAACTATTTGCCAGTAATTTTATTGGTGATAAATTGAATTAATTTGGTGAATTCTCATGTGAACCTGTTACCCTATAAGACTATGAATTTAAAGTCACAAAGGAAAAGACAAAATGGAAAAGTGGGATATTTAAATGTTCATTAGTTGCACGCGTGACTTTAGTGTAAAAAATAAGACAGCCATTAATACAAATCAACCACTTTTCCTCCTACGCTACATTTGTACGTAGTAGATTTGAATTAACTTTTTGGTTGTTCTTAATGTGAAGTTATTTGGATTGGATTAAATTCTTGTAGGTATTTTATTTCTCAATTTAATATTAAAATGTAATTTGAAATTTACACTAATGAATTATAATGACATCAGCTGACAACTAGACTCCACTAATAAATTTTATTGGATTTGATCGATCTGGCCAATATGACCAATTAATGCATCAGACCCGATTAACATATTTGTGATCTAAGCCAATCCAAGTTCTTTATTAAACCTACTTGAAAGTTTTAATTATCACTTTGACAAGTTAGTTAATACTCAACTAATTATACATGTAGGTGTTACGTTTTAATGAAATAAAAAATTAGTAATTTAATTTTTGAAGTAATTAAAATTATTTATATGAAATATACTTATCAAAACTATATTTTGGTATTAGTAAAGTAGATGTCTTCTTTGTCCATAATTTTTTTTTTTATATTTATATTTTTTGATTTAAAATAATAAAATTATTTATTAATGTTCATCTTAATTAGATAATCAAAAAATATATATATATTTAAGATTTAAAATATGAGTAAAATTTAATTTAATATTAATAAAATATAAATCACAAATTTAAATACTCGATCATTTTTTATTACCAAATGTTGAATTAAGAATGATTAAATTTAAAAAACTCTTATTTAATTATTGTATCTAACCAAGGAAAACCTAAAAAAATAGAATTTCTACCGATGATATACCAAACCCACTGAAAGGAAAAGTAGGAATGGTTGCTTACTAGCAAGACTACGAAACTAGTTACAACTTGCAAGTAATTTTATCAATGACAAATTGAATTAATTTCATGAATTCTTATGTGAACCTGTGGACCTATATGATATTAAATTATAACAAGACAAAAGAAAAGTGGGGAATAAGGAACATCTAATATATGACTGTAGGTTTTATTTATTTTTCTTTCATCAAATATAAAATTCACATGCTTTTCAAAGAAGAGTATGAATGCAATATGTATGATAATATAATTCAATTAGGTTAGACTAAGTTTGGTCGTATATCTGACTCAATCTAATATATATATATTTTATATGGTTAAAAGATTTATGGTATTACATTATCTTTGAATCTGATTAAATATGCACTTGTTAAATTCAAATAAAATTATATTAAAGTTGATCAACTTGTGAATAAATGCAATCAAATAAAATAATAGATTTATTTATTTGTTTAGATTGAAATAAAATGAATCAAATTATAAAATAAATTATTTCTTTGATTAACTCCAATATGCATTGGTTCCTAAATTTATAAAAATTTATAATACACAAATGATCACCTTTGGAAGAAATAACGATCACTCACTTTTGAGTATTAAATAAATATCATGTACCAAGTTAATGAAATAGAGAAATTCTTAAGTCGATAAAAGTGTGATCTACCATAAGAAGAAGATTACATAATGACACATAGTCCGATGATTACCTCTCTTAAACATGTCCAGTCTTTTTATGGTTAAAAAGGTACAATGACATAAATTAGTTGAAGTTTACAAGTCTTAGGGTAGTAATCCCCATAGCATCATAAATGACAGTATTGAACATAAAGAAAGGCATAACATTATAAATAGATAAACTTCTAGTCCTCTGGTGTGCTTCCTTGGCCATCTTGTCTGCTGCTTGAGTCCCCTCTCGGTAGGTGTGGTAGAAATTCACTTGTTGGAATCTCCTGAGCTGAGCTCTACCATTATCGATTAGAAACCCTAAAGGATGTGATATCGAAACAACAGTATGTATAATATGAATAACAGCTAAGCATCAAAGCAATTTCCAAATTTGGTATACCCTGTCATAAGCAGGTGTAAGGCCATCTCTTAGAGCCCAAAGCTCTGCTTCCACAGTAGTTCCCCAACCAATATTTCTAATGAAACCAGCAATAAAGGCACCTGTTTCGTCCCTTAACAGACCTCCCCCAGCAATTTTCCCTGGGTTACCTGACTCGAAACCATCCGTGTTCAATTTAACATAACCCGGTTTAGGAGGAATCCAACAAATAGTCTTAGAAACCATATTAACAATTTTGGAATTCAAGGCAGGGGCAGAAAACTCAATAGCATGGAGGAAAGAAGTATGAATAATGCTAGCAGTAGGAAGATCCACATTTCGAAAGGCTTTCTCATTTCTACTTAACCATAATTTCCAACACACATGCAAGAAAAGAATATTCCTAGGAAGATGGAAATTTTTGTAGGTACAAGGTGTTGTACAGCAAGAATTGCTTTTGATCCAATCAAAATTTGATAAAGAAAAGAAGGTAGATAAACTGGAAGGAATCCCCAAACAGTTCCAAACTTGCCTACTAATAATACAATCTCTGAGAATATGCAGACCAGTTTCAGACTGATTAGGACACCAACAACAGTTATCAATCACATTAAGACCCCAATTAGCAAGAAAAGACCTTGTACGAATTTTATTATGGTTGTTTTGTCAAGAAAGTTTTAAATATGTTATGTAACATGTCCAGTCTTTATTCTTCAATGAGTAGTAATCGTATAATATTGTTTTAAATGCAATTTGCAATATGAATGCATGAACACCTTTGATATTAGGTGGTGGACCTCTTTCCTGCCCTTTATATTCACTATCTTAATATACAAATGTGTATCTACTAGAAGGTGAATGCAATGTACTGTTTAGTTGTTTTTAATGCGAAGTTATTTGGATTGGATCAAATTTTTAGGATGCGAAGGTGAATGCAATTAGTGTACCAAACTCGATTAACATACTAGATCAGACCTATCTAGGTCGATACAAGTTCTTTAATTTGACAAGACCCGAAAATTTTATAATTATGTAATGTATTTTTAATTTTAACATTCAAATTTATTCTATTCATACATGTGCCAAATATTTTTTAAATTAAAAATAATATATTAAAATTTTAAAAAATTGAGATTGATGTAATGTATTAAAGTAAGAAAAAAATTAGAAAAGTAGAGGAAAAACATAGAAAAATAGGTATTTAGGACTCGTTTGAAATAAATAAAATTTAAAGGTAACTAGAAAGATAAAAGTAAGACTTTTAGTATTTATTTTTAGATTATCTTTTAAGTGTAATTTACTAAAAAAAAACTATTACCACTTTGACAAGTTAGTTAATTGATTAATTGACTCAACTAATTATATATGTAGGTGTTACGTTTTAAGTAATTTTTTGAGTAATTAAATAAAACATGACTGTGAAACTAGCTAGTTGCAAGTTATTTTTTTATTAATGAAAAATTGAATTAATTCAATGAATTCTCATGTGAACACCTATCCGATATTAGACTAATAAGACTAAAGCCAAGAAGGAAAATTGGGAAATTAGGAACATCCAATGTATGAATGGTATTTTTATTTTTATTTTTCTTCATCAAATAAAAATTTCATATGCTCTTAAAAAAAGAGTATGGATGAAGTAATACGATAATTTAATTCAATCAGGTTAAGTTGAGTTTGGTCGTATATTTGACTCAATTAATTGTATATATTTTTTATGTGGTTAAAAGATTCTCAATTTGAGTCTGATTATATATATATATATATATATATATATATATATATATATATATTCGTTAAATTCAAATAAAAGCATATTAAATAAATCAACTTGTGAATAAACACAATCACATAGAATAATAATAAAAAAAAATCTTATTTATACCGAATTATATTGAATCGAATTATAAAAATAAATTATTTATTTGATAAACTCTAATATACATTGTTTCCTTAATTTATTTACATTCAAAATACACATTTGATCACCTTTGGAAGAAATAATGCACACTCACTTTAGAGTATTAGATAAATATAATGTACCAATTTAAAGAAATAAATAAATTCTTAATTCAATAAAAAGTGTGGTCTACCAATAGGAAGAATATTATGTAATGGCACATAATCCGATGATTACATTTATTAAATCGCTCCAGTCTTTCTCAATAAGTAGTAAACGTTTAGGAAAAGAAAAAAAAAATAGTAAACGAATAATATTATTTTAATGTAATTAGTATGCATGAAAACGTTGATATTTGCGTGGTTTGATTGTAAACCGTTGAGAGTGCTCGGTGGACCCCAAAATAACTAATTTAATAATTAGTAGTTACACCAATTGTTAGTTAAGAATTTGTGGCTTCAACATTCTTCCTTAATTTAATCATATAAACCTTTGGTCAATTTACAATATTTACTTGATGGGCAGTCCACCAACAAATACATCCGACCGAGTCCCAAGTCTTGTTAAACTCTTATTCCGATGGTGACTAAAAATTATTCTTAAGATAAATAATTAATAACTAGAGTTGTTAATGGACTATTGCACTTACGAACTTTATTCGTCCAAAAATTAATTAAAATATAATTTTTAGTACACTTATATATTTTATGTTGCAAAAAAGATCGAATTGGATCGGCTAAGTAAGACTATTTTTTGATAGGAATTTTCGTATTTAGTTAAACTATTCTATGAAGAGGGTTGGATGCTTAATTCGACTATTATATTTGAATGTGTTCATAGTTGTGATTGGTTTGGTTAGTTTGAATTTGGATTGAGGTGGAGGAATTGTAGAGTATACTAACGTTCGGAAATTATGTTTATTATAAGCTGCTAGTACTCTACAAACGGCAATGAATTCTAGTTCCAACTTGCTTTCCGATGACATATATTTGGTTTAGTCAACCAATGTCTTATGTTTATACACAAACTTTACAAAGTCATGTCACGACTCACGAGAAGTATAAAGAAAAGAGAAAAGAAAAATAATGTGAATAGATGGAATTGGGTTAATGTTTATTTCAACGATTAATTTGATTATATAAATGTTTTGACCCCACTACCAATGTCTAATTACATCAGTTTTCTTGTGGTGATTATAAAATTGTTTTCATCAAACTAATTAATGACATTGTAATAAATGAACAAAATTATAATTTAATTATTCTATTATTTAAATTCAATAAGTAAACTTATTCATCAATTAATTTTAATTTAATTGACAAAAACACCCGATATACAATCAAGCTAGCTAAATGCCTATATAGCTATATTACTCAAACTTTCGTAGCCCAACCACTACTGTAATTGTTTTACCTATAAAACGTAAGCATTAGCAGTTGCTTTCATGCCCAAACAAACGACATCAGAAATTAAGTCAGTTGATTGTCGTAAGCAAATAAAGATTTGTGAGCTTAGAATTCATCAAGTTAATACCTCCCCCCCTTCAATTAAAAAATCGAGTATACGTATAATTAAGAGAAATATATGAGCGTATCGAAGCTTTTTTAATACATAAAATACTTTCATAAGATACAATCACAAAACAGAATTACAATGACCATAAAATCCATGTCTGCTAAAGTGCAGATCGACTACTAATTTGTAGCATATGTATAATATAATTACATAAACACACAGGCAATATATATAAGATCTAATCCATTATTGATCAGGCCGAAGCAATGTAGGAATTGGAAGGAGCTTATTCATAGAGCACTATAGCATCTTTTGGACCACCTGTTGCGTATTGGCCGGGAGTTGGTGATGGTTTGGGAGGTGGTGGTTAGGGAGAAGAGTGTTTGGGAAATAATTACGTGATGGTGGTGGTGCTTTTATTGGAGGTGGCGGCGGCGAGGGAGGCGATCTCCTATGATTCTCATCACTCTGCAAAGACAAATAGCTCCAACTAACTAAACCTGCAAGAATTATAACAAATATATTGTGCACTCAGCTAGTTATAATAAGTAATTGATCAATTCCACTTTTCCTTTTGTTCAATGCAATTATCATAGTCTTCTTTGACATTGAATCTCATCACTAGCTATACGTACCAACATCAATCGAGTAGTTAAAACTTGGAAGTTTATAATCAAAAGTCTTGAGTTTGTAGGAAAAATGAAAGATGAATCTTATTTTATAGCTTAAAAATCTATGAGCCTTGAACGAAAAATAATTATTGAAGAAATGCGTTAAACCCAAAGGAATCATTACCTTCTTGAAGTAAAGGTCTGGCTTGGGTGACAAAAGAAGTAGAGAAAATATTGTTGTGGAAAGCAATGATAGAAAAAAGAAGCAAAGCTCTCATAGCCAGAGTAGTACTCTTCATCTTGTTCATCAAAAAATATGCATGGGAGTAGTGCATGAAGCTCTCTATAGTTTGTACTGATTTTATATAGATAGGAAACTATCTATACATGAGTGAGCAGTTGAGTAGTCAAAATCATGGACGTCTACAGCCCACCTTGCACTTACCAAATTAAATAGAAATATAAGCACAATTGTAAACCATATATTTGATCCTAGATATGCATACGACTTGCTGCAACCTAAACTAGAAAATTAAAAAAAGAAAGAGCTTAACTATTGTTTTAATCCCTCAGGATTGTCTCAATTTTTAATTTAGTCATTCAGGAAATTTTTCATTGATTTTATCCTCTAGGATTTAGAATTTTTCAAATCAATACATTCTCTCATTTTTCATTTATGTATAAAAAAAAATAATTTTACATAATTTAATATCAAAATGACCAAAAGTTTTGTAAGATATAAAAGCATTAGGTCCGTTATTATTTTTATGTCAAATGTAGTTATTTCATTAATTCATTAACATATAAATGGAAGAGTGATACTTGATTGAGAAATTTGAATCTTGAAAGATAAAATTGAATGAGAAAATTATTAGAGTGTCAATTTGATATAATCCTATAGAATCAAAATAGTGGATAAGTAAAAAGAAAATTATTGTTATTTATATGGTAAGTCATAGAGAGGGATTTGTCCCATACAAAATTCACTGATCTTTTCTCATAGAGAATTTTCATGCACATAACATATTACTCTACACACATCAGATAAGCTACCAAAAGTTCATTTCTATATCCTATAAACCAATGGTTAATTTTATTTAGAACTCATGGTTATGTTTACATGGTATTAAATTAAGCCGTACTGATAAACTTATGCTCCTCCAATATTAAAACAAATTAACATGTTGTGGCTACAACCAACAGTCTAGCATGCATGCAGCAGACTGGAAGGTTTTTATACTTGTGTTTATACATGTTCCCATGATAAAGTTTTTTGATGTTGCATACAAAAAACTAGGGATCAAATTCTGATTTCACTTGGAAAGAAGATTTAGGATATGAAGAGAGTTATCTCCCTAATTGATAGCTTATAAGCCCAGCGGGGAGTGCTTCCTACGTACAAACTAATTTTTTTTATTTTTTTATTTGTAAACATTCAAAATGGTTTATTTGCCAACAAAAGAAAAGATAATGGGAATTTTTAATTTAGAAAGGACTTGTTAGTTTCCAAAGAGTAATGAAAAACAACTCGAAGCAGTTGATGAAATCTCTTAATTTCATATATATAAAGTCTACAAAATGAATCATGTCTAATTTGATAATCATTTGATCCGATTCAACATTCCTGGTCACAAACAGCACTTGAACATGCAACTTATCCGTCAATTATGGAATCCTCAACCGATAATCAATATCATCTTGTTCAACCATGATAGCCTCAAAGCCAAAATTTGCATTATAGTTACTTAATTCATACTTCCTTAAAATTATCAAAAGGTTTCCATTAGCCTCCACCATGCATCTATATAGTTTTATAATTATATTATGTCACTAACTCTTGAGCATAAGAGCTATTCACCATGTATATGGCTGATCTTGATCATCATTAAGAATGATATTGAAAATGTTAATGAATCCTTTTCCGGTCATCATGTACAACTTATCTCCAAAAAATGCAATACTTTTGTAATATGTATTGCTTAGCTCGCTGTTGATTTTGCTGTTCCGGTTTAGTGTCTCCTATCTTACTAACTCTTTTTTTTTTTTTTACTTAGCTGTCTGGTGTATTCAGACTAATTTGGTTATTTGAACCAAATTGACAATAGGCTAAAATGAATGACAGCTAACAAAATTGGAATAGGTGGTGGATAGGGTGCGCAAGGCATTATTTATATTAAGGGATTCAAACCAAATGAACTGTAGATCAATGTCTAAAATAATTCTAGCTTCAACATTACTCCTCTCTCAATCCTCATGAACGAATTGCTAAATGATCAACTTTGCATATGAGATGAAATCACCATTTTAAAATTATCTTTTAAGGTAATTTACTCAAAAAAACTATTATCACTTTGACAAGTTAGTTAATTGATTAATTGACTCAATTAATTATAAATCTAGGTGTTACGTTTTAAGTAATTAAATAAAACATGACTGTGAAACTAGCTAGTTGCAATTAATTTTATTAATTAATGAAAAATTGAATTAATTTAATGAATTCTCATGTGTACCTGTTGATCTATCTGATAATAGACTAATAAGACTAAAGCCAAGAAGGAAATTACATATGAACATACAATATATGAATGCTCCTATGCTCTTGCAAAAAGAGTATGGATGTAGTAATACAATAATTTAATTCAATTAGGTTAGGTCAAGTTTGGTCATATATTTAACTCAATTAATTGAATATATTTTATGTGGTTAAAAGATTCACGTTATCATATTACTTTTTAGTCTGATTGTACATACATCCGTTAAATTCAGATAAAATCATATTAAATTTAATCAATTTGTGAATAAACACAATCAAATAGAATAATAAACAAAAAAAAAAAAATCTTATTTAGACCAAATTTAATTGAATTATAAAAATAAATTATTTATTTGATCAACTGTAATTTGCATAGGTCTATTATACACATCGAAATACACATTTGATACCTTTGGAAGAAATAATGCACACTCACTTACTTTAGAGAATTAAATAAATATAATGTACCAAGTTAATAAAAATAAAGAAAATTCTTAAATATATTATACATGTACTCCAAAGTGTGGTCTACCAAAAGAAGAAGATTATATAATGGCACATCGTCCAATGATTACATTTATTAGTAACTCGTAGTTTTGTTTTCGTTCCCCTCTTATCAAAAAAAAAATACGCTCCAGTCTTTCTCGATGAGTAATAAACGTTTAGGGAAAAAAAAAAAAAATAGTAAACGAAAATATTATTTTAATGTTATTTGTATGCTTGAAAACGTTGTATTTGCGTGGTTTGATTGTAAACCGTTAAGAGTGCTCGGTGGACCCCAAAATGACTAATTTCAATAAAGATTTATCTAACCGATGTTCAAAGACACTTGTTAAATTTTTATAAATAGAAAGTTGGTAATATTTATTAAGGTAGTTAATCATAATTTCAGTATTATTTATTGTATAAATTACTACTTGTAAAAAGTTTCAATTTTTAATGACTATATTTATTATAATTTAACAAGTATCCTTTAGACACTCTTTAAAAAAATATACTTAATAATAGACAATCCAACAATTGTTAGTTAAGAATTTGTGACTTCAACATTCTTTCTTAATTTAATTGTATTAAACCTTTGATCCATTTATAATGTTTACTCCATTGGCATTCGACCAAAAAATATATACGACTGAGTCCCAAGTCTTATTAATCTCTTATTCCAATAGTGACAAAAGATCATTATTAAGATAAATAACTAATAGTTAGGGTTGTTTATAGATTGGATCGAATTATGTATTCAACTTGATTGAATGACATTGATTGGATTTTTCTAATCCTGATGAATTAGGTTTAGCGTAGTGTAAATCATAATCTCTGATTTTGTTTCCTTTTTTGTGACTCAAATTGTATTGAGTTTGGTTAAATGTATCAAACTTTTTTAAAGCATACTAGAGTACTAATAAATTCTTAACTTTCTCCCAATTTATTTTTAAAAATTTTCAATTTCTCAAATGATATATATTTGCCTTTAAATTATGATTATACTTTTGTCAATTTAGTCTACAAAGTGATTAAAACATCATTTTTATTGCACTTACACATTTAATGTTACAGAATGAAACCGAATCGGTCAAAGTCAACTAAGACTATTTTTTGGTAGAAATTTAATGTTTAGTTAAACTATTCTAAGAAGAGTTTTGGATGCTTAATTCGACTATTATATTTGAATGTTTTCATAGTTGTGATTGGTTGGTTGGTTTGAATTTGGATGGGGATGGAGGAATTGTAGAGTATGTTTATGTTCGCAAATCAAATTATGTTTATTATAAGCTGCTAGTACTATACAGACGGCGGTGAATTCTAGTTCCAACTTAGTTTCCAATGACATGTACTTGGTTTAGTCAACCAATGCTTCTGTCACCCATTCCTCTCTCTCTCTCTCTCTCTATATATATACTTTATAAAGTCATGACACGAGAAGCAAAAAAAAATAGAGGAAAATAATGTGAACAGATCGAATTGTATTAATATTTCATTCAACGATCGATTTCATTAAAAATTCTGTAATTTATATTATTTAGATTTTTTATAAAGTTATGTTATAATCTAAGATCTGATCTAAATTTAATAAAAAAAAGTAAAACATGATAAACATTAAGAAAAAAAATTAGTGATTACAGTTAGTAAACTAATAACATGAACAATAGCTATTCGGTGTTAACTTGATGGGCATATATTGGAAGAAGTCTATTTACAATGTAATGGAATATATATTTATATTCTGTAATTGGCCAAAGGTAAACTAATTGACTCACTGCAAGTCGAAAGTATTAGCATTATTAATTAATAAAATGTACATTTTAACGTGTTCTATTTATTATGACAAATTCCAATTTAGAACTGGTCCGATCAGTGTGAAAATATGCAAAAGTAATTAAGCATTGATTAATGAACAAATTAATCATTATTATAACACATTGTGCATAATTACAAATATTTGATATAATTGTTGTTTAATTGGATGGTAATGACATTTTATAAATTGTTCATAACGCCTTAGATAGCTAGTGGACCAAATAACTTTTGATAAGTAATTGGTCGTCCAAGAAATGTTAGTTACCAACAAACAAAACGAGAAGACATGAGTCATGTTACCTTACACATGTTTTGGTGTTTTATGAGTATTTTCACTTTCAAAGCCTAATATCGTTTTGGGTTTTTAGCCGTCTCTTTCTTATAAGTATTGTTCTTATAGATTCAAATTAGAGACTAACATACAAAAGAAAAGTCCAGGCCCAGGCCCAGGCCCAGGCCCGAGCTAGGTTTTTCTTTTACTACTTGTAGTTATATAATATAATTATAATTGGGAGAAATTTAAACCTACATGGCTTATCTCGCCTGTGATTGAATTCATTTCTCTTCTCTGTAGAGTATTAAAGTTCAATTCCTCAAGCCCCCAACCTTCATTAAATAATTTCAATTTTGAATGAAAATAATGGCCTAAATTCAAGTACATATAATGCTAAATTTTAGGATGGTTTGAAGTTAAGATTTAAAAACTTAAAAATAGTAGCCATGTTGAGTGAGATCAAAAAGAAAAAAGAAGAAGATAGATTTAGTTTTTATTTATTTATTAATTTTCTCTTTTTAATATTTATTTTTATTAATTATTGAAATTTAATTTTCTTAAAAAATAATTAAATATAAATTTTTTTAATTAAAATATTACTAAGAGCTCAGTCCGGGCTATTGAAAAATCTTAAGTCCGTCTTGGTTGAATTTTTGACATTGCAAAAACCCTTCAATCGTTGAGAATAATCATGTTTTACCATTTGAATCTTACAAATTTATGTTGCAAATGTTATACATACATATTAATATATCATAAAATTGAGTATACGTGTGATAGCAAATATAATCACAAAACAGTATTACAATGACCATAAAATCCATACTTAATTACATGCATTTATATAATTACATAAACACAGGCAATAAATATATATATATATATATATAATCCATTATTGATCAGGCTGAAGCAATGTAGGGATTTGGAGGAGCTTTTCGTAGAGCACTATATCGCGGTGCTGGTGGTAGATAGGGAGGTGGAGGCGGCGAGGGCTTCGGCTTTGGATTCGGATTCAGCCCCTTATGATTCTCATCACTCTGCAAAGACAAATAGCTCCAACTAACTAAACCTGCAAGAATTATAACAAATATATTGTGCACTTGTCAGCTACTTATACTAAGTAATTGATCAATTCCACTTTTCCTTTTGTTCAATGTAATTACCATACTCTTCTTTCAAGATTAGGACATTGAATCTCATCCCTTTACGTCCCGACATTAATCGAGTAGTTAAAACTTTGAAGTTTGTAGGAAAAATGACTCTTATTTTATAGCTCAAAAATCTGATGAGCCTGAACATAAAATAAATATTGAGGAAATACATTAAACTAAAAGGAATCATTACCTTCTTGAAGTAAAGGTCTGGCTTGGGTCACAAAAGAAGTAGAGAATATATTGTTGTGGAAAGCAATGATAGAAATAAGAAGCAAAGCTCTCATAGCCAGAGTAGTACTCTTCATCTTGTTCATCAAAATATGCATGGGAGTAGTGCATGAAGCTCTCTATAGTTTGTACTGATTTTATAGATAGGAAACTATACTATACATAAGTGAGTAGTTGAGTAATCAAAATCATAGACATCACAGCCTAGGTTGTAATTCCTCAAGAGAAGAAGTTTTACATTGTGAGAAAGCGGAAATTAAAATATTATATATAACCCACAAGAGATAATTACTACCGTACTAATAAACTTATGCCCCCGTTAAACTAAATTAACATGTTTTATCATGTTCTAGCTAGCTGTATACAACCAACAGTCTAGCATTAACATGTTCTAGCTAGCTGTGTACAACCAACAGTCTAGCATGCATGCAGCAGACTGGTAGGTTTTTATACTTGTGGTTATATCTGTTCACATGATAAAGTTCTTTGATGTGCTATACCAAAAACTTATAATCGAATCTCGACTGGAGAGAAGATTTATGAAATTTGAGTTATCTCCCCAATTAATAATTCATAAGCCTAACGAGAGCCCTTCCTACCAATCAATTTTTTTATTTTTACATTTAAACATTCAAAATGGTTTATTTGCCATCAAAAGATAATGGGAGTTTTAATTTAGAAAGGACTTGTTAGTTTCCAAAGAGTATTAAAATACAACTTGAAGAAGTTATCTAATTGACGAAATCTCTTAGATTCTTCTTCATCGGATTTTTTATTTTTTACTATTACCATATATATAAAGTCTATTACTGAATAAAATAATAAATTTTCTTAAAAAAATTCATTTATGATTGATCAATTTTTATTACTTTTTAAATTCCTTCTTTTATTTGTCGGGACTTGTTCTTCTATGTTGATCAATACTTTCTAATTGATATGTACACAAGAAAAAAAAAAAAAAAATCTTAATTTAATATGTACATCTGCTCAACAGCGCAGTCTACCAATAAGACAAGAAGAAGATTATATAATAGCACATAGTCGAATGATTGCATTTATTAAATCTGTGGGGTATTTATTTTTCAAGAGTAGTAAACATCTTGTTAGCAAAAATAATAATAATAATAATAAAAAAAAAAAAAAAAAAAAAGAGTAGTAAACATCTAATATTAAATCCGTACAGTCTTAATTAGCAATATGGATGCATGAAAACGTTTGATATTTGCGTAGTTTGATTGTAAACCGTTCAGAGTGCTCGGTGGACCCCAACATAACTTAATTTAGTAATCGGTGGTCATTATTACGATAAATAATTATAAGATTGGTAATGGATCGGGTTTAGCTAAATATTTGACCCGATTCCATGACATTGGATCAAATTATTTTAACCCTGATGGGTCAAACTTAGCATAGAGAGCCGGGCCAATATGTGTGCAGAGTAAATCCTAATCTTTTTAATTATTGTATGTGTCGAATCCGGGTTGGAATAACAGATATCAATCGACATCATTAACTACTAAAAGTACTCATGGGACAAAAATAAATTTGCTAGATAAATAGTATAAGAATACTTACTCCAAGTAAAATCACTTGTAAACAATTAAAGTTATAGAATCAAAAGGCTAATCATTCACATTAAGAACATTACAAATACTAAGATTGTTCTATCAAAATGCAAGTGACACTCATAACTTGAAGCAATTGTACTATATATCTATTTACGAATCTAAGAACATTGAATACTTATTTATAAGAAGTAATATTTGATTCATTTTATAATCATATTTCTGACATTATATAAATTTATAAACTCACGATGAATTAAATAATAACTCCAGTTATTATTCATTCTATGCATAGCAAAACTAGATATAGATCTGTAGCAATTCAAGATGAAGCTAGATGAAACTTTGGAGGCGATGAAATGATCACAGACTCTATTAGATTCATTTTTGAAGTTGGACGTAGTGGTTTGAGTCTCTCATGGTGGCCAGCAGAAGCTGGAGAAGGTGGACCCTGTAGGCGTAGTACTGGTCCAGGTCGTGGATTTGGTTTCGGAGGTGGAGGTGGTGATCTATTGGGTTTTTTATTAACACAGTGATCAAGATCGGTTATCACCAAAGGTGTTGGTATGAATGAATTACATTGACTACTAACACAATTAGGATCATGACTAGCATTCTCTTCTTGAATAGGTGTTGGTGCTAATTTCCTCGGAGGAAGAGCAATACTTGGATTCCTATAATTCTCTGATAAATTTCTTGCTTGAACTGGAATAGCTATGCCTATGAGTAGTAGTAGTAGTAGTAGTAGTGCTTGAAAAGCAAAGAGAAATAAGAGGGCAGCTCTCATCATTATTAAGTCAGAATCGAATTTGTAGGCTATAACTAGTTAATGAATGGTTCACTTGTATATATGTAGGACGTCGTACGCGTCTTGGTCCATGCAGTGTCCTTATAATCTGACATATACTTGGTTAGTCAACCGATGCTTATGTGACCCATTCCTAGCTATATATGTACACACTATATACAAAGTCATGGCACGAGAAGAAAAAAAAGAGAGAAAAATTAATGTCAATAGATCGAAGTTGGACTAATATTTGATTAGAAAAGATATATTTTGTATGTTTTAGATTTTTACTTAGTTGTGTTATAATCTAACCATTTAGTACTATTCAAATTTAATAATAAGGTCAAAAATAATAAACATTAAAAAAATTATTGGTTAGACGTAGTATACTAATAGCATGAACCATAGCAATTCACTGTCAATTTGATGGGCCAAAACCGTACTGGAAGAAGTCTAATTACTATGTAGTATAATCTGTAATTGGTCAAAGGATAAACCAATTGACTCACTGCAAGTTGAAAGTATTAGCATCATTAATTTAAAAAAAAAAACGTAGATTTTAACGTCTCTTCTATTTATTATGACAAATTTCAATTTAGAACTTGTCCGATCAGTGTGAAAATATACAAACGTAATGAACAATGATATTGCTAATAATCATTGTTTAATTGGATGGTAATGACATTGTTAATTATAAATTATTGATAATGCCCTAGGCTAGCCAGCTAGTGGGCCAAATAACTTTTGATAATTAATTGGTGGTCCAAGATATGTTAGTTAAGAACAAAACAAAAAGAGAAGACACTTAGTCATGTTACGTTACACATGTTATACATACATACCAATATATTAAAAAATCGATTATACGTACAAGAGTAAATATATCAGCATATCGAAAGTTTCTTACATACATAAAATACTGTCATAAGATATAATCACAAAACAGTATTACAATGACCATAAAATCCATAATTAATTACATGCATATAAATAATTACATAAACACAGCAGACAATTAATAAATATATGTCTAATCCATTATTGATCAGGCTGCAGCAATGTAGGGATTTGGAGGAGCTTTTTCGTAGACCACCATATCATATTTTGGACCACGTGGTGCGTATTGGGGAGTTGGTGATTTTTTGGGGGGTGGTGGTGGTGAGGGAGAAGAGTGGTTGGGAAATATATGTTTTGGCGGTGGTGCTTTTTTGGGAGGTGGCGGCGGCGAGGGTGGCGATCTCTTATGATTCACATCACTCTGCATAGACAAATAGCTCCAACTAACTAAGCCTGCAAGAATTATAACAAATAGACTGTGCACTTGTCAGCTACTCATATTAAGTAATTGATCAATTCCACTTTTCCTTTTGTTCATTGTAATTACCACACTCTTGTTTAAAGAAAAGGACATTGAATCTCATCCCTATATGCACGGACAACGATTGAGTAGTTAAAACTTGGAAGTTTGTTGGAATATTAAAGATGACTCTTATTTTATAGCTCAAAAATTTGATGAGCCTTGAACAGAAAATAATTATTGAAGAAATGCATTAAACCAAAATGAATCATTACCTTCTTCAGGTAAAGGTCTGGCTTGGATGACAAAAGTAGAGAAAATATTGCTGTTGAAAGCAATGATAGAAATAAGAAGCAAAGCTCTCATAGCCTGAGTAGTAACCTTCATTTTGTTCACCAAAATATGCATGGGAGTAGTGCATGAAGCTCTCTATAGTTTGTACCCATTTTATATAGCTAGGAAACTATACTATACATTAGTGAGTGGTTGAGTAGTCAAAATCATAGACATCTACAGCCCACCTTGCACTTGCCAAATTAAAGAGAAATATAAGCACAATTGTTCACCATATATTTGATCCTAGATATGCCTACGATTTGTAGCAATCTAAACTAAAAAATTAAAAAAAGAAAGCGCTTAACTACTGTTTTAATCACTCAAGATTGTCTCAGTTTTTAATTTAATCATCTAAGTAATTTATGGTTGAATTTCATCCTCTAAGATTTATAATTTTTTAATCAAATTAAATTATCTCATTTTCACGTTATGCATAAATAAACTAATTTTATATTATTTAATGATAAAATGACCAAAAAAGTTTTGTAAGATATAAAAACAACTTAGTTACATTATTATTTTTTATGTCAATGTGGTTATTTCATTAATTCATTAACATATAAACAGAATAATGAAACTTGATCGAGTAATTTTGAATCTTGAAATACAAATTGACTGAGAAAATTCGTGAAATATAAACTGAAAACTGATATAATCCTAAAAGATCAAAACAGTAAATAAGTCAAAAAAAAGTGTTATTATTCCAAGTCATTTTCGGAGAGAAATTTGTCCCATACAAAATTTACTGATCACTTCTCATAGAGAATTTTCCATGCACATAACAAATTACTCTATAGCTACCAAAAGTTCATTACTATATCCGATAAACCAAGGGTTATCTTATTTAAAACTCATGGTTATATTCACATGGTATTAAATTAAGCCGTACTGATAAATTTATGCCACTCCAATATTAAAACAAATTAACATGTTGTAGCTACAACCAACAGTCTAGCATGCTTGCAGCATACTGGTAGGTTTTTATACTTGTTGTTATATATGTTCACATGATAAAGTTTTTTGAGGTTGTATACTAAAAACTTGAGATTAAATCTCGATTTCACTTAGAATGAAGATTTATGAAAATTGAGAGAGCTATCTGCCTAATTGATAACTCATGTGCCCAATTGTAGCGCTTCCTATAAACCAAATTTTTTATTTTTAAACACTCAATGGTTTATTTGCCAACAAAAGATAATGGGAGTTTTAATTTAGAAAGGACTTGTTAGTGTCCAAAGAGTATTGAAAATCAACTCGAAGAAGTTGATGAAATCTCTTAATTTCTCCTTCATAGGTTTTTTATTTTTTGGTATTACCATATATATATGGTAATACCAAAATATATATATATAAAGTCTACAAAATGAATCATGTCTAATGTGATAATCATTTGATCAGATTCAAATATTATCATATTCATTTTGTCTAAATGATAAAATTATATTAAATCTATATTAGATTTAAGAATTATGTTCGAATCAAATTGAATTCAAATCATTTCGTTAAATGAATATAAATTATATATATAACTAAAAAAAAATTTGATAAATAACTCTTTTATGTTAGATTCGATTTAATTCAGATTTAATTTTAACTATTTGAATTTATTATTAATATATAAATTAATTTATAGTTTAACAAATTCAAATCAAATTGATTTTCGGATTTTTTTTTTTTTTTTTTTTAGCTGTGCTTTAATTTCCATCTGTTGGTCTCGTATATCTAGAAGCTAATCACATGGAAGTATGTGAAATATACTTGGAGTACAAAATTAAAAAAGAAAAAAGTAAGAAAATGATCGGGAGATTGGTGGGTTTTTTTTTGGCTTATCCAAAAAGGTTCAATCTAAGGAAACTTTATAACATACAAATGATTTCCAATTATATGGATGAGTGTCTAATTAGGTAGTAATCTTTTAAGGTATAAAATTTTAAAAGGGACCCCATGCATACATGATTCCAAACCTATGAAAATTCTTGTGACCACCCCCCCCCCCCCCCCCCCCCCCCCCCGAGCCAATGACTAATTATATCAGTTTTCTTGTAGTGATTATAAACATGTTTTCATCAAACTAATTAATGACATGGTAATAAATGAACCAAATTATAATAAACTTATTCATCAATTAATATTAATTTAATTGACAAAAGCACTGGATATATAATCAAGCTAGCTCTATGCCTATAGCCATAGCCATATTACTCAAACTTGTGAGCTTCGTAGCCGAACCACTACTGTAATTGTTTTATCTATAAAACGTAAGCATTGACAGTTGCTTTCATGCCCAAACAAATGACATCAGAAATGAAGTCAGTTGATTGTCGTAAGCCAAGGGAGGGCAACTGCTATCCCTTATGTAACAGAAGTTAGCATATTTTGGCAATGAAGAAACAAATCTTAAATTTCAAATAATTAGGTGATCATTATCCAACAAAATTAACTTTCCATTATTATGCAATTAACATTACAGATCTGACTGAACTATGCGGAATGACAGTTGCTTGTGAAAATTTAAAAGAAGATACAGGCAGGCATGCCCGCATGGGGTTAAACTATACTCAAATATAAGAGGTTCGTGCTTGATTCCTAAAATTAGGTGCCTTACTACATTTGCAGATTATTTTGCAAACATGATCATTTAAAACAGAACTTAAATATCTTCTTTTGCTACTACTAGGACATATATATTTTGAACATTTTCTGAACATATATATATCTTGTACTAATCCAATGTACAGTGAAAGTGAAATAGCATATATACTAGTTAGCAAATATGACCAAAAACAAGACTATATATATGGTGACTGATCATCCATCATCAATTAGCAAATTAGCCCCTCTACTTGCAGAGTTTGACAAAAGGAGGGTAGGACTAAATGTTGATGGAAACTTAAGAAAGAATCATTTCTTTCCAATTCATTCACTCCATTCCTTCATTTTTTTGCAAGCAGAGACTTCATATTTCACCATTTTGTTAACATGCATCTATGTGTATGATTAAAAATAGGCATGCATTTATGGGAAAATAAAGCATATGACATAAATGGAACAAATTTTTAACTGCCTTTAAAATCCATTCACATAGAAAGAGTTGGTCCATTGTAGCCTAATTAAGATCTAGCATGCTACAACAGATGTCCTATTCACCTCAAACATAAGTGCTCAACTGTCAACAACAGAAGCTTTGCTAAGTTATAAGTTAAGATGAACATTTAACACTCTATATATACATAATTATCAGTATCACAACATACCAACAGAATGTGTCATTGTCACCTCAGTATTCAGTATGCAGTCAAAGGAGCTCCTCATAAATTGATCATCAATCTCTTCAAAATCCTCTGACCAAGAACAGGATGAGCAGTCATCTTCGGATGTGAAGCCAGAATCATCATCAGAAAAAGAGTTACTAAGCTGATAGTAATTTTCCTGTATCAATGAAAAACTTAAATCATGACCAAGTTTTCATCCTTTCCATCATCACCATCATCTTTAATACCACATACAAAAGGATGATCCATTAACATTTCTGCAGTGAACCTATAAATTGATTTCCTCACTAAACACCTTTTCAAGAAATCTTTCCCTTCTTCTGAAACCCCACTTGGGATTTTTGGCAATGCATGCTCATCACCAATCAGATTCAGAACATCCTCAGTATTCAATTCTTTCCCCTCTTCCCAAGGGGATTCCCAGTAAGCATCTCCATCACAATACACCCTAAAGCCCAACTATCCGAAGGAGGCCCTTGAACGTTGTCAATCACAGTCTCTGGTGCCAAATACAAAGCAGTGCCTCATATACAATCCGTCTTATACTTCTTAATCTGTTTCACCCTCTTTGATAACCCAAAATCCCCAATTTTGGCTGCGTACTTAGCCCCATTTGAGCAACAATCTTTTGACACAAGAAATATGTTTGCAGGCTTTAAATCACAGTGAACATAACCACATTCACGAATTTGATAAATCCCTCTAAGAAGAGACATCGTATACCGCGTCACATCAGATACAGGCAATCCGCAACAACCAGATTTCTTGATCATATCGCATACTCCAATTAAAGATTATACACCATGACACCCTCCCCATTCTCTGTAGTCTCTTCGCCAAAACAGCTAGCAATTGAAGGGCAACCTTGAACTTTGTCAAATACCTCTTCCTCCTTCTGAATTGAACCCGAAACAGAGTGCTCTGCTGACTTCACTGCCATAACCAAAGGAAGATGACTAAACAACGACTTGGGTTTCTTCAAAAGCACAAGAGATGGATAAAAGAGAGGAGTGACAGCGGGATTAGAAAGAAGAGGGAGTAAACAGTGATAAAATGTCGTTTTGATACAAAATCGATTATTCCAAAAACGAAAATGTGTCAAATATGTATTGAATACATTATCAAAATAGTGTACAACTATGAAACATTTGAAAATATAATACTTATGTACAGGTTTGAAGTTTGATTTATCTTTTTGCATATTATACATTTATCTTTTGTATTTTTAATCTCAATCATAAATTTAAACACTTTATTTTTTAACAATTTTTTTCAAAATTAAAAATTAAAATGTTTGGTCTTCATATACCACTAAATTAAAAAATTTAATCATAAATTATGTCTAGACTCGGTAAATGTATGTAGTCTTTAAAAAAAAATCAATTTTATTTTACATATTTGGGTTTTAAGTCTATGGCTGCAATCTCAAAAGAAAACAAAAATTATTGTCCATGTGAGTTCTTGGTAGGGGTGTTTAAAAAATCCGTCAACCAAATAACTCGAACCCAGTTCACTTGAACTCGTCCAAAACTTGATAATCCTTTAAGAATCGAGTTTAAAGTCAGGTTACTAGCTTTTTGTTCATTATTAATTTAGGTCAAGCCAAGTGACGGAGTTAGAAAATTTTTGAACCTCGACCACCTGACATTATTTTTAACTCTTTTTATAT
The DNA here is from genome assembly GCA_029379385.1 of Quillaja saponaria. NCBI lineage: Eukaryota > Viridiplantae > Streptophyta > Magnoliopsida > Fabales > Quillajaceae > Quillaja > Quillaja saponaria. The sequence goes on from CM055611.1 coordinate 22,366,413, forward strand.
GCAAATATTATGTCTAAAAATGAAATATTCCTATGTAACCTTATTGTTAAATATGCATCTTTTAATTGTATTTTGTAATATTAATTATTTTTATTTAGTTTATTTAGTTAAAAAAAAATTATAAGTTAGTATTTACTTTTAATATTTTGAATCTTAATATAGGTATAAAATAATTATAAAGTTTTCAACCCAACATACCCACCATACCCACCCTAATACTATATCACATGAAAATTTTCTTATTTGGTCACCCAAGTTCAAAGTTGGGTGAAATTTTAATTCACTTAATTTGATCAGGTCAAGGTGATATTTAGCTTTGCCATGACTCGTAACGCATTTTGCATAGTATACCCCTAGTTCATGGTGCATAATTATTTCTTTTTTGGAGCATGATACTTTAAAAAATTAAAAAGTAAATTTAGAATGAACAAATAGAAGTAGAAGCGGAAACTAAATGTTCCAAAACACCTTAACTCTTAAAACTAAGAAAAAAATTGTGAAAAAATAAACATTTACTTTTTTAATTACTTAGTATTTTTTTTTTTTTTGGAGAGGGACTAATGATAATGATGAATAAGTTGTTGAAGTTTTAAGTCATTAGTTTATTTTAATGGGCATAAATTTTGTAGTTTACTGTATAAAGTGTAAAATTTATTTTAGCCTATAACAAACTTTCACTCTTCAAGACCGACATCCACATCGAACCAGATGCCCCCACTTTCGCCATACATCGCCTGCATCAGACTTTTCAATGCGGGTCGGACATTATCCTCCTCCGTTGGTGTAGTCAATCCATTAGAATGGGTACTCTCAAAATGTAGAAACATAAAAAACACATGCACAAACAAATTTGGAATTGAAAGCCTCTGGCCTTTTCATTTGAAAGTTGAGAGCCTACAACCCCCCAAAAGCCCAACGGATGTTAGAATCAGTTAATGAGTTATGAAAAGTCCATTAACACAAACTATCATTACCACTATCCATGAAACAAGAAACATTTTCCAGCCCATTCTAGTTACTAGGACATCAAACCACACGTCAAAAACATAAGTAATAAAGTCATATAAAAAAACAAAAAGAAGAGAAATATTAGCTTCATTTGAAATGTCTCATGAACAAGTTAACCTGCACACATGTTTCATATTTCATTTCAAATAGACATCTTGCAACGCTCAAGTTGCTAACCACATAATTTGTTTCGAGAAGCGGTTGACTCCTTCTAAGATTGACCATGTATATCCTATCTTTGAATAAAGCAGCACATTAACTCTGTAGGCTGACCCTTCTCCAGCTTTTCATCACTATTAAAAAGTTTCACTTCGCAAATTTCGACTTTTTATATAACTCTGTAGGAAAAAGTAAAACTTAATTTATTTTTATTAGAAAGTCAAAAGAAAAAGTATGAAAAAAAAACCCTCATGAGAATGAGTCAAACCATGCATTAACTCATAATAATTCAATTTTTATTTATTATTTATTTTTACATAAAACTTCATAATAATTACTTATAAAAATATAATTTTTATTTTAAATAATTAAAAATTATTAGAAACTTAGTAAAATAATACCGTTAGGAAATATTTTGCTATCCTTAGGTTGGACCTTTCCGATATCAAACGCTTCAGATTAACGCTCTCACCAAACACCAACAACCCAATGTGGCTGGCTGGCTGCCCTACCACGCACACGATCACCAGTCCCAACCATCCCATAACGAGCGCCACTTTTCTTGTTCCAATTCCTTAATCTTTTCCGTGGGTCCCACTAACCCAAAAACCTTCAAAATCATCCTTATCTTAATTCCTTCAACAAAGTGGGACCCAGAAACAGAGATTGTAATGTTTTTTGTACAAGATTGTAATGTTACGCAGGGAGTTGGGTTGGGGTTGAGAGTTGGTAAAGGGCTAAATATGTCATTGAACATAGTCCCTAAGTTTATAGGTCACCATCTCACCAACTTCGTCTCTAAATTTTTTTTTAAAGTGATCCTAATTTTTTTTTTTCTCTTCAAAATTTTCACTCACCTCTTACTGGTGACAGTCAAGTTGATTTCTAAGACGTGGCGCCCGCTGATTAGTCACGTAGTTGGGACGGTAGGTGAGTGACAGATCGGAGCTTGTATACTACTTTTCTTTTATGGTTTTTGTTTTTTTTTTGGTGTTTCCTTAAATTAGTCCCACTGTCTGACTACCCTTTCCTAGAAAATCTGATACCCAAACATTTCCGAAGTTTTCTCTGCTGCCTATCTCCCTGAAAGGTGGCTTCCGCTAACGGGCGCCAGTAGCAAATTGTATCATCTCCTCTATATATTCACTGGTAATGTTTCTTTCTTTTTGGGTAAGCTAAAAGTTAGGAAAGTTTGGATTTTTGGTTCAGAAATTTAAAAAGATGACAAAGACCCAAATGATTAATTAATGGCTATTACTTGGATTCATTCCTTATAGTCACTTTTCTTCATTAATTAGCTTCCAATTTCGGTGGATTTTTTCCTATTTTGGCTGAAACAACACCTAAGTTGAAACCAATAGGTTGCCATTTGAAGCAAAGTTTGGAGCCTCTTTCGCATATTCCTTCTACTATTTCCTTTGGGGGTAAGGAAAGTTTGATTTGGTTCACAAATTTAGGAAGATTAGATCAATTTTCGTCATCTCATAAATAAGCTTCTAATTTGCTGGGTTTTTCTTTCTTTCTATTTTGGCTGAAATAATTAAAATATTAAAGCTCTCTACTATTAGTTTGTTATTTGAAGCTGAGATTTTTCTTTGTTTCTACAGAAAAAAGAAAAACTTTTGCTACTGAGTGGGGACCCACATAGAGAAAATGATAGTAAACGTGAAAGAGTCGGCGATGGTTCGACCGTCGGAGGAAACACCACGAAGAGCCCTTTGGAACTCGAATGTGGACTTGGTAGTGCCAAATTTCCATACACCTAGTGTTTACTTTTACAGACCCACCGGTGCGTCCAATTTCTTTGACGCTAAAATACTGAAAGAGGCACTGAGCAAGGCTCTGGTTCCATTCTACCCAATGGCTGGGAGGCTTAGGAGAGACGAAGATGGTCGGGTTGAGATTGATTGTAATGGGCAAGGTGTTCTTTTCATCGAGGCCGAGACCAGCGGCGTGATCGATGATTTTGGGGATTTTGCGCCAACTCTTGAGCTCCGGCAGCTTATTCCGGCGGTGGATTATTCTCGCGGGATTGAATCGTATCCCCTGTTAGTGTTGCAGGTACGTTTTAATTTAATGTTATTTTTTTCTCTCGTGGAATTTATTCTTGATAACGATTAACGTGCACAATTATTTGTTTTATGGTATGATTACTTTAGTGCTATTATTATTATTATTTTCTGAAGCAACAAGAAAAAGACATTCTCATTTTCTTTGTGTTGAAGTTAGAATATAGTTAGCTCAAAGGGTTTTTGGTAGAATAGGATAAAGAGTAATAATACTCACAAGTAAATTGTTTTTCAGTGTAGCAAGCAACTAGTTAGTATTAAAAATACATGCTCATGTGTACTTATCCTTGATCAGATTCGGAGTGATGTAGCAATAGTTTTTGGTATCATTACTTGTTATATTTTTAGTAAATTGATGTTTACTGTAAGTTCCTTTTTTGTTTTTTTCTATGAGAAAGTTCCGTTTTTTGTTTTTCTCAATTTGATTAAAGCCAAAAACTAAGTTGTTTAGTAAATTTTCAAGGAGTTGATTTATTATTATTATTTTTGTTACATCCACTGAGGTCATTATTGAAGACAAGACAGTTATATTATTTATTTATTTATTTATTTGGGTTTTACTTTGAAATCAAGGTAGTTCTCTTGTTTTTATTTATTTATTTAGGTTTTAATGGATTTAGCTTCAAATTTGAATTGATTCACTGAATAATTAAAGTTTTTACTGGAAAAATAACTAAAGAAAGCTGATTATATAAGATAACATGGCATAACTTTTTAAAACAAACATAAGTATATGTATAACTTGGACTGATTCACTAAAGAAAGCTGATTATTATTATTTTTTTCTTGGTACATGAACTAGTTAATTATTGAAGACAAGACATTTATCTTATTTATTTATTTGGGTTTTACTTCGAAGACAAGGCAATTTTTTTTTTCCTCTGTATTTGGGTTTTGCTTGATTTGACTTCAAAGTTGAAATATTGATTCATTGAATAATTAAATTATTTGACTGGACAATTAACTCAAAAAAGCTTATCATATTAGGATATATTGAATTGAATTGATTCATTCAAACTTGAATGGATCAGAACATATATTAAATGAAAATTGGCTAAAACAAGTGGCATAAACAGTATCATATGTAGACATTTTCATTAATCAATAATGTAGACTATGTGGTTGTTTATTTTAATACCGATTATGGTCTCAAATCGACACAGTAAGCACCTGATTAATTACTGTTATTATCTTATTTTTGTCAAAATATGAGCTTTGGGGTTCTCTTATACCAACAGCCAGCTCATTGAAAAGTTATGTGCAAGACTTTTAGCCACTTCAATGTACTGGGGTCATGTGTGTGATCAGTCTTTGTGCTTATGGTTATATAGCAATTCATCCACCGAGTTATCACATGCTTGTCTTTGCATATGATTAATAATAATTAGTCTCTCATTATGGCTGGCTATGTAGCAGCTCATCAACTGCCTTGTCATGTGCTTGGACATAAGAAAGTTTGTATAGTGTTAGACATGTGCTTATGGCATGATAGGTATTAATTTTTTGTCCATGTAGTAGGAGGACCAGATTCAGCAGTGGGCATTAAGATTCCATTAGAGAACTTAAGTGTATATTGTTTCTATAAGTTGGTGACCACTTACCTAAATACTTAATAGGTGGACCTTTAAGAATTAATTACTATATAGCAATGAGTTGACTTTTCTTGAGCTTGTACATTTTGTGGAACCTGATATGAGAAAAAATGTTTTGATGTGCTTTCATAATCTTCTTTTACCTCACATAGTGAAATTACTATTGGTTATCTTCTTTTACCTCTCATAGTGAAATTACTATTAGTTGTGCTTGTGCACATATATTGAAAATTAGCTAAGCTAGAGGGAAGGTTCCTCACATACTGTTTCGATACAGAATTGCATTTCTGATGAGAATGGTAATGATGAGTTAGAAGAAGATTATGATCTGTTATTTCTGAAGATAGTTACTTACTAAAACGTAAAGTATTATAGTCCGAGTCCCCCTTTGTCCTCTTTCGTTTCAGCAATGATTAAGAAGTTAACCTTCCTATTAACAATATTTGGCACTTTTAAAACATTGAACTAGTAAATACTTTGTTGAGACAGCCGGTTAAGATTAAATAGTGGTCTCATGCGACTTCATTTACCCGTAAGGAGTTTTGGTTGTGCGGTCTATTCTATGGAACTTCTTCATTCATTTTTATTGTTTATTATGCTTATAATTCTAAATATGACCATTATGATAATCCAATGGTGAAAAGAGAATATAATATGTATTTGACTGAGTCCTAAATTGGTGAGCTAATTTGATACATCAGTTAAACACTTATTAGTTCTCTACTTCTCTCTTGTTTATGTTACGGTCTTTCTCAAGATACTGTTTTGTGGGGTATGCAGCAGTCTGTCAGAACATTGGGAAACAGTGAAATGCTTTTAATTAGATTATATTGAATTGTTACTTTGCTTAGATTCTTGTTAGAAATTTATCTGGATTTAATCAGCATTTTGTAGAATTTTGACCAGTTAATATTTTGTCATTTCCATCCTTCAAAAGGATCTCCATCAAACATTGATGCACAACAATCAGGGGTTGGGAATGGGAGATACTGTATACTTTCAAGTTGTTTATGATTCTCAGAGCTTAGAGACCAGACACGAGTTCTGTTGTCATCACAAAACCTTTTATTTTTTAAGTTCAGAATATGCTCTCTTTCTTCTAACTTCTATTAAGCCTTTAGATATTTTTGTCTACACAATCTTTTGCTAAGTTCTTCTTTGAATCCCCAGTTTTTGTTGTGCTACAAGGCATTATTCACATACTCGCTGATGTTACAACTTTGCTTTTGGTATTTAATAATCTATGTAGGTAACGCACTTCAAGTGTGGTGGGGTTTCACTTGGAGTTGGTATGCAACACCATGTTGCTGATGGGTTTTCTGGCCTTCACTTCATTAACTCATGGTCAGATATGGCTCGTGGCCTAGATGTTAGCATTCCACCATTTATTGACCGGACACTACTCCATGCCCGAGATCCACCTCAACCTGCATTCGAACATATTGAATACAATCCTCCTCCTGCCATGAAGACTGCTGTCCAATCCACAAAACCAGGTTCAGATAGTACAACAGTCTCTATTTTCAAATTGACTAGGGACCAGCTTAACATCCTCAAAGCCAAATCCCAAGAAGGCGGCAACACAATCTACTATAGCTCGTATGCGATGTTGGCTGGTCATGTCTGGAGAAGTGTATGCAAGGCTCGTGCACTTCCTGACGATCAAGGCACAAAGTTGTACATTGCAACTGATGGACGGTCAAGGTTGCAGCCCCCACTCCCACCAGGTTACTTTGGCAATGTGATATTCACAGCCACACCAATTGCTGTAGCAGGTGATCTGCAATCTAAACCAACTTGGTATGCTGCTAGCAAGATTCATGATGCATTGGCGAGAATGGACAACAATTATCTAAGATCGGCTCTTGACTTTCTAGAGCTTCAGCCTGATCTATCAGCCCTTGTCCGTGGAGCACACACTTTTAGGTGTCCAAATCTTGGAATCACTAGCTGGGTTAGGCTGCCAATCCACGACGCTGACTTCGGATGGGGGCGACCCATTTTCATGGGACCTGGTGGAATTGCATATGAGGGGTTATCATTCATAATACCAAGCTCAACTAATGATGGGAGTTTATCTGTGGCAATTTCTCTGCAAACTCAGCACATGAAAGTTTTTGAGAAATTGTTGTTTGACATATGAGGAGTTGAAACACCTGGAAGAAACTTGTCCCTGTTGTATCATGGCCGGCTGTCTTTGGGAAAGCCTAAATTTTTCATAGGTGTGTATTTCTTTTCCTTTCTTACCTCTTAAAGAAAGACAGACATTCTTAGCAAAGTGGTATAATGCTGTACACATAAATGGAACTGTGGAACATTGTATTATTAATTTGATATCAAGTTTATACTTATTTCTGTTTTTCATGCTATCTTGTGTACATAGGCAATATTCCAGTTCTAAGTTACAGTCCACCCTTATTCTTGAAGGATAGGAGCCATTAGACTTTCTATGCATTATTCATTTGCATTTTAGATGAAGTAGTTGTTTTAACTAATTTGATACTTTTGGGTGTGCAAGTGCAAGCACTCAATCCCTCTAATAAGTAGTGGACCTCAGATGAATCTAATTTTTTAATTGCGCGTAAATGGTTTGCAAGAAGCATCATTCTTTTGCATTATAGATTAAGTTTGAAGTTGATGTATTTTTTATTTATTTTTAATAATAAGTTGATGTATTTGTTTAACTAATATTATATTTTAGGGTCTAATATGTCATCTTTTCGTATCGCATAACAAAACTACTGTGTAGCATTACTTATTTTTTGGTACAATAAAAGTATTCTTAAATTATTTTCACCCTAAATATCGAAGTTAAACTCAAGGAATATAACTAATATAATATGATTAAAGAGGATATGAACTCTCCTACTTAGTTCCATCTAATTGATCCCTTCTGCTGTTAAGCCTCGTGAGATTGATAGAAAGGAGCAGCTCTTGTTTGCCTCCATTGCTTTGGATCGGGTTTGGTGGCTTAGAAACCAATGCCACCGTTCTGATCAAGCTACCCTCCCTGACCTTGCACGATGGACTTTCAATGTGATAAACTCCTTTGTTGAGACTGCAGCTACATGCATTCCTCGTCCAAGTCCAACCATCTTGTCAAGTTGGAGCTCACCTCCTAATTGGCTAAAGATTTATTTTGATGGAGCTACAAACTCTGCTGGGTCTTGGGCTGCTGCTGTCTGCATTGACTGCACTGGATCTCTTAAGGACTTGAAAGTCACCTTCACCAATTGTAAGGACCCCCTGAAAGCTGAAGCTGGTGCCGCTCTGCTTGCAGCAAGCTTGGGACTCACCATGGATCCATTGCTTGGAATCATGCTTGAAGGGGATTCCCAACTTCTTGTACATGCTATCAATTCAGATAACCTTTCTTGTAGTTGGTGCATTAGTCCTTTAATTGCTGATTCCTTATCTGTGCTTAATGGAATCAAGTTGTGGGTGTGTAGAAAAATCCCACGTGGTTGTAATGTCCTTGCTCATGGTCTAGCTCGTAAAGCTGCCAAGGCAGCACCTTTTGGTTCTCTGAAGCTTTGTAATCTCTCGTTGGACTGCCTTCTGGCTGGGTCCTTTTCTTAATGAAATTTCCTGATTAGCAAAAAAAAAAAAAAAAAAAACAAAGAAGCCTCACAAGACGTATCTCAATTCTCAGCCTATTTCCAAATCAATCTCAAAGTCAAAAAGTGGCACGTACGTGTAATCTTAGGAAACCAGAGGACTCACCAAATAAAGAAAATCAAATAAAATGCATGCGTGTCCTGCTACATAACTCCTTCTCCAGAACTCTCTGGGTTGGCCTTCTAACCTCTTTTCCTCTCTACACCGCCCTTCTACTCCTCTCTTGAAATTTCATGGCAGTTCTCAGGTACCTATATATATCCCTCTAATCCCCCCTCTTCAACAATCAATCCACGAAATCAAATTCAGCTACTGTAACAAACACGAGATTTCAGCCAACCAAATTCTTTCACTCCGTTTTCTTCTTTCTTCTCAAAGTTTTGTGCTTTTTCTTTTTAAAGTTTACATCTTTCCATTGATCAATGGCTTCCAAGACTGAAGGCAAGGCCATTGGCATTGACCTCGGCACCACTTACAGTTGTGTGGGTGTGTGGCAAAATGATCGGGTTGAGATCATAGCCAATGACCAAGGCAATAGGACTACCCCTTCCTATGTAGCATTCACTGATACAGAACGCTTGATTGGAGATGCTGCAAAGAACCAAGTTGCCATGAATCCCCAAAACACTGTTTTCGACGCCAAGAGGCTGATTGGACGGAGATTCTCTGACCCATCTGTGCAGAGCGATATGAAACACTGGCCTTTCAAGGTTGTTCCGGGTCCTGCTGACAAACCCATGATTGTGGTTCAATACAAAGGCGAAGAGAAACAGTTTGCTGCTGAAGAGATTTCTTCAATGGTGCTGACAAAGATGAGGGAAATAGCAGAAGCTTATCTGGGTCAGACTTGAAAAAATGCTGTGGTTACAGTCCCTGCCTATTTCAACGACTCTCAGAGGCAGGCTACAAAGGATGCCGGGGCTATTGCTGGGCTTAATGTGTTGAGAATTATCAATGAGCCCACTGCTGCTGCAATTGCCTATGGTTTGGACAAGAAGGCTTCAAGATCCGGCGAACAGAACATCCTAATTTTCGATTTGGGTGGTGGGACTTTTGATGTTTCACTGCTGACGATTGAAGAAGGCATTTTTGAAGTGAAGGCAACTGCAGGTGACACTCATTTAGGAGGTGAAGATTTTGATAACAGGCTTGTCAATCACTTTGTGCAAGAATTCAAGAGGAAGCACAAGAAAGATATTAGTGGCAATGCCAGAGCCTTGAGAAGGTTGAGAACTGCTTGTGAGAGGGCAAAGAGGACTTTGTCTTCAACAGCACAGACAACCATTGAGATTGATTCTCTCTATGAAGGTATTGACTTTTATTCTACAATTACAAGGGCCAGATTTGAGGAATTGAACATGGATTTGTTCAGAAAGTGTATGGAACCTGTGGAAAAATGTCTGCGGGACTCCAAGATTGATAAGAGTCATGTTCATGAGGTGGTTCTTGTTGGTGGGTCTACAAGAATTCCCAAAGTTCAGCAGTTATTGCAGGATTTCTTCAATGGAAAAGAACTCTGCAAGAGCATAAACCCAGATGAGGCTGTGGCTTATGGGGCTGCAGTGCAAGCTGCAATTCTGAGTGGCGAAGGGAATGAAAAAGTCCAGGACTTGCTTCTGTTAGATGTTACACCACTCAGCCTTGGTTTGGAAACTGCTGGTGGTGTAATGACGGTCTTGATCCCAAGGAATACAACAATTCCCACCAAGAAAGAACAAGTTTTCTCGACATATTCTGACAACCAGCCAGGAGTACTAATTCAGGTTTATGAAGGTGAAAGGGCTAGAACCAAGGACAACAACCTTCTTGGAAAATTTGAGCTAACGGGTATTCCACCAGCACCAAGAGGGGTTCCCCAAATCAATGTTTGTTTTGACATTGATGCAAATGGTATTCTGAATGTTTCAGCAGAGGACAAAACTGCAGGTGTGAAGAATAAGATAACAATCACCAACGACAAAGGAAGATTGAGTAAAGAAGAAATTGAAAGGATGGTTCAGGAGGCAGAGAAGTACAAGTCTGAGGATGAGGAAGTGAAGAAGAAGGTAGAAGCTAAGAATTCATTAGAGAATTATGCTTACAACATGAGAAATACAGTGAAAGATGAGAAATTCGCAGGAAAATTGAGTCCTGCAGATAAGCAGAAGATTGAGAAGGCAGTTGAAGAGACAATTGAGTGGCTTGATGGGAATCAGTTGGCAGAGGTGGATGAATTTGAGGATAAGTTGAAGGCAGTTGGAAGGTTTGTGCAACCCAATTATTGCCAAAATGTATCAGGGTGCTGGTGGGGATGTGCCAATGGATGGTGGCGCGGAGATGCCTGGTGGTGGTTTTGGCAACTCATCCTCTGATGGTTCCGGTGCCGGACCTAAGATTGAAGAAGTTGACTAAGTTTCCAGTTGTTTTTTCTTGTTTGCCTTTACTAGCGTTTGCTTGAGTGTGCCTATATGTAGGAGGTGAATAGGGACATATTTACTGTCTCATCTATGAAGACTTTCTTGATGTATTATAAGTATAAAATGTTCTGAATTTACTATGTGAGTTGCCCTTTGTGTAATGCAGTGTTTACTTGTTTGCCTGTTAGATTAGTTCTGGGTATATATAAGAAGATGCTGTTCTTGTAGAGGGACTGGGAACTGTCCTTCATCTTTTGTCATCATAGGATTGCAGTCATGATGAGTAGATTTACAAGTCAAATTGAATACCCATTGAGAGAGAACAATAACATAATTGGCGACTGACATTGGTAAAAGTCTTTCATTTTTGGTACCTAGGACCGTGGAACTTTCTATGTCTTTGCACATGAGATATCTTATGCTGCTTACAATCTAACAAGCACTCAGTCACGCGCACACCTCAGCGACATAGGTGTTGTTAGACAGCAAGAGGGAGAAGAAAGCAAACTATTACTCTGCTTTGACATTTTAACTTAGTAGATAGATTAAGAACTTCACACCAAGCAGCCCCTCAAATCTCAATTCTAGATTCAAATAAGGCAAAAGAGAATTCAAGTGTAAGTTCATCTTGCAAAACTAATTTCTTAATACAGAAACCTCACCAACAGTGATCGTAGTTTGCCTATTAAAAAACATGTGCCTGTTTGAAATGGATTAATTTAGTAACTTGTGAAGAGAAGCGTGAGGAGGAAAACATTCTAGTGCCACACATATCTCTAATTCAGAAACAGCTACTGTACTCTGGCGTGCTTGTTTCTTCTGCTGATTTCTTCATCACATTTTGCAATTCAGCTTTTCAGGTCTTTAAAAACATTAATTATAGTATCACTTGTAAGATTGGGAGAGATACCAGTGGAGGAAAGATGAAAGGAATTAGTAGTGTCACTTTCCTCAACATCAGCTACCACTGCCACTGCTACAACCAACAAATAAACAAGCAAAGCTACCACTATTCCAATTACTCTAAACTTTCTAGTACCATTTTCCTTCATAGCTTAGAGGGGGTGATTAAATGGTTTGATGTGTTTCCCAACATATAATAAGCTTTTTTGCTTGTTTGAATGCTGAATAAGAAAGTAATATAATTGAGCATGCAAGCTGTTACTGACTTTCACAGCATAGCCAAAAGCTCTCTTTAATATTCTAAACTATGGGTCTAATTGGAAACAACTCTTTGATACCTACACAATTTAACTTGCTCTACAGAAAAAGCTATGAGTCACATTTTTGGTATCTAGGAACTAACTCCACAAGGAGGGGTTCTGAATATTTGTCAATTAAAAACTTTTGTTTGTATCTTTGAAATATCGAAAATTCTTATTTATATTTTTATAGTATCAAACAGTTTTGTTTGTGTCTCAAAACAAGATTTTTATCTACTTTTTTTAGCATCGTTTATATCTTAATTTCTTTTATTAATAGCAACCTCAATTTTTTATTATTAAATTATTTAATAACAGAATAAAATGAACATAATCTACCCATATAATTACCTGACCTGAACTGATCTCAGTGCACGTTATTATCATGTTTCTAGCATATATGTTAAAGTTTAGTGTGTTACCATTCTTTTTCTCTTCACTTAAGGTGCAAAATGTGAACTGAAATGAAGATACATATAAACTATGTGATGTGTGTGTTGCATGGATGAGAGTTGATTTTGTTTATTTAGGCACTTGTTTAATTAATCTTTAGAGTATTGGCAGTCTCTTAGTTAGAATGATAACTTACTAGTTTATCAATTTAGGTAGTCGCGTAACACTTTGTCAAACTTGGCATGTTGATTACTTAGTCTAGTACCATTCCTATACAATTTATACAGACATTAATATGAAGAACATTTGTTTTGGTTACTTTAACTATCTCTTGTCTAACTTCATTAGCATGTTTACATAATTGTTTACATGGTTTATAATTTATATATAATAAGGCATCCAGACTAACTATGTAGTGAAAATGCCACAAAAGCACACCAATTTACATAAGTCTTGGCTCAGCACCACATATTCAAAGCCAGACTTTACTATTAACAAAATATATTTACATTAGTCTTGATTCAACACTACATATTCAATATCAGACCTTACTATTTATAAACAAAAGATTAGTTGCAACCAATTTTTTTTGGTGCTGTTTAGATTATCTGAAAAATTGTGGTTGTAAATCATGGTTTAAAATACTGTTTTTGTTTTGTTTTTTTGTTTTTTGTTTTTTGTTTTCTTTTATACATGTGTAAATTACCACACAAAAAAAAGACTAGTTAATATTAAAGCAACATATTTTATGAATACAATGCCCATCAATTATTAGCAAAAAAAATCCCATCATTTAGAACCATTCTTGGTTGGACCTTATTAGTATATGACCAAATTATTTTGAGCATGGAACTTCACAAATGGGCCCTAAATCATAATTTAAAGCATGCCATTAAGACGTTCATAAAGCATAATTATAGAATAAGAACTATGGAATTAATAAGTTATGAATTAGAATGGGCATGACTTTTTCCATAATTTAGGGATTATTTTGGAGTATTAATTGAATTAGAAACCTTTAATAAATTGAACAATATTGTGTACCATCGAGCAATATTTGCTTCACCCTTTACTTTTCCAGCCTTTTAATAATTAACCATATTTCAATCAAATTTTTAAAAACAATTCAAATTAACACAGTTAAGGTCACTTCCTTTCAAGGTAGAAAGTCATCTTTTACATTATTTTTTCTCTTAGTGGTGACTTTTTCCATGCATCTAAGAAAAAATCACCAAACTTTCATAAATCCTTCATGGTAATTAGAAAATAACACACAATCTTGACTTCGATCTTTAATATATTATTTCGTTCAATTACATATTATGAAATAGATTATTTATATATTTGTCCATTTTCACCCATAATTTTCAACTTATGGTGCTTGGAAAATAATATTGTTCAATTTCGTGGCCAAATTGGTAGAGGTATGTACAAAACAAAATAAATTGAAAGTAAGATTTATATAATTTTTATTTCTTTTGGATCATCCAAACGTTGATTAGGTTAGACAATATAGCCCCTAATTTTTCTAATAGATCATCATCTCTCATTTATCAACAATTTAGACCATGCTCTTAGCCGCACAAAAGAAAAAAATAAAATAGACATTAATTTAAGTGTGGGTTGGCAAAAACAGAAAATAAAAAATTCGAATTTAACTATGTCAGGGGAAATTTATCTTAGTTAGAAAAGGAGTCAATCTAATATCAATAAATTTTGGAGAAATTGAAGTGATTTAAATGCTTAACTATTTTGTTTTTGTACTTTAAGGATTTTTAGTTTTCAAATTAGTCATTCATGAAAATATTCGAAATTTATTAGTCAAGTTTCATTATTTCATTCACTGTATATGTTATCCGATAAATGACTAAAAATATTTTTAAATAAGTAAAAGAAATTAAACATGTCATCTTCCAAAAAAAAAAAAAACATAGATATTGATACAGCCATAGAAAAACTTTCGCTTATCCCATGTGTGAGGGATTTTATTAATACATAAACTAAAATAACTAAAAAACACATGCACAAAACTATGTCTATAGCTCTCCATGAATTCTTCAACTTGTTGACATCTTAGTACCGCTACCATTGAATAAAAACAGGGATGTTAATACATAAAAATAAAATTAACATTTATTTCACACAATCTTCGTTAAAAGTTAGAGTTATTTTTTTCCCCATAGCTTCATTAATTGTGCATTGCATCATAAATAAAATAGATTTAGTTGGACATAACTACCAACAATACATCATATTCAGTGATTCAGTCATGCGTATTCAGTTTCATTTTTTTAAGAGCTTTCAGTTGTTTTAATAGTTCCGAGCCAACAAATAGTTTAACATTTATAGGATCATGAAAATCTTTGTTAAAGCAGCAAAAATTTACACAATTATGAAAACTACGTTGGGTACGAGTTAAATGTCGGTATTTGTTCAATTTGATACAAACTTGATGACAATCTTTTATGCATTCAAGACTTATGATTGCAGAATATGTACTATCGGATTGAGAAATAGTAGTAATACATGTAGGGAGCTGGGGAGTGAAGCGATGATGATGAACATCATCAGCTTGGATTATTTTAGAAGCCGAAAGAATAATCAAAATAGTAGTAAGTTTGATTAATACTAGTTTTGTATTCATTTTCTTATAATGCATGTTAGGTGTTTGAAGTTTGATACAAACCCTTACTTATATACAGAAATTCGTGAGGTTGCCTTGTATATATTACATATTATTGAATATAAACTTTGTGCGATCACCAGTTCAGGATGAAAAGAAAAATTAATGAAGGGTGAAACTTAAGTATTAATTTTTATTATTAACCATAAAAAAGTTCAATATCATCATTAGCCAATAATAATATAAACTTATAAATTCTTTACCAACATGCTTTCGCCCCCTCTAAAAGAATTAGTACATTCTAAACTACATGCAAAAAAAAACAAACTTTCTTTTTTACTTTTTCTTTTCTTTTTAATCTAATTAATAGTTCAGTTATACTTTTCAAGAGGTTTTTGTGGTTTTTAAAAGTCATAGCATGCAAAAACTATTTGATTAATTTTTTTAGAAGTGCTTTTTTTTACTGTTTTTTTAAAAGTTAGTGACGTTTTTAAACACCATAGTGAATGTTTTTAAAAGTTGATTGTGACTTTTTGATAGCTACTTTTACACAGTTAAAAGTTACATTAATTTTTTAAAAGTCACATCATTATCAAATTTAGCTTAAGAAAACAATCAAATTAGCTTGTATAAATTACAGCTAGACAATAACGAAAAGTCACTCAAAATTCATAATAAATCATGCTAAAAAACTCTTGCTCGTTAATTTTCATTTAAGTTGAATTGAAATACCCCTTCAATTAGAGAAAACTCAACATATACAATTCATTGAATAAAAATATTTAAACTTTTTTCCAGAATTATGTACAAGATATGTAGTTAAGTAGGATTTATAATATTCATGTAGGTATGTGATTCACATCTATGGATATATTACATAAACTAAAATAGAACTGGAGTGTTAAGTAGGATGAGTGAATTGAAATAAGTATTTTTTTTTTTTTTACTTAACTATTATTTTAATATCTCAAGATTGACCCATTTTTAATTTAGTTGTTTAGGAATTTTTTTATCAATTTAATTTTCTAGGATTCATAATTTTTCAATCAAATTATATTATTTCATTTTCATATTATGCATAAATAAACTAATTCTACATAATTTAATAATCAAATAATCAAAAAGATTTGTAAGATATATATTTTATTATCTTTATGTTAAGTGTGGTTATTTCTTTAATTTATAATATGTAAACGGAAAAATAAAACTTGATTCAGAATAAAATTGACATATAGTTGGAAAAATAAAACTTGATTGAGAAATTTTGAATTTTTAAGGATAAAATTGGCTGAGAAAATTCTTGAAGGATAGAACTGAAAACTAATATAATCCTAAATAACCAAAACCGTATATAAGTTTTTTTTTTTTTTTTCATACAATTTCCTTTCCTTTCCTTCCATTTTTACTATTTCCACTTTCTTCCAATATTGCAAAACAAGAATAGATAAAGTTATAACCATTTCATCCTTTTTTTTCTTTATCTCCACATTTTTTTGTCCTTCAATTTCTTCACAAACCAAATTTGAAGGGGAATAGAGAGAAATGGAAGGAATCGGATCAAGAGGAAGTTAAATTGGTTCTCTTTCGCTTAGTTTCTTTAAATCTATTTGATATGATATAATTGATATTTAAGAATTGAGAAAATATGATGTTAGCACATCATCAATAAATTCATTCAATAATTCTCTCTCACCGCTCTTAAGTTATATTATTTTGACATCATTAACAAATTCTCTCGCATATCCCATAATTTAATTATGCAAAATATAAGTTTCTACTTTTTCATTCTAATTCTTATTATTTTGATCACCCTTCCTTTTTGGTACATAGATTTTTTTATTTTTTTTTTCAGTTTCTCTCTAATATTTCTCATCTTCGTAGTTTTGTTTGGTAATTTTAAAATATTTTTTAATTTATTCTCATTCTCTATACTTTTACAAACAATAATATATCCTACATGTACATGAGTAAACCTAATTTAATTTTTCTTAATTAAAAAAAAAAAAACTTAATTTCAAGAAATAAATATCAAAAAATTATTATAACTGATTTCATGACTAATTTTTGAATGATTTCTTCACTTCTTATTAAAACTGATCAATTGATAGAAAAGATATAGCAAATCTATGTTTAAAGTTAGCAATTAGTGTTGATTATAATATCAAATATTATTTTTTGCTTAAATAAACAAAGATATATGTACATCCAAAATTAAAACTAAAATCTAATAAAAAATCTATTTTTTAATATAAAATTCACAGTATCTAATATAATTATTAGAAAAATAATATTCAACCACAATGACACGTAGTAAGATAGACAGTAACATCAATAATATTTTAATAGCAAACAAATTTAATGTTCTCCCCCAAATTAATATTTTTTAATAAAATAATTAATATAAGTTAACATTGTTATTAATAATAAATCTCACACAATAAATTATAAATTTAAATAATAATAATAATTTGTGCATAGCATGAAAACTGAATAAATCTAATTATGTCATAAAAGGGATGGTAATGAATATTTTTATGCTTTACAAAAATTCTTTGAGTTATAAAATAAGTTAAAATTTTCTTCCACTTGTTTCTCATCCAATTTAGAGGGGAACAACGTTTTGCACATTTGAGGGGACAGATCAGAGGGATTACCCTTCATTCCCTTTCCCTGGGAAAAATTTCTAGCACTATTCTAGTACATAAGATATAGTATTACTGCCATTCAAATTAGGACACATGTATGAATGAGTTCACCTTATCTCATCTATATGGCAGACTCAGGTGGGTGACTAACACTGTTACTGTTACTGTTAACTCTCTCCTTTTCCCTTCCATCTCTTTTCCTTCTTACATGACTAATTAGTTACATAATCATTGGCAAAAAAAAAAAATTCCTCCAAAACCTTAGTTTCCCACTTGAATTTTGCAAAAAATTATCATAAAAATCCTAATTATTTTTTTATTTCTTTATTTCCACCATTATTTTACTTATTTGTTCACTGATGCATGCTGCCTGTTTGATATAATGTGTGAAAGAACTTTTATAGCAGCAGTTGTTTAAAAGTAGAGGTAGTATGCTATGACTGAATAAGAACAAACTGCTTTTGCTGCTACTGCTGCTGCTTTTCCCTGTAACTGTTACTATTTGTCAACGGGATAGTAAATATTCAGAAATTATAAGTCTTAAATGCATTAAAGAGTGCCGCAAAGATTGTATCAATCTCAAGAAAGACAAACGTCCTCGTCCAAGTATCAATCATTGTTTCGAGACTTGCGTAAATTTAAGTTGTTTTGGTTGAGGTTTTCATGATCTTACAAATACTAATCAAATCTTTGCTAAGGGACTACCAAAACAAAGAAATGCTCCTGAGAGCGGACCCAATCATTTGTAACTAAATATGAAGGGTACATATTTAGAACTCTGTTATATTTCAATTCAGTGCACTGAGACATATTTTTTATTTTCTTTTAATGAATGGTTGTGTGAAATAAATTTACTTCGTTTTTAACACCCTGTCATTGTTCAATGGTGCAGCATTATTACATGAGGAATGATGAGAACAATTATAAACAAGAATTCGTGGAGAATAAAGATCATCGTCCTCTTTTAAATATTTTGGTTTATGTATTAAATAATGAAGTTCCCCATTGAAACTAAGAATATGTGAAAGGTCATTTCTTTATGTAATATCAATATTTGTGTTTAGTTTTAAGTCCTAACTACATCGCGAGGGAACGAGATGAAGTAAGTGTTTTAAATTTTATACAAATATATATATGTCATTCTGAGTTTAGTTTATCTGTATGAATTTATTTTTAAACAGTGTCTTTTAATTTAATTTTTTTAGTAAGAGACGATAGTTGTTCATTACACCGTACATAAAAACATCCATAACAATTATTTAACAAAAACTTCTCAACTCAATTTAGCAATCAACAATATTACAATTGATATAGATATTATGACAAAGATACAAATAATTCATAAATAGAAAAATGACCGCACATTTATCGATATGATGAATTTGAATGAGACATCTTGGATCCAACATTTCTGTACTTCCTCAGTTATATGCCGAAGTACCCGTGCTAGACATTTCTGTGCTTAAATTAGTTCATGTCCTAAGTTGTTGATCACCATATATATATTTATATCAACAATTAATACTAATTAGAAGGCACTGAAAAAATTCAGCACCTAAATAGATGGTGTATTATTTGAAATTCTGTAACCAAAGTTATGTACAAAAATTAAACACTAACGTATTGACTGTATTGCTACAGAAATAGAAGTTACATAATTCATAGTTTTTCACCAACAAAACAATAAAAGTTAAAGTAAGTTTGATTTTGTGTTTGAAATATATGTTTGGCATTTGGAGTTGAAAATCATGTTTAACTTGTATTATAACATGTTTGGTTGAAACTGAAAATCACTTTTGGTCAAATGTCCAACACAATTTTAACCCATTTTTTAGAAATTATTCATATGTAGTTTTTCCGGAATACACTTCTAGCAAATATTTAGATATTTACATCATTCTTTAAAATATCTATATTCACTCCAATATCTCACAATAGTCTTTTAGAATTCTATTTGATAGAGTTCTCAAAAAATTAAGAGAATTCTACTTGATAGAATTCCCAAGAAATTCTGGAAGAACCAAATCCAAAATTAGGTTCCATTGGTTGACAAAAAAAAAGAAAAACAAAACTTTTTATTTTGGCATGATTTGATACAATAATTTTTTTTCTCATTATCACAAGACTAAATAAAATTAAAAAATTTATTCAAAAAAAGATAATTTTTTTTTTTGTTAATTGAACCAATTATGATTAACAATTAAGAAATTAAAGATTAACATACATTTATAATCACAACCAAATACAATTAGGGTTAGTTTGGTAAGCATGAATGATTTTTGCGGAATTGGAATGAGAATGAAATGATCGTTCCATTCTATTATTTGGTAGCGTCAGTGAGGAATAATCATTTCATTTCATTTATTTGTTTTCTATTCAGTTTTTAGACATGAAGTAATATAAAATTTATGCTAACAAGACAAAGATATCTCTCAATAGATAAAGTAATAAAAATGTAACATAATTTATGAAATATTTTTTTTATTTAATTTTTTTATTATATATATATTTTTATTATTATTACTTATATTTATTTTATTAAATCTTATTTCTTAGTTCTAATTTTTATTATTTATTAATATTAATATTTTAGTTTAAAATTACTTAACTAATTTATTTATTTAATAATTAATTAATTATTTATAATTATACTATTTACTATAATATGAATGGTATTTTTGTCATTTGACTAAAACGAATTTTTATTTTATTTTATATTATTTAATGTGATATAAAATGGTATTTTTGTTATTTGACTAAATTAAATATATTTATTATTTAATCTATAATATTTATAATATTTTTTTTAATATTCAATTTTTTAATATTTATTTTATGTGAATAGATTTTTTTATTTATTTAACTGAGCTAAACCGATTCCATAGAAGTAGGAATTAGCAATCCCACCACCGAGAGGATTTGAGGATTCCATTTCTATGGAATAAAATGGCTAGAATGGAATGAGTATTCCGAGATTAAAAACGTACCAAACGAAAAAATGTTCATTCTATGGAATATAATGGTCATTCCTGCATATCAAACTAACCCTTAAAGTTATGATTTCTCTTCTTAATAGATCTTTCATGATATTATATTTATGTATTGCTTAAGCCTCACATCTTAACTGATCTATACTAATTAATCACACCCTAATAGAAAAACAAATGTAGACTGTCCAATGGATAACATAGACATGGCACAGATTTAAAACCACCTCAATGCCAGAGGAACTATAAAGAATGAGTTTTGTCAGGGAAACACCTTAGTCGCACTTGTACCCAATATAGTTACACAAATTTTTCAATCAAATGCTGAACTGAAAAAATAAAAATAAAACTTTTGTCTATTGTTGGTATAACAAAAAAAAATTTCTCAATTCATAAATAAAGATAGAAACTTTGTAGAGCATAACCATATATATCATTGATGCCTTAGAGAGAATATTGATCCCAAACAAGCAAAGGGAAAAATATTCAACCAATTTTGAGGGCTTTTGTGCATCCGGTTGAGGATGAGTATTTTTGTGTGTATCTTTCATGGTTTGAGGACTCTCAGGATAAAGTAAACCATATTGTTGTTGGTCGAAGCAACACTCATTCACACAATCCTCAAAACAATATAGAGCATAATGAGCACCATATTTCCTTTATGCATGTTTAGGGTTTTTGATGCAGTCTTTGCGACATTTCTTAATGCATTTGATTTTGGAATATTTACCATCAGGTTGAGGTAGATGAGCAGTAATACTACTAATTGGGTTGAGAGGATGATCATCATCAGCTTGCACTATAATACTAAAATACACTGAAAAGACTTGTAGTTGTCAAAACTATATATCATTTTGATTGCTACAAATCTCGTACCTATTTTTTCATCCATATTTGGACTAATTTTCCGTTTAGTTCGATTCTAATAATAATGTTTAGAATATGAAATTATATTGGGATACAACTTAATTAAGCCTAGCTAGCTAGATTTATATATAGAGTTTGTATATGAAAAATAATCCATAAAATAATGGACTATAAAAGTTGTCAAGTATATAGCTTTTATGCTTCAACTTCATAAATGAAAATTTAATTGCGATTAAAAGTCAATGATAGATTAGGAGCTACTTAAAGTTTTTTTGCATGACATAGGGTGAATAGTGATTGACTTTTTGCTCTTATATCTAAGTTAATTAAGATAATATTGAAGAGTTTATAATGCACTAATCCTTTTAGCGAGAGGCAAAGTGATCATGTTTTCGTAATTTCTTTTTGTTTTATTAGCAATTGGCTGATAATTGTGTTGAACCTACAATTAGGGGGACTATTCAAATATAGTCATAATTAATTTGTTGGAAATAAAATTAATCATTTATATTATATAGTTACAATAGCTAAAACCTTTTGGGTAATTAATATTCTGAGGATTTATAAGGACCACATTTACTAATTATGAAATGTTAATTATTTAAGAATTTTTTAACTTTGTTTCTTATGAACTAAATTTTTTAAAGAGAGTTTTATTCTTGTCCTTAATAAGTTACGATTATTATCTTGAAAAATTTTGAACACATGAACCAGATAAATAGAGTATAACTTATTGGTTACTAGGCCAATCATTTATATAGTAGAAATTCAATTGGAATAATTTTATAATTTTAAAAATTTAATTGTAAAAAAATAAAGAACATAAAGACCAAATTGAAATCCGAATTAACTTACAGGACCAAAGGTGTGATTTAGCTAAAAACAGTAGCACTTGTTTCTTTTTCGTCTCAAATTTTAAAAGACTCGGCACATGCATTGCACGTGAATGCTATTGGTTTACCTTCAGTCTGAAAGACTGAAACTGCCCTGCAGCTGAAAAGGGTACCATTTTTAGTTACCACGGATTGATCGCTCCCTCTGCCCCTCTCTCTCTATTTCTCTCAGTTGAATCCAGCGTACGGACGCTAAACCTGGTTTGTAAATGCTCCACATGCCCTAGAAATCTTTATTTTCTTGATCTTATTTTGAGTAATTGATTTTCAATATTTGCTTTCTGCTTTATTTGATCCTTGTGGTAGCTGACGCAGTGTAGGAAAGAATGTTCATTTTTTGTAATGCAGATATAAATTAGTAATGGAATTTGATAAGTGAAGTACCTAATGATGGATATTGAAGTTAGGATCTCTTTGTGGACATAATATTATTTTCAAGAACTTGATATAGTCCAAGATAGTGTAAGTAAGATATTCTACACAACTTCACATATGCTTATACTTTCACATTCACAGTTCTAATTGATGTTGCTAGCTTAATTATTGGCATGGACAAGTGTGTGCATGTTGTTTTTGTATATAGATGATTTAATTATGTTTACATCATTACATGTATTAATTAGTGATTTTGATTTATGGGTTGGGTATTGTTTAGTTCGAGATGGGGGTATACCTCAGCACCCCTAAAACTGAAAAGGCCTCTGAAGATGGTGAGAATAATAGGCTTCGCTTTGGTTTGTCCTCTATGCAGGGATGGCGTGCTACCATGGAAGATGCCGTGAGTACCCTGTATATCCAAGCTATAACAATTATCTTTCTGTATGGCCATATTTTGTTTTCATGTTAACATATGCATTTGGAATTGACGTATAATCAGCGTGAAAACTGTTTCCTTAGATAGCTTATACTCCTTCATATTTATTTTTCAATCAAAAAGTAATTAAGCTTAGCACACTGCCAAGGAAGGATACTCATGTAGGTTATTGATTTAATATATTGTAGATTTATTCTCTGGTCAACTGTCATTCATCATAATTGACATTAACATGATTTCTTCAGTTTTATGAAACATTGTTGGAGAAGCTTGATTGACAAATGTAAGTAATTGGGCATTGACTGCTCTATGTATCGGCCAACTTAACAATGGTGTCACTACAAAATTATTAGCTACTTTGGAGTTTGATCCAATAGATTTTATGGAACTCTTTATAATTGTGAGTCTTTTAGATTTAGTGGTATCCAATCAGATCTTTCATGGCAGCATTTAAAGGCGCTTTTGAAATGAGTTTGATTTAATTGATCACTAACTGCAATGAAGTATTATAATTTATTTTAACTCTCCAAGCAATCCGTGTTTGCTAATTTTAGTGATTGGCTGGAAAGTTTTGACAAAAATGCTATAAAAGCAACTCTTATTCTTGAGTCAAACTGTATGAATTAATGTTTTGCGTTGTCACTCCTTTATGATGAAGTTAGGAAAGGTAATACACATTGTTGGATACCAACATAACAATATTTAGTAAACTGCTGCCACAACAATGGGACTGGGTAACTTAATAGTAAATTCATTTTAAAATTCGCAAATTTGCTACCCTCTGCCCCAGGACTGCTACAGTTATGCTGTTACTCCTTTTCTTGGAAGTATCCTTACTACGCAAGATAACTAGTACCATTTGGTTGTTTTAGTAGCTTATTGATGTATTTTGATCTACTTAGAGTACACACTAATCATATCTTTTTTTTACCAGCATGCAGCTTACCCAGATTTGGATGATTCTACATCTTTTTTCGGTGTTTATGATGGACATGGAGGCCAGTATTTACTCTGTAGCTCTCTGATATTGTTATTTTTTTATTTTTCTTTCTTTCTAATTTCCATCAGATTCTTCTTTATAGTTCAGTTGGTTTTATAGTTTCCTGTTCATTTCAGATACTATTGTTATTCTTTCTTTTATCTTTGTTTCTAAACGGCATGAGATACTTTTACATTATATAGATAGTTACGAAATCCTTTATGTAAATTGGACCATTTTCTTACTATGATTGGTCTTACCACATAATGCTGCTAGCTTGTGTCTTAGGTTTCTATGCCTTATTTACCTCCTCGTCCTCTGTGGACTTTACATTAGTTTATTTATGTGTCATTGAATGATAATTTGGACAACGGGAATATGCTGGGAGAGTTATTGTTTCCACGGTGAGTAGAAAACCATCCGCGTACAAAGATCTCCACGGCACCTCTTATAGTTCCAAACCTTTAGAAATAATAATTTTCCTTTGGATTGTCATGAGATATGGTCTAGTACTCGTGATATAACGTGTAGTAAATTTCCAATTAAAAGAACTACCTGATTTAGAGAGTGCTGTTATTTTGAAATATCTGGTCTCTTGTACCCCAAAACCATGTACTTACTTGTAAACAGGATCTATATGGTCGTACATTGTCATAAATAGCATAACATATCAGGAGCATCATATGTCAGACTAGAGCTAGGGCAAGGATGCCTTATCAAGCAAATTAACTGGGTTCCTGGAAGATTGTTAGGTTCTCAAATTCTTAATTGTTATATGTGTTATTTAAACCCCAAAGCTAATTAGTATAGACTAAATTTGATCAAATACTTAGGGTGTATTTGTCATTAAATAGGGAATGTACATAGGTGAGTTGCTAGTCATATCTGGTAGTCTGTTATCCTTAGTGAAGTCTGACTTGTTTCTGCAGGTAAAGCAGTTTCTAAATTCTGTGCCAAGTATCTTCACCAACAGGTGTTCAAGCATGATGCTTATGTTGCTGGAGACTTAAGCACATCCGTACAGAAAGCTTTTCTCAGGTTACTTTCCCTTCTTTAGTTATCCGACTTAATATACAAAATATATTGTTCTTGAATCTTAATAGGAGAAGATTTCTATACCAGTGATCCCTTTGGGGAGGGGGCTGTATATAGTTTAGAAGGAAATGTTGTTTCTCATTATCCTCATTGTCTTGTTTATTCTTATCCAACTGATGCAGAATGGATGAGATGATGCGTGGGCAAAGAGGGTGGAGAGAATTAGCAATACTGGGAGACAAAATAGAAAAGTTCTCTGGTATGATAGAAGGGTTCATTTGGTCTCCGAAGAATGATGAAGTCAATCATCATGTTGATGATTGGCCTTCTGAGGAGGTAATGGATAACAGTGGGGGTACTCTATTGCATGCATGACAACTGCTTGTCTTTGCTCTCTTATCTTTATTTATTGTTCCTGTATGTCAGAAATGTTTGATGTGGATAGTTCCAATTGAATTTCAGGTTGTAAGGTTGCTATTTTGGAAACCTCTATCATGGATTTACCAATGTAAACCCCTAGTGTCTTTCATATTTTACACTCAGGCTCAACCACATTTACCCATGGAATTCTGCATTATATTCAATTTCCTAAAGAGTTATCTTGGAAATTGTTTTAGATCTCATTTCATCACCGGTCTCGATATTTCTAAGACTAAGGATTAAATATTAATCATATTGGTCTTCATAATAATAAACTTTTTCCAAACAGCTTGATGAACTTTGTCTTAGCAAACAACACTAGTTTTAAGTCCTCCTGGTTGGGTTTGCATTGTTCTACAAGGGAATCGAACCTGAGATCTCTATGCCAATCACCAGCCCCCTTACGACCTGAGCTAGGTCCAGGTAGCTTGGGCTTGCAATTGCATTGTTGATCTTTTCACTTGTATAGAAGAACATTTATCACAAGTTTCAACTGTAAAACCTTATTTTCTTTAAATGAAGATAATTGTGCAATATTTTTTCTAATTATGCTATTGCCAAATGGAAAAGGCTTTGGGAAGTTGAAGACTGAATTTATTTTAAAGAGGTTTCTGGTTTTACTACCTTATAGGCATACTTGTTCACACATGAACACTTAGATATATGCATAAACAGGCGTTTTTATCTGTTTTTTAAAATCAACTCTCAGAAGCTGTAAAATCCTTATGAAAATATGAAATCTAACTTAGGTTGAAAAGTTGTGCGTTAATGAGACGTTACATGTTTGCGGTGCTTGACTATCCACTAATATTCTTTTTACATCATTTTGATATGGCGATTAGGTCATTTTTAGATGTTTCAGGTAGCTTGTGCAATTAAAATTTTGTTTTGAAATGAGGAAGTTTATGCTGCAAACTAGGGTCCTCATTCTGATTTCAGTGGACTGAATGCTGGAAGCACAGCTTGTGTAGCAATCATTCAAAACAACCAACTTGTTGTTGCAAATGCTGGTGATTCTCGATGTGTATTATCAAGAAAGGGACAGGTATTTCCTTTATGGTAGTTTTAGCATATGTTCCTCATGGTTGTGCATTAAGATTGTTTACCTGGCTGCTTTTTGCATTTCTCCACTTCATGATGTGCATATCAATTGGTGTACTATTTTCTAATTAATGTATCATGTCGTTGAGGCTCAGACACAAATCCCCATGCCTTGGGAAGAGCAAATGGTGAGTATCAGTATTAGTTAAAATATAGGAACTGCTAGACTCTGCTCTTGGGGCACTTTATTAGTTGCTATTTCTAGGGGTTTTTTTTTTCTTTTTCAGTTAATGCATGAGTTGTCTAAAATTTCACTAATAATAATTAGTAATTTAATCTTGCATAGCTATAAACACTTACTACCGCAGCAATGCATCTTATCTTTTGTCCTAAGGTGTCTCATAAGCTGGACCTTAGTGTATATGGTTAAAAAAAGGTACCTGATTACTTTTATATGTAATCATCAAGCAGAGAAATATGAATGATTGAGTTGCATATTTACAGGTAAGACCATGTTGAACATAAATTTCAACGTGACTGGTTTATTGCTCATGGTATTATGGAATTTTTCAGGAATTACATGATTAGCACTTTAAGATCATAACATTCGGTGATCTTGACACGTAGATACATCTCAACTCTGTCCCTGCTATTGCCCTCAATGTTTGTGATTCACTTGTCCTTGTTTCAGAACTCAGAAGTCATTATTCTATTGGTTTCTCCATTTGTTGGCCCCTTACAAAATGTCATAGATAGTTTTCCACAAGATTTGTATGTTCTGTTTTATTTGCAGGCATATAATATGTCTAAAGATCACAAGCCTGATCTAGAGATTGAGAAGGACAGAATTCTGAAAGCTGGTGGTTTTATCCAAGTTGGACGAGTGAATGGAAGTTTAAACTTGGCAAGAGCTATTGATATGTAAAGTTCTCTTGTTTTTTAATAACAAAAGGAAAACTTTATTCAGAGAAGAGAAACACGAGTACAAGGTGGAAAATTTTGCTAGTTTTCTTAATTAAAATAAAGGAAATTCTTGCTCTCCCTCTCTCTCTTTCACACACACACACACTCAATTTCTGTCTACTAAGATATTTTTTCTTTTATTTAAATTGTTTTTGTTTATGACTGTGCTTATTATAGGAGATATGGAATTCAAGCAGAACAAATCTCTGCCTGCTGAAAAGCAGATCGTAACTGCTTATCCAGACATAACTTCTGTATGTGGCATCTGTGCCCATCCTCGATAACATATCACTTTATATTCCTTTCTTATTAGTAGCATTATTTAAGGTCTAGGATAAGAGTTTTCTCATATTGTAGTTGTTATATTACAAAGATAGGTTGTACTTTTATTTTGGAAGAACTTTTTCTATAAAACGAAAAAAACACCTTTATTTGGAAGAAAATCTGATATTTGATGTAATGTGAATCCCTGTAACTAAGATATGGTAGATAGCTTTGTTGCCACCAAAGAACAGGGTAACTTCTATCAGATAATAACGAGTTTTTCTTTTTCTTTTTTTGCTGTAATTTATTCCTTTTAAATCTTCCTTGTAATAGGTTGAGCTTCGTGATGATGATGAGTTTCTCGTAATAGCCTGTGATGGGATTTGGTAAGTTAATTGGTTCACGTGACATATTACAAAAGAGAAGTTGATACTCCCTCTGTTCCCTGGTGTTTGTCACTTTGAGACTGAGTGAACAGAGTGTAAAGTATGTTAGTTTTTTCTCTATTGTTGTTCTCAAAGAAAAAACTGTTTTCAAAGTAAGGTGTGGTAAAGTAAGTAATTTCACTCTTAATTTTGCAAGGGATGCTTTTTGGGGCAAAAGAAAAAGAATAAAAAAAAGGAATTATAAATTTGAGATGGAGGGACTGGGGGGTACTAAGGGAAACTCGTTTAGCTATTCTTCGTAATGTCCTATGGAGATCTCACTGATTAGAATGCAAGCAAGTTGTCATTGGTAAAACTTAAAAGAAAAAGGGAAATCCTCTTATTCTTTTGAAGTTTGATTTACATTCCTTATGTCTCCATTCCAAGTTACAGTATGCTGATTTTGATGTAATGTATGTAACTATCCCCGTACATTCCTTATGTCTCCATTCCAAGTTACAGTATGCTGATTTTGATGTAATGTATGTAACTATCCCCGAATCTATTTTAATCCAAACATGATTGGATACATTCATGTGATGGACTGCATATCTTATGGTATATTTTTCATTTGACATTGATGTGGTATAGCCATGATTTTCCCTACGATACATGAAATATTGTGAGGAATGTTTGTATAATTTAGCTATTTAGTTTCTCAGTATTTACAGAGCTTTCAAACATTTACTACTGTAGATGTTTTATGTAGCATTTGCATCTACTAAAAACTTTCTAATCCCCTCCCTCTCCCCTTGTATGCAGGGATTGCATGTCAAGCCAAGAGCTAAGTGGACTTTTTACAAGAACAGTTAAAAATGGTGACTTTTCTTTTAACCAGCTTGTCTTTTATTACCAATTGAAAGCAGTAAATTGGGACATACTTAGATTATTGTATGTTAAAAGGTTTGGAATTTACACTTACATTGCAAATATGCAGGAAAATAAACTCTCGGTGGTTTGCGAGAAAGTATTTGATAGGTGCTTGGCACCCACAACTGGCGGCGAGGGATGCGACAACATGACCATGATCTTGGTTCAGTTCAAAAAACCTTTTTGTTTAGGCAACTCTGTTGGTGAGCAGCCAGTGTCATCTGACCAACCATCCAAGACCGATAAAACTTAAGCATGAACAGAATCGAAATAACATCAGCATTTAAACCTGTCCAATGACCACTTTTTTACCACAATCTGAATTGTTGATGAGCACATGAATGATGGATACTAATTCACATCAAGGTTTTTGAAAGTTGGTTCTCGTGCTATGATTGTAAATGTTCGAAGATGTTGCTGGTATTTTCAATATTTGAATTTTGTACAGGAGTTTGATTTCTTGAAAATGAAATTTGTTCGATAGGAGTGATGGTTTGAGAGATTCATTGATTTTAAGATCACCTTTCAAGAGCATTGTTCACTGAGGTTATAATATATGACGCTTGATGTTTATAAATGTTTTTTCAATTGTTTTGGAATGATCAGCATTGAGCCAAACTCGAATTTGGGAGGGCACAACTTAAACAACTAGATAAAATAGTAAACTCTTGAAAGGAATTTAAAAGAGACTACTGATATTTAGTTGGTCATATGATATTTTCCCCGGTCCAGTCTAAATAAAAACAAAATACCAGATACTTCAGAGAAAGAAATACTAAAACAAAATTTGTGAAAGATAATAAAGAAAATTGAAAAAAAAATTAAAGGATAAAAGAATTAAATTTCAAATACCAGGAATATACCCAAAATAAATCAAAAGAACAGTCTGCAAAATCCAACTAAGACCAATTAAACATAAACAAACATAATAAGATAAGCATAAAAGGTTCTCTCTGTCTCTCTCCTCTTTCTGTGTGTTGTCTGACTCTTACTCCAATCCTCAAAGGACGATGATACACGTCATCCGCAGCCCTGACCCTAAGGATAAGGACCCTCTATCCCACCTCATGTGGTCCTTCTTCCCCTCATTCTTTTTCTCCATCTTAAAATTATAAATTGCTATCCATCTTTGAAATCTTCCTCTATCCATTAATTTATTCCGGAGTGATATTCAATTTCAAACCATTATTTCGTTTCTATGAAAACCCATTATTTATGCTTCAAACCCTGAAACCCTCATCAAATCAACTTGCCGTTTCCATTGATACACACAATTTTTTCATAAAAAAGATCAAAATTTTTGATTATTTATAGCCTACGTTCCTTCTGTTGGGTATTTGCGGATTGTGTTTTGATATTTGAGATTTCTGGAGATTTGGAGATTACAATGGCCACAGCTGCTGCGGTTATTGGCGGAGGTCGGTCTTCTTCTTCTTCCTGGATGCAGTTCAAGGATAGACAATGGAAGAAGAAGATGGTGAACAGAGTTAAGATTTGCTGTGCTGCTTCTTCTGTGATGGATCCTTATAAAACCTTAAGAATCCAACCTTATGCCTCTGAATCCGAGGTGAAGAAGGCTTTCAGACAGCTTGCTTTGCAGGTTTGATATTTACTCTTTTTTCTTTCTTTTTGTCCCTCTTTTGGGTGTAATGCTTTGTGGAAAAAAATAGGAGCTTTATTAGTTTATATCTGTTTTGATTTGCCATATTTTCATTCGATTTCCTGGTTAGATTTTGAGTTTAAGATTTAAAATTTGTCACCTTATAAGGTGAAGATAACTGTTTCATAATGTTTATATCTTATATTTCTTGGTTTTGGTTCGGATTGTTTCTAAAAATCTCATTTTTGTTTGGTTAAAAATCTGGTTTTGTGTGAGATTTGTTTGAAATATTCTTATTTGGGATTTTTTTTGTTGTTTTTCAGTACCATCCAGATGTATGCAGAGGAAGCAATTGTGGGGTGCAATTTCACCAAATCAATGAAGCTTATGATGTGAGTTATCAATCAAACCCTTGTTTGAAATTCATTTCTTCTGTAATTAAATAAACTTACTACAGAAAATTATTATAAAACAAGACAACTTTTGTGTTTTGGCTGTATTGCTATCGCAATCAACATGGTTATTCCACATAATACTTCCTTTCTGGTAACTTAAGTTTGGTTGGCTCTTCACAGTGTTATACGAAACAAGGATGAAGTCAGCCACTTGATGAGTTGGGTTTAATAGATTTGTTGACATTTTACGAAAATTAATATAAATTTTGTCGCAACAAATATATTTAGAAAATGCTGAGCTTCACGGTCATGAAAGAACATGATCTGTTGAAACAACTGAAGACCTTATTTGATGAAGGTGTCAGCAAATTAGTTTCCTGCATTTTAGTAATAAAAATTGAAGTAGAAAGAGGAAGTTGTTTTTGGTTTATAAGCAATGACTTTCAATATTTTATTATTATTTCAATTGGACTGATGCATGATTGAACAATGCAGATAGCTATGGCCAATTTGAGAGGAGAATCAGAGGCAGTAGACATGTATCAGTATGAGGCATATGAAGAAGGTATGGATGAGCCAATGAGAGGAATGAATGACCCTGATTGGGACATGTGGGAAGAGTGGATGGGATGGGAAGGAGCAGGAATCCGTGACTACTCATCTCATATTAATCCTTACATTTGAAACAAAAATCATATAATTAGTCATAATCATGTAGACATGTAGTTGTTGGACCCACTTATCTCAACCAAAAAATGGTTGCGTTCTTTGTATATAGTGAAAGTGGGTGTATAATGTCATTGTCTTATGTCCATAATTGATGTTAAGGCACTGACTGTTTATATATACTAATGAATAAGTTTCCATAAGGCTTATGAGATGTGGTCTATTGTGTTCAACTTTTCTATTCTTTTTCTTTCAAGCCAACACTGTTAGCTTTAGTTGAAGATGAACTGTAAAAAACCATTTACATGAAGGGTGATTTCAGAAAATCTGAGCTGGGAAGTTGTTGTCTCAGGGTCATGGGCATGAAGTATACTGAGGCTGATGATGCCCACGTACCCCAAAAAAGCTAGCAGAGTAGTTAGCTGAGCTCAGTCTGTTTTCCATTCCTGTTATTTAGATCAATGAGGTTATTTGAGCTCCTGCTAGGCTGATCAGTTGGTTTAAGGTGCTCAGGCCTAAACCTGAGATTTGTGTTAAGGCTCTTCTAATCTGGGCTGAGCAGGCTGAGCTCAAGTTTGCATCTGTAGACGAAGTTCCTTTGTCTTTTCCTCCCCCCCCTAAACATAAAACTGAAAAGCAGTGAACAAGAGAAATCCAAATGACGCCTAAAGGCAGCCAAGAAGCTACGAGGAAGCTCTCAGCCAAAAATACCGACCATAAAGTTAAAAACTTAAGGAAGCTCTCAGCCAAAAATTCCGACCAAGAAGCAAAAAAACAACTTGAAGATCTCTACCATAAAGAGCCAAAAATAACGACAATTAAAAATAAAAACACAGCTCAAATGCATTCTCCTTAAATTAAAAAAAAAAATTTAAAAACTTGAGGAAGAGCCAAAAATAACAGACTCTAAAGTAAAAAGCAATTAAAAAAAGAAAAAAAGATTGTTCTCAACTTAATTAAGTTTAATTTAATATTAACTAAATTAAAGAATTTACAAAAAATAAAATAAAATTATTCTCACGACTCCTCAAAAATATAAAATTAATAAGTAAAATTAATTATACCATTGAAAACTAACAATATAACAGTGAAAGAATTTGCAAAAAGAAAATGTTCTACTAGATGTACATGTGAATGTAAGAAGAATACGATTAATTTACTAGATCTTATAATTAACTAGTTTCATGAATAAAATTTTATTACAATTCATTTCAATCATATTATTGGAAGGTAATTACAGTTAAGAAATGGTGATTTGAATTTGATGAACAATAAAAGGAAAATATGTGTAATTTATATTTAAATTAAAAATAATAAGTAAGATTATTTTATTTTATTTATTTTTAGTTTATTTCTACTATTAATGTGATTTTTTTAATTTTTTTTTGGTAGTGCAATTTTTACCAACAAGTATTTTTACTGTTTTTCGGGTACAGACTACAGACAATACAGTTTTTTTTTTTTTTGCTGGAATAAGTAATAAATTCTTTTATTTTCTTATGATTTATTAACCATTAATTTTATTTTTTTCAGAATAATAAAATGAAACAAACTTTTTTTTCACTCACGCGAAAAAACTAATCATTTGCACATAATTCAAAATTATATTTGATATTTATAATTTCAGATTGGAGCAGCTGAGTTTCATGGTGCCCAGACCTCCATAATCAGAAGGTAAGGACTGCAGAACTGGAATGGTTACCGAAACTGTCTGGGCAATCTCTCTCTGGTACTTACATATATATTCTAAATCTAGGGTTTTCTTCGTCTTCTTCTTCTGGCTCTGGTGCACTTTAATTTAGTTATAATTGTTCTTCTTTTTTCATATTTTGGCTGCAGTTATTTGCGTAATCGGAGGAACCCATATCGACCATCATTCAGATTCCTCAAAATTGACACTGTTGGAGAGCGACCTGAATTGCCTTGTTGAGGTATGTATATTAATTAATCATTTTATGTTTATGTACCTTTGTGTGTACCTTCAGTACTAGAATAGATGCACAGCTTAAGTTTACACTGAAATTCGCTTAGGATTATTTTGGACATCTTTGCTTTTAGTTGTTGTAAAATAACCGACAGAGGAATATATGACAACTTTGAGAAGTCAAAGAGAGACTTATTTTTGTTGTATGGATATAATAAAACGAAAATTTTGAATCTTTATTTTTGCATTTCTCCTACTGTTCGTATATTGAGTTGCCTGAAAGACCTATATCAGTTGCCCTATATCATCAACTGAGTAGAGTATCTGTGTTTATTCAACAAGCAGACATCATTTTGTCTTGTTGGATTATTGGATAACAACATGACAATAATTTCTGACGGCATCTTGTTCTTGGATGGTTGTTTCTCAACTTTTGATAACAATTTGCAGCCTTACTTCCTTTTTTGTATAAATAGACATTGATAACTTGTTCAGTCCTAATAATTAAAAATGTTAGATCTTTGGTTATGTAATCAATAATCATTTTGTCTTAAGGTGGCTTATGCTTCCATCTTTATCTTATTTTTCAGCATTTACTGATCCTTGTTAATGGCGGACCTGAAAGAGCGGCTACTCCCACCAAAACCCGCATCTGCTATTAATCTTAGGGAAACATCCAATCGACCATCAGCGTCTGGAAGACAACCTTTCCAAGGTATGGATGTCCTTGGGCTGAAGAAACGAGGTCAAGGCCTTCGATCATGGATTCGGGTCGATACATATGGAAATTCACAGGTCATTGAGGTAGACAAGTTCACTATGATG
Organism: Quillaja saponaria; assembly: GCA_029379385.1. Lineage (NCBI taxonomy): Eukaryota > Viridiplantae > Streptophyta > Magnoliopsida > Fabales > Quillajaceae > Quillaja > Quillaja saponaria. Next base: position 22,401,086 of record CM055611.1, read on the forward strand.
CGACGCTGTGATCTACCTGCGCGTGATTTACGCCTACTTGATCCTCTGTTTGTCTACCCTTCAACAATACTAGGAAGAGAGAAGGCTATTGTAGTAAATTTAGAACAGATACGGTGTATTATCACAGCAGATGAGGTTCTTCTCTTAAATTCCCTAGATAGCTATGTGTTGCACTATGTGATGGAGCTACAACGGCGACTAACAACAACTGGAGCTGGTGAGGATTGGCAACCTGATGGTCCTGACATGAGCCGGAGGAGAGGAAGTAGGAATTTTGATAATGTTTTTGGGAGTACATCTCCTGATTATTTGCCCTTTGAGTTTAGGGCTCTTGAAGTAGCTCTGGAGGCAGCATGCACATTTCTTGATTCTCAGGTGTGTAGAAGTGCAATATTGGACTGATATAGTTTGCCAGTTTCTTCCTTGCTTATGTTCTGGAATCCTAAGAAGTGTTAAAATTCTCTTTTAAAATGACACACTACCCACCCCCGCCGCCCCCCCCCCCCCCCCCCGCTTCTAAAATAGTCAGTTTAATGATTTTTTCACGTAACAATTAGAACTGGCAAAGATTACATGAATCACACCATTTACGGATCTACATGTTCAGAACTTCAGATTACATGAAGTTGGTGCATATTGGTCAGTAATTTGATAGCACATGTGGGACTTATTGGAAATTCTTTTTTACTAAATTTTCATGATCCTATAGTATTCTCAGAGTAGACAGATAAATATGATTAACACACTTGCATCATCTTCTCGGCTGAAAGATATGTCACTCAGTTGCAGTTATTTGCCCAATAATTGGGCGTTCTATGCTTAAAAGAACTGTATGCACATATGCAAAATTCTGTTACTTTGACTCAAAATAGGACTATAGAGGCCATATCTTAGAAAAAAGATGGTTCTTCTTTCGTATTCTTGTTATTCTAAAGGAGATTGTTCAAGGGAGTTAGTAACTCATTCAATTCTGGAAACTTTCCAAAAGGCAGCAGAGTTAGAAATTGAAGCTTACCCATTACTAGATGAACTTACATCAAAGATCAGTACATTAAATTTGGAGCGTGTGCGTCGATTGAAAAGTAGACTTGTGGCCTTGACTAGGAGAGTTCAGAAGGTAATTTTCATTTACATCTTACATCCTAGTTGTACTTTATGCTTGCAAATGATAGGAACCTCTTTCCTTTGGTTGAATCAGTCTTCTTTTTATTTTGCCTCCATTGGATGCATATGTAAAGGTTAGGGATGAAATAGAGCAGCTTATGGATGATGACGATGATATGGCTGAAATGTATCTCACTGAGAAGAAAAGAAGAATGGAATCATCGTTCTATGGGGATCAGTCTTTGATAGGATACAGATCAACTGATGGTGCATCTGTTTCTGCTCCAGTTTCGCCTGTTTCATCACCTCCTGATGCACGAAAGCTTGAAAAAAGTTTGAGCATTGCAAGGAGCCGACATGAGAGCATGAGAAGTTCAGAGAGTGCTACAGAAAGTATAGAAGAGCTTGAGATGTTGCTAGAAGCATACTTTGTTGTGATTGATAGCACCCTTAACAAGTTGACATCGGTACACACAGAACTTGTATATAATGTTGCTTTGCTTTTCAGCTTCATTTGACAGTTAACCAGTGTTTCTCTTGTTGCAGTTGAAGGAGTACATTGATGACACGGAAGATTTCATCAACATTCAGCTGGTAGGTCTTCTTCTCTCCCCTCCCCCATCCACTCCCTCGCTAATATTGAGTTATCCTTGCTAAACTTGGTTAGTCAGCTTGTGTCAACTAATCTGAACACATCAGTGATAACTGATAACTCATTCCAAATTTCAATTGAACATTGGCTGACCATGTGGCATGACTGAGAGATTGATTTAACATCAAAATCATATGATGTTAGACTATAAGTGTTACCTCAATATCTCATTGTGTTGTACATATTGTGGAACATATCCTGATTCAGAGAAAACTGATTCAAAATTTATTGATTGCAGGATAATGTCCGTAACCAGCTTATCCAATTTGAGCTGTTACTCACAACCGCAACTTTTGTAGTTGCCATATTTGGCGTTGTAGCAGGGATCTTTGGCATGAACTTCGAAATATCTTTCTTTGAGAACCCTAAGGCATTCCCGTGGGTTCTTATAATTACAGGGATGACTGGAGTCTTCATTTTCTGCGCATTTGTTTGGTTCTTCAAGAGCAGAAGACTCATGCCGCTATAGTATAGTAAACTTCAGCCATACGGATCAAGGAAAATATCGATGATAATTATTGTTTTACATTTGGTATTTTGTAGTTGGAATTGAGATAGATATAGAAAAAGAAAATTAGGCTCTTTTTTAAGCAATTCTTTAAATGCAGATTTTGAATCAATTGTAAGAAACCTCATACAGTTTCTCATGTTACTCTCTGTATATTGTCAAAATGAGTAGTTAATTGGCAAATAAACTAAGTGACTTTTCAGGAGTCAACACTATCTGGCCTTCATCTAAATTTTCTTTTTCCTTCTATACTTTTGTTTTGGGGTGTGGGGTAAATAGACCTAGTTTCAATGTTGGCTCTCTAAAATATAAAAATGTTTTAATTAGGTGCCTCTAAATTCAGTTTGAACAATGTTGCCCTCATTTTTTCCAATTAGAATTAGACAATGCTGTCCCCTATTCGGGAAGAGGAAACTTTAGAGACATAGTTTAGAGGAAAGCAATGGCAGCAAAAAGAGCAGTCTAATAACTCTATTTAGGAGATATTACAATTAGAGGAACTTTAGCCGAGTCACTTGCACTATGAAAAGAACCTTCCGTAATAAGACTCTTGATGAATTCTCATTGTTTCTGTTCTGAAAAGCAGGGGATTGGATATGCAATTATATTTAACAAGACAAGAAACAAAAGCTGACCAGCAATTGGTCTTCCCTGAGGAATGCTTATGGATATATAAATACCACTCTTCTGCATATAAGATAATGGACAAAAAATTGTCAGAAAGTTTTAACACTTTCCCAATATCAAGTGCTCCACGAAAACCACGCTATCAAAAGAAGGCTTCTCAAATATCACTTAGCAGGTGATGAACTTGATGATAGTCTTTGACTACGTGCTTTATCAGCCTTCTCCAAGTAATCTTGATGAGACTGTTGTTTTGATCCTACATGAGGACAGAAGTTTGTCAGGTTCAACTAAATAAAGCAACAGATTTGCATAACGAAATTAGACATATATGGGAGAACAGGGCACAAAATTTCACATATATGGCATCCAATGAAAGATCAAAAAATTCCACTCTGATAATCAAACCAAAAAATCCAACAGAGAAGTACGTTCATCATTATCCATAGCATAGATAAGCAAGTATCACAAGCAATACAAACATTACAAACTATAAAATCATAGGAATAGCCAAATGCATTTTTTCTTGAGATGGTGGCTACATTCTGGTCCACAGAATGAGGACCTGCAGTGCCACTTTATTAACACATTTACACCCCCACAAAAAAAAAAAAAAAAAAAAAAAAAAAAAAAAAAAAAAAAAAAAAAAAAAAATACTGACAAAAGAAAGAAAAAGAAGGAAGGGAAAAAAAAAGAGACCGAAGGAAACGAGAATTACTGACACTATACCCATACTTTCCATCCATAACATGCACGCCCTTGAATAATTGTAAGGCAGCACACCATTGTTGTAAGTTTTTTTTTTTTTTTTTTTTTGCTAAGAAAAAGCAAGGGGAGGGGCAACTAGCATAGCTACCCCTTGGCATGACCACAAGAGTCCCCTGCAAAACAAAATGTTGGATTGAGCCATGACTACCTAACCATTTCTAAAGGATGGTAATTGGTAGGACAAGGACCCTAACCCTAACCCTCACCGCTGCCCCCACCAAAGTGCCAAAGGTCCAATTAAGGGAATGCCAATTGAGCTACCACCTTGGTGGTCACCATTGTTATAAGTTGTAACTTCCTAATGAAGACTTAGATGTAGGCCAAAAAGTTTCAGTTTCTGCATCACGTAAGTTTATGCCGGTAAACAAATTTGTACAGCATGTGATGATATTAGTTTAGGCCCCCCATTATAAATTACTCAATTGGATTGATCAATAAGTTAAAAACAGCCCCTGGTCATTGCACAACAAAAACCGCAGGGTGCAATCTCATAAAGTATCCAAGCAATTCAATAAGATGCACCTAGCAGCATATACAATTGAAGCAGTTTTAAGTATGATATGATGCCTATAGTATGGGTTATACAACATAGTTCAGTTAAGTGCTGACAAACGGGTTTATTACAGTATGTCTGTATTATAAGGTAGTGGATATTCTTTAAAAGGACCGAGATAGAAGTCACAGAAACATATATATAACTAAAATGGGAACTGGCTTTGTCAGGTTGACCCCCCACGGAATAGAAAAGAAAGGAAAAGGAAACCAGGAGATTCAGGACACAAACTTTTGAACCAATATTAGAATAATGAAGCAAAACAGAACCCCATTGTTGAATTTTCTTCCCCAACTTTGTGTTACAGTTTCAGTTCCCTTCTTGAAAGTTGATTTTGTGGTCATATCTCCATCTCTCCATTCAAAATGAAAAAACCAAATCTTTCCGTGCATATCATAGTTATTTAGAATTAAGCGACAACATAGCCAGTTACATTTATAAGCAGCCTCCTATCCCATAACTATTGTAACAAACTTATAGGTTTTCTTTGATAAGTCAGTAGATTAGAAGGTCAGGTGTGCAACCTGAGTAAAACTAGATGGACACAACAGGCAATCTAATTCACTACAATATCAGAAATAAAAATATATACCTGAAATTTTTAATAGCCCCAGATTTTTTTATGTTACGAGTCCTCCTAAAGTTAGCAACTTGAATCACACATCAAACCACTACAATCAACGTATGTGCATGTGATAGATCATTCCATTTGTACAAAAAGATTTTTTTTTATTTTTTTTCAACTATCCATCAATCTCAGACATCTCACACCAAACCAAAAGGGGCGTTACAGGTTTAAACATGAGGAAATCCAGTAACACATATCTTGAATTTACATTATACCCATTAATAGAAAATATACAATGTTTTCAGAGATTCAAAGTTTTGCACATCGACCCTGACATCAATCTTAATCCAAAGTTACTTAAAAGTTTTCTAATAGTTTGGTTGCCAAGAAAAGTACGGAAATATAAAAAATTATTCAAATTCGGCAATTCCTAATTTAGTTAAGAACATATTACTATTACTAGAACGAAACCTTAATCCATAAACCTTGTTTCCCACATAGCAATTCCTCAGCAACCAAAATTAATACCAAACAGAAATTAGAGCATTCGGGTAGTGAAAACACGAACCTTTGGTCATCAAATACCAAGGGATGCCAAAGATGAGGCTGATGATACCGATGCCAGCCATGACATGCTTCTTATCACCACTGTAGAGGTAGCGCTCCATTCTTGATCTAAATCCCCCTCCTACGTTGCTACCACTGCTGCTTTTTGTCTCGCTGCTCATTTTCTCTCCCTTCACAACTTTCCCTCGCTCTCTTTAGGTTCCCCTCTTCTGCTACTCGAGCTCGTTTGGTATTTTCGTTTTCTCTGTTTTTTTTTTTTTTTTTTTTTTTCTTTTCTTTTAAAAATAACCCTGGAATTGGATAGCGTGTTTGGCTTCAAGGTTATACTATTCCAACCCGGTACAAGGTATAGTTGGACAAAACCTAGGACTGAGTCTGAGGATATTAGAATTGACGGGTTCCATTTCTGCTCTTGCTGATGGGCGATGGCACTCCACTTCCTTACAAGAAGGCTGCATAAAAAGCATCCCCAACTCTTTCTTCCCTACACGTTCAATCTCCAGCTCTTGTTCTCTGATACTCCTCCACATTCAGTCCCAATAACCCATCTCTTTCAGGCTTTCCATCAAAAAGTTCTATATTGCTCTCAGTGCCCTCCTCCTTCTGTCCCCCATTTCTCAACCCTCCAACTCTTCTCCGCTCAAAATCTCAGCGACCCAGTTATTTTCAATGTGTACAAATTCGACTCCCATTACCCACAAGATCCGGGTCTACCTCAATTCCTTGAATTGCTTAGAAAGTTACCCCCTTTTCCATCCGAAGAAGAGGCCATGGCTTTTTTGGACGAGTCGGGCATCGAGGCAAATAGAGATTTGGTCTATTTGGTGATTTGGGAATTGAGAGAAGAGTGGAGACTGGCACTTTTGGCTTTCAAATGGGGAGAGATACACAATTGTTGTGATGAGAAAACCTGCAATTTGATGATTTGGGTTTTGGCCAGTAGTAAAATGTTTTCTGCTGCTTGGAGTTTGATACGGGACATGCATCGATCCTCGATGAATACTAGGCAGGCTATGCTTATTATGATTGAGAGGTGAGATTTGCTTATATTTATTCTATGTAGTTCTGTAGAACAAATACTCTGTAGCTCTTATTGTGAATACTTTTTGTTAGAGTAAAATTTATGCCATGCTTTTTTTGAGAAAGAACTCAGAAATTTTAAGGATTCTGAATATTTAAATTAATAGTTCTTGTCTAAGTATACCTTTTCTAGCAATCCTAGAACTATATGATAGCAATTGGTATCCCATTGCTTTATCCATTCTCTTTACCCCAGCACCTGCTCCATATATTAAGATGCCATTTTGATGTCCTTCTTGGTTTTCCTATTCATTATAATATTTAGTTAACTAGTTCCCATATATACCTATTGCTTTTGGTTAAACTTCAGCTTGTGTTCTTATATGCCACCCTTTATTTCTGATTCTTATATTTTGATGAACATAATGCCCCCTCTTCAAACTGTAAAAAGGAAAACAAGTGGTTTCCTTTATTTAGCATTTCCAACTGTTAGATTTACTTTTAAACCAGGATGAACATTGCAACGACTTTTACTTGGGCTGTTCATTAAACTTGGACTTCCAGTTTCATGTTCTCTTATAGTCTACTTTATTGCATCTGGTGTTAATTAGATATGCATATGCAAATAACCCAGCCAAAGCTATCCACACATTCCATTTCATGGAGAAGTTTAGATTGACCCCCGATCAGGAAGCATTCCACACTGTCCTCGGTGCTCTATGTCAACATGGAAACACTGAAGAGGCTGAAGAGTTTATGCTCATAAATAAGAAAATGTTCCCACTTGAGACCAAGAGCTTTAACATCGTTCTCAATGGGTGGTGCAACATATCAGTCGATGTTTTTGAAGCAAAGAGAGTCTGGAGAGAAATGTCAAAATACTGTATAACACCTGATGCAACTTCATATAGCCACATGATCTCCTGTTTTTCAAAGGTTGGGAATCTTTTTGACTCTCTCAGACTATATGATGCGATGAATAAAAAGGGCTGGGTCCCTGGTCTTGAGGTTTTCAATTCTTTAATACATATTCTGACACAAGAAAATTGCTTGAAGGAAGCTCTGAAAATAGTAGATAAGTTGAAAGAGAAAGGTTTGCAGCCAGATGCTGGCACTTATAACTCGATGATACATCCTCTTTGTGAAGCAAAGAAATTAGAGGAGGCTAGTATCATATTGAACACAATGATAGAGGAGAACCTCAACCCCACTGTTGAGACCTACCATGCATTTCTTGATAGAACAGATTATAAAGGAACATTGGAAGTTCTTAGTGAAGTTAGAAAAGCTGGTTTAGTTCCTACTGGGGAAACATTTCTCATGATCCTTACTAAATTCTTAAAGATGGAGCAACCAGTAAATGCATTGAAGATGTGGGTGGAAATGAAGCGGTACGAAGTAGCACCCAGTTATTCACATTACTCAATAATGGTAGAAGGGCTTGCAAGATGTAGATGGTTACAAAAGGCCAAGGAATTCTACGAAGAGATGAGATCAAATGGACATCCAGAAGACCCAAAACTAAATAAGCTGTTGCAGGAAGCAGAGAAAAGAAGTGGTGATAAAGAAACACATGTCAGAAAGGATATGAAAGATAAGAGGGAGAGTAGTACTAAAAGAAGTAAGCTGCGATCCAAAAATATTAGAAAGATAGTCTGAAACTGACCAGAAAGGCATAAGATCAGAAAACTTAAAGTGCCAGTCAACAGCTTCCTACATTTGCTAATGCCATTCACTGCCTCTTGGTTTTAGTCAGTATGAAAAAATGGACAGGAGGATTCTGCTAGGAAGAGGTTTAACTCTTGATGCTCTCATTCTCGCTTCTGAATAACCTGCCCAAACCAGAACAAAAAAGGACAACAGGGGAAATCTAGATGAGAAAAGAATTTGAGCAACGGACAGCAAGACAGCAAGGGAAGTCCTTCTGAGAAAAACTTGAACTGCGGATGCAATTTACTTCTACTTGTAAAGTGGGATGCCACCTCTGTAACTGGCACTTACAGAGATCGCCGAAACTTGAGATTGAGATTCAGATTGAGCTTGTGCTTGAGCTTGAGCGAAGGAAACGTATAAATTAGAACTCTCAATTCATATTATAGTTACTCGTATAATATGCTTATGATTAGAATCTATAGATTTTTCATTTTAGTTCTTAATTCTACCAATTAATAATTAGAAAGAAATCAGTATCAAAGACATATATCCTTAAGAAAACCTAATTACAATCCAATCATTTGAGAAACACACTAAGTAAAAGTAAATCAAATTTAACTCAAAAGAAATTAAAAACTGATTGTCTAGTCATGATTACATCACAGTGTTACTCATCTTGTTACAAGTCCTGTAAACAAGGAAGATGAGGAGTAGTGAGTTTCACACGGCTGGCAATTATCTAACAACCAATATTATAGGTAGGATATTTGTTAACGGACTCACTTAAAAAACCAAACTCACGGTAATATGTCTGATATTTATAACAAAGTGCAGAACTAGAATACATGATAACTCAGCTAGCTACCTTGAAGGCGTGCCCGACAATTCAGCCAAGGGCAGCAAGCTCAAGTAGGCCATTTGATGTTGCAAAACAGTACTGGTTGTCTTCTTCCAACCTTTCTTGTAACATGTCTGATGCAATAATGATGAAGATTTGACTGATTATAAATATAAGTAGGAATAGTGTAAGTAAACTGATTTCACCAATAAATTATTATTTTTTTCTTATGAAAATGAAGTTAGTTTTATGCCAATCTCTCACATATAAGTGGGTCTTATCATGAGGGATTGCCACATGTGAGAGATTGCCACCGAATTATTTCCATGGTGGCGTACCTAGAAGAAACTGAAACACCGGCTCTTCAGTTTCATGCTTGAAGAGAAAAAAATAAAAATAAATAAAAATTCTTATTACCTTTATAGCTCACCATGTATATCAACTTTCTGGGATAACATATTTGTTGCATTATAAAGTTTCTTCTTTTCTAATGAAAGGCAAACCTGTTCTTATAACTTCACCACTCTTCATGAATCTATGTACAAATCCTAAATTTTCTATTTTCTATTTGAGGAATAGTCATAAATTCCATCCATTTTAGCTCTGCATCTGTATCTTCCTTCAATATCCACATCTCAATGGTGCTACATTGTTATAGTAGTAAATTTGAACCATATAGAGACATCCCTCATCCACCACAATTTACGTGCCAACGAAGAGCGTTGTTCACAAGAGTTCCTACACTTAATATGGCAAGATCATCATTCACCATTTCATTTGAAAGAAAAGGAACTAAGTCGAAAAATCACTCTCTATGAAAAAATCGTAACATTTAATGTTGTAGATTTTACAATACAATAATTTTACAGTACAATAATGATATCCCTAACATATAAAATTAGTTGTTGCTCCAATAATAAGAGATAATTTTTTATTTGATCGACAATCATAGAAAGCTGAAGATATTTCAGCCATTTGCATCAAGCTCAAACTTATTTCTTGGATAATTAAAATTCATTAAGTCAGCCGTTGATTAAATGAGATTATCTTTACATGTATAATTGGAGTTACATGCATCACCGTTCTACTAAAAAACTATGATCAAACACCAAAACATATATAGTGCATATTGTTAAATTACAGCAAATGACAATTTCATTGAAAATGATGGGGACAAATAATTGATCCAGTTTCATGTGTATAATTCAAAATTTCACAAATCTGACCGTTGAGATAAGAGAAGAAAGTTGTAAGGAAATATGGGTGACAGGCAGTACTCCTGTAACACAAAATGGAGACCCTACTAGACACCTATAATTGATTGTTTTTAAATTGCCCACTGTTTTGTGGTTACCCTCACTGTCCTCCCCAGTCAAGTGCAGTCAAAAGACGGACTCACCTATCACATTCACACTCATAATTCAAGAAATAGGAAATAGAAAAGCAGCAACCATAAAAAAGCGACCAATGTCCAGCTCACCTAGCCTCATCTTTGCCCTCCTTGTCCTCATCTCCGCCGTTGCTACTGTCTCTCCCGTCGCAGCCACCGACCACATAGTCGGTGCTAACCGTGGCTGGAACCCTGGAATCAACTATACTCTCTGGGCCAATAACCACACATTCTATGTCGGCGACCTTATCTGTAAGCAACTCTTCTCTGTTTCTAGCTTTCTACGAATTCCTTACATGTGTTAGATCTGCTCTGTTTACAGATCCAAACCCACTTTCTATTTTGGGTATGCTAGTTTTGAATCTTAATTTTGTTTACTTACAAGAGAAAAGAAAGGATGACACTTTACTATTTGAGTGTATCGAAGTGGAAATCTGCTAAAGGTTCTAACTTCACTTTTTCCTTCAAAAAAAAAATCAGGTCAAAACTATCCCCTACTGCTTTGCTTTCTTTTTCTGTTTTCTTGGTTATCTGGATATGTGTTAGATTAGAATTAGCTTTTTCTTTAATGAAGCACTTAGTTTTCTTTTATGGGTAAGTTGAATACTTGGTTTTAAAAAGTATTGCATTTGTTCTAACAGCATTTAGGTACCAAAAGACACAGTACAATGTGTTTGAGGTGAACCAAACTGGTTACGACAACTGCACTACTGAAGGGGCAGTTGGGAATTGGAGTAGTGGCAAGGACTTCGTTCCCTTGAATAAGGCTAAAAGATATTACTTTATATGTGGCAATGGTCAATGCTTCAATGGAATGAAGGTCTCCGTTCTTGTGCATCCTCTGCCTCCTCCTCCAACTGCTGCTAAGCATTCAAAGTTGGATTCTGCTGCTCATATAGTTTCGCATTGGGGGCTTTGGTCCTTAATGGTGTCTTATGCTTTAATTTGGTTTGGATTTGGTTCGTTCTAGTGGTTTTGTTGATTTGTATTGCATTGTAATTCTTCTTCCATTTCCTCTCGAAACAGAGGTCCTCTTGTTGAATGTAGAGTTTGGCCACGCTTTGCAATTTGCTTTAGCCTATTTTCAGTCCAACCTTCCTCAATATCAACTACTATTCGTACCAATTTACAAATAATGTTTCCTTTTTCATATTGGCAGTCAAAAGAATTATCTCCCACTCAAATTCCAATCCATCTGTTGATAAGCTAATGCTGTCAGAAAATTATGCATTAAAAAAAAAAAAAAAGGAATAAGAAGAAGAAAGAAGGGTACTTAAAGACTGAGCAGAATAGAAAGAGACAGTAAGGTCTATCTTAAAAATGTAAATCACATAAATACCATCTTTCAATTTTAAAACATAAGGGTATTTGCTTTATTAATACCTTAAACAGTTACACTTTAAAATTTGCATGGATTTCTTTTTTCCTTTCTGGTAATTATCATGAAGGTGATTGAGTTAATATGTTGTTCTAATAAAGGTCCAGACAACAATTTGAAAAAGCACAATGATAATTGAGCATGGCCAGATAAATTTAATGATCACTTCATGAAGCTTTAGTAAGTGACAAATAGAATATCCCCTCTTGGTCTAATGATGAAAGTTTTAGCCCTTCGTTATGATGCACTCTTGTCTGGTAATATGATTTGTGTGGTACAAACACAACAAAAAAGAGAACAAGAATCAACTTAATGACTTGGGATTTTACGACCGAACAACCCCTCTTCAAATAATATGAATTTAATATTAATTGAAGATATTATTTCGTCCAACTGATAAGGTCACCTAGATTCGTCTCAAATATTCAAATTTGAAAAAGCATGACAAGGAAGCAACTGAAGGGCAGAACATGATTCACTCATCGCTCAATGAATCATAGTGGCAGAAAGCATAAAGAAGCCATCTGATGAATGTACACACAACACAAATATCTCATTACACATAAACTCACCAAAGCCAACAAATTTCAACTAGCTCTCCCATTAAGCTCAGCATACAATAAATGTAAAACATGATAAAGAGATGACCTATCAAGAATGTGTCAATTTTACAATCTCTATTCCACAGTACCCTTCTGCTTTCTCCTCGACATACTGTAGAATTTCGAAGGTGGTGAGTGTGAGAACTCGAACGGGAGGGGTGGGAGGTCCATCTCCCCTTTCAGAATCTTAACAATATCCCCAATATCTGGCCGCAGCTCAGGAATTTTCTGTAAGCAAGTAATGGCCAAGTTGATGCACAAGCTTGCTTGCTCCTTATTATATTCATCTTGCAATCTCCCATCTACTAGTTCTAAAATGTTTCCTGCATGAGCCAAGTGTCTGGACCAGCTTATTAAGTTAGCTTTCTCTAGCTTCATAGGAGAGGCAAGAACATGTAAAGGTCTCCTACCAGAGACAATAACCAGGATCAGAACTCCTAAGCTGTAAATGTCAGCCTTCTCCAGTAGAAAACCACAACCACCATATTCTGGTGCAACATAACATAATGTCCCTCTCATGCTAGTAGTACTGCTCAGCTCACGACTGAAGAGATCCCCACTCCACTTGTCACTGCCAATAGTTCGAGCATTGTTCTTCTTCCAACCTCTTCTAAAACTGAACTCCCCATTTACATCATACTCAATATCATTGTTTTGTGCATGGTTTTTACGTTTGCCAAAGTAAAACCGTTTTCCAAGATCAAAATGTGGTACTTTGAAGCCTTTCTTCCACTTTGTGTCAAGTTTTTGCAGCTTACTACCCTTCTTGCTTATTTCAGCTAGGTGCTCTTCTTTCCACCAGTCTTGCATTTTCTTGTGCTTCTTCTTACGATTTTTCTTTCCCCTTGACTCTTTCTTCTCAAATCCCTTATCAGTATTTTCAACCCCAAACACTTGTAATTGGGGTCCATTTGTAGGTTTATCTATGGGAATCGAATTATCTAAGTCTGTTTTCTGATGAATGCCTTTCTTCTCTTCATCCCAATTGGGATTTGATGGACAAATCTGACTCCCTATCCACTCCATAACATAATCTTTACTACATAATTCAGCACTCCCATCCTGTTGCCACCACCAGTCCTTTCCCCATTGTTTTGCATTTGCCCCTTCATCACCCAAAGTGGAAGCATTGGTATTTGATTCCTTACTATGATCAATGCTACAAAGCTCGTCATCATAAGGAACAAACTTGTTATTCCAATCCTCCCCACCAATATCTAGAGCTGAAATCTCCTTTCCCTTAGTATTACCACCTCTAATTTCACTCTCATTCGCAATATTGGCAATATACGTCAAAGAATTCAAGTTCAAAGTTCTATCATTATAACATGTTCTAGTAGTATTTTTTGATGAAGAAGAAGCTTGCAGAGCAAGAGCAAAATCTACCTCATTAACACTCTCAACAGGAGTACCAATTGCTGGTGTCTCAGGAGTTAAATTACCTGAAAGCTCTTGGCTCTTCCATAACTCCTGACTCTTACCCAAGTCCTGGCTGAACAAATCCACACCAAAGTCACCCTCCACTTTAATTCTTGACAATCCAAAGTCTGAAATTTTCCCATGGTACTCTGCATCAAGCAAAACGTTGCCTGGCTTAATGTCACCATGGATAACTGGTGGATCACATCCAAGGTGTAAGAATTCTAACCCTCTAGACACATCCAAAATTATGTCAAACCTTCTCTGCCAACTCAAACACAAATACCCATCTCCAAAAAGTAACTCTTGCAAGCTCAGATTGGGCATATATTCATAAACCAACACCCTCCTATTCTTTTCTACACAGTATCCCAAAAGGGTCACCAGAAAGGGGGATCTCAACCCACCCAGAATCTGAAGCTCATTCTGAAACTCTCGCTCGCTCTGTAAAGACAAAGAATTAAGACGTTTAATGGCAATCGATTTCCCATCTTTAAGTATCCCACTGAAAACGGTACCAGACCCACCTTTGCCAATCACATTGGCAGTGTCAAAGCTATTGGTGGCTTGCTTTAGCTCTTTGTAAGAGAATCTTTGGAGCTTTAGAGGGGCACTTGAATCAAACGGGATAGTTTTAGCTCTGCGTATGAGGGAGTGCCAGAGGTGGTATAGGAAGTAAAGGATTGATGAAAGAATGACAAGGGAGGCTGAGATGGCGAGTGGCAAAAACAACAAGACTCTGGTTTTGGTGAAAAAATTGGAACTTGGAGGGTCGTTGCCTGGAGAAAAGGGTCTCGAAGGCATGATGGATATGGATTCTGCTTCTGGCTCTGAAGGTTTAGAGGATACTGATCACAGGAATTGTTGAAGAAAAGGTGAATGAAGGAAGTAGGATTTGGGGATTCTCATTTTTTCACTTCTTTCATTTGTTTTTCTGGGAATATCCAATATGGATTGCTTTAAGGTTGGATAATCAGACGTGTATTCAACTATTTGTTAATTTTCTTTGTGTTGATTTCACTGGTTTTGGCTCGTGATTGTTTATATTTTATAATGAGATTAGCGACTGAGAAATGAGGATTAGGAAAAAGGACGAGAAGTAAAGGGAGGGCCCCGAGGTGATTTTGACTAAAAAGAAAGTCCTGCAGGCAAAGTCTCACTTGAGAAAGAAAAATGATAATGGAGGGAGACATCGATTACAGTGATGGTGGATGGAATACAAGTGTAGGGAAAATAACTGAGCAGGGTTTTGCAAGTTACAAATTTTCGTTTTAGGTGAAGATTTGACTACATCTAATATTCTAAAAAGATGTTAAAATTTTTTATTACTTGAATAAACTGAAATTACTTAGAAAAGTTAAGGATAGATTATAATACACTAATCTATCATCTACGATTGTTTGACAACTGCACTTCACCTTTCTCGTTGTCTTATACCACTGAAAGAAGCAACATACCCAAATCATTTTGTGATGGCCACACTGCAGAGCCACAAATAAAGCATAAGTTTTATGCAAAACGTTAAGGAATGTTACATAAGTCGAATTGACAGTTTGTCACTAATTCAGGGGTGGTCTTGACTAAGTTTGAGTGCTTAGCAGATAGTGAACAATAGAACATGGATGCAGGATGCAGGATGCAGGATGCAGGATGTAGGATGATGATGTTGGACCGGTGGGACCTATTTACCAACATGCCATGAGATATATGGACGAGTAATTTTAGTAGTCTTTTTTAGGCCCATTACTGCATATGGTCCAAGTATACGGCACATGAATATACCCACAGAGTTGAAGAATCTCTTCTGAGAAAATTCTTAGGTAGGTAGTTTTTCTTTACAGTCCCACAGGAGCGACAATGAGAAGGAGAAGAAGGAGGAGGAGGAGGAGCATTGGCAATAGGGAAAAGACCAGGAGGGTACTCTGTACACCAATTTGGCAACTTTCATTTGAACTCGAAGAAAGTAGATGAAATAGGTTCAGCTCTGAGTCATATCCTATATCCAAAGCTTTCATTTTTCTTCACTGGTTTCTGCAGTTTTGGTAATGTCAAATAGTGAACAGATATTATGGGCGCAAACAATGTCAATCATGTTATTAAGAAGAATGTGTTCAATTTCTGAAAGAAGATTTGGAAGAAAAAAGAGGTCATCTTTCAGATCTATAATATAATTGAAAGCAGTGTAAAAAAATTTGACTATCTTTGAGGAAAATTTAACCATAGACATGATTATATCCTTGTTTGTTATTTATCCTTATTTGACAATCTTGATCCCTTCATACCAATGAGCCCAAAAAGTTGAGATAACAAAACTTGTGTTTGGCGAAATGGCCCTTGAGCAATTCCTGTCTGCCCTGTTTCTTTATGAAAACAAAAAACTATTTAGTTTATTTTTTAAAAGAGAAAAAAAAAAAAAAGTGTGACGTGTTATGAATGGGACCCATCCAAATAACCGTCTTAACTGTCTGACCTTCCTCCCAATCTCCCAAATCTGTACCAAACAGACAATCTCGTACGTGACAGAGTTATTCATCTTCTCTCTCAAAATTACTTTTGGATGATTGCAGTCGAAACCTGAAGATCATCACCGTAAAGTTCATAACTAAATTTCTAGGTTTTCCATTTGAAAGTTTTCTACTTTCATTGTCTGCCATGGATCCAATGAATTATTGTTCAACAATTTTATCTTTTCCAATTTTTGTTCCATAATTATGTTTAATATACAACTTGAATTTGTGAGGGCATGTCAATCTCTGAAAGGGTTTCTAATTAAAATATGGGAATTGTCAAACTGGGTTTCAAAAACCAAAACACATAGAGAGATGAAGCAAGCACATAATGATCACCTCTCATCCTTATATATAGAATGAAAAATGAAAATGACGCAATAATTTAATCCTTTTTTTTTTTTCTTTTTTTCATTTGGTTAAATCATTATTTTGTTAGATAAAACTGAAAGTTATATATGTATTCCCTGAAATGTTATACTCATGGCAGCATCTTTCCTTGCTTTGTTTGCAGTACAGAAACACGGGGCTTAATGATGTGATTTGAACTTGCTAGCATATTCTAATATCACAGTCTGCCATATATGTTACCAATTCTACAAAATGTTTGATTCTTTTTTCAAGTCACAGTATATTGGTGGACAGAAGGAAAAATTTGTAAGGTACAGATAACTATACAGTTCATATTCCCCGGTAAAAATGATAGCATATTTGTCATTGGCAGTAAGGAAGATGTTTCATGAGTTTCTAAACTTGAGTCATTTTACGTGATCATGTTTGTCTAAGAATTGAAAGGATCATTTGATATGTGAGCAAATTCGATTTCGTTCGAAGCCACAGCAAATTCTTACAGTACTTTACCACAGAAATACAGATGTGGCTACATAGTAATTAACAGACATTCTGAATCTTATCGTTTTAAGATAATAGATTAGTTGCAAGAACTAGTATAGTTAGAATGTCTTTACATTATATTTTTTTGATTATTTACTTCATGATTTTATTGAAATGCTTAGTTTGATTGATTGATTTAAAGATTACAGGAAAAATCTTGGCCTTGATTTTTCTTTTCTTGTAATAAAAGAAAAAATGATCATGATTGTAGGTTGGATGATTTGGATTCTACGTTGTCAGTACCAGCTAGTACAGGTGGAATGAAGAGAGTTGGGTTCAATTTGGAAGGTCTCCCCCTTCCTGGTCGTGGAAAGAGAAATCCATCAAAATCCTTCAGGATGGGGGTGAAGAGGGGTTCAAGTGGACTATGGACATTTGGTCAATCACTCAGATCCGGTGTCACAAGGGCAGTTTTCCCAGAAGATCTTAAAGTGTCTGAGAAGAAAATAATTGACCCTCAAGATAAATCTCTTATGATATGGAATAAGATTTTTGAAGTACTATGTATTTTTTCAGTATCTTTTGATCCTTTGTTCTTTTACCTTCCTGTCATCAATCGAAAATCAAATTGCCTTGGAATAGATAACCAGCTGGCAAATGCAGCTGTTATTCTCAGAACAATTTTTGATTCCTTCTATCTCATCCGCATTGGTTTCAAATTCCGCACAGCTTATATTGCACCTTCATCTCGGGTTTTTGGACGAGGTGAACTTGTCATAGACCCTGCACAGATTGCCAAGAGATACCTAATGCGTTATTTCATCATTGATTTTCTTTCTGTGCTGCCCATACCACAGGTTTGATAATCATCAATGTATGCTCAAATGTTTTTAGCTTCCACCCTGCATGTTTTAGCTTGCCTAAATACTACCTCCAATCTCACTTACATTACTGTTTAATAGGAAAGAAAGTTTTTTTTCCCTTTCATGTTCACTTTCTACTTGTTTCTGCAGATTGTGGTATGGAAATATTTTAGGAAAATGAAAAATTCAGGAGTACTGGAAACAAAAACGTCACTGTTAAGGATTGTCATATTCCAATATCTTCCAAGATTTGTCCGCTTTATACCTTTAAATTCAGATGTTAAAAAGTCTGCTGGTGTTTTTTCTGAAAATGCTATTGTTGGTGCAATATACTACCTAGTTTGGTTTTTGCTCGCGAGTCATGTAAGTGATTCTTTGATGTTGTGTAATGGTACTCTTTCTTTTTCGTTCTCTTTTAACATTGTCATGTAACCGCATTATGTTTTCTCAGAATGTTACTAAAAAAGAAAAAGTTAGGTGGGCTCTATCTGTTTTTATTGTGGAATTTGACAGATAACTGGATCTGCCTGGTACCTATTAGCTGTAGAGCGTAATGACGCATGCTGGCAGAAAGCTTGTCATGCTACCAATGTGTGCCAAGTAGCCTTCTTGTACTGCGACAATAAGCATAAGCAAAATTATGATAGCTGGAGGAACATCAGCACTGTTGTTCTTAATAGTAGCTGCAATGTGGATGACGAAAATCCAAAATTTAATTATGGAATCTACACGCAGGCTATATCATCTTCAATTGTTGAATCCAGGGAAGTTTTTTCTAAATTTTGTTACTGTTTGTGGTGGGGGCTGCAAAACTTGAGGTACTTTCTTATCTAATTTTCAGTTTGATAGGTTTGTTTTAGTTACAGGTTATGTTAAAAACCTGAACAGAACATGTGCACCGCTAGTTTTAGTAAAGAGTTAGGCTACACATTGTTGTTTTCAAAGTTTTTTCCCTTTCCACAGTACACTTGGTCAGGGGCTTCTAACGAGTACCTATCCTGGAGAGGTTTTGTTTTCCATAGTAATAGCCATTGCAGGGCTTGTCCTCTTTGCTCTTCTGATTGGCAATATGCAGGTAATACATATAGAACGATGCATAGCTTCGTAATTTTCCTTTTTGTCTGGATCATTTGAAATAATCAAAGAGTTGTGATGCAATTGAGCAGACGTACCTTCAGTCTATCACGGTTCGTCTTGAGGAGATGAGGATTAAAAGGCGTGATTCTGAGCTGTGGATGCATCATCGTTTGCTTACCACCCGAGTTGAGGGAAAGAGTAAGACGCTATGATCAATATAAGTGGCTGGAAACTCGAGGAGTAGATGAAGAGAGTTTGGTTCAAAGTCTTCCAAAAGATCTCAGAAGAGACATTAAACGGCATCTTTGTTTGAATTTGGTGAGAAGGGTAAGTATCTTTCATATATACTTGTTTTAGTTTGTTCATTTTACTACACTTGCATTTGTCTACTTGGAAATTTAAACATGACCAGTGTTCTTATAGCCTTCCCAGAAGTCTTCAATGACATCAGTAGCTTCCATTTATATCAGAATAGGATGTTTTATATCTGTGTCTTACATGAAAATAACATACATTTCATATGCAGGTGCCCCTCTTTGCTAATATGGATGAACGGCTGCTTGATGCCATTTGTGAGCGACTGAAGCCAAGTTTATGCACAGAGAGTACATACATAGTCAGAGAAGGTGACCCAGTTGATGAGATGCTCTTCATCATC
The DNA here is from genome assembly GCA_029379385.1 of Quillaja saponaria. Classification (NCBI taxonomy): domain Eukaryota; kingdom Viridiplantae; phylum Streptophyta; class Magnoliopsida; order Fabales; family Quillajaceae; genus Quillaja; species Quillaja saponaria. The sequence continues at coordinate 22,420,669 of CM055611.1, forward strand.
CGTGGCCGCCTAGAGAGTGTGACCACAGATGGTGGAAGAAGTGGTTTTTTCAACAGAGGTTTTCTTAAAGGGGGTGATTTTTGTGGAGAAGAACTTCCTGACTTGGGCACTGGATCCCTAAGTCTGGCTCTAACTTGCCATCATCTACTCGGACAGTGAGGGCTATAACCGAGGTTGAGGCATTTGCTTTGGAAGCAGAAGAGCTGAAATTTGTTGCCAGTCAGTTTAGGCGCCTTCATAGCAGGCAGGTTCAGCACACATTCCGATTTTACTCACAGCAGTGGAGGACATGGGCTTCTATCTTTATCCAAGCTGCCTGGAGGCGGTATGCCAAGAGGAAAAATGCAGAAAAACGTCGAATGAAGGAGCTGGAGGAAGAAGAAGAATTTGACTATGATGGGGAGGAGGACAATGATGTAAAGGCTTTAGATACAGGCAGTCATGGTTCTTCCAGGTTCGGTGCAACCATCTTTGCATCCCGGTTTGCTGCTAATGCTCTTCGTGGTCATAGGCTTCGCAGCACAAGTTCAAGGGGCTTGGTGAAACTCCAGAAACCCTCAGAACCTGACTTTACTTCTGCAGATTGATTACTCTATACCATCTATTTTATAAAGTTCATTAGATAGATCTTGCTGTTTAGGGTGTATGTTTCTCATTTTCACATGAACTTCCTCTTATTCAAAGTTAGCATTTTCAATCCTTCATTGTCATACTTCCCAGGGTAGGAGGTGATCAAACTACTAGGCTGAACTTGAGGCAGTCAATCATGAAAGAAAGAATTATTCATTTCTTTTTCTTTGTATTTTGTTGGAAAAATTATGGAGTTTAAGAGTCCTCACAACTTGACATATTCTCCAATCAAAATAGAGCATAGAAAAAAGGAAAAATAAATTAAGCACGCATGTATAGACTATAGACAGATCATTAGAGATCAGGTTATCCTGACCACATCTCATCAGTGTCTTTAGATGATGATCAACTACGCCATGCAGAAGATACTTCTAATTCAAAATCTTCTTCCCACCAAGTAGCAGTCTGCAACATTTTATCACAAAACGGTACATCAGAATCATAACTTACACTTTTTATCAGTACAAGTTACTTTCCTATCAGTCAACTAACAGTGATTCGTAAAGGCCACAGACATTCCATAAATTTACTGACAAGGCAAACTACCAATAGCGAGGTAGGTGAAGATATAAATGAAGCAAAAGAACCCGAGTAATTAACGAGAATACCTTGTAGCCTCTACGAAGAAATTCTAGTGAGCTTCCTTGCTCCTCTTGCAGTCCCAGGACCCTCAGTAGTTCCTCTTTAGTCTACAGAACAGCCAATAATTAATACCACAAGCATAGAAAACTATTTGTACCAAAAAGAAGAAAGAGAATGAGGATTCAAAGGTTAAGAAAGCTCTCTACTTCACTCAGTGTGAAGCGTGTTGCACTCTCTGCTATGCAAGCATAAGAACCATCTGCTTGTTTAAGCATCACCTGCCAAGGACCTGCTCAACCCATAAAAACAATACCACATCAAATGGGTTAGATCAATGCGAAAAGAAAACACATAATTTATTGAAAACCGGAAAAAATCTGCAGACATCAGAGTTTGCCTGCTGATTGTGGATAGCAGGCCGAGACAACTTGTAATTCATTTTTTGACTCAGAATATAGACACCAACAAATGCTTATTTGGTTCTATCTTGCTAATCATTATTAAAATGATCAGAAATATTGTACCAGCGATATAGTATTTTCCAAAAAAATATTAGGTGAAAGTGCTGAGTCTGCTGACAACCTATCAATTCCGAAGTGAACCTAAGTTTCACCTCAGCCTTAATTAAACTTGTGGGCTGGCTCCATTTCACAGAGCAGATGGACAACTTTAGTTAGTACGTATAACAAGGGATTAATCTCCAGGCAGTTTGAGTGGTTTCTTTATACTTCTGACTTAATCACAACAAACAAGTAGGTAAAATCCCCAAGAGGTGTGCATAAAAGAAAACAGCATGTGAACGCCATTTAATATTCCTTTGTAGGTAGGCGATCTCTTTATGCAAAGCAAGTATGTTATCTCTGGAATAAACAGAATCAGTAAGTCAGAAGTAAATAGTAATTATCTGACTTCATGTTACATACTTATATTAGCTGGCGACAAGTGGCCTTCCCTGTCAGGTCTCAATCATAGCCAATGGAACCAAAACAGAGAGTGATCAAGGTACTAGTTCAGGAGTCAGGACCAATTCTTATTCATACCATACCTCATTTGTGGTGGGGTGGCGTGGGGGGGGGGGGGGGGGGGGGGGGGGGGTGGCGGGTGTCCTAATGGAACAAAGCCTGCCAAATATCGACATATCATATTTCTTCAAAAATTAATGTATCTCCATACCAGGATACTGGCGAAACAGTGCTCCACTGTAATTGACTATAAATGGCTGCTACTGCAATTGTCTTAACAAAAAGAAAGAAAAAATAATTAACTTAAAAATGGCTTGAGAAAAAAAAAAAAATCAATATTCAACAAATGTCAAACCAAGAAGAGGCACCTTTGAATACTCTCTAATACGAATATAGAAGATAGGAGTGAACTGAGAAAGAAAGCGATAGTGCAGATCTTTGGTTGGGAATCCCAGAAGCCCTAAGTCCGCACTGCAAAGTCAAGTTATATGGAAAGTATATCATAACTATTGATTACGCAACAATTACAGGTCAAGAAAGGCATAATGTCTACCGTAGTGTTTCTAGTTCAAGATTAAATAGAAGTGTTGGCGTCGATGTAGCAAACTTTTCCTGCAAAATTCAAATAGTTACTGAAGGAAATTTATGTAAATAGCATGAATGAAGGTTGCAAAGTCAATATCAAATATAATATTCATACTATTTAGAAATACAAAGCTATGTAAAATGAAAGCACATATACATTTGATTCAATTAAATTTTGAAAATCAAGTTTTACTGTCAGCAGCCAATAAAAGAGTATTAGTGGGAAAAAACCAGAGACCCAGAAGCTGGTAGTTATTAGCCAACTCTGCTATTGATTGTAGAATATGAAATAGGGTACAAAAAAGCACTTATAGATATCACATGCCAACACAAAATCAATGGAGATAATTCATAATATAATATTTGATAATCATCATTATTCATGAACACAAAGAAACTCTTGAATATGTGGTTAGCATGTTATGAACGCATAATACAGGTACATCTTATGCTGTAGACATAAACAGAATTGACACCAAATTGGCACGGTGGGGATTTGAAAAGAACAATATGAGAGATCTTTTAACAGCGAAGACACCATACCACATACTTCTCTATATAACCAAGTTCACGCGTACTACAATTAATGAATATGTAGAGTGATGGAGGCTCACTAGACTTCCATCGTCCTGCATTTGAAAGAGATGACACACTGTCAAGTTAATCATCTCAAAGCATATATGGTTCGTGCACATGATGCACAAGTAATCACACTTGATCATAAAAGCAAGTATCCTTTATACTCCCCTTGCAGACATTATCAGTGAATGTGTTGATTTCAATTTTGGCAATCAAATTATAATATACAGGTATTTTCTCATCTGAAAAACATGCATAACTATTCCTGAAAAGACATGTACTGGAGTAGTAAAGCATTATCTTCATGGAATGAACCTTCGTTCTCATCTTCAAAATCAAAATCAAGGGTGTTCCTCATAGATCTGAAGAATTTCGTAACAGGTCCACTGGGGACATCATCCAGGGAACCTATGGTTATGCTGTCAATCTGAAAAGAGAATAGCGAGATATTAAATTTAGGAAGACTTCGACGACTACCTCAAACTATATATGGTGAAAATTGGAGATAACATTATTTGGATTCTAAACAACAGCATTATGAAGCATTGTGTAAATGAACAGATAACTAGAAGTGCAGAAGTAACCAGAGACAAAACTACCACCAGTTTGGTGGGGGTGAACACCAGAACTCAACTACAAAGAATGGGAGCTCAATCCATTTTTGCCCATCTTAATCAAATGGCAGAGTATAATGGAAAATAAGTTCTGTGTGAATTATTTCTCTTTACCGAATCCAAAGCCGCTTTGAAAAGCTGAGTGGCCCTGCGTTTTTCTGGCTTATCAGGAAACACCTAAAATCATGACAGGAATTTATCATTTCTTCAAGATGAGGAGATAGATTACAATATAAAAGGAAGCATCTTCTTTATTGGGACAGTGAAATAAAAAGAAATATCCTCTTACGATGCAAGCTCTTATTTCTTTTCTTTCCTGGAGCTTTCTTACAACAGCCAAGGCAAGTTGAATGTTGGCATCAATGTAGTCATCTGAAGATCCCTTGAAATATTTAGGAATTTGAGAAAATTATGTACTACATAATCAGACTAAAATAAGGCAAGTAACTGTTCAACTGATAACAGTGGAGCAAAGTATGGCATCACTAATGACCTATCATTCTATACAAAAGGTTGTTAATAATAATGACAAGAATGTTTCACTTAGTGACTTATTATCCATGATAGCAAGGAGTGGTACCTTATAAGAAGATATGTTGCTGGGCAAGGGCCTGCAAACATTACCCAAGGAAAGTATAAAGTGAGGAAGAACATAAATCATTAAGAGTTACAACAATGAAGTCAAAACACTAAAGCTATATCTTAAACACTTGTTTGTACCAAAAAATTCTAAAACCCCAAAGAGAAGAATTATAATGTGGAAAATTGTAATCCTTAACTGAATAGTTATTGGAGAACATATGACTTCACAATTAAATATGTGTGAGGGTGAGGGCCTGGTGAATTTTCTCAAGTTTTAGCACACTTTTGTTTGATAGTTATTCGAGAACATATGACTTCACAAATAAATATGTGAGAGGGTGAGGGTCTGGCAAACTTTCTCAAGTTTTAGCACACTTCTGTTTGATTTGCAAGTATATCAGATCTATACATGTACTTTTTGGGAACAAAAATAATACTCTCTTAGCATAGGTAACTCCACATCCCTATGATTTCAGATGGTTGAATGATAATGACAAGATGGAACAATACTCATTTAAAACTGAAGGTATCACAAAAACAAGAAGACTGGGAAAGCAAGCATTATATAAGATGACAGTGTTAACAAGGTAACCTGCAACATGAGTACTTCAAAATACATGCCGTACCCGTACCGGGTACTGGTATGTACCGCCTACGGACCAATTATTTTTTTCCTAATTTCAAGTAGAACTTATTTCATACCTTGAGTCTTTAGTTGTAGACATATATATTAACAAACAAATAAGAAATTGCATTTGAGAAAACTAATTTTGATCAAATGATGTAAAATAGAGTTTCTAATTATGTAATTATACACCTATTAACATCAATTTTCTAATTATGTACTCATTTCTTTGCATTGAGAGATAATATTAGTTAGCCTTTAAATGTCTTCTTCTCATATATATAATATATAATACATATTTTTAATTATTTTATTTAACTTATCATGACGTACTCTAAAAAATGATCTACCTGATGTACCGTACCGCACTAAAGTACCAGTATTGGTGCTTCCTTTGCACGATTATAGAAAAGTTTGCATCAATTCGTCAGGGGAAAAATATATCGCAATAACAATGCACTAAACATTTAATCTCAGAACTTCATAAATAACACTAAAGGGAGCCGTACACTGCTTCTAGCACTAGCGGATCACTTTCGTTTCCCATATCACCAACAAAACTGCAATCAATTCGAATCCCTCAACCCCCATTCCCTAGAAGCTTTCAAATTTCCATTCCCTAGAAGCTTTCAAATGCATGAGTCACAAAATTATCTGGCAAATAGTATTTTGCTAAGCAATAAACTATTGACTAAGAATGATCAGCATGTCTCACTTCACTTCAGTAGGTTATCAGAACACATTATCGCTATGTCACCCCCAACATATCTGTTTGTTCTCTGCCCATTATGTCGACAAGAGAATCGCATAGAGGTCCTGTATACCTTCAGTAACAAAATGATCGCCTAAAGTACAGATGCAAAAAGTATACTACACAACCGGAAGCAAATCAAAAATCTAGTGTGTAATGGACCTTGACAAGAGTACTATTTCACATAAGGGAATAAGAAGACCAACAAGTTAAAATTGAACAATTTGAGAAGAAAAAAGTTGTAGCTTGAATTTAAGAATAAAAGTTGTGAACTTTACTCTGAGAAGGGAAAAAAGAAGAAGTTATAAACTTGAATTTGGGAAGAAGATAAAAAGCAGCAAACTTGAATTCTCAACAGGCTATGCATGGCTTCAAACAGTAATTCCAGGAAGATGGTATTGCCAGTAACTCAATTTCAGGCTGGATTATGTATGCTGCCCTTGTGGAAAGCATGAGCTAGAACATACATCACCCTCGAAAAGCAAAGCCTCAACTTCAACGAGCAAAGATTGCATGAAAAGAAAACAAGAAATGCAAACAGAATGGAAAAAGAATTACGGGAAGTCAATTTCTAAGCGAATCTTTCCGTCTTCGAGAGCATGGGCAAGAGAAATTGCAGCATCAGTAACTAAAACTTCGTATGATTTTGGTTTGTAAACAGATACTCCAGCCTTAGGATTGGAACTTGGAGCAGATGAGGCTTCTTCCTTTCTAACGCATTGGACTTTGCGACTGAATGAGAGATTCCTGGGACATTGAGAAGTAGATAAAGCAGAGTTTTGAAAAGTGGGTGGTGAAATGAAGTAAGGGGAAGGAAAAAGAACAGGCTGGTGAAGTGGAACACGGTGGGTTAGACTGTAAGCTGGGAATGAGAAGGGCATGGTGAGCATGACCATCTCAGAATTTTGGGTTACCAAGGTAGTAGATGAATAGGAGTTATCCAAAGACAGAATTAGAAAAGGATGAGGAACTCGAAGACTACACAAATTCTTTAGTATTGGGTCCTTTGTCTTTGAGATAACTACATTTTGACACACTTGGACTAACTCCAATTTGAGTATCGTGTAAAAGAGAAAGCCTTACAGTTTACAGTTTACAGTTTACAGTTTACAGTTTACAGTTTACCGTTTCAGTAATACTGTTACGGTATATAATCCTCAATGAATGAAAGAAATCTCTTCATGCCCAGTCCAAAAAAAAAAGAAAAAAATCACATTATGGATTTATTTCTTTGTCAAGGGAATATGGAAATGCTGTGTAAAATTTTGTTTATTAATTATTCACCAGACTTTTGAATTCAGTGTGCTATTATCTCTAAATTCTTCATGCAAAATCTAAAGAGTTGTCATCCTTCAATCTATTGGTATAAAAAAATTAATTTTATATTAATAATTGTCGATACTATTACTAAACTATTCCCATACATCAATAATAAAAAATGTGAAGTCATAATGCATATGTATAATTGAGATTATGCAAATAACAACATTCATTATATTGACACAGGTGAACACAAAAAGTGTGATAAATAGAAGCAGTATTTTTTCAAAATTTAATTCTATTATTTATAGAATTAGGTTTTCAGAAAAAATATTTTGAAGCTGACTAGGTGAGATAATGTAAATACTTGTTAATTATAATAATTGATATCTATTAGCACCTAAAATAAAATATTTTAAGAGTGTAGTTGTAAAATTATGCAATAACATATCTTCTATTGAAAGGATAATATTTCTTTGTTTAGGAATTATGGAGAAATAAGAGTAGATGGTACATTATTATATAGTTTTAGGATTGTGCCTTTAAAATGTTTTATTTAAGTAATAATAGATATTTGATTAAAATAATAAAATATTTTAGTTAATAATACAAATAAATATTATAATATAAATTATTTTCTTATTCCAAATCCTTTCAATTAAAATGTATTTACCTTGAAATAAAAAAAATATCTATCTATTTCCTCCAAATCTTAGTAGGTGTATACTTGTTCATATTATATAAATAAAAATTATAATATTTATTATAATAATTAATCATAGTTTTAATTATATTTAATATATAAATAAAAATATTTCAATTTTCAAATATTATATTCATTCTAGCTTAATAATTAGTGCACATGATTAAAAATTTCTTAAAAAAAATTTATACTCAACCATCCTATCATTTCCCTCCCACCATTCCTTTTCTATCCAAAGTCTTAACCAAACGCGTCGCTATTGGTGTTTATGAAGGTGAAAAGAAAAAAAAAATTAATTTTTTTGATGATACTAATTATTAAAGAAAACAAAAATGGAGGCTGAATGATATGACGAAGGGACGTAAAAGATTATTTGCAGAATTAGATTTGTTTACCACCTATATATTTAGAGAGAGAGAGAAGCAGTCAATGTAAGAGTAAGCTCTTTCTCTCTCTTTCGCTTTCTATCCAATGGCGGATATTTCGAGACCTCACGAAGCCCCACTATCTTTCTTCTTCTGCCCATTCTTCTACATCCAGAAATCATATTCCCATTTTTCTGATTTTGGTTCATCTATTTTGGTTTCTTCTCTCTAACAGTCTTTGTTTTCAATCCCCTATTTTTCGTTCAAAAAGTTGCGGCTTTGGTTTTTCTGGGTAACTTTCTTATCTAGGAGAGAGATCAAGATGGCTGTGGCTATGGCTGCTTGGAGTTTTGGGATTCACTTTAGTACTGACCAAAATGGGAGAGCTTTGGAAAAACCCATGTCAAGTGGAGCTTGCAAGGGAGCCTCATTTGGGTTTGGTACTACTAAACCATTCTGCATTCTTCACAAAGGAAGGTATGGTAATTGGGTTTTTTGATTTCATCTCTGTAGAGGGCCAGTTTAATGTTTTAGAATCTTTAAAGCGGTTGATTGGTTTGATTGTTGTTGAACATTAGGGATTTGAGCTATTGATGAATCTATTGCCTGTTACTTGCTGTGATGCCTTTGCTGTTGAAATTGTTCCGATAATTGAACAAATATGCTTGATGCTTGGGTGCTAAAATTACTGAGTAGAAAATGTAGGCACTGATATCTGTTAAGTTATTTAAAATGTTCAATATGCATATGTGCTTATTGCCATGTTTATTCAACATTGATGTCACTACTTACTAAGGTTGCATACTTGCATCATATAGAATTTCTGAATTGAACGCCTGGGGATCTAGTTGTAATGTCATGTTAAGTTCGAGTGCAGTCAAGCTTTCTTTGGTTGGAAGAAAATGTAGAGTCAATATATTGTGAGGAAATATCTGGCCGTTGACATTCGGATGCTAGATTGATAGGTTGAATGGTTTATCTCCAATTAGATTTACACCATTAAAGTTGTTGAAAGACTAAAAACATTAAATGCTTGTAAGTCAGAGTGTCACTGTTAATGGACTGAGCCACGGCAATGTTTCAGTTCTTTGTGTTAATTGTATGTACCATTTTTTCAGATTGTCATCTTCGGGAACTACAATTACCCTTCGAGCAACATCTGTTACATCAGTAGAGGTATTAAGCAAATCCTGGTCCTATGCAATTGATAGCTATTGCTTATGGATGGACAAAAATTATTTTATCGTGGTTGTTGACTCAAAAATGAAGCATTTGTTTTTATTACTTGTTTATGTGGTGGTGAACAGGAGGGAAATCTTGTTGACACTGATACAGTTCCAACTCCCAAAGTTATCATTGACCAAGACTCTGATCCAGATGCAACTGTCGTTGAGATAACCTTTGGTGATCGACTTGGGGCTCTTCTTGATACGGTATAAAGCCATTCTTCTAGGAGTTTGGTGCTTGTGTCTGCTTATCTTTTTCCTTTTCTTTCAATGGGCAGCCTATGCTTAATAGTTCGTGGCATTAGCAAATCTTCATTCTGCATGCATTAGTTGTTTTATTCAGTAAGAGGAAAAGCAGTACATTGACCATGAGAAAATGGGTTGCAGATGAATGCGCTTAAAAATCTTGGGCTCAATGTTGTCAAGGCAAATGTCTATCTCGATTCGTCTGGGAAGCACAACAAGTTTTCCATCACAAAAGCGTAAGTCTTAGATCAATGTTCATAGTAATACAGACATGTGCCTGCACATGATAATACAGATATGAGCCTGCACATAGTAATATAAATATGAGCCTGCACATAGTAATACAGACATGAGCCTGCACAATTAATTCTGCTTTTAGATCAATGTTCATAAATACAAGATGGTTATCAGTAATAGTTATCTCCTTTTGCACTATGTCCTCCAGTACTGATCATGGGTGATTCCTACACTTGTATATCTTAAATTTTCAAATTGAAAATTGTGCAAATTACAGTAACAGTACCTGTGATCTTTCATAGATATGCTATCTGCCAATTGAAAAGACATTGAAACTAAACAAGAAAAGAAAAGAAAAAAAGAGTTAGATAAATAGGGATTATTACTAAACATTTTCATGCATGTTTATCATGCTGGAACATCTAGTATATGATGTTAACGGCTTGTAGAAACATTCTCTTTTGGCCTTCAGATACTTGAATCGGAACAGTGCAGAAACTCAGCCCTCTATGTGCATGTTAACTAGTGCATAATCATCCTTAAAATTTATTACTGGTGGGCTAATCATTAGAAAGTGACCATTATCTTATGGATCAGATTTTTCAATAGATTATCTAGTCATTCAACTGATGTGCTACTAGAGCTCAATTTGCAGCAATACTGGTAGAAAAGTGGAAGATCCGGAGTTGCTTGAGGCGATTCGTCTGACAATTATTAATAATCTTATTGAGTATCACCCGGTATTCCTCCCAAACTCAACTCCTTATCTTGGACCATGTTTGGGTTCTTAAGATAATTCGTGGTAACATTGCTTCCGATAATCTTACATGTTTTTAAATTGAATGTGCAGGAATCAAGTGCCCAGTTGGCAATGGGAGCAGCCTTCGGAATTGAGCCACCAGAACAGCAGGTCTTTGAATGTTATATGTTGAAATTTATTCTTAAAATGTGAATTGTTATTTTTTCTATCTTCCTTTCTTATTTTCTCCCCTGCAATGGAACAAGTGTTATAAAGACAATATACTTAGAATAATCTGCCTCTCTGTTCTATACTTCCTCTTTTGTGTAGAAAATAATAATACTAATAGTATTGATATTATATTTTTTTTATAAGTAATAATTTAATATTAGTATTATCATGTTATGTGAAACTTATCATGCTTAGCTGTCTGTTACTACATCATGTTTTTTCATCAGACTTCGAGGAATTCTTTTCTTGATTATGGAAGGAAAAGAGGCTGATAGTTATTGGGTTCTGATTTAGACTTCGAGGAATTTTTGTGTTACTTGATGCTTCCTGATAAAAATATACAAACCTATATTGCGTATATGTGTTTGTTTAAGTAAAACGAAACTGGAATGGCATGTCATGTAGGTAACCTTTAGTCTGAAGCCAACTTGAATATTGATTTGTTGTAAGTTGTAACTCCTCAGGTTGATGTGGACATTGCGACCCACATAAGCGTCAATGATGATGGCCCTAATCGAAGGTGATGCCAGCATTTTTTTGTTCATCAAATATAATAGGGCTTTGTGACCCAAAGCAATTGCTTGTTTGAAAATAATTTGAAATTTAATATGTAATTCCATTTAAATTATCTTGTAGCAATGCTCAATAATGTGTTTGAATGTGAATACATCTTGCAGGAAATACATATTGCCTATTGCTCATCCTTTTTATTGTGCAGTTTGCTTTATGTGGAGACAGCTGACCGGCCTGGATTGCTTGTGGATCTTGTGAAGATCATAACTGACATTAACGTTTCAGTTGAATCTGGAGAATTTGATACTGAGGTAAAGTTATCTTAGACAGCTTGTTGTTTTTTCCCCTTTTGTTCTTTATATTGCCGAGTCATTCAAATGTAACAATCTCGTCGTTTCTATTTGGAAACTAGGGGCTATTGGCGAAGGCAAAGTTTCATGTTGGTTACAGGGGTAAAGCTCTCATTAAGCCTCTCCGGCAGGTAACCTAGAGAATTTTCTGATAGTGATAGAGATTTCAATTAGTTTGTATGTTAATTGCATCTCAGTGAAGTTAGAGCCTTTGAATGATGACTCTTTTAGCTTAACTTCTAATGTTGCAGAAATGATTTAACTTCCTATCTCCAAATGGCAGGTTATCTCTAATAGCTTAAGATATTTCTTGAGGCGACCAACAACTGAAGAGGCTAGTTTTTGAGCTGCGTTGCCTGCAAGCAATACACGTTACTACATACTCAGATGGATGTTACATTTCCCAAACAAAAAAAGCACCATAATTGTTGAATCATGAATGTTGTTGTATTCTTCCTCATTTGAAGGTTATATTGGCAAAACAGTTCAACAAAAGCCTAGTATAAAATCTATTTCGCCTTCAATAGTTTTTGAAGTGATTATTGTCCATTTAATTAAAGCCTCTCCAGCAGGTATCATTCCTCTAAACTAACAGCTTATAATGACATTTTATACTTACTATTATATGTAAAAATAAATATTCTTATGAGTATAATGAAAGTTTATTAGTAAACCATGTCTAATAAAAGGAAAGTAGGGTGCTATAAAGTTCAACCAAGATGGAGTAAGTTGACAAGGTCACAAGGCCATTAATTTATTTAAGTAAAACACAATAAAAAAGAAAAACTAAATTAATTGGACCCAAATCAAGAATTAGCACAAGAAAAAGTAATTCTATGTGGTAGTGACATTAATGTATGAAAGATAAAATCAATAAAATGGATGTGGTAAGGAAATTGGCGGGAAAATAGAGTCATTTAGAAACTGGGCTTGAATTCTCCTGGCCCAATAATGGACTGCACTTCTAAACCAACCCATACGACCCATTATCGGTGCTACGGTTTATCCCCTTCTTCCATTTGGATTTGGTGGATTAGTTGAGCTGAAGAAAATCAAAGCTAAACAGCTTCAGTTTTCGCGGAAAGTAGGGAGGGAAAATAGGCGAGAAAACTAATGGGCATAGCGGCAGCCATTGGAGTACTGGCACCCTTCCCGTTCTACTACTGGCTATGGACGCAGCCACAGGCATGGGTGAATCTTTGTGGGAAAGGGCAAGACCCATCTAAAGTGATGGCATATGTCTCCCATTTCTTGAAGTTGATTCAGTTCATCTCCCTCTTCACCTGTCTCTACTTTCTCTTGGCCTCCCCCTCTGTACTTCTGGCCCCTATTTTTCTTTGGCCAGTTCCTCAACTTCAGGTTAGTCCAAATAACTCTCTTTGGGTCGTGTAAGTATTATTGTGCGCGTGGTCCAGAATATCTTGGAAGTTGGTATTCATTATGGAGCATTGAGCTGGAATATGTTGAATTTATCCAGATTTGTATCTGGGGTTTGTTGATTATGTGTTAGATTTTAAGATGGAACTGTGAATGTGATCATCAATAGTAGGATTGAAGAATTTAAGGGCGTGCTTGTTACTTGTGAAAATAGGGAGGAAAAGAGTGAACATGAGGTGACAACTTAAAAAGAATCAATCTTTTTCATCCCAATTTTACTGTCTTCTTCAGCTCTATCAAGTATATCCTACTTGTGCCTTAATGGATTTCATGGGTTATTTGAGAAAATTATGGCACTTGGTTGTAATGTACTCATGCATTAGTGAATTTAAACTTGATATGAATCCTTACTTGTTGACACAGAATCACAACGATAAGAATAGCTAGCATAAGGAGTAAAAGTTCACTTGATATTAAAAACGATGATGGCTATTGGTTTAGTGATTTGGGAATAATAATGTTTATGACTTTAGATGAAAGAATGCTGTTAGTTTTCATTGAGTTGCTTTAGGCAAAGCTAAGGTTAGACTCTTGTAGTGAATGAAAGTTTTTATTTTTCAAACTCGGAGGATAGAATAGACACAGTTTTGCAGTCTGAAAATTTTAAGTACATAGAAGAGCCTTTTGGTGAATTTCACATAATTATTTTCAAGTTTGGCATATAAGTAAAAAGGAGTAGCTACTTTGCTTGGCATACCTCTACTTTATCCTCTATAGTCTTTGGCAAAACAGCATAAATTTAACTTTGGGTGGGAACCGATGATAGTTGTTGCTGTTTGGTTGGCTGGAGATTTGATGTGGAGAAACAGTTTTAGTTAGGAAGATGCTGTTTTGAAATATGGAGTTAATTGGGATGATTAATGTACATTTGGGTCCTGAACTTGCATTGATTTCTTAGTACAAGTCTGTTAGCCTAGAATTCAATGGTTTTTGTATGATTATCTACTTAGTTGTGAAGGGAAAATAATGTCTTACTATCTTAGACATGATGCAAGTTTGGGACCGTAGGACTCAATACCTTTTTAAGATGCTAGGTGACAAGAATATCATCATAGCTGTAAGGTTATTAGTCTGAGATCTACTATATTAAAGGTTTAGGATTATGGGGCTAACATTCTCTCGGACAGTTAATAGCGATAGCTATATTTCTGAGAATGAAGGTGACTCCTATGGTTGTAAGAGATAAATTTTTGACTTGTAAAGGAGTGGGTGGAGTGATATTTTTGAATTTGGTATGCCTGACAGCTTAAGATGAGTTTAATGTTGCATATATCTGTTAATCTATTAATAATGTTAGAAAATCTGTTAATTAATATAAGATTAACATAAAGAAATTCATAGCCATTATATACATATGATTTGAATTAAAGATAGTAGATTAAACCAGATGCATTGAATAAGGGGGACTTACTTCATTACAAAAAGAATCATTTTGTGAGATTTTTAATAACAATTGAATCTGTGATTATAGGGTGTATCAGTTGCTTGGGGAATCCGGCACATACTATGGAGTACGATTTGGAAAGAAGATTCCCTGGGTAACAGAATTTCCATTTGGAGTTATAAGAGATCCTCAGTACGTGGGAAGCATAATGAGTCTTCTTGCATGTCTCTCTTGGGTTCCTATTCAATACATTCTTCTGTGGGTATTAGGATATGTATTTATGATACATGTAGAATCCAAAGAAGATTCATCTACCCGTGCAAACCCGCTCTCTTAATTACAGAGTTTCAGTAAACTAACTGAGGTTACCGGAGGACCTAGTCATTTTGACAGGTTGGCCATAGGTGCTACATTTTTATTTGTTTTCTTCAACATGTTTCGGTGATAATAGCTAAATTTGATGGTCATATGATCCTTGATATTGATTTTTTTGGGACTAAGTTGTATTTCCATAATATTTTTAATGACATTGCTCTATTTGTCCTACTGAGTATGAACTTTGCCTTTATTTCATCTTCATATAGTCGATATTTTTTGTAATTTCAGATAGAACTTGTATGAATATTAATGGGGAAGAATGGAACAGTAACTTTTTAATGGAATGTTGGTAGGCTAGCTCAGATAAGCTAAGTTAAATATGAATATCATATTTGAGAAGCTGATGGGAGATGGTCGTTTACTTAGCTCGTATGGTAGTCTGTCAACAAAACTGTGTCCAACAAGGGCGTATGGTTGATGCTCTTTTTTTTATAAGATATAGCTTATTAATTTTTAACTGTATAAATGATAGGGTTTTTTCTTTTACTTCAAAGAAAAATAACAATCACTACAAGCCCGATTATTTATAAGGTTTAACTATTAAATTTGTATTGATCTTGAAACAGTGGGAAATATAGAACTTGGAACATAATTGTGTGCAGCGAGTTATTGCATATAGCACTTGGAACATAAAGTACCCTTGTGCATCATAAACTTAAACATAAATCCCCAGATTTGCTTACTAAAATACACAGCTAAAACACTCACATACCCAGAATCCAAAAGAAATATAAGAAGAAAGGCCCTCTTCTCCTTCTATGCAAAAGCTAGAGCCACATTAAAATATTGAACTGCGTTTTTTACAGCATCAACATCAATATCTACTAATTTTCCTGTCTTGGATGATATCGAAGTGCATCTCTTCTCTTCTGGGTTAGGGACAAATATGTTTGCCTTCTCTGCAGAGCAAAATAGTGCAATACTGCAACAAAGTGGCACCACAAACACACCAAACTTATTTATAATTGAAGCAATAAAAGTTGTATGCTGTGTGATCTTTTGTTTTCTCTTTTGTAATTTTATATTCTGACATGTAGCTCAATATCTGAGTATATCAAACAAAGATGCTCCTTATCTAATTTTGCAGACTAAGAGACTAGTAATTTGTTCTGATTGATGAAATTACCTGGGTTTTTGGCGTGCATTTGCTAGTTGGATGGCAGCTGTGTTTGTAGCTATTACCCCAATTGAGTCGTTGATAAGAGCAGCCAACTGAAGAACACACAAAAACACAGAATTAAAGTAAATGGCAGAGCCACCGTAGAGTTTCGAAAGGTCTCTTTCTGTTTTCTTGTTTTCTGTTCCGTTTTCTTTGGCTCAAGACGTTTTCTTATAATTACATTCAGAAGACTAGATGGTGATGTACCTGCCCTGGTGTTGTAATGAAGACTATGCTGGTATCTTCTCCAATCACTTCCTCCACATTTTCCCTTTCTTTCTCATGTGGAATAACAAAAACTGGCCTAACTCCCCTGTTTGCATTAAAATCAGATAAAAATGATAGCCAATAGTAACTTATCAACCCCTAACCTATGTGCCTGGGAGGGACCCTAGGCAACTAGAGTAGAAGATTGCCAGAACTCTACTGTAAGATTGTCAATGTGCCCAGAACAGATGACAATTTAGAAGGAATAGCTTTAAATGTTTAGTGTTTTGCTAAGAATGAGCTACAATTCAAGTTTCTGTCGCTGTTGGACTAACCATTTTCGTTTGAGTTTCCTATAATAAACCTTCACAAAGTTTAGCAAATAATCCAAAACAAGTTGAAATCATGGTTGCAAATTTATCAAAATTTACACATCTAAACTGCATGCTTGAGCACACATGATATAATAATGTTCAAAAAGTTCGCATGTGTTGTGCAATGTAAGGAGAGGTAGTAGTGAACTACTGGAAGCCAAAGAAAATGTTCAAAAAGGACGCATGTATTCTATGAACACTTTGGAAGCATAAGGAATTTTCTGTTTCTAGCTGTTACTAATGTTTTGCATTGCATTAGTAACAGTTAGAGCATGGATCCAAGCAATCATAGACAGCCTAATTTCAGTTTCGAGTTCCAAATTGATTTTGTAAAACCTTATAAAGCAAGAATACCAAAAGAACAAAGCTTCTATCTTTTTACCTTATAGCCTCAGATATTTCACCCCACAGTTCAATTGGTAGCAAGCTATCGGGATCACCCCTAGACTGCATCGACGCCTCTGAATCTGATTTTATCCCATGAATTACAACATATTTTCCTTTCTCTGCACCTGCCTTCTTGTACTTTGCCTCCACAAAATCTTTTAGCTTCCTCGATAGTGATATCTTAAGTGGAGGCAAAAGCTGCCTTGGAACACTGCGAAATGGTCTTCCCAACCAATCAACCATCTGATGATACCTAATCAAGCAAATTCATAGGAACCTTCTCAAATACTAAAGAACTGCACCGTAGACTAATCATCAACAGTATTTTTCTTACCCATTTATAAATCTCTATTACTGGATGACAGTGAACGCACAGTTAAGCAAAATTGTGTTTATGATGTGTCTAAACCATTAATGCTGCAGTATGAACTCACATATTATATCCTCCATCAGAGAGATTCAGACTATCTGGTGTAAATGTTTCAGATAAAAGTAATCCTGCACCTGCAGCATTAACATTCGGGTAGATGTAGCTGACTCTATCACGAGCGGTTGTCATAAACAAAAAGGCTGCATGACCTAGGCCTGCCAATTTGGTGGATAATATCATGTCATAGTACCTACCCTGTAAGCAAAAGACAGCAGGACATGAATTAGATTTAGTTTGTGCATATATGCAATAAGATACGATTTAGAAAATTTACACACTAACCTTCAGTAACTCCAATCATATCAGTATACTCTGCTGGCTCTGGAAACTCATCATCAGGATCATAAACATTAGCCCACCTCACATTCTTATTCAACTCATAAACCTGCTTCCCTCTTGCTGATGCCAAAATATCAATCTGAACACCCGGGTATCTATCCTTAATCAACTGAATAGCTGGAAAAAACAGCAGATTCTCATAAACACCGCCGGAGATCACACAGCAGCACCTCCTAACATCCCCTCTCACTTTCAATGCCAAGGATGCTATTTCCACATTGTATCCTTTTGGGAATTTCAAGAACCCATACGGGTTGTCTGGGTTGTCTGGTGGCCTAGGATCCTCTTCTTGCTTACCATCTGCGAACAACGAGCCATACTCCATTTCAGGATCCTCACCATCATCAAAAGGGTCAAGCCAGGGATTCTTCTTCTTGATATTTAATTTAACATTTGGTCTTCCGCTTGAATGGGGTTGGTGTTGATGGTCTAATGGGTTCAAGAATGAAAGTTGGGTGAAGTGGGTTGAAGGAATTGTAGGTGAGTTTGTGAGAAATGGTGAAAAATGATTTTGGATTTGATAGCAGATAAGTTGCAGCCATAATTGAGTTACGCAAGTTCCTTCCTTTTTTTTTTTTTGGTTAAAATATGTTCCGTTATTATTGTTAGGACTAGAAGTCTAGAGGATGAGTTGAAGACGGTAGACGTTGGGATTCAATGTGTGGAAAAGAGTTGGATAAGTGGGACCCCAGTTAGGGAAAAACGACAACAACTGCATTACCGTTTTGATAATCAGATGCTTTACACTACACAAACCACGAGTGTCGGATACGGATTTCGGATAAAACATTCCCACCCAGAAAACTAGAAACCCATTGGGTCGGAAAATCTGTAGTTTAAGCTGAGCTCTCATTGGATGACGTGGCGTGAGATGACTGGCTACCTTACAACCTCCCCTATTCTCTCTCTGTCTGAACCTGAAAGCTTTTGATTCGTTGTTTTCTCGAGCAAACTTACCATGAAAAGTTTTCCCTTCACATTGTGGAAAGTTTTGTCTCACTTTCTCACTCTTTCCCGGTAACTTTCTCACCCCTCAAGCAAACTATATTCGCCTGCAAAAAGTGCGACCGGGGATTTTCAAAATCAAAACTTTCAGCTACAAGAAGCTCTGTTTTCAC
Source organism: Quillaja saponaria (assembly GCA_029379385.1). NCBI lineage: Eukaryota > Viridiplantae > Streptophyta > Magnoliopsida > Fabales > Quillajaceae > Quillaja > Quillaja saponaria. The sequence goes on from CM055611.1 coordinate 22,439,662, forward strand.
CAATGCAGCTGAAGTCTCCCTCCTTCTAGGGTTTTGCGTAATTCAAAATGGAACTCTAAAGCCCTAGTGGTTAACTCCATAGTAGAAAATTTCAACTGATCAGTGGGTTTCTTAGGGATTATATATGTACGATCCTGTCCAAATTCTCCAAATTTGGACTACATAGTAAGCATTTAACAGGAAAATTTTGGAAGGTGTTTTTGGGAAAGAGAATTCTTTGCAATGTCGGGCCCACCGCGAGTTCGATCTATGAACATCTCCGACACTGAGTCCCGGCCGGTACTCGTCCCTGCTGGGAATAAGGCTCGTACCACTGAGACGCGAAAACCAGCTTCGAAACCTGTAAAGAAGACTGAGAAAGCTTTGCAAGAAATCGAGTCCAAGGAGAAGAAGCCAATTTCTCATTCGATTTCACAATGCGTTTCAGTGGCAACGATTTTGAGGCAGCAGGACCATTGTCAAGCATTGCGCAGTTTCTCAATGAATGCTTCGTGCTCGTCTGATGCGTCTTCAACAGATTCTTCAACTCATAGTCGCGCATCATCAAGTGGGAGAATGGTACGGCGGGTTGGTGTGCCAATAAGGAAGAAGTCGTCCAGTTCGAAGAAGGAGAAAGTTGAAAAGGTCGGTGCTGATAATGCAACTGCGCCTGATACTGTGCTCAAAGATTCAAGTGATATCTTGGAAGTCAAGAAAAGATGCGCTTGGGTCACACCAAATACTGGTATCTTGTCTTTGTTTCTATGTTCGAACTAATTAAAATGATGTAATGTGATGTGATGTGATCATGTGATGTGTTGTTGATGAAACTTTTTAGTGCTGGTTATTAGAAAGAAATTTCAAATGTTCGAATTAAGGGATCAATGTCAATTTAGGGGAAGGTTAGAAGCAATACTTAAGACAAGATTTTCTCTGTCATTACTATATTATGCCACTTCAGAGGCAGATGGGAGGAATGAGAAGAATGGTAGTTTTAAGAGCTGAATGTGTTTAAATTTGAGTACAGTATGGAAAATAAGAAACTTGAGGAAAGGAAAACACTATATAGTTGTAAATGTCACATCTTAGTATTCCAGAAATTCAAGTGTAACGAGTTTTTTAGTGTGGGCATGGAAAGACAGGGGATATTGCCTTTTAGACTTATGTTGTTCTTGCTGCTGTAGTAACCATACCCATTACCTTGTTAGTATCTAGTATTACAATTTTCAAGACATGAGGAAAGCAACACCACTGAATTTAATTATCTTAAATCTTGTAGTCATGCAAAAACTATTTGTAGAATGTGAGAGTATTGCCAACATAAAAGAACACTTAAGTAGTTCTCAATGCCTTTTTCTGCAGTTTTTCTTATTCAGGATTGCAAAGAAATGCAAAAATAGCCATTTCATCATATATAGCCTATCACTTGTTTATTTAAAGAAAATGATTGTATTTGTTTTAACAAGCCATGTTCAAACCTAGTAGGAAAATAGCCCAGGTTGGTCATATATGGCTATTAAACTTTTCATGTGTACATCAGCATGGAGTAGGCAGCTACTGTTCTCTCAATAGTAGGTTCCTTCTGTGCATTCTTTTGTCTACGATATTGTTGAATGCATGACTAAGAGTACAGTATTGGTCTATGGCTTAGGTTACCAAAATGTTCCGCTTCAGGTTGCAACTTAGTAGACAGTTTATGCATGAGATTATCATGTTCATGTGTTGTTTAACAACAGATCATCTCTAGAAAATGGAGTAACCTGCTCATCCAGCAGGCCCATTCATCCTTATGCTTGAGAAAGAGAGAAAGAGAGAGAGAGAGAGAGAGAGAGAGAGAGACAAACAGATCAATAGTGCCTGAAGAAGAAGGAGGAAATAAGAGTCAGGGTAATAAACTTATGTCCCAATAAGCGCACTCTTTAAAGAAAGTGTCATGGGATGATAATCATATGCTTAAACTTTTTTGGGTGCATCACAATCTGTTTCTTGCTTTGATATCCTATTTATAAGCTGTGGTGAATATATTTATTGTTCATTGGGTGGCTGCTTCTTTAGTAGGTTCTTGCTTTGATAGTCTCTTTATATGCTTGTAAGCTTGTTGTTTATCAGTTATTATATGAATCGCTGAATTGTTCTTTTTGTGATAAAGATCCATGCTATTCTGCTTTTCATGATGAAGAATGGGGAGTCCCTGTCCATGATGACCGGTATGTTCCCTTCTGCTGATGTTCTCAAAATATTCTGCTTCCAAGTCGCAACAACTAAAACCATAGTGTCTGATTTATTCAGGAAACTGTTCGAGTTGCTCAGCCTATCTGGTGCTTTGGCAGAACTTACATGGCCTGCTATTCTTAGCAAAAGGCAGATATTTAGGTATTGATTGATTTTAATATGGTGATGATCTGTGTTTTGGATTAATTTATATGACTGGAAAATTATACTTCCAAATGCTTCTACTTTAGCTTTTTACAGATCAATACACATGTTTTGGAACACAGGGAAATCTTCTTGGATTTTGATCCAAGAGTTGTTTCACAACTTAATGAGAAAAAGATAAGTGCACCTGGAAGCCCTGCCAGCTCTTTGCTATCAGACCTTAAGCTGAGAGCCATAATTGATAATGCACTGTCAAATGTGCAAGGTAAATACTACCATTTGTTCTTCATTTTTGTATTGTTATTCATAGTGCTTGTAAAAGGGGCAATCAGAAAGCTCTTGTCCAATTTTTAGTACTTGAGTGAAAGGATCCCAACCCTCAATTTTCAAACTTGCTACTTGCCATGAAGAAGGTTAAGAAACAAGAAAATCTTATATTGTTGACTGCTAATGATTATGTAAAGAGAACTAAATTCAAAACAGTTCAGTCCAAACTGTTAGAGTTAGTTATAGAAATCTCTCTCTCTCTGTGCCAATGCAACAACAAACTGAGAGGCTATATTATACTACGGTTCCTACAATGCCTGAGATGCAAATCTTCTGCATTATTGTGGCAATGCAGGTCATTGACGAGTTTGGGTCCTTTGATACATTTATCTGGAATTTTGTGAACCATAAGCCTATAGTCAGCCAATTCCGTTACCCACGCCAGGTACCTGTGAAATCTCCGAAAGCAGAGGTTATCAGCAAAGAGCTAGTCAGAAGAGGTTTCAGAAGTGTAGGTCCGACAGTGATCTATACATTCATGCAAGTGGCTGGACTGACAAACGATCACCTCATCAGTTGCTTCAGGTTCAAGGAGTGTATGGTCAGATCAGAAGCAGGGGAAAAAGACAGCACCCTCAAGTGTAAGGTGGAGGAGCGAGCAAGTAAGGAGCCAACTGAGACGAATCTATCAATAGCTGTGAATGGATTGAGTTTGTAATCAAAGTAGTTTAGTGGGGTTTTGGTCAATGGCCTGGATATTGTTCATGACTGGCCGTTGGCACAATTTCAGGGTATGATTGGGTTGTTGGTATCTGTTCTATGTACAAATCCATACAGATATGAGTCATGTAGCTCTGAGTTGCTGTGTTTTGAAATACAAAATCACCTGGTAGTTTATTCTTGATGTTGTAAAGCACATATATACCAATATAAAATGGCGACAGTGAGTTACAATTCCATGTATAAATCGTTTTTATATAGAATGAGTGGTACTTGAGATATCATTTTTAAGTATATACTCAATATACTTTCTAGTTCTTAAGATTTTTCCTTTTATCTCATTCTTTTTCTTAGAATGGTAACGATTTTATTGGAGAAGCAGGTGGTTGTTGTCTGTAAGTTAGCTTGCTTCACTAGTTATATAACTGAGTCAAACATTATCTTCTAGTCAGTGGATTCTGCCTACCAACTTGCTGATCACCCAGGTGCAAGGCCACTTGCCACTCGCAGTATTGTTTGAATGCCTTGGCCCTCAGGACCGCGGTGGCTTCCAATTTCTAAAGACGGTAGGTGGTAGGGTCTACTTATATTGACCTGCGCGTGACATTTCTCTAGGGCTTATGAAATCTGATCATTTAGTAAAACTACCAATTTAGTAAAAGTAACAAGACATTATTTCTGTCCTATTAGGAAAGAGTTTTCTACCATTTTCTGAGACTTCGTACTGCATAAGTTTTGGATTTTTCTTGGGTATTTGTCTATTTCTCTTTATCAAGCTAAATGGAGTGTGGAAAAATGGTGCAAAAGCATGCTTAAGGAGAATGAAAGAAAGACTATTTTTTCCATCAGATCTGCATTGGATGAAGTGAATTTGAATGCACTGTTCCAAAATATGCTTTAAAACCACATATGACTGAAAATGATCTTTGATTAGTTCATGTTTAATGCTGAGGAAGCTGTCCTCATTTTGAGAACAAGATTCCCGCTCAATAGAGCAAATTCTAAGAAAAAAAATCCAATTTTCTACATTTTAATTACACACAGATTCTAAGCTTCAAAAACTATGATGTAACTGACTCTATATTTCACCATTTTTCTGTTGGATTCTTGTGCAATATTCTTCCTGAGATGGCTGCAGCAAGTGCTGCTGTGAAATTGGGATCCTTGGTTAAAGAAGTAGCCATCTGTTCAACCAAAAATTGCTGGACCTTCGGCGATTCATTCTTTGGTTTTGAATTCCTAGCCTCATTATCTGACTTGGATTTTGTCAAGTCAAGGGTAGCAGTAGGTCCAGATGAACTGAGAGAGGCTGCACAGGGGACTGTACCAAGTGTCAAACAACCGCCGGAGCCTGATGTTGCCTCCAGCTGAGAAGGGTGGGGATGATTGTGCTCCCCTTCATAAGTTGCAACCAGAACAGATTGGTCTTCCACACTTCTTTGCACCTGAATAGCCAAAGAGGACCAAAAACACATTAGCTTAATGAATCCAAAAAAATTTACTATTTCAATGCCACCCCAACATACCAAAATGTGAATAGTACTGCAGAAATAGTTGAAAAACTTGATCTTATATCAGATTTCTGACTTGGTATAATTACCTTCTTTTTGACCGGGCAGCTTGGAGCAAAAGAGCATTTGAAGTATGCTCTTGGAGAAGGATTATCTCTGGTGACCTTTTGTCCATATTTCCTCCATTGATATCCATCCTTCACAATCTAAAATTACATAGAAGTAAAATCTCATTTAGAATTTCTATGATTAATTTTATGCACTATTTTGAAATTTTAAGGTAGTGTACTACATAGTGATTACTTACAAGGGTTTTCTCAGATGCTTCAGTCCTGACATAAACTCTTGAGATTATTGCTTTGACGGTTTCTTCCTTTGGTTTCTTGCACATTGATTCCTCATCAGTTGAGCTGCTCTCTGAGTTTCCACTAGTATTTCCAAATATATAATGAGTATTATTGTTGTTGCTGCTCTCTGACTTCCTTTTCTTTGATGGGCTAAGTTCCTTTTCTGGGTTCTTTTTCATATAATCCATCAAATGGCTTCTCAAAGCATTATAGTTCTCACACACCTCTGTTAGCATTTCAGTCAACTTTTTGTTTTCTTCACCCACCCTCTTCAATTCCTCTACTAATGCACCACTCTGAAACATTTATACATAGAAGCAATTAATTAATCACTGAGCTCTAGAAATTAGTAGAAGAAGCCCAAGCAAAATATGAAAAACACTCACCTCTTCTCTTATAGAAGGCTTAATTCCCAGCTCAAAAAAGTTAATACTTTCCACCTTCTTCTTCTGAAAACAAAGAAAGAAAATCCAAATTGAGCTTTTTTGAACAAAAGCTAATAGTAATAACAAAAAAGGAGCATGTGGTGATGCAAGCAATTGAGATCTTAAGAGAGTATATAAAGGTTTCACACTTACAGGAGCTTCATCAAGAACTCTGAGAGGATTAATATTAAGATCCAAGGAAGTGTTTATCCATGATGAATAATCCATAGATGCCAAATAAACTTCAAACTTTGTCTCTGTAAGCAAATGATCTGAAACTTCAAAAGCAATTCAAAGCAAAATCACAAGCTATCTTCTAGCAAAAAACCCAGATGAAGTATCTATCTTCTGAGACTTATCTTCCAATTTTTGTGAGTGAACCAAACGAAACGATCTTATATAAAGGTCTAGAAGCTCATCAAGTTGAATAAGGAAACTGGGTGGAAAGAGAGTCAGACAGAGAGATAAAGTTGAATGCCCCACTAAAAAAAGAGCTGGCATAAGCAAATTTTAGTTCGATATTCTTTGTTTGCATTAAATAATGAAAAAGAACATGTCATAGAGGATGCATGGATTGGTTTTAGCTATTACTTTAGTGAGAAGTTGAAATTTTTGTGTACAAAATTTCAAAGTCAAGCACACCCTGAGACCCATAAAAGAAACATTCACTAAATCTTATGGATTTGGTTGGGGTGGGTATGTAATTTCGAAATAGAATTCATGGAAAAACAGAAGTTTTAATTTGACCCGTTTGCTTCAACACAGTCTTCTTATAATATAATTTAAATGAGATGGGCAACAGGGCCAGTGGGGTATATATGTTTTCTTTTCTTGTCAGGTTTGTAATTTCAAACATTTTCCACGTTCATGCATCAACCAATTATTTTTTGTTTTATTTTATTTCCAAAACAAGTTCTGTGAATGTGTGTCTTCCTTCTTCTACGCGCTTCACACACTATTTGCACTGGTTAATGCTAAAGTGGTCCTTTCATTTTTTTCTAGATACACAATTGACAATTTCCCTCGTGTTTTACTAGGAGTAACCATGTACTTAAAAAGCAATATCATTTTTTTATACATTATATTTTTGGTGACTTATCGCTAATATTGTATTTAAGAGAAGAAACAAAGTAACACAAGGGAGAAAATTTAAAATTTTATTGAGTTGTTGAGGTTTTTCTAACAAATGTCTTATACTTAGGATTACTATCACTCTTTTGGCGAAGAAGATGGCTCTCTTCCTTTGTTTAAAAAAATATTAGCATAATAATTATCGTTATTTTTAAGGTGAAAGTTATGCTAATTATTCTCTAATAATCTTTTAGGTGACATGTGACAATATAAAATTGAGTTTTCTATTAAAATATATAATAAGACCTGAAATAGAAACTTGGAAGGTGTTAAGATAAAATCACTTGTGTTGACACCAAAAACCTAATATTGAATCCCACCTTCATCCAGGATGGAGGATTTATGAGATGTGAGAGATAATCTTTTTATTGTTGTATAACTCATAGCCCAATAAGATTCGAGATGATTTTTCTTTTCTTTTCACTTGCATGAAAATGTTACTATTACTTAATTTATAGGCAATGTGAACAATATTTCATTATTTTAATTTTGGATTTTCATTAATATAATAATTAGAAAGTTTAATTCAATTAGTTCCCTCATAGACCTTCTTAGAATTTCCAAACAGAGCCTTAAATTAAGCAAAGAGATTATGGAGTTGATTCATACTATATCTTAGTTATAAAATTTATATATAATGCATAGTTAGTGTATTTAATTTTTATATTAACAAAAAATAAATAAAAAAGAGTGTGCATATGTGTTACTAATATCAATCATATCATTAATTTTAATTAATTTAAATTAATAATATATAAATTTATAGATAATCAAATTATTCTTTGTTTTAAAATTTAAAATTAATAAGTCAAAAATTAAGTCCTAGAAGTACAACAACCAAGACCGATCAACAAGCATATGGACCAAGACCAAATTAAACAATAGAGCTCTAGCTGCTGCTTTTAGCTCATTTCTTAGTCAGTCTACTGAATTGAACCTACCCACCAAAATTTCTCGTGTTCCCACTTATGAATGGATTTTTCATGTCCATGTCCATTTCATTACACCACCGACACGTTCCTATGATACCCAAACATTTAATTAAGATCAAGGAAAAAAAAAAAAAAAAAACTACTTCTAGATAAGAAAAAAAAAATTGTTAATTAGTGTTCAAATGATATTTAATAAATATAGATTTTAAAACTTAAAATATTGTAAAAATATAAAATTATTTATTATGCTGAAATTATGATCAATAATTATAATTCATAGTATTAAATTTAATATTTATTATCTCAATAAATATCTTATAAATACCCGTTAAAAAATTTTAACAATAAAATTATAATAATATTTTACTCGTGTATTTCCAATCAAGATGTTTATCTAAAAATACATTCTTCTGATTTTGACAATAAAATCTCAAAATCTAAACAATCATGACATCTCACTTATTGTTAATATTTTTGAATTCTCTCAGTCATCGAGAAGAAAAGAATATGATATCCTGATTTCAGTCTATGATATCTTATACGAAGTTGATTTTTTAAAAAGAAAAAGAAGGATTAGACAGAGAAACTAGCTAATCCAAGGGAAGCTTTGGAATTCAAATACTTGGTCTAAATTCCAACACATGGTTGAGAAATTTGGTTGATTACTTCAACGACAAGTTTGTTTAGGCAGGCGGAAATTGCTTAACTTCTGGACTTCCATGACTTCAACTATGGCTGACACGTGGGGTAGGACCCAGCTGTTTTGTTTATATATATGGATTTATAAATGAGGGATAGATTCAGAAATTATGAAAAAGTGGAAAAGATTTTCAATGTGGAGAATTCACCAAAAATAATATATTTTTTTGACTTTACAATGTCTGGGGATTCTGTCGTCTTATAATGTCGGCCAATTAAATTAGATAAGAACTTAAATTCCATAGGATTGTGATTAGTTCTTGTTAATTCATGATTTCACCCTCGTAGCAAAAATAAAAAATAAAAAAAATTCATGATTTCACCAAGACTTGACACTTGTTTAATCAATACTCACTATTTATATTATTATAATATCGAGTGTTATTATAAATTTAGATTTATCTAATCAAATATATATGTTTAATCTTATCAATCTTGTGGTGTTAATATCATAATTAAAACTAACTCTAATTCATTTTAGGATAGACTTTTACTCAATCACACTGTGATGACGGCGACGAAAATAACTAAGTAGAGTGTAAATAATAAAAGTATCATTATATTAGAATGTGAGTTATGAGTATTTATAATGATGCTTGAGTTTGTGTCTTGTAAAATGAAATCTCTAGATTTAGGGAATGAGTTACAAGTTATGGCTGAAACAATTTTATACTAACATTCACTTTTTAATTTGTTATTCCCCCTCTACTTATTGAACTTTTTTCTTCGTAACTTTTTAACTTTAGCATAAAAAAGTCCTAGATTTAAACCCAACTAATCAATAAGAATTCAATTTTTTACCCAACATATATAGTCATGCATGACATATATATATATATATATATATTAGTCATAGTGTGTGACCCCAACAACTCCTTCACAATTCCTTGACCAATTTTGCACCCTCATACAGGTTCCAGCCCTACTGATATTACTTGCAAATGACGCCATACATGGGATAAAGCATAAGAAACTTGCAATGTTTTGAGATTCATATAACTTATTCTCCCTCATCAACAAAACTTGTCAATTTAACTTTCCTTCTACTGAATTTTGATTCTTTCCCCACTTCTTAATAATTAACTAATTACTTTATAAAATGGTCCAAATTCAAACACAACTCTAATTTAAACTTTTCTTGTTGGGACTAATTCTGAAAAATAACTATGAGGAACGGTAACAAGTTGTTAGACTAATATACTCTATTAGTAACATATATATTATCGCTACTGAGAAATAAATTATAATATCAATTAGGAGTGTGTACGGGTCGGTTCAGTCTGGATAGTGATAAATTTTGAATGAGCTGAATTTTTTTAGATAATAAAATTTGAGAACCGAACCGAAAATAGACATAACTTGAAATTATCCGAACCGAAAAAATACAAGTAGTTTGATTCTGGTATTCGGTTATCCAAATTTTCAATATCAGTAAATTAAAATTTTTTTTTTTTTTTTTTTTTGAATCTCATATTTTTTTTAATTCATTAGTTATTATAAAAGAAAAATACAAAAAACATTAATATATTAACATATTCAACACAAATAAAAATATAAAATTATAACTTAACACAACAATACATTAAAAATAATAAATTTTTTTTTTTTAAATTATATATTTTGATTTTCGAGTAACTACAAGTACCCATATATACTCTACCTCACTACCTGTAACCGGAACCGAAATAACGGGTATCAAATTTAACTAACCAAACCGAATCAAATGTATAAAATACTCTAATTTAACCGAACCGAATTACTTGTTCGGTTCAGGTATTCTATTTTTCCTAGGTTTCTTGCACAGTCCTAATACCTAATATAATGATTTTATTTATAATTACTGTTAGTATAGTGTATATAGATAGATGGTAATTTTAGGGATTTATGCTATTATAGATTTTTGGGTTTGAAATTGATTGCTCTTAGACAATGATGTTTGTTAATGTTCACACGTGTGATGGAATTGACCTTTTGGTAAATATTTGTCATATTATATATATATATATATATATATATATGTTATGGTCAATAATACAATGAACTAAAGCTTTTAAAAATTGGTCTACAGCATTTACACATTCATGAACGTTTTATTAGGTTAATTACATACATGTCTACGTCCAATTAATGTCATGGCTGAGTTGACGAGATAGTAAACTACTAAATCTACTGCTAAGATCGAATTGGACAAAAATTAGGGGCTGGAATTCAAATTCCGGGGGTCTTATATAATATATTAAATATTTGGGAAATCAAAATTCTTGATTCATTCAATTCAACTACCAAGCATGTTGGGCAGCTCAAGTTGCCCAATTAGCTTTCTGACTTTTAAATCTGAATGGTGAATTGGTGATGATTAATTAAACATATAGTGGCTAGTGGGCGTGCGATTTCTTGGTTAGTTATTAAAGTGAAGAAATTTCAAACTCGTAACCAGTATAATGACAAAGGAATGAACACGAGGATTGACTACTCAATGTCTATTCAATCTTAGGAATTCTTTGTCACCATCTTTTATATATATATATATGTAAGTCCAATTAAATTGTTAAATTTTTTTTTTTTTTTCTGTTTCTTTTTTAACTTTTCTCTTCTTGCTTACTTAATTATTAGGATTTAATTTGTTTCGTACTCTCATTTTTTGTTTTGAGGGTGAAAAATCACGGAGCAAAAAACTCCTGGATTGATATGCACCACTTTCTTTTATTGAAGTGTTTGTTTGGATAATATGTGGACTTATATATAAGAAGGTAAATGAATAATAACTTGTTTGATGCATCTTTATAATAATATGATAATTTAAAATTATTTAGTTAATATTTATACAACATTAATGATTTGTTTGTTCACTTCTACTAATGTTTAACAAATTTAAACAAAACGAATGATATCTCGTCTATTTCTTTCTTACTCATTTATTGAATTCAAATATAACGTAAGCGTAACTATTTATTTGTATTTTTTGTGATCCTCTAAGTGAATTTATTCCGATTACATTCATGGCATCAAAAATAAAACACACATGTAAAATCTAGAGAAATGAAAAGTAAAGATTACTAGGAATTATCCAAAATTTGGAGAAACATGGACAAGGCTTTCTTGGGCTGTTCTTCTATTTTGGGCCTATTTCGGCAATATTCAAAGAATTTTGGTCCAAAGTTACTTCTTATATTAATGCCTTAGAGGCCCATTTTCAACCCAAAGATGCAAAAAATAAATTAGTAATAAGCTGGTCCAACCCGCTCAGAAAGCCTGCCTCTGTTCCTCTCCCTCCTTCTCTTTCTGCATGCACTAGTCGATCTCCGATCGTGGAACGTGGAAGTTTTTCTTCTCTGACAGGTGAGTCTCCATGAATGTCTTTCCCTCAATTGCTTCATCTTCTTTGTCCATCGGTGTTGCTTGTCAGATCTGAATTTTGCTTCAGATACGATATGAATTTAATCAATTCGATATATATTGGCTGAAGTTCAAAAATCCATCTTTAACTCTTCAATTTATGTATGTTTTTGTTTAAAGTTCAATTTTTGATCTATCGAAGCATCTTAATCCGTAATTAGAAACCCATTAAAGGGTCTTTTTGATCTTGTTTGGTTCCTCAGAGACTGTGGGAAAATAAATGTCTTTTCGTTTTTTGGTTTAGATCTTTAGGAAGAAGATGTCGGGGCAAACACAGCGTCTTAATGTGGTACCCACAGTGACAATGCTTGGAGCTATGAAAGCTCGCCTTGTGGGAGCTACACGAGGCCATGCTCTTCTCAAGAAGAAGAGTGATGCTTTGACCGTGCAGTTCCGTCAGATCCTGAAGAAAATAGTTACTACAAAAGAATCAATGGGAGATATCATTGAAGACTTCTTCTTTTGCTTTAACAGAAGCTAAGTATGTAGCCGGTGACAATATCAAGCATATTGTGCTCGAGAATGTTCGTGAAGCCTCACTGAAGGTTAGGTCTCGGCAAGAGAATGTGGCCGGAGTGAAGCTCCCCAAGTTCGAGTATATCACTGACGGTGAGACCACTAAGAATGACCTTACTGGGTTGGCGAGAGGTGGCCAACAAGTCCAGCAATGTCGTGTTGCTTATGTAAAGGCAATTGAGCTTCTTGTTGAGCTTGCATCCCTTCAGACATCGTTTTTGACACTTGATGAAGCGATCAAGACAACGAATCGGAGAGTCAATGCACTTGAAAATGTGGTGAAGCCGAGGATTGAGAATACTATAAGTTATATTAAGGGAGAGTTGGATGAATTGGAAAGAGAGGATTTCTTTAGGCTGAAGAAAATACAGGGTTATAAGAAGAGAGAAATTGAGAGGCAGAGAGCATCTGCAAAGCTTTTTGCAGAGGAGCAGATTGCGGAGAAGGTGTCATTACAGAAAGGAATTTCGATTAATGCTGCTCAGAACTTCTTGTCTGGGGGAGTGGAGAAAGATGAAGATATTATTTTCTGATAATCTGGAGGTTGGTTTTTGCATTTTATCAATTTATTTATTCATAGGATGCCTTTGGGGTTGTGTGATCATGCTAATCATTTATATGGACAGTTTCTTGTAATTTTGAATAAAAGGCACTTATTTGTCACTTTATGTAAGTAGATTAAGCTTTAACAGAAGCAGCAATTTAGGACTAGGAAGTTGGTAACTTTTTTTGACCCACATAACTCTGCTAAATTAGATCTAAAAAGTTATTCATAACCCATACATTGATGAATCCAAGTTTGCATGTTTCTTAACTGTCAACCAGTTTGGAAGTTGATTTAGTTGGTACTTACATTATTATTTCTGTTCAGTCTGTCTGTATTTATTGTTGCTTAAGGCTGTCAGTGTATTCCATTTGTTGATGTAAAAGTTGCTTCAATTCATAGTCTTGGGGGAAAAATCATGTATGCATCTGCAAATTATTGTGGAAATATGATTTTGAAGTAGTTAGATTTATTTGAAAATTTGAACTACAACCACATCCCCGATATAGGATTATATACCGATTCTTCAATGATCTGCATCTGAAATAAGGCAGGTAGTAGCTGTGCAAGAGGCATCATTTGAACTCAGGACTTGATAGGAGTTGGCTGTGCAATTATTTAGTAATCCAAATAGAATAAGAGAGAACAATTAAAGAGAATAGCCATACTGCTTGTTAGTTTCTGAAAAAATAATTGCTCGATAATTGTTGGTTTTGGTAGAAGTTATCTTTGCAATTTTATGTACTAATGAACTGTAGGAATCAGAATGGTTACGACTAGTATTAGTGGGAGCTACAGATTGGTGGTCACCATCCTTTCGCTCCCTTCCCCTTGCCTGGGTCTGAATTTCGGACTGCAGCGATGTGAAGATTGGGTCTTGTTCAGTTGCTAAGTATAGTTGCACATTTGCATATTACAAAAAAATTGCCTCATGTTCTGTGAAAGTGATTTCTCTGTAACACCCTACACTGAGGTGTTGCTTGCATAGTTTCACTGTTTTCAGCTTTGCATATACATTTATCTGTTTATGATATGACAAGTGGGATTTCGAAACTTACCGAGGATGAATGGTTAAATTGGATAGCGTGCTTTTCTTGTGCTCTGGACTGTACCCTAGCAATCTGCTAGCTTAAGGACACAGTCTTGTTGAAATTAAGGTTGGAAGGTTTTCTTTGTGATCAAATGACGTGCCATCCCCAATTCTGAACAAAGCCTTCCTTAGACCAATGAGCAACATAGAATATAAGAATAATGCATTGACACTATGCATGTAGCTACATGCCTTGAGACTTAAATAAACCAGTCTCTGCACATTATCATCAGACACTCAAAAATATGTCATCATCTTGCTGATAAATCACATACCTAACAAGCAGATCCAAATCCCAAATTGAAGGCTAAAAATAACCCTATCTGGCTTTCAGATTTAGCAGTTGAATGAAATGCTAATGCACATGGGGATTTTGAAGCCAGTTTCGAGACTGGAAACACAAAAATTGTTCAGATCCAGAGCAAAACTGTACCAGTCCCACATCAAGGAAGAGAAAAGAGCAAAGAAGCCAAAACCAGTTAATAAAAAGCAAGGCATAGCCTGATTATGAACATATATTTCTCAGCTTTTGACTAATTAAGTGTAGTATTTGTTCATATCTGATATGTGTTGCTCATATGATCCTAAATTAATATTTTGAAGAGATTGCCCACCACAATAGCTTGCTTAGGGGTGTGCACGGGTCGGTTCGGTCGGGATAAGTGATAAATTTTTGAACCTGAACCGAAATTTTTGGATAGTAAAATTTATGAACCGAACCGAAAATAGGTATTTCCCGAATCGAAAAAATATGACTAGTTCGGTTCGGGTATTCGGTTACTAGAAATTTATTAATATTTTACTAAAATTAATTTAAAAATTATTTTTTTGTTTTTGAACCTCATACTCTTTAAATTCATTAGTTATTATAAAAAAAAAATACAAAAAACATAATATATTAATATATTCAACACAAATAAAAATACAAAATTATAAATTAATACAACAATATATTAAAAATAACAAAAAAAAATTAAAAAAAATTATATATTTTGATTTTCGGGTAATCCACGGGTACCCATGTACAATCTACCTTCACTACTCATAACCGAACAAAAAATAACAGGTATTAAATTTAACTACCCGAACCAAACCGAATAAGAAAAATATCCGAATTTAACAGAACCAAATTACCGATTCAGTTCGGGTATTCGGTTATCCCGAATTTCTTGCACAGCCCTAAGCTTGCTATTGGGGCTTTCAGGTGTTGCCCGTGTGTCACGGGCTGTTACACCTTCCTAAATCTATAGCACAGGCCTGGCACACTCTACCAAATCTAACTTCAAATTTTTGTGGTTTTTTCTTATTATTACTATTTTTTTTGCTAAAAAAAGTATTATACATCCAACAACAAACAGAAAAACCTGCCTGCTGTACAAATGGTGGAATAATAGCCACCGCAGCTCAGCTGGACCATTACCATCATAGTTTGAGCTATAGGCCCAATGATTACAAACTCTAGCCACCCATTTACATTTCCACGAAGAATGTTGTTCAAATTTTTGTGGTTTTATTTTATGGTCTTGCAAATTGCAACTGTTGGAAACCCACCCAGATACACATATACTTGCTTTTCTAAAAATGAAATTTTGGATTAAGAGAAAAAATATATGCTTTATAAAATTAGTTTTACTTTCATTTGTTGAGAACTCCGCCTGAGTTTGGCAACTAGTCAAACCTTATGAAATATTCGTGGAGTTGTAGTTCATTTGTTAAGTTTTACTAAAAAAATCTTCCAACAATTTTCGGCCCCAATTTTCGGAAGTAGCTACCCATTCTAATCTCATCCATATTCTTCGTTGCAAAGAAGGGAGAGAACAACTTTCAGTTTCACTCATCTTAAGGAAAACAAATACAACAAGTATCAATTTTGATAATCGTAGGAAAACTAACCTCGAGAACTTCTGAAAAAGGTATCTACTTCAACCATTTCATTAAGGTATTTTTATTGGCATTCCTCTATAACTTGTTTCATTATCAATTGCCATTGATCTGAATTTCATATTGATCTCAGAGACAGAGGAGTTTGATGTTTTTACTGTCATAAACTCGAATGCATATTCTGTTTCTTTCATAGTTCAAAGTTTGCCTTGAATCTATAATGGGGGTTATCTTGTATTTCATTATCAGTCTATGTTTCTTGCCGTTTTAGGATTCAAAGAAAAGAGCAAAAGTATAATAATTAAAAATGAAGATAGATTTTAGCTCTTACTAATTAAGATTTGAAGTCTAGTGGCCAGTTATACAGTATATTAGTATCAAATAATTTGGTTATGTATTATCTTATCAGAATGAAAGTTTAGCACTTTAGAGATAATGGGAACATACTCATTCGTCTAAACCAAAAAGGGTTGGTATCTAACCTTTCAGAGGGAGAGGACAACAATACCGTGACTGTTTATCAACTATAAAAGCTCTGTGAACAAATATGGTTTTGTCATCGGCTTCTACTTCTGGAATTTCATTTTCTGAGAAAGGAAAACAAGGACTAGGATGGATTGAATGGCTAAAAGGGTGGTCGCTTTTAATTTATGAGGTATTCTTTCAAAAGGTTGCAGCAAGGCATCTGCAAAACCCATTACCTTTGCCCCCTCTTAGTAATCTCACCTGTATTGTGACAGGGTGTACAAGTGGAATTGGACTAGAAATAGCCAAGCAGTTGGCTGAGTCAGGAGCACATGTTGTTATGGCAGTAAGAAATCAAGCTGCTGCCATTGAATTGATCAAGAAGTGGCAGAATGAATGGTCTGGATCAGGCTTGCTTAATATTGAAGTAATGGAGCTCAATCTTCTTTCTCTAGCCTCCGTTGCAAAATTTGCCGAAGCTTGGAATTCACGATCAAAACCATTACATGTTCTTATAAATAATGCTGGAATATTTTCAGTTGGACAACCACAAAGGTTTTCAGAAGATGGGAATGAAAACCACATACAAGTCAACCATCTTTCTCCTGCATTGCTGTCTATAATGCTTTTGCCGTCTCTTGTTAAGGGCTCTCCAAGCAGGATTGTTAATGTTAATTCCTCATTGCACTTTGTTGGCTTTGTTGATGTGGATGACATGAATTTTGTTTCTGGGAAAAGGAAATTCACAAGCTTGAATGGATATTCAAGCAGTAAGCTAGCACACGTCATGTTTAGCAGCATCCTGCAGAAGCATCTACCTGCTGAAGCTGATATTAGTGTGGTATGTGTATCCCCTGGGAGTGTCCGCACAAATGTGGCAAGGGATCTTCCTAAATATGTCCAGGTTGCTTATCATGTTTGACCACTTTTTCTACTTGGTCCTTCAGAAGGAGCCAGAAGTGCACCTTTTTTCAGCCACTAGTCCTAAAATACCAGACTACTGCAAGGCACAGAAGACCAATGAGTGGCCTGTTTGTGCATACATTTATCATAATTGCCGTTTTGTTAATGCTTCCCGGGAGGCGCATAATGTACAAACTGCTCGGAAAGTTTGGGATAAGACATTAGATTTGGTTGGCCTTCCTTCTGATGCAGTGGAGAAGCTTCTGAATGGTGAAAAACTGCAGCTTAAATATGGGAATCACTAGAAGCACGTTCTCTGCTGAGTGTCCTTTGAAACTATGGTGGTTGTTACTTTGGCACAGGCTTACTAGAAAATAAAGCTCTTGCTTTACATGGGTGGTGAAATTACCATCCTACTTGAGGCTATTCCTACTCATATTACTTCATTTCTGTTGATTTTAGGTTGTCTATTGAAAGAAGTTTGAGCCTTTGACCTGAGAATGATTTCCAGAATAAGGCTTACAGTCTGCTGGATGAACAGTACTTCCTTTAAACATTGTTCAGTCATTTATCAATTATGGTAAATTAGTCCAGTTTCATTATTGAAACTGGAACTCTCAGTTCCTCCGATTTCTGAGACTATAAGTAACTCATCATGTTAAATTCCTTAGTTCTGATTTGAATTTGTGCTGTCAATTCAGAGGGATTTTGTCATGCAGCTGCATTACATGTCAAAGCAGTCATGACCTCTAAATTTGCAAAAAGAAACACCATGATTGGACAGAACAGTTGACAATAAAGGATTATAGAGATAAGTATGAGTTTGGTACTTAATAAGAATATTTTTTCCCAACTAATGTCAAGGCTGTAACTATTCAACATATTGACATTTTGTCAGTTAGTCCAGCATTTCTGCTTCTTTGGAGGTTTTTGATTGCAAAAGCCATAAAAGTGCTGGACATATAAAAATCACACTTAAAAGTGATTTCAAGTTTCAATTTTTGAATAAAAAACATTCAGTATAACTTGAATTTGAATAAGAAGCAAATAGCCTAAATCCCAGATTCACCACCTGCCGAGATCCGTCCTTACTGACACATGACCCAACTGCATGGCCCTTAACAAATCTTAGACTGGTTTATTGGATGTGCATAATAATGGCTTCTGGTCCCCAGAGGTCAGTTTGAGACTTTTAGTGCTCAGTTGCTTCAGAATCGTAATTGGTACTTATTTGGCAACTTAAACTGCAAGAGAAAGAAGGGAAGCTTCAGAACTGCCAGGGGTAGCCAAAGGCCAAAACTCCATACATGAGTGGTCTATTTCTTTACCACTTGTGCATTCTCCCATTGGCCAAATTTTGGCAAGATTTTCAATATCAGTAGATATTTCAACCTTTGTGTGCTGCTTGCCGTTTCTTCCATAGTACTGACTCCAGGTACTCCCAAAACAGTATCCTCCAATTTTCCAGGCCAACCCACTCTGTCACTCTCCTTCGCATCTACTTCCTCAGACTCTTTAATTGCACACCTCTCACCCATATCGCCCCACATATCTTACCCAGTTGTACTGCTAACCTCAAAATCATTAACCATCTTTAGCCCCTCAAAATACCCTTTTCCAAATGCTGCAAGTCCATTCTATCTCAGTGGAAAAATTCCGTTTTTGATTATCTGGGTCATGCCCATTTTTACCAAATCAGAAGCTTTTTGCTCTAATTTGAACAAATCTTTCAATTCTTAAAGTACTACACCCCCACTACTACTACAACTATTTCTTTTTCAATCCAAGATGGATACACAAAGGTTGTACCAGAACCACCCTGCCAATTTCTCAAGAAACATTCTGTTTGGTAAGTATGAGATCGGAAGAGTCTTAGGTCAAGGAAATTTTGCCAAGGTCTACCATGGCAGAAACCTCATCACCAATGAAAGCGTAGCTATCAAAGCCATCAACAAAGACAAAGTGAAGAAACAAGGTATGATGGATCAAATTACGCGTGAGGTCTCTGTTATGCGCCTGGTTCATCACCCAAACATTGTCGAACTGAAAGAAGTGATGGCAACCAAAGGCAAAGTTTTCTTCATTCTTGAATACGTGAAAGGTGGGGAATTGTTTGCCAAAGTTAGAAAAGGAAAATTGAAGGAAGACATGGACCAGGAAATACTTCCAACAATTGGTTAGTGCCATTGATTTCTGTCATAGCCGTGGAGTTTCTCATCGTGACTTAAAGCCTGAAAATTTGCTCTTGGATGAAAATGGGGATCTAAAAGTTTCAGACTTTGGGTTGTCTGCTTTGCCAGAGCAACTCAGAAACGACGGATTGCTTCACACACAGTGTGGGACACCAGCTTATGTAGCACCCGAGGTGTTGAGGAAGAAAGGGTATGATGGGTCCAAAACAGATATTTGGTCATGTGGGGTAATTCTTTTTGTTTTGCTTACTGGGCATCTTCCATTTGAAGATGAGAATGTTATGAGAATGTACCGAAAGGTTTTCAAGGCTGAATATGAATTACCAGAAGGGGTTTCAATGGATGCTAAAAAATTGATCTCAAAGCTACTGGTTGCTGACCCTGCAAAGAGATATTCAATCCCAGAGATTATTCAATGTCCTTGGTTTCAAAATGGATTCGATAGCTCAATTGCCTTTCCAATCCAGGAACCAACCTTCAATGATGAAAATCCTGACAACAACAATGATGAATTGGGAATGGTACAAACAAAGTCTTTGCCTCCATTTTATAATGCATTCGAGCTTATTTCGTCATTGTCACATGGGTTCAACCTTTCAAGCTTGTTTGAGAGGCAGAGGAAGTCCCACTCAATGTTTACATCAAAGTGCTCTGCCTCTACAGTACTGGCAAAGCTGAAGATGGCAGCAAAGAAGCTGAATTTGAGAGTAGCCAGTACAAAAAATTTCAGCATGAGGATGCAGGGGATAAGAGAGGGAAGGAAAGGGAAGTTGGAAGTGACAGCAGAGGTGTTTGAGGTGGCGCCGGAGGTTGCAGTGATCGAGTTCTCAAAGTCAGCCGGTGATACTCTTGAATACAACAAGTTCTGTGAGGATGATGTTAGGCCTGCTCTCAAAGACATTGTTTGGAGCTGGCAGGGTGAGACTAACTGTCCCTAATTCTAAGGACAAGGCCTTTAAATTGGAATGTTGGCTCTAAATCCTAGTTAAGATTTTACTAATTTTTGTTTTAAACATGGTGATGTACTTGTGTCCCTTGTAGTACTTACCAATTAGGTGGGTCAATGTATATAATTCATATTTGGTTAGTAAAGGGCAGAGCCTGGATTTATAAGACTAAGGGCTATGTTGCATATTATTTGGAGTTATTATGGCTTGCAAGAAATGGGGCTTTATGTTTTTCTTTGAGCAGTAAAACTATTGTCATGTATGTTATCCATTTTTGAGAGATGGAAATTGAAGCAAGGTAGGAGATTAAGTAAAGCTCTGTAATCTATCTTTTGTGGGTAAGATGTTGACCATTTTTTGATTTCACATTGCAGCTATCACTTTGAGACAATTGTTGTCGAACATTATAGAAGTATAACAGCCATTGCTTGCACCAGCTTCGGTTCATATGGGGGATTTGCCCAAATCTGCCAGATTTTGCAGGGAGGACTTCACACTCCTTGTGAAACATAACCCTATTAAGCCTTTTGTCTCTATGTTAGCGATAATCTTCCCCTTCTCCCAACTTTTGAATTTTTTTTTTCCTTTCTAATATTTATTTTCTTTTTAGGCACAAGACTCCCTTATTCAATAAATTGTTTTTGTATTCTTTAATATCAATTGCTGTTTATTACAATTTGGAAAAATCATTCAAGATGTTTATAAGAAATGAATATTTTTCACTTACCTCACTCGTACATAATTTTTTCTTAAAAAAACATACAATAGCTCAATTCTTCTTATTTCATCTACCATCACTAGTGTTCACTAAAAACTACAATCAGTTTCTAAAATTTACAATTTTATGCATAATTTATATGCAATTTTGCAATAAATATTAACAAATTCATTTTTGTCAGATAAATAAACTTAGATTTGAAATAGAATAAAAATGAGACCTCTTCAATGGGGGACTGTGTCTTTACCAAACCACCCAAAAAGTAATAAGTTATAGGACCCAGTCCATTCCCGACCAGTCAGAGGATTCACCTGTAGGACGATGTTGTTCCTTCACAATACAACCTTTGACCAAACGGTCCCACTTTGATCCTCTTCCTAACGTGGCGGCTTATCGTCGCATGCTTTCTTACCGGAAAAGGCGCATTAGGAGTTCTATTCGCACACGTCCACTCGTTTCCGACGCGGAGGAATCCGCTTCGATTCTCCTTCCTGCACTTCTCTCCACCTTTCTGATTGTTTTACGGTGGAATTGTTGGGTCACTATAGTATCACTCACCCAAGAGTCCTTACCTGTTCCTACACTGGAATTTTTCAGTCTTTTTCTTCCATATTTATTCAACAAGAAAACCATCAAATTCCATACAAGGAAACGAGTTTCTGTCTTCTATGAATTTATTCTTCAAAATAAAGCTAAACTCTGCTCAAAGATAAAACTTAAACCAAAATAATAATAACGAAAATAGAACTCTAAAAAATAATCAATCACTAAATAAAATAAATTCTAAAAGATAATGATAATTATCCAAACCATGGATTAATAATCAAACTATTCCACTAACTGCCCCATTTGACTTTCTGATGAGAAAATAAAATTTAAAAAATGTGGCTTTTAAAGCTGATGACGATATTGAGTGTAAAACTGCAGCAAATACGAGTATATAGAGAGACAGCTAGAGGTAGTTTAGTTCTGAGAGAGGGAGGGAGAGGGGCATACACAATACAAAACGAGAGGTGTCTTCTTTTTTCTGTAAAGCGGTTTTGATGCCCATTTTCTGAAGATTTCTACGGTTAATCCTTTTTTTTTCAACAATTTCTAAATGCTTTTGTAACCCACGGTTTGGTTTCCAAGAAAGTTTTGAAGTTTTTTCTGGCCAAAAAAGAAAAAAATTTTTTTTTTTGAACTTTTCACTCTGTTGTTATGTTATACATAAAAATAAAAAAAAAACTCAGCTCTTTAGGTTGTATGATGTTGAATCTTTAATTTCCTTTTTTATTTCATTTTTTGGATACCAAAGGACAGCACTTAGCATTTTCATTATACATAAAAGATTGATATTTCAGATTATTTTTGCAAAAGTATTGTTTTTTAGATGAATCATGGACTTTCATGGCATGGGTTCTCATTGTGATTTTGGCTACCAAGTTATAGTAGAAATGTTTCTCTGTTTCATAAGCAGTCAGGATAAATTTCCCAATTTTGTGATTTCCGCTGATTTGAGATTTCTTGTCTTTTTTTATTTCTCAGTGTTAAGTAGAGGAAGAAAAAGAACATGGCTGCTAATGGTTCAACATCTGGGCAGCCGCAATTTATTGCGAGCACTGGGAATAGAAGCTCTTCAAATGCGCCACTCATTGATAATTCAGATACTGAGCAGATAATTGTGCCTGATGTGAGTTTGGTTTTGTATTTTAGATTTTTATAAATTTCACGGATTATTGCCTTTAAGCCATTGATTTGGTTCCCATAATATAATGGACAAGTGGGGATAATGTTAGGTAAAAGGTGATTGGCTTTTACTGACTGAACTTTTTTGAAATTCCTTCTGCCTTTTTCATATGGATTTTGTTGATATTGGCTGTCAGAAGTCCACAGCTTATGCTAATCTAGCATTCTTATTTTCTTTCCATGTTTCCTGACTGTCTTGGAGGTCTAATAGTGTATTCTGTACAGTTGCAATAAACTGCGTTAACTCCCTTATTTTTTCTTTTCTTTTTTTCTTTTTTTTTTTTTGCAGAAGACAAGCTGGAAAAACTTATTTGCATACATAGGTCCTGGATTTCTTGTTTCTATTGCATATATAGATCCAGGGAACTGTAAGGCCACATTTATCAATTTCTTTCTGTGCTGCCAGATATACATTCCTGTATCTCCTAAACTATGTACGATCTTGAATTGTTTTGTGTTAATTTACAGTTGAGACTGATCTTCAGGCTGGGGCAAAATACAAGTATGAGGTGTGTGCGCCATATTTTTGTTCATTTAATTTTACCTTTGGAATGTTATAGCAATTTACGTTTCCAAAACAAGAGGTGGTAACTAATGAGTCTCACGAGCTGGTACATGTAATGCTAGCTCGTGAAAATGCTTTTATCCTGCATCGGTGCATGCATTTGAAATTTGAAACCCATTATTGTAGCCTGCCACTTTGTGGCTCATACATTATTTGTAGCACATATGATACGTATTTTCTAGGTGGTTCTCTGTCCTCATTTTTTATGTTCCAACCAGAACATGGATAATCATGGAGTAGAGTATTCCAACCATGAAACATCATTTTCATGCATAAAACACTCAAGTGTCATTTTTTTTTTAAAAACATACAAATAAAGTCCACAGCTTATATTGTTGCTCACGGGAATTTTTAAAATGCAGTTACTTTGGATCATTTTAGTTGCTTCATGTGCTGCTCTCATAATTCAATCCCTGGCAGCCAATCTTGGGGTTGTCACTGGTACTTAATTAAATAATACAGTTGGGCTTCCGTAAATAAATTTGACTGATCCTTTTGTGCTAATTTGTCCATATTTTTTGGTTCTTTCCTATTATTCTTTTCTTTTTGTAGGAAAGCATTTAGCAGAGCATTGTAGAGCTGAATATCCTCGGGTGCCAAATTTTATCCTTTGGTTTTTTGCAGAAATTGCAGTAATCGCATGTGACATTCCAGAAGGTATTTCAGCTGAACTGAATTACAGATTCCACTGCTGTTCTGTTTCGTTTTCAAGTCTTGCCACATAATTAGAACAACTTACAAGAAACATTTGAAGGGGGACATTAGAGGTTATATGTCTAGGCAAGGTATTTGATGTCATTAAACTCATCATCTCTTATTCAAATCAAAGCTTGCAATTTCAACTTTTTCATTTGAAGTTTAAACCTTATTTTACTGCCTATTATCTATTTTCTTGTGCGAAGATGAAAACTCAAACATTTAGTATTTAAGCTTGATGGATGTGCACTTGACAACTAAAATGGTCAACTTTTGACTGGAAAGTCAATGTGTAAAAACAGAATAGTGTGAAAGCATTAAGTTCTAACCAAGGCGTGGTGAATTGAATTTTTACTAAGCTGCATGTGGGTGAAGTATGGTTTACTTATCTATTTTCTAGCTATAAACTCTTTGCTTTCCCATTTTTTTTCCTATATGTAGTGATTGGAACAGCCTTTGCATTGAACATTCTCTTCAGTATTCCTGTTTGGATTGGTGTTCTTCTGACAGGACTCAGTACATTGGTTCTTTTAGCATTACAGCAATATGGGGTACATTTTTCTGTCTTCCATACTTTCCCATTTTTATACATGAATTCTACAGATTATTTCATAAAGCAAAACTTATTTGAGATTTCTTAGATTTATGGTACCGTTTCATTTTCATTTAGATAAGAATTATATGTATGAAAAAGATGAGCCTTTTCATTATCTTGTTACACAGGTTAGGAAGCTTGAATTCTTGATTGCATTTCTTGTATTTACCATTGCTGCCTGCTTCTTTGTGGAGCTTGGCTATGCAAAGCCAGCTGCTAAAGAAGTTCTGCATGGTCTTTTTGTACCACAACTTAAAGGAGATGGAGCTACCGGTCTTGCAATTTCACTCCTTGGGGCTATGGTCATGCCGTAGGTTTCTTTCTGTCTTCTTCAGCTATTTATATTCCTTTCATTATAAAATATTCTCTTATCTATTTTTCTTTATATTTGTCTCAGGCATAATCTCTTTCTCCACTCCGCATTGGTGCTTTCTAGGAAAATACCACGATCAGTTGGTGGTATAAAAGTAAACCTTTAATTTCTTGCATGCATCCTTCAATTTTGTTTTCTTAATTCTCAGTTTTGTAAAAAAAAATTAAAATTAAATGTTGATATGTTGTTATACTTGAATTTTCACTTTAAACCTTCTATTGATCTACTTGTGTCAGATACTTCATGCATGCTATTATTGTTCTAGATGGGAGGCAAATAATCCTCAATCAAGATATTATTTATTTTGTGACTATCTTAACTCTCTAAGTTACTTGGTTCATGGTCATATGGCTATGTAAGTATTAATGTCCTTGTCTGACTAGTTTAAACATAATTGAATTTCATTGGTCAAAGTAAAATTTGACATGTCATTCTTAAAGTTATCTGTAATGTACTAATGTTCCACATATTCATCTTTAGCTACAACGGTCCATCTTGATTTTCGTGCTCCAGTACCTCACAGTTATAGTTTGTTTCTTTCCATGTCTTGGGTTAGAGTTATCTTAATATAAATCAGTTAGGCATTTGGAAATGGAAGTATTGATGGCCTGAGGCAAGATGATGCCACTTTTTCCCTTAATGCAGTATATGAAATATGGTAGAGCAACACCCAATGGCCAATGTTACATTTCCTTTTTGTTTATTTTACAGGAGGCTTGCAGATTTTATATGATAGAAAGTGCATTTGCTCTTACGATTGCCTTCTTCATAAATGTGTCCGTTATTTCCGTAAGTGGTGCAGTTTGCAATTCCTCAAATATAAATGCAGAAGATCAAAGGAACTGCCAGGACTTGGACTTGAATAAAGCCTCCTTTTTACTAAGAGTGTGTGATCCAGCATTTTAACTTATTGTTCTGTTTAGCATTTGTATTAACTGATACCATTCCTACAAAAATATATAGTGCTTTGTTATTTATTATTTTTCCTGTACATCTACTAGTTGGAGTGATTCATAATAGTTGCTAATAATGGCTTTAATAGAATGTTTTGGGTAGTTGGAGCTCGAAACTGTTTGCAATTGCCTTGCTGGCATCAGGTCAAAGTTCAACTATAACAGGAACATATGCGGGGCAATATGTAATGCAGGTATACTTATTTTTGGTTCTATACATATTGTTTTAAATCAATGAGAAAGGTTACCTTAGTTTTTCTGTCTTACAATGACACATTTAGTTTTCTTATAAACTACTTTGTGTTAATATACCTTGCTTCCTGAGGTCTAAAAGCACAGTAGACTGATATTAGCTGTTTTTTTTTTTTTTTCATTGAAAAAATTGGTATTTCTACTGATCATGTTCGCTAGCTTCCACATACTTTGAACACCTATATTTTCTTTCAGTAGCCATATTGATGGTGAATGTGCTTCAACAAGGCCTTTGATATTCTTGTTCAATCAAACTTACTTTACATAATTACAACACTGATTTGAGGGCTGTGTGGGTTCTTTGGACTCTTCTTCCCTCTATTGCTTTCTTCCTTCAGGGATTTCTTGACTTGAGGCTGGAACCATGGATTCGTAACCTTTTAACTCGTTGCTTGGCTATAGTCCCTAGTTTGATCGTTGCAGGTCATTGGAGGCTCTGCTGGGGCTGGGCAGCTGATAATTATTGCATCTGTAAGACAACCTGGCCAGTAATTCTCTCTGAACTTAAAAATTTTGTATTTTCATGCTAATATTTTGATTTAAAAATATCCCTCGGATCTTATAGTATAAATACATGTGAAGCATCCAAATGATGAGTTTATGTTATAAATGTATTATTTCTACTTTGCTTATTATCTCCTTTCAATTTCCCTTAAAGTGTTTATCTGCTCCACTGACTTCAGCTCACCTGGTTCCCATTTTAGCATCTACCTAGTCTTAGTAGAGTTATACTGGGATTATATAATTTGTTCATTGTGGCTCTAATCATTTTTCTATGTCACTTCTTTCATGCCCAAGGGGAAACATTTATGTTGAGTATACATCTCTCCAATGCAGTGCAGAGTAGATATTGCATCATACTTTTGCCCTTGAACATGTTGAATTATTCTGTATCTTTTTATATTAGCAAAAATGGGAGGAAAAGAGAAGGACTAGTATTTTGTCTCTGTTATACTTTGGTTTTTAGCTTATGTTTGATGTTGTGTTGACCAGATGATTTTATCGTTCGTGCTCCCTTTTACTCTGATTCCACTTCTCAAGTTCACTAGCAGCAAAATCAAGATGGGAATGCATGCCAACTCTATTGTGGTAAAGTATCACAGTAATAGTATTAATTTCACATTCTTTTGAGGATTTTTCCAACAGGGTCTAATTATCAATAGTTTGATTTCTTCTCTATTATCTTAAGCATAAAAGATGCATGTGATAGAAAAAGCATAAAATTCTATGAAACTTGTTTCTAATACCAATGCTTAACCAAAGCTAATAGTATATAATTAGGAAGTCTGATTGTTCCTTGTTTTGTATAAATATTTGCCATGTGTCTCTCATTGCAGATTTCAGCTGTCACTTGGATCATTGGTTCCTTGATCATGGCTATAAACATATACTATTTATTGACAAGCTTCATCAAGTTGCTTCTTCATAGCCACTTAGGAGTTGTAGCATGTTGTGTTTCTGGGCATATTGGGATTTTCAGGTATGGCAGTATATTTGGCTGGAATTGCATATCTCGTGTTCCGCAAAAATAAGGAGGCTACACACCTTTTGGCTTTGACAACGCCAGAAAGTAGGCAAATAGCAAACTGAGCAAGGTAATGATCTTCCTAGAGAAGACATAGCAAGCATGCAATTACCCCAAAAAAACACTACAACGGATATTGACTGAGAAATTAGCGAGTAAGCTTGATTAGCAAATGTAGATTTCCTGTTGTTTATGGTTCTGCTTTGTGGGACAACTGCAATTGCTGTTAATTTCAAGAGATGACAGGCTCTGATAGCTCATTCTAAGTTTTTAACTGTAGTAGTGAGAGGGCTATGTGCACAGAGCTTTTTGTTGTGTGCACAGTTACTCCTCTAATAAGTAGAGGGCTATATACATGGAGCAAGAAATTCCTTTCTCAATTATTATTGGCTTCCATATTCTCTATTTTTAGCATCAAATGAAGATAGGAGAGATTTTTCCTAGTGTCACGGCCACAACTTTTGAACCATTACTGAACCTGTCCTGCCAACAATTGACAGAGAAACCATTACCAACCCTGTATGAGAAGTTAATGTCATTACTTTTTCTTTTTTTTCTCCTACTGATCTTCCAAATTAGCACAATACTTGAGAATGTAAGGTTACAAAGAGTTGCCCTCCCTTATTAACATCGATCATGAAATTAATGTTGCTTACCTTAAAGGGTAAGCTAGGTTTTCATGCATGACTTTTTTTCAATCAATGGGTTTAATATTTAAATTCCTTTCTTGTACTTCACCATTCACATTACTATATCTCAATTCTCAATTACCAACACTTCACTTTACATGTAGAACTTTCAATCCATAAGTTTAACATTTACAACCCATTCTTCCATTTCTTATACAAAAGTAAACCTTATTCTCAAGTCATTAGCGTGTTTAAGAGTTGCAATATACAAACTAAACATATTAGGAGTGATTTTTTTTACCCAAAAAAGAGAAAAATAATTGTCTATGATGAGTTATTATAGTGATAGTGAGAGAGAGATATAGCCAAGTTTGTTATTATATCCATACCTTCAAAAGAAATTTTCCAACTTGGAGATCTTACTTTGTATGAATATGATGGCAAACAGCATAGCAGAAAGCCCTAGCTAGTAGCACACGGTTCATTTTGTCAAAAGGCAAACGACAATTCTTATTGGACCCAAAAACAGTGAAACGGGTGCTCCAGTAGGTTGTGAATGTGACGCTTGTTTTGGCACAACCTCTGAAGTCTGACCTCATCACACCCTCTACATTTTTCTAATTTCAAGATTGCCATATCTCTCACCAACGTTTACTTTTGCTGCACCACCAATATCGTACTCATTATGGAAGAGCGAATATTCCTTGTCAAGTTTTGTGTACCTTGCTTCAAAAATAATTGGGGAAGTTAAAAACCCAAAAGAAAAAGAGAACAAGAAATAGAAATAGAAAAAGAAAATACTTCTGCCTTTCTCAAGTAGGAATAGCATAATTAGACAAAATGCTATTAATGGTATGATGTATTAATAAATAACAATTCCAAAAAGTTATAGAGAAAGAAGAAATTACACAATTCAGATACAAGGACAATTTATAGAATGGAACGTACTAATGCCAGTCACATTCACAAATCTTAAAGAGTTTCCTATAATTTCATATGAATCCACAGCTCTACACAATTAACTGCATATACATGCCATCATCCTGCAGTATTTTTCTTGAATAAAGAACCCAAACAGGCTAGGATTTAATTGTTATAGAATCTTCTTGATGCTTAGGAAGAGGGAGGTGGCCTTTCTCCTGCAGGGACTTCACTGTATCATATAAACACTGCTGCACTGAGGTGAATTCCAAGCCCAGATCCTTTAGCTTTTGATTGGAAAACTTGTAGGGTTTTGCTCTTGGGTTCTTTTCATCCGAACATCTGCACATGTAAACTATATGTCAACTTTCATTGATGGTGTAGTTCATGAGAGGGCTATATACTATTCAGTAAAACCCATTAATTACATTTTATATTTGCATGAGCAGTAGGCTATGGATGAAAAACAGCAGCAATCCTTACTTTCCCACCAACTTTGGTAAACAGAATAATATAAAGAATTCCTTTCATTTGTATACCAACAATTCAGGCTACTTTCTTCAATCTTCATCTCAGAGAGAAAAAAACAAATATATTAATGTGCAGGACATGGAACAAGATTGGTAAAGATAGTGTGACAAGGACATTGGGGTTGGTAAGGACCATTCTGCTCCACTCGTATTCTTAAAATAATGGAGGAGGATTTACGTGCTTAATTTCCCATTGCCTAGTCTTTTTAGGTAGATCACATAGACAAGTCAAAAGTTTGGTAACCTACTACTGTACCTTTCCCTTTCTTATCTACCTTCAATAATCCCCCCCACATCACTAAATTAGCTCTTTCATATTCCTGAATAGATTTTCCGATTTTCCAGCCATAAATTATTGATGTCATAGTAACTTGCCTAAGGAATGAATAGAAAATTGTGATCAATCTTGCAGATGTGAAAATAATTCACGGTGTGTAATCACCGGGATCCTAATTGTCAAACCATTATTACGCTTAAGCATTTCTTTTAACTAAAGGAATAGGCCCGCATTTGCTGATAAGAAGTCTTCATCGTGACAAGTAGGTCCTAATCACCACAAGAAATGTGTCTTGTGGACCAGTCCTGGTGTTTTCCTTTATAATATGTGTTTATTAAAATATATGAGCGCCCAACATTATAATTTATATTGACTGGCTCGTTAATTAAGTAACTAGATTCAATTGCTGGCATCCTACGCTTACTACTGTTATCCAATCCGTCAACAAATGGTCATTCCTAATTAGTTTGGAATGTCACCATTCTAATCACGTGCCAACAAATAAAAGATGCAATGCACTAGACTAAAAGAGAGGCATTTCTCAGGAACATCCATAGCTGACCTAACCAACTAGGGATGTTAACAACCAACAGATCTATGTAGTCCGCTACCTAACATTATCAGTGAATTGTATCTTACCCAATGTTCTCTTTTTCTTTTTCTAGGATGTTTACAATGTTAACAAAAGAAGTGCTTTACTTACTTGGTAGGAACTGGGTATTCTGGGAAAGTACTTGACCAGAATTTCTACCACATCACCACGATGCAGCACACTCTCAGCACATAGGTACCGACCAGAGGCAGATGGTGTCTCAAAGATAAGTATGTGGGCCAATGCCACATCCCTAACATCCACGTAAGCCTGAGTGGCATTTGCATAGGTCTTGGCAGAGCCAGTCAGATACTTGAGAATGTGAATAATGCTAGCATTAATGGTGGGTTGTAGTATTGGTCCAAGTACCAAAACTGGGTTCAACACAACCAAGTCCACCCCTTTCTCTTTTGCCACCTCCCACCCTGCTTGCTCTGCCACAGCCTTCCCATAGCAATACCAATTCTGCAATTTTACATTGATTACTCATTAAAAAGGAAAATCAAATTGCTTTTAGGAAATTAAAAACTATAATCGGCAGCATTGAATGAGATATTCCTGATCTTGTTAATTAAACTAAAACTTATATTGAGAATTCTCTTGGACAGAATGCATTCACATTGAATTGATATTGGTAATTAAATGAATACCTTAGTGTTCTTGCAATATTCTAGATCACTCCAACAAGATTCATCAACCACCACATCTGGGCTCCTGTTAGGGTCCATATACACTGCACCAATTGATGAAGTGAACACTACACGTCGCACTTTAGCTTCTGCAGCTGCAATAATCACATTCCCTGGTTCCATTCACAGCCGGCTCCACCATTTCTTCCTGTCAATTGATCAAACACATCACCTTCTGAGTTCTGAATCTCTTCTTGTCACAGAAATAAAAAAATGAATTCAAAGAAATCATTTTTCATTAACTTTTCCAATTAAGTGCGTGTATATAAAACATAGAAGGATTTTACAAGTTGAATGATGTCTATGTTCACCAATGGAATCACATGTCGCATACGGTGATACAGAAAATTATGTGGTCCACATAAAGTAATTACGGTGGTGAGGTACACAAGCGAATTGCTGTTTTCGTTATAAGACAAGGGAGTAGTGCGTCAATGATTGACATTTGGATAAGGCTGATCAGAAGCACTATGCTCACCTTTTCATCTTGTAAGCTAATTGTATTAATTTTCTAGCAGTCTCTTACAAACAAAACATGGGATTAAGAGACAAGAGAAAAAGTTGTAAAGAAACTCACAGGATTGTCAGTCACCGGAGACGCCGTATGGAAAACACCATCGCAACCAGTTAATGGCAGCTTTCAGAGACTCAAAATCAAGAAGATCAGCTTTGCATAAAACTAACCTCTCCTTAGCTCCGTCTAACTCTTTCAAGTGTCCATTTTTGGGGTCATCTGTAGCCAAATATTCACAAAAAAACGCAAAACCCATTTATTAATAACAAGAATTTTACTTGAAAAAGCGAAAAGATTGAATTTTGTGACATTGGGTTATCACTTATCACTATTAGATACAGGGACATACCTGGGTTCCTTACAGTTCCTCTGACAGTGTAACCTCTCTCTAATAGAAGTTTTACCATCCAAGAGGCGATGAAGCCACCGGCGCCGGTGACACAAATGGTTTGGCCGGAAACTACTGGTGTGTCAGGTGGGCATCCTTAATTTATGAGTTTGGAGAGGAAGAGATTATGTATTTTGTAATGGCACCTATACAGGCGGCAAACACTCGCTTTTATAGCCAAAAAATAAGCTCACCCGACCCACCAACCACGTTTTAGAAATTTGTGAGAGATTCCATTTTTCTTCTTTCTTTTAACTTTCTGTCCTTTTTATTTATTTATTTATAAATTAGAGAATTAGAGAAACAGAGAAGATTAAACATGTTTATGGTTTAGTATTAGAAATTCAGAATGTATTAAAATAGGTAAAAAATTATTAATTTTTTTATCAAGAATAAATTAGTTAAAGTATTTATAAGTTAGTTTTAGCACGATTAACTTGTGAGAATTAAATTAGTTGAGATATTCGTAAATTTTATCACATATTATTTGAAAATTAAGCTGAAAAAGATACTATTAGAAATATGTTTATTGTTGTCAAGCATTAATGTAAAAAAGAAAAGAGTTGTGCAATCCACGTACATGAATAATTATGTTCTAGGGATGGTATATAGCTAGCATCACGAGTGATGATGTGAATTGAGTATGGATATGGTGGTGAATGGACTCGTCCTGACCCTGATAAAAATAATTTAATATTATTTATGAAATAAATCTTATTAAATCTTCTCATAGTTTTGGAATGGAGTTGTTGAGTAATTAAAATATTGTTTGCTCTTAAAGGCAACACACAAAAAAAAATGTTAAAATATAAAAATGAAAATGTCATTTTTGTTGTTTTTAACTCGTGATTTAATTTATATTTAAATAGATTTACTTGAAAAAATATTTTAGTTCAAAATAACAATCTTCATAGCTACCTACTACCAGTTAACATTATTTGGTAAGTAATTTCTTAAGAATGTATATTTGTGCTAATTTCTAAATTTGAATCGAATAGCTTCAAATATTCTATTAATTATATTTGTATTTGAATTAAAATATCAAATTTAAATTATATACCTCTTCAAATTTAAATTATATTTGAATTTGAAGAATATTCAAATATTTGATTAATTTTCATTGCATAAAATAATATTTATCTAAAATTTTATGTTTAAACTTTAAAAATATAAACATATAAAATAAAACTAAGTAATTTAAAATCGAGGGGTGAATATTCCAATTACTTAATTAATATAAAAAAAACCTAAACACCACAGTTACAGTAAAACTGAAATAGATCAAAAAAAATAAAAATACAAGTAATCCAAGACACAAATCAATATCATACTATGGCATCACACTAAGCCTAAGCCTAACCTTATCCCTAAGCCTAACTCTAAGTGTAAGCCTAACCCTATCCCTAAGCCTAACTCTAAGTGTAAGCCTAAAACCTAACCCTAAGCCAAACTCTAAGTGCAAGCCTAAACCTAACTCTAAACCTAACTCTAATCCTATCCTTATTCTAATCCTAATCTAACTCCTAACTCAATAACTAATTTAATTCAATCTAATTTTATTCACAATTTTAATAAAATATATTTTAAATAAAATAGTTGTTAGAATTCTATTGTAGTAGAATTGCTAAAAATTCTAGGAGGATCCAAATCCAAAGTAAAAGATGGTAAAAGTAATTATATATATCAATTATTATTAAATAAATAGTATATTATATAAATATCAATTAGTTTATTTACTAAATAGTTAAGTTGAATACTTAATTAATCTCAAACCAACTATTACATCATTTAATTTGATTTGACTTTAAATTTCAAACTCTAAAAATCAAATTCAAATAAATAAATTAAATTTGAATTTAAATACAAACGTGTGATTTGAATTCCCAGCCTTCCTCATTGCTTTTTAGACAAGCTATTTGTATTATATATCTTTAATTAATCTTTTGTTTGCCTCTAAGTTATAATCATTATCATTATCGTTTTGTAACTATATATTTATTTACCAACACCTGATTTATGATTTGTTAATTTCTTTTTCTTTTGGCTAAGTGGAACCATTGCTTCCTTCCTTGCGCTCATTGGTCAAAATTGGTAATCTCATGAAGTTTGTTGATTTTTTCTTTTTTTTACATCGAAAAGTAAAGTGTGTTGATTCTTTAGCCATATAAATTGTCACATTCAAAAATTAAACTCATAGTTCACATTAGAGTGGCAGTTTTCTTGACAAACTATGCTTTAGATAATCATGACTGTGAGTTTGATTGGCTTCAG
Organism: Quillaja saponaria; assembly: GCA_029379385.1. NCBI lineage: Eukaryota > Viridiplantae > Streptophyta > Magnoliopsida > Fabales > Quillajaceae > Quillaja > Quillaja saponaria. Next base: position 22,474,199 of record CM055611.1, read on the forward strand.
GTCCCTCACTACTTAGGATGATTTTTGAAGCAAATAATGTAAGAGTAGCTTGGCAAAATAGAATTGTTATGGACGTCCTTTAATTTCAATCTTTTTTCTTTTCTTTTTTTGTGTTGTTTTATTTCCCTTTTAATAAAAAAATAAAAATAAAATTATATTGTCATATAAGTGTCATGAAAAAGGATACCTAAAACAATTTTACTTATCACATTCATGCATATGTGTGCATGAGGTATAGTAGAATTGGAGTTGAAATTTAACTATCATTTGAGCCTCAGTTAATTTGTCAATTAACAAATAAATCTTTTTTTTTTTTTTTTTGTTACATTAGAAGACTCAGAACTTGAACACTAGAGATAAGAGAATATGTATCAACTCCTTAAACTAAGCTCTCGATAACAAAATAAATAAAATCTCATTAGAAAAGAAAAAAGAAAAAAAAGGAATTTCACAAAGTAACAACTTTATGTGTAGGTGGGTTTGATGTTTGTGAGAAAGGGAAAGAGTCAAAATGGTTGGTTAATTCAAACATTTCAAGCATCCAAAAATTGTATTAAAAGCCAGGCCAAGCCATTATCCAACAACCTCAAAAGGGAGGAATAATACTTCCACACCTCTCAACTTGACCAAAGAGAAGTATGCCTTCTATTTTATTTTTTTTGCTAAAAGAAGTGTGTTTTCTTTGAATATAATATTTGCTGATTTGAGTGTCCGAAGCCGTACACACATGTATACATACATATCTGGCATAATAAAATTGTTTAAATACTTTACCATTAGACTTGTGTGGGCACAAAAGTTAGCATTTCAGTGGCTGGTGTATAAATTTCTCCATCTTACATATATGATAACTACAGTGAAAGGAACAACACTTTCCTTATGGCTTCAGTAAGCCAAATTGGTAGGTTCCTGCAAATTTACTCAGTAACACATGCCACATTGAGACAGAGATAGTTGTGCCATAGGCCTTTTTATCATAAACAGGTTCAAAATATAATTACAGATTACAAAGTTTAAGGGACAAAACCATCTGTTCAAGGTTCAATACTAGATATAGAACCAAAAAGAAAAAATAAAGCCTAACATGATGCTTCGCTGTACTGAAGCCAAAATCATAAGCTCTTGAGCCTCCTCTCGCTACTTACCTATTCACAACTTCACTGAATTTCAGCTAATGAAACGGTACTCTTTCGATACACCTAAAATTTGTTGAAGCATTTGATACCATAAGTTCAATGTTACTGGTTTTCTTTCCCTTGGACAAGGTCAGTCTCAGAAGTTGTCCTTTTGGGATCTGAAACAGTCTTCAATCTTTTGAACTTCAACTTGCCAGCAGACTTTTGGACACTATAACCACTAGATGGATCTTTCTTGGATTTGTTGGCTATAACAGGCTTGTTGAGTGAAGAATTATCATCAGATTCAACTTTGGCGATGCTGGCTGAAGCACCACTCCTACAAATCCTTCAAAATATTCAATAAGGCACCAAGAAAAGGAACATTTAACAGTCTGGAATATTTGGCACAGCATGACCAACCTCTTATAGGAAGAACTGACTTTTGCCTTCTTGGCTGACACTGACTTAGGTCTTCCTTTTCTTTTTTGCGGCCTGCATGTTGTGAACACCCCTAACAGTAAGCGTAAACAAGTATATGCAAGTCATTCAAAAAAAAAAAAAAAAAAAAAAAGGCATAAAAAGAAAAACTATAAATTTTCAGGTTCCCACCATAGCTACTGTCACACCCTTGATGCTTCTCTTGGGCAGAAAAATGGTACCCGTGACATCCACCATGATACAAGGCGAAAAGAAAGAGTACTCAATTCTAATTAAAAGGCATTTATTTGATTGATAATATAGGGATGTGTTCAGAAGGCTGAAACCCCTATACGGGTAGATACGTCCATAGCTACTGTCACACCCTTGATGCTTCTCTTAGGCAGAAAAATGGTCCCCATGACATCTACCATGATACAAGGCGAAAAGAAAGAGTACTCAATTCTAATTAAAAGGCATTTATTTGATTGATGATATAGGGATATGTTCAGAAGGCTGAAACCCCTATACAGGTAGATACATCTAACTTTCTTGAGGTGAAGACTGTGTATGAGTATTATAGTCATCAGCCATCTCCTATACAGCATTAACAAAGGAAGGAAAAGGTTACACAGTTGTGTCTCTAAAACCCAAGTAAGAACATAACACGTAATGACCTTTTAACAAGTCATGAGTCAGCTGAGCAACAATGTAAGAACAATGCTGAAATTAGAGCACCACAAGAAGAGCATTTAAGGATATACCCTAAGTCATGGACAGATGTCCAATAGACACCAACTGCTACTGGATAAGTAACCTTACGCATGAGATCTATAATCCTTGATCAATTGTCTCAAGTAGATGGAATGCTTAAAAAGTTTATTCCATTTGATTAGATGCCTTCTTATGAGGACATATAAGGTCCTTCAGCTCAAGATACATATATGAAGGTACTATAGCCTAAGAAGCTTATAGGTATGAACACATGAGGATATTGCAATGTCTCTGGATCACCCAATGCATTCATTGCAAAACAACAAAGGACAAAGGTTCTTCACTCTATAAAGAATCTAGGGGCTCACATGCCTCTTGTGTCTCTAGATTCAAGGATTCACACCACATGTCACATGATAAAATTTTCTATGATTCACACATTGTGCTTGCAGGTGTAGGAAAGCATCAAGAAAGCCCAACACTGAAAAGCAGGCAGCATAGCATTTACTGAAAGAAAATGGCCTTGGACCATAATTTTATGTGACTACATAGATGGCCCCAAGAAATGTTAGCATCATGTGAGGAGCATCAACTGTCTGAGTGCAAGTGTGCCCTCCTCCCCCTCCCCACCCAAACCTAAACAGACACACATGTCCAAGCTTGTATGCACACAAATCAACAATGATTGAGGCTTTTGTCTGATTTTTTAAATTTTATACTGCCAGTGACATTGAGAATTGATGTCTCCTCAGACTAGATTAAACTTACATGTCAGGTGCAGGCTCAGGTTTTGGAAGATCAATCTCTGGATCCTGTTAGCAGAATATCATTATGCTGAGTTGAATTTACAATAGGATATCTTTCAATCAATAACTAAAATAGTAGTCCAAGCTAATATACTCACAGCATCTGGTGAAGGCTCAGGTTTTGGAAGATCAATCTCTGGTTCCTGTTAGCAGAATATCATTATGCTGAGTTAAATTTAGGATAGGATATTTTTTCAATCAATAGAAAAAACAAGTGTCCAAGCTAATACACTCACAGCATCTGGTGAAGGCTCAGGTTTTGGAAGATCAATCTCTGGATCCTGTTAGCAGAATATCATAATGCTGAGTTGAATTTAGGATAGGATGTTTTTCAATCAATAAATAAAATAAGTGTCCAAGCTAATACACTCACAGCATCTGGTGAAGCATCATCACCAATTAATTCCCAGCGTTGCTTTTTGAGGTTTAACATTTCTTCATCTCCATCAGCATATAACACCTATTTAGAATTTATCACAAACATATAAGATGTGTATGTTATTAATGAATATATTTATGCTTTCTAACAGGTTAAGCTTTTAGAATCGCAGGTTGTTTATCATGGAATTGGAGCGAAATCCTAACTTAGAACCCCAGCTTGTCTCTGTTACTTCCAATTTAAAATTAGAACAGAAGTTCACTGGTTGGGCCAACCTGACAAGGGGGATTAGCCCCACACAATCACCTGGAAAGGAGGATAGGTTCACAAATCCCAGGTGCTTAAGAGTGCTTCTAAATTAAATAGCATAAGGATATCAGAGAATCATCTCACCTTATTCTTCTTTTTAACAGGATCATAAGAATAAACAACACCTTCATAAAACCTGCAAAAAGGATTACTCAAAATTAAGTATCAAACCCAACTTAATATCAACATAAGTTAAACATAGAAATATTACAATATGCATATTAAATTTGGATATTACAATATGCATTGAACATATTTCATCACAGCCTGTAGATGTATAGTCAAAAATTGGAGCACTCCAGCTTCTGATGGAACCAAATTTTGTTAAGAACTAATGCTTATCAAGATCTTAAACCACGATTATTTGAATGAGGCTCTAAACATGATATGAAAATCAACACAAATATGAATATAATAGAAATAGAACAGAAATTAGCACCAGTGAAGTACTCACATCTTATCCATTGGCCACCAAACCTTTATCTTGCTGCCAACCAATCGTTCACCCATCTCTGCTGTTGTAGAATCCTAAACAAAAAATTACATAACAGAAAATTTAGCATCCCAACTATAGTCTGTAGAGTATAAATAACAGAGACAGAGGTTTCGTTCAGAAAACTGAAAATAAATCATGCGAATAGTTTCATAAAAACCTATAATTCCAGTAACCACTATAAACTACCCCGTATATGTAGTTGCAAATTAATACCTCTTCCTTTCCAGGTGTAGGCTTCCTCTTTCGCTTTGTTTTAGTTGTTTCTTCAAAGCAATTCCCATTGTCCTTCAATAATTTAGTTGCACACTCAGTGACAAGCTTCCACAAAGTAGTAACAAGAGAAGGAAACCATAAAAGAAACATTGGAAATGGTCCTATATATCCACTAACAACATTAAACTACCCCATACGTGTAATTACAAATTGATACCTCTTCCTTTCCAGTGGCAAGCTTCCTCTTGCGTTTTGTTTTGGGGGCTTCTCCGAAGCAACTCCCATCACCCTTCATTGATTTAGTTGCACACTCAGTAACAAGCTTTACAAAGAGGTGACAAGAGAAGGTAACCACAAAAGAAAACAGAGAGTGTAAGAAAAAGATGTAAAGTTATAACATGAATTTGTTCAGGAAGATAGCAGAAAGAACAGTTGCACTGCCACTACCTTACTAACAGATGTTTCGGTAACATCTTTAGTAATACTAACAGTAGACCTCCTTTTTCTCTTAGCATCTCTTTGAACTAAGCACCTGCCTTCATTTATATTTGTTGCATCAACATTCATGACAGACTTTGATTTCGTCTCAGCATCACAAGGGACCTCATTGTCCATCTCTGAGACTACCAATCCAGCATCAGGTGTCATATCGTTATTAGATTCTGAGGCAGGTCCAATTTTTGTTGAGGGTGTCCGAGGTCTGAATTCAAAGTTATTTAAGTCTTCATAATCCTTTTTGGAACTAACACCAGCAGGTTCTGGAGCATGACTCTTCTGCAGAGCATTCAAAGAATCTGCCTTTGACCCCAGCACAGGATTAGGACCAGCACCTTGATTCCCCATGCTACTTCTTTTCTTTGGCCGGCCCCTTTTGGGACGGCTTCCTTCAGGAAGGGTGTGATCCATCATGGGGGAGGCCGACTGTGTAGTATCATCAATTTTAGGTTGAGAAACTATAATTTCACTCACTTTTTCAACTTTTGATGGCAAAGTGGGCTTTCTGGAAACAGGGTTTTCAGAAGGTGAACAATCAATTCCTTTGTCATTAGACTTTTTGCGCTTTGTGATTTTTCTTCCAGAAGAAATCCAAAAATGATCATAGCCTTCCTCCGGATTCATTAAGGAATTGGGTTTCCAGCCCCTTTTTTTTGGAATAGAGTCTGGCTCAGTTTCTGCTTTTCCTTCCTTCAAAGACTCTAAATTGTCAGGTTCAGAATACCCTCCGGTATCATTACTTTTGGCATTCTTAGTAGGATGCAAATGCTGTTTTTCTGAATTTTCCTTTTCGATACTTTCATGATTCCTAGTTGGAGCATTGTCATCATCGTTTTTAAAATTTAAAATACCATCCATAACTTGGGCAGCCTCTGTAGGATAATCAGTATCTGGTGCAATCCCCTCCAATACCTGATTGACAGCAGAAGTTCAATATTGCATTAATATCTTGAGTTGCAATGATATAAAGTTTGCAGTTGCAAAATAAAAATAAAAAGGACAATACAATTATATTTAAATGTCAAAAGAATTACATCCTCGAATAATTTATTTACATATAGTTTGTTCTCGTCTGGCTGAACCTGAATGTTGTAACACACGCAATCAGAACTCAATCTACTCAGCTTATTTAGCCAATGACTTGTTAAAATTGCTTATACCAAAATCTGGGCAATGTAGTGCCTTAAAGAAATATGATAGTTCAATTAGTAGAAATCACAGCACTGGCAGCATTAACAAATACGAGTTGCGACTGCAGAACAGAAAGTTTAGTATAAGGAATAAACATCTACTCACAATTGACAAATTACATCCATTTGTTATCTCGGTTGTCAGCCATGATTTAAAGACATTCAACTTAGAATAAGATAAATCAGTGAAAGTAATCTATGATGTACGTATGGTGACCACATGATCTATAATAAACAAAATAAATTTTGTCCCTGGGCTTACTATACTTGTTAACTGTTGAAAATTGATAATAAGTTGCTTCTTGCATGACTGGTGCTTTGAAGACAGAACAAATGTTTTTTTGCTATGTGTATAGATTTGGAAATCATAATCCTTTTGAGCAAGATATGAAGACCTGTCTATATTTATTTTGAAGCATCACTAATTGTTGGTTCAGTCGCTTGTCAAAGTAACCAAATTGCTCCTAACAGGAAGGTGGGCTTCCTCAATATCAAAGAGAAATAATAGATTCCTATACTGTGTTTTAGTGTCTTGGACTTTTCAAATTCCTCAAACTAATTCTTTTGTCACAGTTTTTATTTTTCACAGTGATTCAGTCTTTTATAACATCTTGTGCATGGCTTATATACTCTCAGCTTTTCCAGATGAATACATACACAAAATGTCTATTCACAATTCGTATTTGAGATCAAAGAGAAGATTGAGCAAAAAGAATAATGGAGATTCCTTATTCAACATCAGAAAACATACTAAAGAAGTTGAGCAACTTAAAAGGTTTTAGAGTCAGAATCAAATTTATTGCATGTTTCATCCATGCAGAGAAAGTAAGATTATTAGATAATATTTAAAATTCAACAATACCAAACAATATGATAGAATTTTGTATATGCCAAGGTCAAACGCACCAGTTTCTCCCTAGAATCATTCAAATGATCATGCTGGAGGGTTTCAGGTCCATTATGGCATATAGAAGTTACTATTTGAGCATAATCATCCGGAGCTTTGCCTGTCGACTGCACTGCTTCCATGAGATAAGGCTTAAGCTTAACAGCACAGTTGGTAATGACTTTCTCCCCTAATTTCCAAGATATAGGAGACATAGTCTGGAAAAATGAATAAATCAGACAGATAAAATAAACATAACAAAAGAAAATCAGATGAAACCAATGTATAGCAAAGAAAGTTACCTGAGTTTCCTTTCTTACACTATCTAAGAGAGGCTTTAGAAGATCTGAAGAAATTTCTTCACTTTCATCCAAGACAGTAGTCATTATTGTTTCCATAGCTAAAAATACAGCATGTGGGTGATTGGACCTTTCGGTTAAGCAAAAAAAAAAAGAAAGCATTAGTCATTGATCATTCCGATGTAAATAGGATAACTTATTACGAAATTAACAACTACCTAAACTTTCATTATTGCATATAAATGAAGGATGACATCCCAAACCATCAGCTTTTAATAAAAAAGCTAAAATGCAGAAAATGACCTATATCCTTCAGACCTCACTAGTGATGCCAGAAACACAAGTTCATAAATAAAGTGTTTTACTAAAAGGCATATCTCCTAATATCGTTAGTGAAACACAGTATAGACTATAAAGTTAAGTTGATATTCCATTGAAACACCACAAAACATTCTGTTTCTATTGATCTAAATCATCAGCATTAGAAATATCTAAGCTTTAGCGCTAAAGGCACAAAATAGACCATTCAGTCCTGTGCAGCAATTCTGCAGCAAAACAGAAAATACGTGAGTACAACAACTCTTCAGGCAAAAATAGTTTCCTAGCATTCAATTCAAGCTATCAAACTTCAGTTTTGGCTAAGGTTTCACATTTTCACATATTGGTAAACTATGAACAAAGTAACATTCTTCAAAAATTTTAGTCCGTGGCTGGAATTTCTTACCACCTACAGTGGAATCTAAACATGTTCAAATTGTCAGGACAATGACAAACTAAATCTGCATCTGCGCATGCAGAAGAGACAGATATGGCTCATACCTGATGCTTGTCAGGAAATGCTGAAACATCTCAATAACCAATTCATCGCACTCAAGGTCCAGCATCACCAAGCATGACCGGATCCTTGCAATGGTATCAAGAATTGAAACCGCCTTTGCATAACAATGACTGGACACATGAGACAATTTTTTGAAAGCTGATATTGTCAGCTGAAAAATTTCCTGTGCATCATGAAACAGAAAGCTGTCTACAAATAATCTCACTAAAAACAAGAAACAAATAAAGAACTAATATTGATAATAAATACTTTATATTTAAACTGTTATAGTAGTATTGATTTTTTGTTTAAAATCTAAGAAGTAATTTGAGGTACAAAGCGTACCTTCATTTGTTCATCATTGTAAGGGGCATCTGGTGCTGTTATTCTTGTAAGCTCAGTTATGCAAGATGCTAACTGATATCTTCACATTTTCATCAAAATTCTTAAGTAGTTCAGTAGAAATCAATGCCTTCATAGAAGGTAGAAGTGCTTCTTGCATTGGCCTAGGTGGTGCTTGTTCCACATTTGCTAACAAATTCTCGAGTTTCTAAAAGATCAAACATAATATATGAGAAAGAAAATAGATAATAATTATACTACAACACTAAAACAATTGCTGCCACACCAACAGCTTTTTGGTTTGCTTCCAAATACTAGAAGAAGCACAGAAAACATGACAAAATCAGCAATACAAAGGTAAGAAATAATAAAGTTACACTAGAGAATATCAGAAGCTCTACAAAGGACAGCCATAAGGAAGTTATGACTAAAAATACTAATAGTGAGCAAAACCATAAAGATGAGAAGGTCAAATATGGAGGCAGGGAAAAAAGAAACTAGCTTACCCTTGACATCAAATTATCAAAGAAAAAACATGGAAATCATGACCACAAAAATGTTAAATGAAAACAATGGCAATATTAAGTGTTTTGCAAGGAATTAGTATTTCATTGAACAAATTGGCATCACACCCATTTGGAATTTAACATGCCAAAAAAATGGCAAGCAAATGGGTAATGAAAATTGAAAACCATACACCCACACCAAAAAAACATCGGCCCACAAGAGCAATAAAATTGGTTCAACATATGATCATCAATCCTAAAACCATTGTCAATTCAACACCAAAATGAAATTCATTTGAAAAGAAACCCTTAACAAACTTATGCATTGAAATGTAGATAAAGAACAAAAGGGCATTACATCAAGAATACTGAGAAGCTGATCAATAGAGGAAGGAGGATTCAGGAGGCTATTCCCAGCATCCTTGAGCTGCTCCTCGAGCTCTTTCTCAGAGGAAGTCATACTGCAGCTCAGAAACCTAAGAACTCTATCAAATTTGCAGTTTTGCACTGAAATTCAGACCCTTTAAAACCCTAGAGTATGACCAAGGAAATGACAACACCTCACACAGCTAAACTTAGGGATTCTAAGCAAAGTGTTGAACATGCAAGCAGAGAAATCCAAAAAGAGCAGTTTCGGATTCCGCCCTCTTTTGTGTATTTACTTGAATTTTGGGGTCTCAAATCCGGCAAAGACAGTCTACTAAGTCATTTGTTTATTTGGTTCACCTTAAAAGGGCCTTTAACGTTGGCTTCTTTTTGTTCTCTTATTGGCGCTTTAATGTTGTACTGGGAGAGCAGTTTGTCCATCATTATGTATAATTACTTTATTACCCACATTTCAAAATCTTATTTTTGTCAATTGCTGTCTTTGCTATGTTACCAACCAGTTACTTGCTGCAGAGGACAATATTCAGTGACAACTAAACTGAAGAGTAAGCCAGCCATTCTTGGACTCCTCTGTTTCCTCTCTTTATTGATTGGTGTGAGGAAATGCTTTAACCCCTTCTGCAAAGGGTCAATCTTGTCAACAAACAAAACAAGAAATATGTACTAGCTTACTATCTGAATGTATATATTAAACTTTACATGTATAAAAATCAAGTCTTGGTCAGTCTATACTATGGCATTGGATTTTTCTTATATATTTTCTGTTTCTGACATTGACACCCCATCCTTTCTTCATGAGTATATTTTCGTGCACTAGACTTCTTTTTAAAAAATGATAAATTTTTTTTTTTTTTTAAATGGTCCATCTAACTATGAGGATGTGATTGAGTCTGCTAAAGCCTATAGCAGTTATTAAAAATCTTAATGGGGGAATTGAAAAGAAAATAACTTCTGCAGAAATTCCTGTGAAGCTATCTTCATTTCCCATTTACACCACATCCACAATCTTTCCATGATGGATGGCATACTGAGTTTTGACTGATTCCAATTTTCACTTAAAAGAGCACAAGTGTTTGATTCAACTATAAAGCCTGTTTTCTTTCTTCTTCTTGGCTAGTTTTTTATAAACATTGTTAGTGGAAAAGAACATCTGAATTGAGAAAAAGTTTACTGCTATGTTGGTTAAGTTGAAGTACTGAAAGCCTTTACATATGAAGAAGGTAATTTCATGATTAATAAAAAAAAATTAAAATGGACTCATTCATTTTTATTGTTTTTATAATTGTTATTAGGTGATTATTATTTGGTATTTTCTTGATGTGGAAGGAAAATAGCTTGTTTTAGAGATTATGAGCAAAACTATGGATTACTGTTTTGCATATCTTGAGGTGTGAAGGGGGAAGTGTTAATTGGTAACCATGGCTAGCAAATTCTTTTGAGAAATGTTTTTATAGGCTGCCATTAGTTGATAGTTGGTTAATGCTTGCAAAAAGGGAGGCCATAAGTTAAAGTCCAAATAAACCAGAATGTCTATGACATGGAGTCTTAAATTATGTGTTTATGTTAGTATTTTGAATATGTTGAGGTGTCAAAGTCTTATGAAAGAACTTAGAAACCTATTTCTGTTTGAAAAGAAAAGACTCATCTATATTCATAATTGAATTATTTTTTGTTCTCAATTGCATCCATACATATTTACATCTAGGCTCAAATACTACAAATTTATTTTGTCTCTTAAGACATTCATCATTCATCTCTCATCTCTCATCTCTCATCTCATACTAAATGTAAGATAACTCATAAATATAAGTTTTTCTAGACCATTATCTAAACATCTAAACAAGATCTATAATTCAAAGATAAAATGAAACTTTTCAAGTTAGAAATTAAAATGAGGAGAATGGGCTTTAATTCGAATAGCAATTCACTAAACTACTAAGTTGCGGTATCTAAGCCTGAAGATTAATTACCTAAACAAAACTCCACAAAAATTAGAGATACCAAAGCTGAAAATTAATTTCATAACAAATATGTGATAATTTATTATTTTTCTTAAAGCACCTAGATGTAAAAGTGCTGATGTAGGGTAAGGAGATATTAACAAACACACAGAAAATGGAGAAAATTTTACCTTGAGTTCATGTTTTTATGTGGCAGAGAGCCTTCTTCTTTCAGTTTCTTCATCAATTGCAATCTATGAATATAGCATTCATGCAACTTCATTATCCTCAACTAAGATCGTGTACCTCTCGAATCGAAATCTATAAAAATTTTACTTTCCTTTTGAATCGAGATTTGAGATTGTTAGCAACAACAGTATCCGACGTAACTTTAACATCGCTTAGTTATTTGTGCGAAAAACAAGTATCTCGTGCGTGCATGATTGCAATGTGTCAAATCATATCAGACACAACTTATGCTACTTACTAACCTTCATGATTTTCTCAAAATATACAAATACTATATATATAATACTTTTTATTCTCTATTATTTCTATGATAGGAAAAATATTTAATTAATTTAATGTGTATATATTAAGAAAGAAACTAAAGTTTCTATTTCTCACTAACAATAAAAAGCTTTAATTTATCACTTAAATTCCATCCTTGGGGGATGTATCTTCAAGCATGGAACGATTCATTAGCCATGTTGACAAACCTAATTTACATTAAAAGGGCCTTTAGGTAGGCTTCCTGTTGTTCTTTTATTGGCGCTTTAATGCTGTTCTCGGAGAGCAGTCTGTCCACCATTATGTATAATTACTTTATTACCCACATATGAAAATCTTGTTTTCTGTCAATTGTGTCTTCAAATTTAGGACATTATGTTAAGTTGTTGTAGGGATACCATGATAAATTCTAACAATATCATTTGTATATCCAAATTAAATGAATCATCTCAAAAACAAAACTTGCCTTTAGGTCATATGTATGTTTCCCATTAATCCCTTTTTTTTCTTCACAATGTTTCAACCAATAAATGGAATCCAAAAACAGAAGAGGATAACATTATACCCATACGAACTGCGCCTGAGAATCTCAATATTTCAAATTCACCTTATTCCTGTGGCATCGATTACAAGAAATTTCAAAACATGATCAACTTCTAACTTACCCTGCGGCCTATTGTTAACACTTAAAACTTACCACTTTACATAAAATTGTGCAGATTCATATATATATTCTCAAATTAATTTCTCAGATAAGCAACTAAAACAGAACAAAACACGTTTATGCAGAAGCAGAGCATGCAAACCAGGATTATCAAGCCAGTTATTTGCAGGATCTTCGCATAATATACTCTCCATTCTACCAGCTAACTCTAGTAGGTTATAACAAATTAGAATCTCCAAAGAAATTGAAAACCTAGCTAATTACTAAAAATAAAAACATAAAGCATTACAGACGTTTAATAGTAATCCTAAGCCTGCATTGGCCCTTGGTAATCAGCAAGAGTGAAGTTTGCAATATTTAATGGCTTTGGATGAGCGTGCAAGAGCCTTCTTTTCCTCAACCCTCTGTGGCTTTGTGCTTCTCATGTCTTATTTAAGCAAATGACAGTTTTTGGCAAGGGTGTAGAGAGTACAGAATATGTGACCCTATAATAACATTAACCAATCAGTGAGCGTTACAGAGATCAGGTTTCTAAAATGAGTGATTTCCTCCATCAATTCCCCAATCCAAATTGCAGAGAATGACAAATCATTCTAAAGATGGGAGAATTACTGCATATGAGAAAACAAAATTGCTAATGGAATTCTTGAGCAATGGAAGTACAAAAAGCAGAGCAGTATTGTGAAATTCAAGCATATGATAAGTAACTTGCAATGGCGATCGAATAAACTGTCTTAGAAGACAGATTAATAATGCAAAAGTTTTCCTCTACAAAGAATTTAGTTGATTTATAGATGAAATGCATATGCATGTAAACGTTTCCATCCTAAAGTTTTACTGAGATAAATATGAAGTACATCAAAGGAATTTACACTTTAATATCCAAATATTACCTATCAGTCTATCACACAAGATAGTTGCAGTGAGTCATATATTGGTTTGCAGGATTTCGTCTAGAGTTTGTTGTGTTTAATTATGTATAACTTGCTGAAAGACAAACAGGATCAAATATTTAGGAACCTAACTTAGAAGGACTACTCATGTTGAGGCTACCCTCTCTTATGCTGTCTACTAATATGCAACGCTTCCAACTACACCTTTGGCAGTGATAATGCTACCCTTTTTGAGGCTTCCTACTCTCTCCTATGTTTACTAATATGCAACCCTTCCAACTATACCTCCACCAATAATAATGCTACTTTTTTTTATGTCAAACCACAAAAAGAAATAGTATTTTCTCTTAAATCAATGTAAAGAACCAAATCCTAACTATAGTATACAACTATCAAACTATTACTTGCAATAGAAAAGATCAAAGAATGTTAAAATGTGTATAACACAGCATCTTAAATTAAAAGAATTAGTAAGCTTGCAAACCACATTAATAATATCAATCACAAACTAAATCAAACAAGGTAAAAGTTGTAGAAATTCAGATAACTTGAATTAATTTTTACAAATTTACAGCATTATTCTAAGTTCAATATAAAAAAGTATTCTTGGGGAAAAGAAAATGCCAAAGGCTTGCAGACTGCAGAGACATCATATATAGATCATATAATGCGATGAACATGACTGGGAGGAGTTACCTCCATATTCTCAAACCATCTCTTCAAGATTTTCCTCTAGGATGAATAATTCAGAATTTTTCTAATTCCTCCTTCTGTAAGTTGCCTGAGATCTAGTCACATGAAGAAATTCCAGATTTGGGCAAATATGGGTAAGCTTTTCCAGCATTTCATCATCCAAAGAGGGGTTCATACACAAATTCAAGAATTGAAGGTGATCATGGTTTTTCACTGAACCTTAGGAATGATCAATAGTATGATCACTTATGGAAGAAGAACCTAGTTGTTTTCCTAAACCCGTCCTTTTCATTTCCAAAATATGCAGGAAAGGACCATTTCTGGCAAGAGTGTAAAAGGTTGAACTTGTGAGTTCATGATCATTAACGAGACTCAAGTATTTCAGATTTCTGAGCTTTTGGGATAAATCACTCATCTTTTTGTCATCAAGGTAATCCTTACACCCAAGTAATGAATTACTTTCAAGTTTTAAAATTTCCAATGAAGGATATGCATCAAATAGTGAAAAAAAAAATCAGCAAAAGAGCACATGTGAATTTTGCAACCTGAGAGCACAAACTTACGCAACGGTAGACATGCTTGAGCAATTGAATAACAAAGACCATATGAGACATTAAGACGGCAAAACTCAAGCTCTTGTAATGAGCTCGGCAAGGCAAGAGATTTGACAAGGATATTTCTATTTCTATCAGGGTGGCGGAAATTCATGGGCAAACCAACGAATTTCAAAGAAACCAAATCCTGATAATTACTCAAAACAAAGTCAAAATCCATGTCAAAATCGGGATGGTCAACAGAAAGTTTCTCCAAGCTCAAATCAGTGAAATAAGTACGAAAACTGCCGCAAGTGATCATATTCTGGCCAGAGATGTGTAATCGCCGAAGTTTCTTAAGCTTACCTGCAATGGCTTCCATGGCATCCCAACTTACCTTGGAGGCAAACATGTTAATACTGATGTCTAACTCCTCCAACAGTGGCACTGAATCCGCTAGTGCAAGCAGATATTCGTCACAGAAATTTAACCAGCCACTACACTTGAAAACCTTTAAACAATGGTTCATGTTTGATCCCAGATAGTTGATCCGGGAGGCCTAACTGTATGTGTGTCAGAACGAAAACAAGATGAAGAAGGTGAGATAGAAAGCTCTTGGATATTCAACCCAGAATCTGCTATTTGGTGAAGAAGAGCTTTGCGTTCCTCCCCGAGGATTCCCTCAAGATCAATGCTTTTCAACTTGGAAAACCTTTGAATCAATTTTGGAAACAGTGGGATGATTTCTCTATTAAATATTCTCAAAGTTCGTCTAGCTTCATTGGTAATTGACAGGAATTCCTTGCACACCAATGAAAGATCTTCCAGATAGTGATACGAGTTGATTCGATTGATTATCAATCCCCAGCATTCCCAAGGCAAACGACGTATACCATCATCATCAAACCTCTGTTGATTATCCCTTGCCGCGGTCATGGTGTAATTCAGTAATTGTATTGAAGAAGAAGAAGAAGAAGAACGATGTTTTGTAACAAAGGGGCTCCAAGCTAGGGTTTAGTAGAGAAATTGAAATGCAATGTAAAGAATTATATTTTAATGGGTATAAACATATAAAATATAATAATTATAAAGAACAAATCTAAATCTGTGGTTTTTTGTTTTCCTATTTTAAAACCTTGAGGTAATGCAAGGGAGAAAAACTTTCACTCCACCAACAGATCCAACCTCTCAACTTACCTGCTTGATTTCAAATTTGTGTTAGAATGTAAGAAAAGAGGTTGATTTGAAGTAATGTATTTTTTAAAACTTAAAATTTTATTAGGTTTCGGGTTCTTGGTTTTTTAATTTTTTTTTTAATTTAGTATTTATATTTTTTCTTTAATTGTAATTTAATTTTAGTTTTTTTTTTTATATATAAAATTTGTTTGTTAGTCTAATTTTAATTAAAAATCATAAATTAATTAATATTTAAATTAAATTAAATTATAAATCAAAACTAAATTAATAATTACTTTATATTCAATAAAAAATAAAAACTGATTAATCATTCTTTAATTTAAATTAAAAACCAAAACTATTAATTCTCAAAATTGTTTAATTTTAATATAACAAACAGTAATACCCTTTTGATAATTTATACACAAAATAATTTTTCTGAACCACAAATAGAACACCTGAATAAGGAGCAGACAGAGGTGTCTGACCATGGTATGTGCTTCACTGCCAATCCAAACACACCCGTAATACCAAGTAAAATAACAAAAAAATGCATTTAGCTCTTTTGAATTTCAATGCATATTAGTATTATTTATTAAAATTTTAAAAAATAAATCAATTTTATTTTTTTAGATTTCAAGAAGAAAAAAAAGTTCCAACCAATAAAATCAATTTCAGGTAATTCGGTTCTTCCTATTTTATACGGTCCAACTACCAAACGGTTCTATAGTGTAAACCATTCCGACTTTCTATTTGACCAACAATTTAACTGGCCCGATCGACTGATCCAATTTTTAGAACATAACCCATAAATATATATGAAAAAATGACATTCATAGGATGAGATATCCTACTTGTCAATTTTGTTTCAAAATATTTTCCACTTAATATTAATATTGCTGTAACTTATAAATTCAACAAGTATTTTATGAAGAAAAAAAAAAATCAACGGGCTCTAAGCTCTTAACGATATGAAATCAATTATCACTTAGTTAATGCATTGAATAATTAACAATTAATGATGTCTTAGTTATATTAATCTTAATTAATGTTAGCTTTGCCTTTTTTTTTTTTTCTTTTTTTGGAAATGGACCTTAGGATCCTTTAATTGATTAGGGATTAATGATTTCATGTCCAATATTACCACAGATGGATAGAAAAGTGATATTTTGGTTTCCTGAAGCAGTCCTCCTCACTTCTGCAAAAACAGGTTATTAGTAATATTAATTTCTTTGCATTTTTTTTAATTAGAAAATAAATTTTTACCTTATGTTCATCTTTATAGCAAGACCCTTCTTCTTTCAGTTTCTTCACAAATTGCAATTTGTGAATGTTGCATTCATGCAACTTCAGTCTACCCTACTAAAGATCTTTTGCCTTGAATTGATATCTATAAAATACACTTTCCTTTTGGAATTGAGATTGTTAGTAACAACGTGCTCGCATGATTGCAATGTGATGCGATTGATTCTAGTAATCTTTGGTGATTTTAATATCGAAATGTACAAAGTGTACATCAGGTAATCTTTTATCCATTGCATTTTCCTTTGTAGTGCAGATTTGATTTATTATCCACATTTGGGTAATTGGGCGCTGAAATAGTGCAAGAAAGATTTGTTTCTCTGCTCATTCCCAAAAGATATTACATGAAGGGGTGTGCATTCGACTATACAAATCAGATTTTGGTATCATTATCGCAAATGTGAAAACCAACTCAATATTACAAGGGAATTGGCACTTTGGCCAGAGCGTCATCCCTCTTGTCAAGTGACTAGCCAACGTATGGAAGTATCATATAACATTGAATTTGTTTGTCCCTATCCTGCTGAGATTTCACTTATTGGACTCTTCAATTTACCAGTGATCAAATAGATTTCATAATGGAAAAGAAATAGAGACAGCATATATGAAAACCTGAGTTTAACAGCAACACCAACAAGAACGATCAGATTCAGATCAGATGTACTAGCAAAAAACAACAATCCAAAACCCCCCATGGTTATACTCAATCAGTTGGGCAAGAAAGGGTGTCCTACAGACTGACTCCAAACTACAGTACAAATTCTAACATATTGCAGTTCAGTGAACTTTCAAATGCTGCTGAACTATATCAAGGGCTGAATGTGACTCGCCATAATCCTGCACGCAGCAAGTACATATAAATGGATTCAGTTTGTAGATAAAAGTGCTTCTGTGTGCACAATTTAGTATAATTCCAGTACAAATTATACCTTGACCACAACACAGGAACAACCAACCACCTTTCGAGCCTTTCCTTCAGAATCAATTTTGCACAACTGCCACAACAAAGCAATAAGTCTGATATTAGCAAAAGTTGCAAATCTTGTGAATCACAATTACAAGTTAGACAAAAATGAAATAAGTACAAATTAAGATGAATCAATTACTTTTGTAAAGCATAATGAAAACAAGTACAAGACCAAACAGGGTAAAACTTACACCAGCCCACTCGCCAAGAGTCTTTGCACTTGGAACAGTTAGCAGGTTTACATTGTGGTCAGCACAGAGCCCTTTGACTAGCTTTACATAGTCAGGCTGGTCGCAATCTTCTGCAAGTACACAGAGTTGGGCAGCGTGCTTTTCAATCAACTTCGCACCTTCATGAAGGCCTCGAGCAAGTCCGCCATGAGCAAGTGACTTTCTCAGCACAATATGCAAGGCTGTCATGACGTCCATGTCCTCAACTGGGGTTGGGGCTGCAGTAGCTGTTTCAGATGGGACATTGCTTTCTTCACTGCATAAAGCATTAAACAAATAAGATGTCATCAATGTAATAATAATAGTTCACAGTAGAATTTGACGTCAGTAAATCTTCGACTAAGAGAAAGGACTAGAGCTCCCTATCATTATTCCTCTGAAATTGTAATGAAATTCAACTAAACTTACAGCAAATTTTTTACATAATATACATTCAGCTCTGCATAAAATTGAAAAAACAAATTCATATGACTTGGACATAATATCAAAAAATGCTCTATCAATTTCCAAGACTTCTAAAAGAAAATAACTTTATCATGAGAGCTCAAAACAAGGTATAAAAGAATTTGATCAGTTCACTTACCCAGACATTGTTGATGTTTTCCAAAATAGTCCCTTTCCTGAAAACAAGAAAAACAAATTAGACCCTACATAGAAGAAAATTTTAAAAATCTTGCAGCAATGCTCAAACATAATGGGAAATTGATAGCATAACAATTAGGCGTCAATTAAGGGTATTACCAAAACTTATATCTACCATTTCCATCAATATACTAACTAAGATATGATAAATCATAAAAATCACAGCAAATAAGATTCAAAAGCATTCATAGAGCCTCATTACAATTACTACTCCAATAATAAAATAATAATAATAATAATAACGATAAATTAATCTTAGCAGATGCTCAGAAATCCAGTATGTGCTAAATTGAATTCAACAAACTAGAAAGAAAAATTCTGAGATAACCCATAAGCATACAAATCGATTAATAATAGATGATGAGAGAAAGAGAGTAACCTTGAAGATAAGAAAGCCGAAACGAAATCCCTCTGGTTTGTGCTTTCGAAGCAAAGATAAACTGACGCGAGGATCAAATTAGGGTTTATGAAGACAAACGTAAAACCCTATGTCAAGTTCATGTTACATGGCCTAAAAGAAGGTCTAAGGCTCTGTTTATCAAGGCCCAATGATTGGTCCACTAGCACTTTGGGCCGCAATTGGTCTCAAGAATAGATTTATCTTTATAAAAGTCAAATAAAAAAATAAAAAATAAACATATAAATAAGAATTTGAAAATTGAATTCAGTTTATGTTTATATAAATATGGCCACTAAATATAATTACAATATGACCAAATCTCTCCCGGTACTTTTAAAAACAACAATCCTTCACAAGAAGGTACAAGAAGATGTAAGTTTGTAAAAATTAGTAAAATATTATTTAGCGTGTCTTGAAAATTTGATAATCTCAATTTACTTAAAATATTTATGATTATACAACTCGAAAACTTAACGTGTATCATAATAAAAAATTTCTAACAATCGTTATAAAATATTAATCCACATAAGATTCCAAACCAAATTTATTAACATGTATTACTTTTATACTTAATTTAAAATTTTGATTAATACTTGACCTCAAAAGTTAACTTTCAAACAAAAAAAAAAAAATACACAAGTGGGCCTGGCCCATAAAACATTTTCAACACATCAAGCATGTGTCTTTATCAAATTCACAAAGAATATGATGAGTGGAATGGGAGAGAAGTCACCATCACCATTACAAAACTAGCCACATATACTTAGTGGTTTACACTTGTCCAATAAATAATGTTAGCCACTATTTCAATAGAAAAAGGAATTGCTAAAAAAATAGTTTAATTATTTTTTATAAAAAAAACTAAATTATATTCTTAATTTATATAATTTAATAAAAAATTCAATTTATTTCCTATAATTTAAAAAATCATGTAATATTATCATATCTCATCAAATTTAATATAGCAAAAATAACATGTTACATGATTATAAATTATGTAAACATGTGTTTGTCACAACACTCTCTTCATTTGTCACCTAGCTGTGAAATTAAATCTGATGGCGGTAATGACAGGGAATATATTGAGTACTTGTTAAAATTTTAGGATGATATTATGAATTAAAAGAATTTGATTAAATTATAAGGATTAAAATGTCATTTAGTTAAAAAAAAATTGTTTTCTAGCAGACGAGGTGTGGCCAGAAGGGGCCCAAACCGCAACTGGCAAGCCCTTTTTCTTTGTTTAGGACAATAATTTTCTCGGGTAACAAACAAAAATCAAAACACAAGTTGCAAAAAGAAAATTAGGAAGCGAAGAAAAACTAAAACCAATTCACAGTTTCTTACCTAAAATATCTGATCTCCTTCTTTGCAGCCAACCTTATAACCCATATCACCATATATTGGAAACCCTAGAAGGGAGAGAGATACTCCACCCATTTCTCTACTCTCTCTCTCCTAAAATCTTCCTTGCTTTGATTTCTAAATGTTCATTTCTCTCTCTAGAATTTGCAAAACATCCTTATATTTTGAACTTCCGTTGTTGTTTTCTCTGATTTGAGGTTTGTTCCTGATCCATTTTAATCGTAATACATATGATTACTCTTCTGGGTTTGAATTGTTTCTGCATGATATCAGGCTAATTTTGTTGGGATTCCTGCAGATCTGTTGGAAATATTTGCGGTTTTGATGATGTCACTTTTACCAAAAAGTGATTCGATCCATATACGTGAGGTGTGGAATGACAATCTGGAAGCAGAATTCGATTTGATTCGGGATATTGTGGATGATTATCCTTATATTGCGATGGATACAGAGTTTCCAGGGATAGTACTTCGTCCCGTCGGCAATTTCAAGAACAGCTATGATTTTCATTACCAGACTTTGAAGGACAATGTTGATATGCTGAAGTTGATTCAGTTGGGTCTTACACTTTCAGATGAGCAAGGGAACTTACCCACTTGTGGAACTGACAAGTATTGCATATGGCAATTCAATTTCAGAGAATTTAATGTGAATGAAGACGTATTTGCTAATGATTCGATTGAGCTTTTGCGACAGAGCGGTATCGATTTTGAGAAGAACAATGAAAGGGGTATTGATGCCAAACGGTTTGGGGAGCTTTTGATGTCTTCAGGGATTGTCTTGAATGATAATGTTCATTGGGTCACTTTCCACAGTGGGTACGATTTTGGATACTTGCTTAAGCTCTTGACCTGCCAGGATTTGCCGGATACTCAAGTCGGGTTCTTTAAGCTTATTAATGCTTACTTTCCCACTATATATGATATCAAGCATTTGATGA
Organism: Quillaja saponaria; assembly: GCA_029379385.1. Lineage (NCBI taxonomy): Eukaryota > Viridiplantae > Streptophyta > Magnoliopsida > Fabales > Quillajaceae > Quillaja > Quillaja saponaria. The sequence continues at coordinate 22,495,828 of CM055611.1, forward strand.
AGTTTTGCAATAGCCTTCATGGAGGATTGAACAAGCTCGCTGAGTTGTTGGAAGTGGAAAGAGTTGGAATTTGTCATCAGGCTGGTTCGGATAGTTTGCTCACATCTTGTACATTCAGGAAGTTGAAAGAGAATTTCTTTAGTGGCTCTCTGGAAAAATATGCCGGAGTCTTGTATGGTTTAGGTGTTGAAAATGGACAAAATACTAATTGAAAAATGAAAATTAGAAAGCCAAAAAAAAAAAAAAAATGGATTAAGCTGTTGTTTTGATCTGTATGTCTTCCTCGATACCAACATTCTCTATGTATACTTTTGGTAACATTTTCATAAAATTATGAATAATTTTTAGTATTGCGTCTCTTGCATGCTATATATATATTTTTTTCTCTGATTGGGAACTTCTCACTGTTTTTTGAGATTTGGATGCAGCAGTTTAGGAGTAGGAATCATTGAAGTGATATGATTATTTTGTAGAAACATTGTAAAAGTGACTAATTGCTTTTGATATTTAGGTTTGTTTGTGTCTACTTATCAGTTAGCATGCATTTAATGTTATCTATATGTTATGCAAACACCTTAGCTTTGATTCTAGAGATGTATCCTCACTTATACACAACATATTACCTTCTTGTTTTTGTCAACAATGTTACAATACCTTGACGTATAATGAAGGAACATTTTATTTCAACTCAACCAGTTTGGCGAAGCTCATGGAGTATATACGATGTAAGAGGTAAGCTATAATTTGCATTCTGTTTTCTTCTTTATCTTCTTGTGTTTTATTTTGTTGTTTTTTTTTTTTTTTTTAATGTTCATGTTTAGCTTCCCTTAGCTGATAGTGTCATAAATTTTGATTTTGTTAACTTGGTGGGAGGGAATCAATGAACAAAGTGAAGTTATAAAATTTGTTTTAAGGAATATTATATGAAAAAGAAGCTTCTTGTATGTAGTAAATAGTAAAGAGATTTTGGATTGGATGGTCATTTACTGTGTTTTTAGTAAATTTTTTTTGAAGAATTACATGTGAACTAACACGACAAACTTTATCAGGTAGGTACTCTGAATGATTTTTACTTTTTAGCTTGTGGACTATGTTACCGAGATGAGCTTAAATTTCACCTGCTATTGCCTTTCTTATTTTCTTTGGTAGATCTGTCTGCCCTATGTCAGTGTGCTTCTTGGTTACAACACTGAGCAATTATCTACTCTTAATATGTACAACCATATTGACGGTGACGGTGAAGTCTTAAAGGTAGTCCGTGTTGTTGTCTTGCCAATCAGTGTGATGACAAACTGGTTAAGTACGAGCTTTATCAAATCAATACTTTCTTAAACTTGGAATTGCTATTTCCCTATTGTGCACTTTTTCTTCCAATAATCAACTTACTCATTCAAATTAAAAGGGTTGTTAACATCAATGATAGTAATTATTTCATTTTTTTGCTTTATAAATAATAATGGACTCCATTGGGTTGTTAGCCATGAGAATCTCAGTGAATTAATGGAGCCTGCTGCCAGCAGTTCATTTTCTGCACAGAATTCCTGGAAACATTTGCTATAAAAACAAATCTCCATCCCAGGATTGGATTTCTGAGAAAATAGACTACTCTTGTTATACCAGACTGACCACAGAATTTTGGCTTCAAACCCAGCTTGATCAGAGTTCATAAATACTCTTATATGTTTGCTCAAGGACTGTAGACTCAGGCAGGGGGATGCCACTGTTAGCTAGGATCAACTATTTAATTGTTAGTTCATTTGAGAGGGGAGGTGGGAAACTAAAAGGCGTTACGCAAAGTCTATCATAATCATATGCCCCGATGCACTGGAAGGACAAAGTTTGCTTAGCCCAAAGTCACAAACAGAGAATGCAACTGACCGTGACATGGGAAGCTCAGTGAATTTTTTCAGGAGTAGTCATTTCCTGTGATATCCAATCCAGCTGAGGTGGGTGTCACAAGGACCAAGCCTGCTGAATTGGGTGAAATTATCAGTAAATAAAAGTTAAGTTCTTCTATCATTCAGCATTTACATTCACCGGATTTTCTTCCATAAAATATCAGAATGCCAGTCCCAGAGAATTATCTATTCATCATTTAGAATCAGCTAACTGAAATGGAAGTAAAGAAGTTTTCAGATTGTCCTTTAGGTTAACAAAATATCGACTAACATGGACAACAATTTTAAGGTTGCTCATGTATGGAAAACATCAAAGGAAGCAATATTTTGCTTCTCAAAGCTAAGTCATTCACTAATTACAACTTTTTGTCACAGATACAGGTTCCAAGTTTTAACTATCTCTTTAAATCTTCATCCGCCTTTCCCTGCATGATCCAGTAAAAAATCTCATTATGTTGAAATTCATGAATCTTCAACAGGAGGACAAGTGGGTCCCTATGGTAGTTTCAATTTGCAATTATTATTACATGTGAACTCTGAAAAAAGAAAGTACACAAGGTAGATCAAATGAGCGAGGACGGTTTCCTAGCCATGGAAAATAATGACCTTTTCCTTCATGTTGAGAGCGCTCAAGAGATTTGATATGACTCACGATGTAGGCAATTACCTCTTTTAAAGTGGCTTTTCTTTTCTCCTTGAAGTTCCAGGGCTCTGAAACAGTATATCTACCACTAGGGTTATACTCATTCAACTCTTTAAAGGCTGTCACAACAGCCATATAAATTTGCTCTCCCCATTCCTCCTTGAGACTTCGGAACTTATCATTGTTTTCATCTAAAACTTCCTGCATCAACCAACATGCTTTTATATATTTAGAAGATGTAGAACAAAAACAAACTGTGAGAACAGAAAGAATGTCTGATGCCTATATGGGTTCCCATCAACTTGGACAACCTTGAGAGGATACCATCCTGAGTTCTTTAAGTTCTCCTGCCACAAGGAGAGTAGCATAGAGGCCTGCATATCAGCTTCTGCATGAGGAAATCTTTCCTTGCATACAGTTTTGAATGGCTTCTCATCAATTTCGCTCATCCTTTTTATCCCAATATTTGTTCGAAGGAGCCAAAATTTCATTTAAACCCTAGGAAAAGAGTCAATATTCACTATATACTTTTAGAAAATTAAGCAATATACTAAACAAGGCATTTCTAATATTATATGGCAGTCTAGTGCTAAAAGCCAAAACAACACGTGTTCGAGCAATACTCCTTGTCAGTGCTCCCTCAGTCCAATCGCTCATATTAAGAGACACATTTAATGATGCATTTCTTATATTGCAATGCAATCTGGTTTTAAAAGCCACACCTTCCCCCATCCCCCATCCCCCATCCCCCATCCCCCATCCCCCACAATAAAAGAGCAAATGCTAAGAATTAAAGTACTCATTTTTCTAGAAAAACTTTTCAAGAGTTCTATTTTTGTCTTAATGAATACTAGTTGCCTTTCGACTTATTGTCAAAAAAACATTAAAAAAGTGTAGCAACCTACAACATTAACCCCCCCCCCCCCCCCCCCCCCCCCTCTCCTCTTTACCTTAGATTGTAAAATTAACCAATTTTTTAAAACATAATTGTCCTTATGATGAGGTAAAGCCCCAAGCTTAACTATCATGTATGGAAATCCCTAATGACTTAAATCCAGCCCAATAACGGGAAAGACTGAAGGGTAAGCTCAATAGATAGTAGGTCAACTGCAAAGGTTAGTAGAAGTGAGTTTCAAACTTAAGATACATGGAAATTAGGTAAGAACGCAACAAACTATCATGGATGGAAATACCTAATGACTTAAATCCAGTCCAATAACGGGAAAGACTAAAGGGTAAGCTCGATAGATAGTAGGTCAACTGCAAAGGTCCAATAACAGAATATGTCAGAGATTACCTTCTGCTTGTCCTCCTCGAGTTGTCGTCTCTCTTGCTCAGTTAGTACTTCACGTCTGTTCAATTGCTTGCTGCGCAAATCAAGAATCTTCTTTCTCTTCAATTCCTCACTCAATTTTTCTTGCTCATCCAATATCTGTCGTACTTTTTCAAGTGCACGCCACTGCATCTTCCTGGTTTCTAACAAAATGGAGAACAGGCTGTGTCGTTACTTTATCAGATCATATATATTTCCTGAGTATGTGTTTGTGTGCATGCGAGTGTATCAACTATATGATTAGCATGTTAACCGTGTCACTGTTTTATGTTCAACGCAAGCAATGCATTTCAAAACAATAACTATGGCAACCTTCTGTTTGTTGGCCTCATAATCTTAAAACTAATGAATTGTACAGTAATAACATGAATGACCAGTAGGTGTAAATGTAACACTATTGAAGAACACATTTTTAAGTGGCGAACCAACACGAAGTGAACACGAGCATGGGTAAATCCTAAATCCTACCACATGACTAAATATAGGAACACGTAGACGTAGTTAGAATGTTCTATACTCATTTTGATCATTTAGCTTGTTTTCAGCTTTCTGAGCTTTTAGGAATAACTATTCCCAAATTTCAGTCATTTCTGTCTTATTGTACCTGATAGTAGAAATTTCATGGTTTAACTTAAAATATTCAACTCAATTAATGTCTGATATAGTGTCAAGCATGAGGACACGATCCTCTAGATGTGTCCATGCAATTAGGTATTACAGATTTTACCATACGCACAAGCACATACCAAATACCTCTGGAATGGATTTATACATGCAAGCAGACAGAGTTGAACTCTGACACAATGAGAAACAAACCTTCTTCAAAAGCATAGTGCAGTTTGTCTTTCTCTTCAAGCATCCTGCTTAAGGACATAGTTTTCTCATTGCATTGGTACTGAATCTTGTTAAGATTTTCGTTGGTTATACCAATTTCATTGGCTAACCATAGCCACAACAGTATTTCTGCTTTCAGATGCTTCTTGAACAATATCAGAAATTGTTCTCAACTTTCCTTTATTGCGTAGGTACTCTCCTATTGGACCAGTAGAATCATAATCATCAGCATGTGCAAACCACCCAAAAATGTATGTGCCAGGATGTGATTTCCCTGATGCCCAATTCTTTTTACCATGGTGCTCAGCATCAAATGCTCTTTTGAAGTCAGTGGCATTCACAAAACCATTTCAGTCATTGTTAAATTCCACTACAGCTTGAACAGTGAGGTCATCCTTACTCCAGAAAGTATGAATGTCCAAGGGTCTGTATTTGGAAAACCGCTTCAACAAGTATCTAGAGACAGTATCCTTTGGCTCATTCTTTATATTAACAACCATGCCAGTCCAAGGCCATACATAAAGATCATTTTGCTCCACTATTGGATTGACAGGGGTGGTAAAGCTGGCAGTTGGATATTCTCTGCTTCACTGGCAAGATCAGTCTCCAAATACTTTGCCAAGGCAAGATGGTAGGCCTTCTGTTTTGCACTTCTGTTGGCTGCTTACCCACTCCTGATGCATGTTGGAGCAAGTCCTTATACTTGTAATCTTGTTTCTTCTTCCCAGCACAGAAAGGGCATCTAGGGTGCCATTTAAACCTTTTACCTTGTACTTTCCAGCTCTTAACTGCTCATATGGCTTCTCTTTATACTCATCAATCTCAGACTCACTAATATCTGACTCTTCTTCAGAGATGCAATCCATCAGAGTCTACACAAATACCAAATCAATATAAGAAGAAAAAGTGTAACAAAATTTTGATATAAGAAAAAGAAAGATTGCACACTATGTGTATAATGATTAAAAGCAGTACCCCTCATAAGTAAATACAAGAAAGCATAGAGCGCCACAACAAAACAGAAAGCTAACTAGGTTACATTGCCATCATTTGACATACAACATGATCTTATTCTAACGAATATTGAAGCAAAAGAAAACAGCAAGACTATTAATTTCTTTAAACTCCTTTCCACTGAATGTGTATGACATTTTGAAACTAGAAATTTTGAAGAGGTAGAATGAATGGAGTTAAAGCAAAAAAAAAAAAAAAAAAGTTTGGACAGCAAGTCAACCATATAACTTTTCCTTGCTGAACTAAGAATTCTGTCTGCATTACAATTGTTTTTCCATCTCCAAACCCAGAAATTAAATTATTTTTCAGACAGTAAGTAGCTCATCATGATTATCCCACATATAATGTCATATTTGTTCCCAAACTAACAAAATCTGCAAATGAACATAGGAATTCTGTCTGTACTACAATTTTTAATCAATCAGAACTTAGCTTCTAATGTTTTAGTTCAAGAGCCTTACCCAGCACTAAGTTGCTCGTTTTGCTTAACACTTTTGCAGCTGATTATCCAACTTCATATCCAATAGAAGAACATTTACAGCAAAAGCGGGCAATGGGTTTACTCTAAACATAAATATGTTTTGAGAAAACCATATTATATACCTATATATATAAAAAAAAATTCTTAGGGTTTTCCTGTGTGTTTCCAAACTAAAACAAATTTCCTAATACCGCTCCTAAACATGCAATAGATTGGAAATAATATCAATATATCAGAATGAAGAAACAAAGAAGGAAATTTTCAACATTACTAAACCTCCAAACCATGAATTGAAGCCACATTCACAGAAAAACTCAGCCATTGTCAGATACACAGTTTCCTCAAAAGAATCAAAGATTTGAGCTCCGAATACGCCAAGAAATTCAAGCGAAGGGGACCGTGTGGGACTTACATGAAACAATTTTACCTTCTTCTTCTACCGCTTCTCCTGGAAAATGGTCAGTCACAGACTCGGACTACTCAGACTCAGCTGAGACCAAGTCCTAGACCCCATTGTGAAAATTGAAAATGATGACTGAGATTATATTGTGTATTCAATTCGACGTACGCTCAAAAAATACTTTAATATTATTGGTTGAATCAACTACAAGTCAGAGAAGATAGTAGACTTTTAATTTGAATACCAATTATACGATGAGCTTACAAAGTGTGGTGTAGTATTGGGAGTATCTGATTACTTGGAAAAATGTGCCAATTTTGAGATTACAAGCAGACTCTTGCATGGCATATTATTGGATAAGGGACCTGGACCCACAAAATATTAATGGATGTATATTTTCTTTTAAAGACACTAAGTCGGTTTTACAAAATGACATTAATGTTTAAAATTTCATAAATAGTTTTCTAAGAGAGACTCACTAAGCTGTAAGAAATATAAATTTTAAAAATTAAAAAATTTTAAGTTAATAATTTATAAATTAAATAACATAAATTAACTATTATAATAAATATTATAAATTTATAATTTATAATTTATAATAATTTAACAAGTATTTTTAGATATCCGTTAAATAAAATCTTATAATGTAATTTGTGATCTTATAACCCATAAGTATATATATATATTTTTTAGTCCAGTCTCTTGGAATTACACATTAAAAGATTAATTTGATTTTTTTTAATCTTAAACTCTCTATTCAAGATAAAAATCAAACCTAACATGTTATTAATTAATCGTTAAATCAACTAACACATCTACTGTCACCAATAGAATCCCATTCCACTTCCCCAACTTGTTATCAATTTGCAAGTAGCATTCTAGACACAATGAATACCAGTAGAATCCCATTCCACTTCCCCAAGCCCAATATTTTATAGCACAATGAATACCATCTAAGTGAAACTTTAGAAAAATAACACTCATTTCCCACAAATCTATTAAGCTAACAAAATCTTATAATGTGATCCTATAGCCTATAAGCACCATTACTTCTTTTTTTTTAATCTGAACTTTTGAAATTACACGACGAGAGGTAAATTTCTTTCTTCTAATATATTCACTGTTTAGGATGAACACGAAATTCAATTCAAAATCTTCAAAATAATGCCAAACTAGTGGAACGATTGAACTAACGTTTTGTGAAGTAGCATTTCAAACAGAATGAATACCAGTAGAATCCCATTCCTCTTCCCCAAGCCCAATATCTTATGGCTAATTAGAAATTTGTATTTTCCAACAAAGCAGCTATTACATATATGCCTTGGTCCTGCTGTTTCCCCACAGCACACAGTACCCTTTACAGATGAAGAACTTATTCTGCAGTAGCATTTACCAAAAGTCTTTCTGAAATTCAAGAATATGTGTATAGCTAAGTGAATAATTTCTGTTCTTTAACAAAGTTTTGTTGAATCACCTTCATTATGTTACTAAACCAACAAATTGCTCAAACAATTGCAGAAAGTGAAGCATGTATGTGTTGCTCTCGCTAGAATAGTTTACATGTGAATAAATGCGGGTGTGGTCATCATAAGATTCTCATCAGAAGTGAGAAAAAGAGTGAACCGTCCAATGTTTGTTTTATTAGGAGGTACGTCTCCTGCTATTTACACTAAAGTAATGGTTGCATTATTTGGGAGAGGAACATTGTTGCTCATCTGAAAATGACTTCCAAATTTTTTAGCCTAGCTAGCACTGCAAATGGGTCTTATCTGGTAAGATCTAGATGATAAGATTGATCAAGAAATGAAGGAACAATTTTTTGAATTAAGAAGTTGATTGATAAGAGAGAAAACCCACCTCCTTACAGGCATCTAAAGATGGCCTTGTTCTGTTGTTCATATTAAGGAAAAAGTAGTTCATTCAGTAAAAAAAAGAAAAAGTATTCCTTAATCAAAAGTTTCATACTCTCTCACCCACAGATTTCTTCTACTACATGGTGGAAAGCAAATTAGATACTTGGAAGATACTGCTACCATTGGCTAGCCATCTTTTTCTTCTTTTAATGAATCATTAGCTGTTGTCTTTTGACTCATCATTGTATTAATTAACTTAAATTTGTGCAATGCCGACCATCCAACACCAATAAGTTGGGCAATTAGTCATGCTCTGTGTTTAGCAAATAATTTGTGCCTTCTTTTTCTTGTCCAGAAAAGGAAATGTTTCTAATGTATGACTTGAGTAAGAATGAAAACACTACCACTTGCAATATATTATGGAAAAAGGTATTCAGTAGCTAGAACTGGTGAAGCATCTTCTCTGACAACCATCTATATGACTACATTGCATATAATAACCTTTCTTTTAGGCACTTGGAACACACACTCACAGCCATTAGCAATGCCATCTCTTTCTTTCTTTCTTCCTTTATTATTTTCTTTGTTTATTTGTTACAATTGGGAAGGCTGTGTGAGCACAGAACAGTTGCGCAATAAGGGGTTGTGATTAGAGAAAGTATGCAAAGAGAACAAGTTTTTCTTACAATGAGTATAGAGATAACTTGGGATTTAGTTTTGTAAAATTGCTTTTCTTCAATATATAAGAAACCATGCAAGAGTTTCTGTTTTTGTGATTTGAACTTTAATGGAATTGGGGTATAAAGATAAATCAACAACATAACAAAGATAATATATAGGGAAACATAAAGGAATTTGATCTCTAAGAGGTCGCAGATTCTACATTCTTCCAATGACATGCATTTGAGGAGGCATAACTTAGGGATTGGGTATGGAGAAGTCAGAACCAGTACTTTTTTCTTTGTTTAAGTGAAAGCTGTCTTCATGTTCTCATTACAAGAAGAGAATGATATAGAAAATTTTGTTTTGGAGCAGATCGGAAAAAGAAAAGTTGCTAAATTCTCTTTAAATGGGCCATGTTGACATGTATGTGATGAAAAGCAAAGTAAAAAAACAAAATTCTGTGAAAAGCAACTAATTTTATTACACAAGAAAGCCCTTTAAAATTCCCAATATATTTCTTTGTGGGATTAACATAATTCCGGTATTAACATCATTGGCACTGCAATTATGTTGAGGGCCAGAAATGCCAATAGCAAGGGAATGTGGGTCATAAAGCTTGAACATGCCGCACTAACCTCTAATAAGTTTTAGCATACTCTTCTCTCATTGTGCTTATGTTCTGTTATGTTAATTATTAATTTGTTGCCCAAGTTAATCTTCAATAATGATCTTGTAAGATTTCAACACAATTATTGAAAATCAAAGGGAGTCCTTTATGAAAAGCTAAGAGAGAGAAAAAGCCTAAGATATATAACTCGTGGAAACTGCAAGTAAGTTGACCTATTGATGTAGATCACAATAAGTGGAAGACAAAATGATACAAAATGCCACCTTAGTATGACCCTTCTAATTTCATTATTTGCCAGAGTTCCACGTTTCAATATCCTGATTCTGTGCATCCAATTTCAATATCCTGACGTCAGGAGTACTTGAAATTCATGCCTTAACTAACACCAGTGTTTTTAATGTCTTTTCCAATGCACCATTGATTCTTTGAAACAATAGAGAAAGAGGGGTTACACCTCAAACAGATCTCTAGCTCAACATCTGGTTTGGCATTGCTCCAATTGGTGGTATTAAACCTGAAAATTTTATTTTTCAGCAAGAAAATCATAAAAAGTTTATGCTCCTAAAGTCTATGGATAGAAGAAGTCCCTAAAGCAACTACATGGTAGCTAAAACCAAACAGATACACTGGCTGACAATGACTATGCTTAAAGGAATGGTATTGAGAGAGTTCCTGATAATCCAATCTCTAATAGTGTCAAAAGGAACTGATGAAGTGAAGAGAGCCACAAAATGTAGAAATGACAAGGAATTTGTGCCACCTACTGTTATTCTTCCATAATGACAATTTTAGGGTCTTCTCCTCTGGTTCCCCTCTATGATTTGATGTTTCACTTTATTAAATATAGTTCAAACATTAATCTCAGTACTATTATTTCTCTTCATTCTTATATACCAACCCTCAATAATCAGGAAAGATATAGAAAACACAACATTGGCAACCCACACCCTTAGTCCATTATTATGCAGTATGCACCGAAGTTCTTTTCATTTCTGTGTTGCCACATGTATTATGGTCCATAAGCACCATTACTATGCAATTTGCAAATAGCATTGCATACAGAACGACTGCGGTGAAGAATCTCCAACCACCCCCCCCCCCCCCCCCCCCCCCCCCCCCCCCAAAAAAAAATAAATAAAATAAGTCCCCCAAATCTTTGTTGGTTATAACTTCAGATTTATAATTACAGCTATCACTGTTGCAATGGCATAACCCAGAGATTGGTCCTAGTGTTTCCCCACAGAACATAATACCCTTTACAGTGAAGAACTTATTCTGCAATTGCATTTACCCAAAAGATTTTTGAGACTAAAAAGTGTGGACACACACCTTGACAGCAGACAGATATGTATCCATAGCAGAAATCATAACAGCTTTGTTAGCATTAAAAGCCTGATTTTTTGTTTTTTTATGTCCTCATGGTTATCACTTGTCAGTTTCAGCTCCTTCTTAGAAGCTAATTCAGGGATAAACGTACCTTCAAAGTTCCAGCGATGACAGGATTAAAAGCATAACATAATTTAAAGGATTTCTAGTCTCGTTGTTTTAGACACCATCATGTGTGAAATAATGATCCTCAAAGCTAATATGTCATAGGCATGCATTTAAGTATATGATTGGTTAAGTGAATATTTTAATGTTTACAACAAAGATTCCTTGCATCATCTTCATTATGCCACTAAAACAAAGTAATAAGCAAATTTTGATTCAAACAAAAGGCTGCATCTGAGGTAGGTTGCTCTGTGTGGAATAACTTATGTGATTAAAGGGGGTAGGTGGTCATAAATCATAATGATCTCCAATATTTTAAGAGATCATATCAGAAGTGAGAAAAAGAATGAAATACACAATGTTGGTTATAATCAAAATCCTAGGAGGTAGATCTGTTGCTTTTCAGATTAAGCAGAAAGAGAAGAAAACGATTCCTGACGGTTCTTTACTAAAGTAATGGTTAAACAACTTCATCATTTAGGGATGAAAAAACTGTTGCTAGGAAATTTTCATTTGAAATGACTTGCAAATTTCATTTCTAATGTTTCTGTATCTAGTCTTAGACAAACACTTATATGGGGGGCTTATTTTGTACTAAAACCACATATGATAGGATTGACTGTGAAATGATGGAACACTTTCTTTGACTTTAAGTTAAATGTCGGATTGGGGAAAGTTATCAATAGAAATATTTTGAAAAAAAGAAAGAAAGTCTTTTATAGGAAGATAAACTTGTTCATTCAGAGACTGCTTTTACATATAAGGCGGAAATCAACAGATACTGGCCTGAAATTTACCTGGGTTGATTGTTTTTCTCTCACTCTCATACAAACTTAATAGGCTGAAGAATGGTCTCTCCATAATTGAATGAAGGTGCAGGGAAAAAGAGAAATAAAAAAAATAAAAATAAAAGTTAATGCACACTCAAGACTCGGTGGTAGAGACAGGAAATCCATGATTCATGTCTCATATTAAAAGCCTCTTTCTGATTTCTGAAGACTCATATTCAAGACTCCCTGCAGTGTCCCACCGTCCACTTCCAAAGCTACAGAAACAGCTTTCTTTTCTAATTTCCAGCAGTTTCAACCACTAATTTCTTTTCTACTCTTTTTCCCATGGGATTCTATAAGTCAACACTTTCCCACTATAAATATCAGACGGTTTCAGACTCTTAATAACATAGAGACAAACTAGTAAAACGATAATCTCTAGGCTCTCTCTCTCCCACTCTCCCACTCTCCCTCTCACTTCTTTTAGTTTCTTATTTTCATTTTGTTTTGGAGTGATGGACAATGACGAAATTCCGTCAGCCCCCTCAACACCTGCAACACCAGGGACTCCAGGTGCTCCTCTCTTTGGTGGTTTCAGGGCACAAAGAAGTGGTGGTAGGAAATCCCTTCTTAAGAGCTGCAAATGTTTCAGTGTTGAAGATTGGACCTTAGAAGATGGAACCTTACCCAAAGTCTCTTGCTCATTGCCACCTCCTCCTGTCCCCCTTGCCAGAAAGGTAACTTATGTCACAGAGAAAAAAGACAAAGACTGCACCCAGTTTCCATTATATGTTCATTTTTCTTTAGGACTGAAATCTGAAAAAGACTTAATTTTCATGTGAAAAAGATTCAAAATTGATGCTTACCCATTTTTCCTTGACATGTTAATGTTGGTGGGTTGGTGCCAACTTTTGCAAAAAACAGGTAGGAGCTGAGTTCATAGGCACTTTTATACTCATTTTTGCTGGGACAGCCACTGCCATTGTGAACCAAAAAACTCAAGGATCCGAGACACTCGTCGGTCTTGCTGGCTCCACTGGCCTTGCTGTTATGATTGTAATACTCTCCACCGGACACATTTCCGGAGCCCATCTTAACCCTGCTGTCACCATAGCCTTTGCTGCACTAAAGCACTTTCCATGGAAAAATGTAAATTTTCTTCTTCTTTTCCATTCCTTCCTTAAACTCAAGTAGTAGTATACTTGTTTATCTCCCTAATGGTCCACAAACAAGTTTAATTTTTTTTTGACAGGTGCCTATGTATATTGGTGCACAAGTTCTGGCATCTTTGTGTGCTGCATTTGCACTGAAGGTGGTATTCCACCCCATAATGGGTGGGGGAGTAACTGTTCCTTCGGGAGGATATGGTCAAGCTTTTGCTTTAGAATTCATCATTAGTTTTAACCTCATGTTTGTTGTCACTGCAGTGGCCACCGACACAAGAGCGGTAAGTACCTTCTTATATACTAATAAATTATATATTTTTAGTATTGAACTGAGATTACTTCACATGAAAGGACAAAAAAAAGAAGAAGCCAAAACACATGACAAGTGAGAAACAAATAATTGTCTAATACAATAATAGCTTTAAGAAACCTACATTTTGAGGGAAAATAGTAAGTTCTAGTCCTTAAATTGGGAGGTGCTGCCCTTGATAGGTCAAGGCAGGCCTCCCAAGAGAGAAGTCTCTTATCTAGTTGTTTTTATTTATTCATTGATTCCCATTGCCCAAGAGACAAGAGTCATTGAAAATGGTTGGCAAGCTGCACTGCCAAGTCCAATTTCCCATTAAATAAACAATAGCAACAATACTTTAATGTTGTCGCCTTCCATTGGATCAAGGTCCATGTACTTACAGAAATGAGTGTCATGCACTTATAAATCATTTGTATAGCTCTCCATACAGCTCCCTAGGCCTTTTTATTTAATTACTGTTATACTACCCCCCTCGCCTAGACTCTAACCGATCGACTCACGTTGTGTTTGAACTCAGAACCTCCTTAAAATCAACTCAGGCTAGAAATTCATCATCCTTTCCTACAATCCAAACAGCTCACAACACGCTCGAACCCAAAACTTTCTAAGAATCAGTTTGGCTACAAGTTCATCGGTTGGACAACAAGGTTTAATTCAGTTAAAATCATCTCTCTATATTCCATATATTACATGGATGTTTATAGAAACTTTGAACAATATTGTTTTGAAAAGAAAAATAGACTTTCAATCAGGTTTGAGATCTGGCCAAAAGAGTACCACAAAGGAAGATTCAATTGACACGAACTTTAACAAATGTTTTCTGCAATTATTTGTTGGAAAAATCCAGACTGATAATTTAGAGTACTCCCGTGATCATGCTGACCCCACAAAAAATATTAGGGTTTTCTTGCTCTAACCAAATATCATTTTTATAAGATTATTTCAAAAACTTTTACATGCATTCACGAGTTACACACATTTGCTATTGTTTAATATCAAGTTGTAAAATGATGTTAGAGAGCACATACAGAATCTTCTAACATGTACAACTGTTATGGAATCTGGGTCGATGCAGGTGGGAGAGTTGGCTGGACTTGCAGTGGGAGCGACTGTCATGCTCAACATACTCATCGCCGGGTATGTCATAACACAAATATACTATTATATTAGGAGTTCAAACGAGTACAGCAGAGTCTTACTAAGAACATATAAAGAAATTACAAGTGGTTGAGTCATTAAGGACGGCAACAATCAAATTACCTGTTCCATTATAATAATAACAGACAATTCTGATTACAAAAGATAACCACAACTTATATCAAAATATATCAAACATCTTCATTTCAAACAGAAGCCAATATGATTGGAAATTATGTCTTTCCTCCCTACATGCAAAAACCATCTCACAATCTGGATGCTCAACTTGTTATTCACCAAGTTCATAAGTACAATGAATGAGATAATATCTTTGAATTCATTGAGAATTCATTTATTTAATCTACAAGGAATGTCAAACATTGCCAATTTTTGGCAAACTACCGCAGGAGTGATCTAGTTGAACTTCTTGCTTCATGCTGTTTTACAGGGAAACAACAGGAGGCTCCATGAACCCGGTGAGAACACTAGGTCCAGCCATTGCTGCAAACAACTATAAAGCTATATGGGTTTATCTCACCGCTCCCATCCTTGGCACTCTGTGTGGGGCAGGAACCTACACTGTTGTCAAGCTGCCAGAGGAAGATGATGATACCCAGGAAAAGCCAACAACGGTGAGAAGCTTTAGAAGGTGACCTGTCAACAGCCCACAGACCTTACAAAACATTTCAAACTCCATGAGAAAAAATTTCTCATTCACATATACATGGAGGACAAGGGTAGATTATCTCCAGTTTGTACCATACGTATGCTACATGAATAAAGTAATAATGTCAATAGTATGTCAATTATATTAAATAGCAAAGGTACCTGTTTCATCAAACTTTCTAGTTAAATGTTCTGAAAAAGAAGAGAAGAAGAAGAACAAGGGGTGATGACTATTGAGAGACAACTACTATCTACAGCATGGCAGAGTTAGAATAACGATCTTATTCTATAGTCAAGGAAAGGCAAAAAGAAAATATAGATTTCCAGGCTGTAAACCATCTGTATATAAGAATCTCGTTTTGCTGTATTGGTTTTTAACTTACTGAAGTTGTATACAGGACAAGTAAATAAACAGATTGCTTAAAATAATATCCATTTAATTCTCTATAAAAACTCAAAAGTAACAAGTAACAATCACAGTTAGTGAACAACTCTTTTCTGATTCACAGAGGATTACAGGGCATATGGCTGCCAATGGGAGGTAGGATCCAATCCCTTAATCTGTTAATCCCCAAGCCCTGAAGGACACGAGTGAGTGTGTGTGTTCGTTTGTGTATCACTTGATAATAATCCACGCATAACTGGAGAGGGATCTGAAAACATTCATATATAATATAACATCTTCTAAAGTTACAAAAGAAGGAATTTCCTTTGCTTCTTCTGGAATCCAAGAACAGGGATATGTAGAGGATCTCCTAAAAAGGGTATGCAAAATAATCGCATTCAATTTTTGAAATTTTATGTCTAGATTTCTATAATTTTGATAAACACAATAGTTAAAGACAAGGTAATAGGTATTCTTAAAATAGAAACAAGGAATATAACAGAATGAAACTGTGATTAGTAAGGAAGCTCCTGAACTAGTATGATAAATTCTTCAGCAGTTAAGCGTAACCTATTGATTAGCAATTAGAGTCTAGAATGAAGTACAACAGAAGTGTTGACAATAGTTCTTCATGTTAATTGTAGCTGCCGCAGTAACAATTGTATCTCCGGAGATGCATTTCCTGCAACTGCTTCTTCAATGCATTGCCTCTTACATCAGAGATTCATGGCTTGATCTGGATGATAAATTATCAAGTAGCTCCTTGGAACAGAAACCCATCCATCAAATACCATGTGAAAGTACGTTAGTACTGAAAAATAGCTTGGAAGCAGCTTTGATATCAATGCCTCAATGGGGTATAGAAGTCCCAGAACAATCATTTTTTTTTTTTTTTCAGTCTTCTCCATTCTTTATTTCTTCTAACATTATGACCACGTCATCATTCAACACTATTGTCATATTCCACATGAGTGAATAACATATTATGGTGGTCAATCATGAATCAAGAAGAGGGCGAGATTAGCAGTCAGTAACATGTTATGTTTGGGAAGCAGAGACTTGATTTGGGAAGGTCTGATTTGGACATTGACAAGTCTGGTTTAAGTCCCTAACCTACTCAAGTAAACTCTCCACTTAGGAGGCCTTAGAATCTCATTTGCACATAGCACACCGCCAAATAGCTTGGCTAGGATTCTTTTAAGCAAAAGTAAAAATACTTGAAAGGGATTTTTCAAGATGAACTTAATCAATGCCAAAGTCTTCAGATATTGGGCAACATTTCTCGATTACTGTCACCATACCTTTTGATGCTAAGAAACCACCATGAATTATGCTTGTCATATACTAATTTCATAGATTCTTCCATAGCTTTTCTTCAGTTGACATTAGTAAACCATAAGGTTGCGCCTAGCAAGCTGCTTGTACTAATGCATAACACACAATAACATTCTGTCTACTCAATCACCGTACAATTGTCCATTTTTACACTCAGATTAAGAACTAGCTAAGAGAAAGGCATGGCATATAAGCATAGGCAATAGGGCGATTATGGTAAACTATGTATTCATTATCTCATGTCTAAAACATAATAGAATGCAAAGTGGAAAATAAAAGAAGTGAAATTTTTCTCTAAAAGGATTTACAAGTTCAAAAGTTCTATGCTTGATTGATCGCAAAATGTGGAAAGAAAAGCAAAAGGCCAAAAATTACCTTACAATTGCCTCAGGCTTAGATTCTATAACTACAAATCCGGAAGGCTAAAACTGAAGGTTACGTTCTTCTATATTCTGAAACTTCCTCGGCAGCTAAATTATGTTTCTTCTTCACCACCCACTTTAACCTCGATAACCCAGAAAGACCATGAAAGAAGTGCGGTGATCCCACGAAACATTCAGACCCAATATAAAGATCAGACCAACGAAATCCCTCGGGCATGATCCATTTCTTTGTCTGGTCGAGGCGAGAATTTGCACATAGAAAGGGCAAAGGAAGCTATCAACACGCCAACAACATCAGCGACAGGCGTCTTTACCAGAAGCTCCGGCGGACTTGAAGAAGCCAAATTCATCGGCTGCTTCTTTTGCGGCGCCTGCTAAGAGGGAACCAATAGATCCTATCCGAATAGAGTGGCGACGAAGAAACGGGTACCGGGTGAAGGTAGCTACGGTGGAGAATAAGAGTGCGAGGGTGAAGCAAAAGAGAATGTGATAGACCTTGTCTAGTGCCAACCACGGGTCTTCGTTCTCCATTGAAACTGGAGCTCAGTACGCAACCAACACCGGTTAACCGGCTTAAGGAAACTGGTCCTCTTTCTTTTGTTTTGTTTAATTCCAAGAAAAAAAAAGAAATAGAAATTGGAATTTTGAAATTCCATGAATCTCGTTTTTATTTCTTTCTTTCATTACTAAATCATGAATTTATAGGGATTAGATTAATATAACAACTATCTTTTGTATACCATAATGGGAAGAAAAAGAATATGGATGAAAAAAATAATCTGATGCTATTTTGTATATATTAATGGGAAGAAAAAAAAGTAATCTCGTGTAATTTGTCTGAGACAAACTTGCTTATTAGCAGAATTCAAATCGGCTCATGTTCTTGAGAAAAAAAGCATTATATCTTTCTCTCTGAACAAGGCTTCCTCATCCTCGTGTTCCTTAATCATCATGGACAGAAAAAGATTACTATATTTATTTAACACCAAAAAGTAAAAAAGAAAAAGAAAAAAGAAAACATACTTCCAAGGTATTTATTTAACACCTAAATAAGGAGCAGGTATCTATTTTCATGTTAACTACAGCATTAGATAAGAAAATGCATTACATCACCAGTAGAAATTGCAAATCCCAAATCCACAACAGTTTCACCCCATAAAAGAACATATAAATTATGTCTACTTGCAAAGTATAAATTATCAATCTTCAAAATTGATACATGCCGCTGCAGATCATTTGAGTTTAACTACATCACAAATTTCATAGAACCTGTCTTTAAGATGCTAGTTCATCTTATTGATTAGATCATTGATGTGATCTTCACGATTGCCGGTATCACCCCCATCCTTGTATAAGGTTTTTGATGCTCGTAATCCATTTTCAGGCTTGTTGAGTGCAAAGGGCCATAGAAAAGTAACGACCTCCTTAAAATGTGGACCAATATTAGCAATTTCATGCACCATATCTTCAATGCATAAAATACCATGCTTTCCTAATTCCTGCAGGCAAACAGCACAAGCATTACAAAACAATAATTAGGACCAGATATGACAGACAAAACAAGTCTATTACCGTCTCAATAATGTTGTTGTCTGTAAGGGGAACTTTATTCTTGTCTATCCTTGCAAATCCCCTCTTGTAAACCAGCTCCCTCACGTTCTTAAGATTAGGATATCTTAAAAAAACAAGAAAACTCGGTATAAAAATCATGAATAACTTATCAGAGATGATATTTCTAATGATACTGTCAAGGATTGTGTGTAAACATGGTAATAGAAATACAAGTAAATGAAATTATTAGATTAATCAAGATAAGTAACAGGGCATACAGATTAAGCTCCAAAATCAGATAGTCACTTAGTTCATGAGACTCAGGATGATTCACAATTCAATGATGAGGACAAATAGAATTTTTGCACATAAAAATCCTGAACCTAAATCTCAATGCTGATGACCCAGTGAGAATACATAACAGGCACTTAAGGAGTTTCTATAGCAGGAGAGCATCTGAATTAGCTTTTCATTTTATTAGGGTAAACAGTTGTTTTTCAGCAGTCAAGCATAACTTCAGTAGTGCTAGTGCGGTTGACAAAATGGTAAGTACTTCAAAAGTGAAGCCAACTCACATAAGATTAAGTCCATAAACAACGAAACAAAAGCAAGCCATCAACCTTTTCAGCTAATTAGCTCATTCAAACCCCAGAAACCCCAAAAATGCTCAGCTGCATTTCCCAAGAAAGTGGACATGAAAAACATATATTACAAACACCCATTTTTTCAATAATGTTCCTCTAGCAAATACCTAGCAGATCATATTTTCCATGTAACTAATGACAGTAGCACTAAGAATGTCCATCTCTTACCCGTAGGTAACATATGGCTCCACCATTTGCAGCTTTTCCATGATCCCATCATTTGCCTTCACAAAGACAGCACTGAAGATCCTCCTCAAATTCAAATTGTATAGTATCTTACGAGTTTTTGGATGCATATCATTTTTGCTGGAAAACAAATGGAGATGTTATAATCAAAACTGTTGTTCGAAAAGACAGTTTCTGATCACTAAACATCAATAAGCTTACCCCTGTATGCGAACAACTAAAAGCAACTTTGAGTTTGGAGCTGCAGGACGTTTTCTC
The DNA here is from genome assembly GCA_029379385.1 of Quillaja saponaria. NCBI lineage: Eukaryota > Viridiplantae > Streptophyta > Magnoliopsida > Fabales > Quillajaceae > Quillaja > Quillaja saponaria. The sequence goes on from CM055611.1 coordinate 22,515,857, forward strand.
TTTACCCTCTGCTTCAACCTGATGAGATCCAGTTCCTATGTAAAAGAAATGGATAAGAATCATGTATTAACTCACTCATGGACAACATTTGGACATAGTAAGGCAAGTGAGATAAATAGCTTAAGGGCTAAGTAGACACTCATGATACCTCCAGTAGGATAATGAAAAAGGAAAAAAAAAAAAAAAAAAAGCATTATGACATTTCAACACTTTCCATGTTCCGGGGTCACAACACAGAAAGCAAATCCAAAATGAATCCAACACCTAGGATATGCCCAAACTCGAACAAGAGAAATTCCACACACAGTAATCGTGAATGAGTTACAATCACGAAACGAATTCTGACATGTGAGCATTGAGCAACCAAAATACTTTAGTATTTAGAACTTCAGATCTAGGTTTTATTCGTCACAAAGTAAATTTTGTTCTCTAATTACACAAATAAATTGCTTTTCAAAAGTTTCAGATAGCTTGAAACAAAGATCCCCTTTCACTCTTGGAAAGGGATTCAGACTTCCCAATCATGCCTTCTTTGCATCAAATTGCATACTAATCTAACTAACCTCCATAAGGGTCTAACACTATCACCATATGGGTGACTCAGGAATAAGAAAATTACTTACAGTATTTTATAAGTTCAGTGATGTATAACTACTAATGTTTAGTTTACTAATTGAGTAGTGTCTAATTTTGAGGATTTTTTTCTTCTTATTTTCCATCTCCATGTTGAATTTGCTTAATCCAAAACTCAGAAACCAACACCCTATTACTTATGGAACATATTTCTAACATCCAAATGAAACCATTTGATGCTTTTTGCACAGGTTTATTGATAAACACCTCATATAGCAAACAAGGTTTTACAATAGTAAATTTAGTTCCAACTATCTTAAACCCAAACATCTTGCAATGGTAAATGTATAACTATTTTTCACAACTAAAGAGGACCACAGTTTTATGCACTCCAAGGAGCAATTCCAGCATCTTGTGCGTATAAGGTGTCAAAAGCATCATAATTTAAATAGAAACAGAAAAAATGTGTATACATATATAGAAATAAGTCTTAATTTTCATATGGTGATAAAAGAAAAGAACCCTAAAATCCCACAACCAATTTAACAGCAACAGAAAAAAAAAATACCCTGTTACGGTATTCAATGATGAAATCCTCGGGCTTTTTGATATAGTCCTTGCTTTTCTTGTTGGTAGCCTTCCTTTGCTCAAATTGTTCTTTCCTACGTAGCGCCCATTCTTCATTACTTTTTCTCTTCTTCAATATCGTCTCCGGTATATAATTCAACTGGGTTTGCTCCTCTTCTGCCATAACTTCAACCCTAGAAAACAAGGAAAACCAGGGTTACACGAATCACTAAACCCTGCTTTTCTCCAACTGCAATGGTCAAGCTCAAAGACGGAAAATAAACTTTCACAAACTCAAAATTTCAATACCTTGTAGGGTTATGGCTGTCAGAATCACCGGGAAACTTTGATGGACAGAAGAAAGAAAGAAAGAGAGGACGGGTATGGCGGCGCCTGCGTTATGAGCAAAGCAGAGTCTAACCTACATTGGTCTGAGTGAGTATATTGGGCTGGATGCTATTGACGTTGGACACCTTGGCCCGTTAGAAGTTCTCTTACCCAATAAAAAAAATAAACAAAAAAGCTAATTTTTAATTTTTTTTAATCTAATTTGTTACAATATTGTAAAAACAGAAAGTAATCAACTCAAAAAATTTGTTAATTTTCGAATTTTGATTAATTGGGATTTTACCAATAATTAAATCAAATAACATTATAAATATATTTGATAAAATTATATATAATATAATCATTTATTATATTTGATAATTATATTCTTCAGGAATTTGATTAAAAAATTACACATTAAAATTAATAAGATTTTATCTAGTGCTCTAAAAGTCTTGTTAAGATTCTATAAATAAAAAATTTATATAATTTGTTATGATAATTAATTATAATTTCAATATTATATAATACAAAAATTAATACCTTTTAAAAGTTTTAATTTTTATAATTCTTATTTATTACATCTTAATAAATGAGTATATATTAGAAAAATATAATTAATAACTCAAACATCTTTGAGGGACTAAAATAGTAGTTTAGTCTTTATTAATATACTCACCCATGCATTTTATCTCTTGAAGTGCTACTCATTTTATAATAGTTTTGTAAACCATCAAATTAAACCCATATAATATCTTTATTTAAGTCATAATTTATAATAACCTCTAATCATTCGATTAATCTTTAAATTTAACAAATTAACTCAAAAAGACTAAATTACACTTATTATAAGTTTTTTTATGACTTCCCCTTGTTACATCTTTTTTTTATTATAATATTTAAATTATAATATATTTATTGATATTTTTTTCATCATTTATAAAAATCATAAAAATTATTGTTTTAATTTGAATTTGAATAATAATATATTTCATCAATTTTCTCTACTTATTATTGTAATATAATAATAAAAAATATGTTACAATTGTATAAATACAGAGTTCAATTGTTAAATAAAACATAAAATAAGAAACAAGAGAAAGAAAGTTAAAAACATTAATAAATAAATAAATTTATAACTACGGTAATTTGATAATTTTTTAATTTGATTTTATTAGATTAAATAATTAATTTTGATGATCGAGGTTATTTATTAATTATAATACAAACAAAAGAGTTATATTAATTTATGAGGTTATTAGTAAATAGATGATTGTTTACGGGTTAAACTGCAATTGATCCTTTTTATATATAACTCTACCAAATCAAGTGAAAGTGGGTCAGGCAGGAATTACGTAATTGACAAATCGTCCAATTGCTGTTGAAGAAGCAGACTATCTGTCTTATTTCCCAAACGACCCCAGAATTTCCCAATTCAGAAACTCAAGGGCGAAGAAAGAATAAGGTGATCAAATTAACAGAGGAAAAGGGATTTTTTTATAGCAGAAGAAGAAGCTTGATTAGATCGTTGTTTCTTATCCATGGAGGTGCCGAGCTCATGGGACGCCCTTCGCAAACAGGTACAATTTTTCCATGGATCTGATACCAAGGCTTTTACTTTTCGTTTCCCTAATTTTCTAGCTTCTTTACGGAATGGTATCGAAAGCTTAGTCTGTTCTGATGGGAATTGCGTCGATTGTTAAATTCGGATTGAAATTCATATGCTTCTGGTTTTGTTTCGTTTAGATTGAGATTCGGTTGAATTGCCGATCCCATTTCTTATGTATTCGTTTTCGATGCAGGCTAGAAAACTCGAAGCTCAGTTGGACGAGCAGATGAATTCTTATCGTAAAATAATTTCTGCTAAGGCTTCTACAAAAGCGAATGCTGCAGAGATCGATGCGGAGTCAGGAATAGAGAGACTATTATTACAACTCCAACAAGTAAACTCTCAGATGCAAGCTTGGGTATCATCAGGTGGGTCGGAAATGGTTTCTCACACCTTGACTAGGCATCAAGAGATTCTTCAAGATGTGACTCAGGTAAATAGCTTCTTAGCACATGGCACATTGTTCTTGTGAAATCTTGGGCGTATCTTTTCATGATTGTGTAATGAGTTGTCGTTTCTTGAATGTGTAATGAGTTAGTCAGCTAAGCATAGTTGCAAACGGGGAATAGTATTCTATGAACTCTTATGCAAAATGTTGTCAGTGCATTTTCTTTTAAGATTATTCATTATTAAGATCGTAAGAGTTGGCACAGAAGCCAAATATTCTGAAGTGGATTTATTATAGTTAGTTTTGGCATATATTAATCAAAGAAGCTATTGCCTTTTTTTATGTGTAAATTACTAACTCATTCATTTCATACAACTTTATATCATAACTCGAAGCAGTTGGTCAGCCTTCTCTTTGCTTTGCCCCTATCGCTTGCTCTGTCAGAGAAATGGTATAGAAGAAGCCAACATCAAGTTATCCTCTCCATTCCCAGAAAACCAATTTATCTTCTGATTGCGCACATATGCTCTACAGATGTGCCAGCCCAGAATACACTCTGAGACTGCAGGAGGATAATCTGATCCCCAGAATCTACTTACCTTTACAAACCAAAATCCCAATTTGATTCAATCCAAAAACATGCCAACCACTTCCCACTACATTCAACTTGTACATGTTCCCAAGTTCGTCCCTAGCACTTAGCTCTAGAACTTATGAAAATAATGCAACGTAAATCAACCAGGTCTAGATGGCTAAAAGCCTAAAACTAGAGAAGGAGTCAAAGTACAAGATTCTGACCATGTTTAATATTTAAGCTAAAAATGGTTTCTTAAATCCTTAAACTCATTTTATTATTGTCAGGAAGCAAGTGACAAATAAATGTATAACTATAATATGCTATGACCAGGGCTGGATATGGAAATTGCTTACATAGTTACATCTTGTTTCTTCTTCTTTTTTTTTTTTTTTTTTGCCTACTGTTCCTGGAACCCCTATGGCCTGTGGGTCTTTTTCTGCGCAATGGTATCTTGCAAATTTCAATTACGCCATAGGAGTTCAGTGAGGAAGGGATGAGATATGGCCAAAAAAAAGTTGGAAGGGGTGGAAGAAGACAGAAAGACACGAGATAAGAAAAGTGAGGTTTCATATTAGAACTTGTAGTAAAAACTGAAAGGCTTCCAGTAACTGTATCAAAAGGAGCCACTGGAGGGGGCTGATTTGGGAAAGTGAAAACATAAGAGAAGGAGAGAGCAAGATTTTTGTGCTAGAATTATTAAATAAATGAGATTTTTTCCACCCTAGATCTAAAGAACACCAAGGGTTTAACTAAATCTTTTACTCATTATTATTTTGAAGCCCCCTTTTTGCTGAAGAGTTCTGTTTAGATCTTGTTTCTTGTGGAATGGCAAGGCATAGAATAGTGACATATGTTCTGTAACTAATATTACTCTAACTTATTTTAGCTCTCCTGGATCAAGCCTGCAATTTTTCATTGTTTTTGTCCTTAACCATCAAGGTGTTGCAATAAGATTGGATGAATCAAAGACCAACTTTTTGTTAAATGTGATGGAGTGCAGGAGTTTTATCGCCTCCGTTCTAGCCTTAGAGCCAAGCAAGAACATGCTTCGCTCCTTGAAGATTTTAGGGAGTTTGATCGGACAAGATTAGACTTGGAAAGTGGTGTTGGTTCTGATGAACAAGCACTCCTCAAAGAGCATGCAACTATTAGCCGGAATACTGGACAGGTACGATAAGTACAAAATTGCTTCTTCTTTTTTCCCATAAACAGTAAGTCCCAGTTTTTATCTTCTGTAGAAACATGATCTTCATTCAAATTCTTTGGTCATATATGACATCCTTTATAAATATATATTTTTTGATTTTCTATTTTCATTCTGAACGGTTACTAGATGATTTACACTGAATGGTCCTAGAGATTAACAATCAAGAATGTGTTTCATTCCACGGATTGGGTGTGTGTTCATGTTGTCAATAAAGTACACATAAATAATGAGTGCCTTACCTGACATAAGTATCTTAAATTTTTGTTTTATTAGAGGAATATGACAAACATTAAGATCTCTATATTTCCTTCTGCATTGTGTTTGAGCTGCTTTTATAGTTCTCAACTTTTTTTTTTTTTTTTTACTTTGTGAAACTTATGTTATAATAATTAGCCAAAAAAAAATTGTGGTCTTTGTTTTTTCTTATTGTATTGTGGTTTGGCAGATGGACACTGTGATATCACAAGCACAAGCCACACTTGGTGCACTTGTACTTCAGCGATCAACTTTTGGAGGCATCAATTCAAAGCTTAGCAACATTAGCAGCCGCCTTCCCACGGTACAGATCTCTTGTTAATCATGTTCATGTCATTACGTTTCTCTACATTAGCATTCTAAATTCTGCATTGGCTCATCAGATGAAAAAGACATTTTATTCAGGGTAGCATGTGAGATATTAGTAATGATTTCATATGCATGAGAATTGATGTATTGCAGAAAATGGAGCCACCGTTACAAACTAAGAATATGACTAAAAGTTGAAATTGTAATGCATATGTTTAGTTTTAAAATGTATTGTCTGGGAAAAGTAAGATCATTCATTTTATTTGTAAATGTGAAAATTACTTGACTCAGGCCAAAAAAAAAAAAAAAAAAAAAAGAAAAAAAAGCCCTCAGTTGACTTAGATTTTGTTTAAAATTTTCTTATTATTATACTACTTTTACATGATGTTGCAGGTAAATAATATTATGTCTGCAATTAAGAGGAAAAAGTCGATGGATACTATTATTCTTTCACTGGTTGCATCTGTATGCACATTTCTTATATTCATCTACTGGCTGACCAAGTGAGAATGTGTTGTGTTCTGAGGTGACAGGTGCTCATCTTGAAACTGTTTTAATACTCACTAGTTTGTATCATTTTGACACTTTTCCGTTGGTTTTACGAAATTACATTGTTTATATTACATTTGTTTATATTTTTGGTTCATCCATAAAACAGAATCTATGTAATGCCTTGTGAAGATTGAGTTGACTCTTTCAGTGATGTATGAAACACTATAAGTGGGTCGTAGTTAGGCGTATCAAACCTTTATTATCAAAATGAAGAAATAAGCTATAATTCATTGAATGTCTGCAGCATCGTACTAGAGTATTTTCTCATTCATGGACAGAGGTTACAGTTGCTGTTTTTATTGCATATACATACTGGCCCGATGCTCTTCAAATAGTAAGTCGCCATGCAAGTTTATTAGCGATTGTTCTCTGTTTAGCTTGCTTTTTACTGAAGTTCATTATATCATCTACAGGTAGAAGTGTTTACACAAGTTTTATACATTGATTCAGATTCAGTGGTGCTAATAAACAAAGGATGACAATTTCATTTGTCGGATTTGAATGAAATTGAATTTTGTTTGTGGGTCATTTTCAGATCAGACAGTATCGGGTCAATGATCCAAACCATTAGCATCTCTATCTACAACTTGTACTCAGATGACTCAAGTATCCATGGTGACACTTTCAGATAGCAATTGACGCTTTACTGGCTCTAAATGCAATTTTCCAAGGGTTACACAAACTTTTGGTCACAATTATCATTGTTTGTACAAACTCTTAATTAAAGTATAAGGTGAGCATATAGGAGTATAAACCACAACCAAAATTCATAATATTCTGAAGATTTGAAAAAAGGGAAACAGATGAAAGGAAAGGGTTGCGCATGGTACAACTCTCGAATCGTTTCAATAGCATAAATAGTTATATGTCCTTCAATGAATACAGTGTTCATCGTGACCAATAACTTCCATAACATCTGGTATTGAATAATAAGTACCCATATATCCATGCAGTCCAGTGATTAAATATTTTTTGTAACTCCTTGTTCTCAAATCATAATAATAAGCCCAAAAGCTCGAGTCATTAATATAGCCAATGAACAAAAGCTCAGCACTTGGGACTGCACTAGTGAGAGTCAGAATGGATAAACATGATCTCACATTCAACGCAAACTGGCAGAATGAGTATTTCCTTCCTCCACTTCAATTTTTCACTGTCCTCCAATATCCGTAACTCGAACACATTTGTTCCTACAGGTAAATATCCATGGGATGCTATGGCCAATCTACCTCCACATTCAAATTCCTTGTACATCAATGAAGCTCCATCAGGTACTGGAATCACTTTAATCTCTCATCCTTAAGGCTAAATGCCACAACAACATCACCTCCAACAAAAGGTTTAGAAGCATAATCCGGCCGACATCTCCAATATATGACTCCATTAGCACAACATGAATTCAATTCATTTAAACAAAGTGGAGGGTGAACCTTTCTAAGCTCCCTCCATCAATGAGTTCCCAAAGTAAATACCTCACACCCCAGCTTTGCACTGAATGTTTCACTATAACTATGTTCTGCAATGCGAATGTTCAACACCATGTATTGCTCCTATAATGATATGAGCATCTATCCGATGATGAAGAATAAACTGTGGTTGTCCTCCATTTAATTCTGCAATGTATTATAATGGATTTGATTGCTTGTATACATCATCAACTACCATGACAATGTTCAGTTCAGTCTTTGCATGAGTTTGAGACTGCGAGTTCGATGCAACTCTATGAAAAAAGGATCAGACAAAAGAGAGCACCATTCTTTTCCAACACATTTAAATCGTAAAAGAGTCTTAACTGGAAGTTTTATAGAATGTCCCTCACAATGTCTTGAGGCAGCATCATCAGCTGCTTGCTAGTAACCAAACATCAGCCTTTTTACTTTTCTTGTTCCGCATCACCACTTTCTTCAATCTATCTAGTTTGATGTAACACTGGGAAGGGAAAAACAAGTTTATTCAATTGAAAACTCAAAGAAAGAAACTACATAATATATGCAACTGATCTTGAATTATACTCAACTGTAAATAAAAAACCCGAAATATTAAAACTGAAATTACTAAAAACTACGTATGCAATCTCTAATTCTATTTTTACATAATTACAGTTATGAATCTATCAATAAATCCTACTTTTTTATTATACAGTTCCACATCTCATATAGTCTCAATAAAAGAATGAAATCATGACTCTATGAAAAAAAATTAAGACAAACTATTAAAGGGTTTTGCTTGCTGAAATTCATTGTGAAAAAAGTTTTGAAATTTATGATAAAAGCTCACAAAAACTAGCTTCGTTGTGCATGTACTTCTCAGTCTCCCTCTCCCCTGCTTGCTTGCCGTTTTAATTTTCCCAGAGACAAGTTTACTGATCAACATACAGAAAGCAATAGAGGGATGCTCCAGGGTACAAGAAAATATTGTGGGCTTTGTCATTGTTCCAATACTATACTTTCTCTTTCTCAATTAGATAGCCCAATCTTGAACTTGAATAAAAAACATGTGGCCCAAATACATATGATGTAAATTTTTATTACCGAAGATGTTAGACTAGTGAGCTACACCGCATTTTCTCTCTCACCTCTTAAGAATGTGAGATTTGATAATATGGTTTTTATATATAGTATATAACACATCAAATTCTATAATATAAATAATTATATTATTAATTAACTCAATATTTTTTTTTCACCTAAAAAATAACAAATTTTATTTATTAAAAAGATTGTTCTAACCAAAAAAAAAAAAAAACTCACCAAGTAACATATTTAATTTTTCTACTCCTAATTGATGACCTTAGATCTTTCTATGGTGGTTCTTCTTAGAAAAAGAACTTTCTATGTTGTTTGGATGGGATGGGATGGGATGGGATGGGATGATGGAGAAGTCCATCGATGACACCTTCCAAACTGCTCTCATTCACTGATTTATACAACAGTGACAGGCAGAGAAATCTTAGAAGGGATTTGGATCCAATTTGATTGGACAAAGCAAGCAAAACAAAACAAATGGAATCACTTTTGGGTTCTCTCTAGGATAGACAAGTAGATAATATTAAAAGCAAAATGCACTCATATCCAATGACATCTTTTTCTTCAACCATCAATTAGTACCCCTAACTTAATTAATTGTTTACTTATCTAGCAAACACTATGTTAAAAAATACAAATTTTCATATTTAAGAAGCCGGAATAAATTTTAAAAAATCACTCAAATTTATTGTTATTTTTTTTTATTCGTAACTAGAAATAAGCTAAATTGGACCGTTAGAAAAAATACTTATATCTAACCTTTTTGTATGTGTTATTGTGACAATATGTTTCATTAATCTATATAAAAAAATTTTAAAAAAAATTGTTGCTTATCTCAGGGGTTTACTTTAGATGAGAATTAATCATTTCAAGCTTTGTGTAATAATTAATAGTCTTTTAAGGATAAAGACATCACAATAAGAAGCATTTTAGTGGATCCTTACATCAAAGTCTCCATTTAATTGTCGGCCACATGTTTGCGTCCCCACGCATGAGAACAGAAAAAAAAATTAGTACATCTCCCACTGACATGTGGGTATTATTGCACATGTGGCTTGTTTTTTTGTTTTTTTTTTCCCTCCAATTTTGGAACTTAGTCCATTGAGTTGGAACAAATCACAAAAGCAATTCAGTGAAGTGGGAAATAGTATTACATCTTTCATAAATTTTGGTCCAAAAGAACCTGAATTTAAGGTTTGTATGAGGATGCGGTAGTTGCGTGTGTGGCAGAAATGAGCCCTTGACAAGATAGGCTAGTTCGTAGGTGAGGCACATCCACATGTTGAGTACAAGTCCACCATGTATGATTTATAGGGTGAATCTTAAGTGGTGTTGTTGATATATGATTCAATTTTAAGAATCATCATCACTAAAAGATTTGAAAATGCTTCACTCTCAAGTGTTCTATGGTAATATAGTTGTCATAAACATGAAATTTCCCATTATGGCTATACACTGGAAAAGGAGTAGAAATTGGTTATGTCTATAATCATATTGCTATTTGTCTATTTGTATTTACTGTGTGATACCTTAAAACTTTTCAAATTTGAGGCCGACATAATTAATCAAAAAAATTATTACTTATCCATCAAATGCCAAAGAATTCTTACCTAAGTTAGTTGCAAATTTAAAAAACAAACAAACAAAACTCCCTCAAGGGGAAATTTTGAGAAGGAGGGTGTGGGGGGAACACTTGCTGGATATCTTAATCCTCCACTTCTGCTTGTAATATGGGATGATTAGAAGAAAATTGAATATTCTCAGATAGATGCCTAAGCTTTGTATACCAAGATGTGATAGCTAGCTTGGGGACAAAAACATCAATAGTTTAGCTTCACAAGTGTGGAAGCTTACCTAACATTTTAAATGGCAAATATTATTTTCAACTCTCTCTCTCTCTCTATATATAAAGATAGATAGATAGAGAGGGAGAGAGAGAGAGCACCTTTATATATATATATATATATATATATGTGGTGGCTTAGGTGTTTTGGGGATTGAATGACTCTCTACAAGAGTCATGGGAAACTTGTGGGGGACAGAAGAAGAACCATAATGGGGATCATATAAGAAGAAGCATGAATGGTAGAATGGAATCCTTAGAAAGGGAAAGTTGGGATTGGCAGCCTCTAGATGGACACATTGCTCGTTTCATGCTTTTCATGTTGATAAATACCTAGCTAGAATTGCCTTTCTGAACTTAAATTCCTAGAATAGGTCTTCAACAAATAAATATAAACTACATGTCTATCAAATCTTAGGAAGATTTATAAAAAGTTTGGGACACGTACACTTACTCAAGCTATCAAGCATGAAAAACAAACTACATATATAGGGCAAATATTATTCCTATTGCAAAGGTTATGATGTCATCATATCAATTAATATTACAAATACATATATATATATACATGTAACATATAAAGAGATAAATATACATGCATGATATAGAAATATATGCACTGTGTAGCCAATGATATTGTAGAAAGTCTTTATTTTATTTTATTTTTAAAAAAATACAAACATTTTAAATGAGCCTAACACATACTATATAAAGGTGATAGATATTAAATTTTGAAATATGTAGTCTAATGAGTAAATGATACTTGAAATTTGAATCTCTAGATTTTGTTTTACTAAACTCAGACATTGATTATGTATATAAATCATTCACCCAAATTTTTCAGTTCACATTTATTTCTCAAATTTGAATTAGAGTTAATATTGCTTGATAATCGCCTAGATTGAAGCACCAAGAAGAGAAATGTGAATTTGTACCCCTTTCTGTCTTTAACTTCCTGTAGCTATATAACATCATGATAGTTACTTCTTATACATTTAAAATAAAAAAACTCTTCACAATTTTTTTTAAATAAGAAAAGAAAAGGATAAGGTATATTTTCCTATGATGCATAAAGCATTAATTATGCAGGATAAGGACAGAAGAGAGTTTCTGTGGAGATACTATACAACAAAAGAAGGGTATCAATAAATTTATAATACCACACCTCTCAAAGACATGCCCATTCGAAAACAACATAATTTTGAAACTCAAGCATTAGGCAACCTTATCCAGGGATCTCAGCATTATCATAAATTATTTCCATGAATATGAGTATATACCTAAAAAGTAGCAAACCCCAAAAGACAAGATATAAAAAGAGACAACAGTGGGAGGACAAAGAAAAAAAATCTAGAAAAAAGACAATTAAAGGTATGGGCTGGCAGAAGTTATACATGGTTCAATCAAAATCTCTCTCACACAAACATTCACACAAGAAGTCCTAGTCTTTAGGCTTTGCTATATGAAGACATTGTAACAGTAAACAGTGATTCATATTTCCATATATAGCACATAGAGCATTTATTGCAGCATCAATATATATTTTACCATAGTTTCTTTGCTGTTAAACCAAACTTCATCATCCCACAAAGAAGAATATTTCTTTCTATGTTATGGACCTTCAAAAGCCAGAGCCATGTCAATTTGAAACTTCAAGCATCATCCCAGTTTCAGAGGCTCCACGCTGCCCAGAACCCTCAATGAACTCCCAAAAAGAGGGAAAAGAGCCAGAAAAAGATAGTAAACACCAAGATGATCACTCAGCTCCTCATCTTCGACTTGATCTAAGCCTTTCCAGTAAGAATTCAGGTCATGATGGGTCACAACCAGAACTCAATTTCATTGATTGCTTCGATGCGAATTCATCAAAAAACTCATCTGATTCAGCTCAAGGTAATAATGAAATGGAGCCCCGGATTTTCTCATGCAACTATTGCCAAAGAAAATTTTATAGCTCGCAGGCACTTGGAGGACACCAAAATGCACATAAGCGTGAAAGAACTTTAGCAAAAAGAGGACACAAGGCTGGTGCTTCAGCCTCCTCAGTAGATTTTGGATACAGGTACTCTAGCATGGCTTCTCTGCCTCTGCATGGATCACATAACAGATCACTTGGGATTCAGGTGCATTCTATGATTAACAAGCCCTCTAATCAAACACCATTCATTGGTTCCTCTCATCCCTATAGCCAAAATGGGTGCTGGAGGCAGCCAATTGGTTCACAACCAGCAATTAGGAGACTTTCATCTGGGAACTTCCATGTTGGACTGGAAATAGGATCATCTTCCACAAGTGGGCTTCCACGGTTTGATGGGGTTCGAAAGTTTTCTCCGGCGACTGAGGGAATTGGAGGGTATTGGTTGGGTACTATTGGCCATTTGAAGACCAAAAAGGATGATTTGCAGAAACTGGACTTATCACTCAAACTCTAACTAAGCTAGTCCCTCATCAGCCTCCAACCCAAATTTTCCATTTGAATTATGTCCATTACTACATTGATTCTGAGTTTTCATCTCTTTTTCTCCCCCTCCTTTATCTTTAGTTGCAGCTATTGTAAATGCATTTAGGCTTCAGTTATGAGAAATTTGGCTCTGCAGTTATTTACTCTGCGAGATTTTTAGATTTCATACAGTTTTTAATTTGCAGTTGAATTTGTTTCTGCAATTATTTATTTTTTTATATTATGAGATTCTCTACAAGTTTCTTTTCCATGCAAGTTTGAAATTCCTTAGGTTATAGCCGCACAGAAATTCAAAATCTCCCTTTGCTCTAAAGCAAGTTAATATGGAAGTTAATTCTAAAAAATTGTTAGTACCTAAAGTGTTCCAATTCTGGATGAAATTCTCAATTGCCTTTAGCCTTGAAGATTTTGATTTCAAACTAATATTGTGAAGGGCCTACTTGCAAATTTTGAATTTCGGTTTTTGGAGACCACAAGGGGGGATTTTTTTTTTTGTGCCAGTTATACATGTTACTTGATAGTCCACTTGATGTCAACTGGAACTCTTCAGTCTTGGATCAAGGTTTATACTATCTCACATTTTTTGAGTTACCTGATCCACACTGTAGAATTTTGGAGGCTGGTGCCTATCATCATTTCTTACTCTCATGTAAGTGGTCCACCAAATGTATACAAAGTTTAATGGTTGTGATGGTTTCAATGACTCCTCTTCTTTGACCCACCTGCAGTTGGAGGAATAGACTATCTCTATTGGGATCAAAGAGGTAGGTGTGGTAAAGCCATGTGAGAGTAAACTACACAATGGCCTTTAGCTCTGCTATCACATCAATTTAAAAGAAATTATGGGTAGATCTTAATTGTTGATTGCCTTGATTCTTTTGAAACAAGACTATCTAAATAGGTCCCACATAGTTGTGGGTCCATATCTGGTTGATGTTTACAACCTAATCTCATGTTAATCATGATAATGAGTATTCTGCTATATTTAAGATGTAAAATAACTGAAATCTAGTAAGTATGACAGTTAATTATCACAGTAATCTCTCACTAACAGAGGATATGCTGAAGTGATAGTATGATCACTCAATTCCAAAACAAGTGAGGTTAGGTGCTCTTCTTGCCAAGTGTTGCACTTCAGTTGGGCTATCTATTCTACTTGTGGTAGGCTGCTTCAGTCTTCACCATTTCTCTAATAAAGTATTGGAACTTTAGTTTTGCTCCTCAACTAAGAAAAGGAAGACTTTCAGATGCACCAATTGGAATGTGGTACATGAATATGGAGCTATCATTCTCCAGAGTTCAAGTTAAAAATTGAAGCAACCAGTGGTTTTCTCCATCAAGATCTTACAAGTTAATTAAATCAAAGATTGTTTGTCAAATGCATTTGGAATTTGAATCGATATGAAGTCTTCAGTTTTGATCCTAAAAGGGAAAAAATACTTCCATTTTGCTTAATCAACGAAGGGCTTTCACCTCCAAAGATTATGAATAGTGTTTACCTAACTTGAGAACCGAACAGCCCACCCCAATTTTGCATATGAAAGTAAGAAATATATATTTGGTTTATCATATAAATTACTGTTCTTTTTTGTTTCTTATGAAAAAAGAAAAACAAACGATTGACACACACATAACAGAGGCATAAGAATTCATGTATTGTGGCTCACTTGCAACGCACATGTCTAACTAGAAGTTTGAACAACTAGAAGAGCATATGAAGTCTATGTCGCATAGTGTAATACCTCTAATCGTTAACAATAAGCAGAGACACTGATGAAGAGCTGCTAACTCCAACATCCTAGCGTTTATCAGAGCGCAAGTTTCTTGACAAAACCTCATCGATCAGTAGTAAATCTGTAAAGAAACGAGGATAACCTAGTTGAATATGTTTTGTTAATTTTGCACAGTAGTCTTGGCCAAAAATATTTCATGTTAGTCAGGGGTAAATCATGACTCAATAAACAGGAGACCTAGAACTCAAAAAAGCAGTATAAGCACTAAGCAGTGAATTTGGAGTTTCTTTAGATAAGGGAAAATCAGGAAAGGCAAAAAGGGACAAAGAGAAAGAAAAGGGGCAAGGCAATCCAGTGAAGAAAGCGAACTAGGTGATTCTTTACCACACAGTCATGCTAGAAAGCAAGTTCCAACAAAACATAAGCCCACGTACATGGCATATTCAAAACAAGTCATTGTAGTGATAAAGGAGACGATGAGCTTTCAGTATTTTCAGACTTACAATTTTTAGGAAGTATTAAAAGTTACAACAAGAAATAATTTTGAGTAAATTTACTGGAAGCTCCAAATACAACAAAGACATTTTTCATTTCCTCATGAAATATGGTAAAATTCTCGCACAAACGCCTGGTATCTGTCAAAAGTACATGTCATGTGTAAATATTGTTGTACCAAGTTGGGTTTCCTTAGCTAGTACAAATGATCAATCTACCAATCACATCTGAAGCATTCAGAACTGATCTATTCATTTCTTTTCAATAAAGGATTTCACAGTCTCCATCCATCTAATGAACTCTGTTCTATCTTTGTTCTTCATGTATTCGTGCAAGACAATAGCAAGATCATCGTTTACACCCCTTGATTCCAAAAATTCATATAGGCAGTCTTGCAACTCATCATCTAATTCCCTGTCAAGAACACAGCAAAAGTAAATACACGTATTAGAACCCAGATATATTTATGATTTAACAAATGCCAATATCATCCAGCAACCCGTATTTTTGAAAGCCAATACAGAAACATACTTGAATTCAGGACCGGCATAAGGCTGAGCAACCGTATTATCACTTGCACGTACAAACAACCTGTTAATCTCTATACTATCTGGCCAAGCAGAGCACATAATTTCCAAGACATCACCACCTACTCCCTTGGAGATGTTGACAATAAAAGTGATGTGAAGATGCATATCTTCATCAGTGCCACCTCCTACAACACCACCTGATTTTGGAGCAGGAACAGCTCCATCAAACATCGTGACTTCAATTTTTATATCTTCATCTTCTCCAAATTTTCTTTTCAACCTAATCCATTGCTCACCAGACCGGTCATCAAGAATAAATGAACCAAACGTTTCCATTGGCTGCAAAACAAGAGCAGCATCCCAAAAAAAAAATTGAAAACCCAGATAATTTGGTTTGGGGGAAGTACAGTTTGACTGCTTGTAATTGGTCTGCAATTGATATTTTTCCAACCATAGTCTGAAACATGACACTCTCTTCATGCAGCTTCCTTATTTCACTTCTATTTTTCCATTAAATTCAGTAGGTTATTTTCTTTTGAAATTGCACATATATCAATTAGAAATACTATTTTCTTCAAGATGTTTAACGAAATTGCAAAGAGAATATATTATAATTAGTTAAAAGTAAAACATTAGTTGGAAGTACTAAATGTAGAAAATAGAATGACATTGGGACTTATTCTTGCAGAATCTGTGAAAAGTCAAAAAATGGAACAACAAACACAAGCTAAGCACCCTCTTAAACAAAAATAGGTAAAAATGACTTCAGGCCAACCACAAGTGGATAAAGTGATAGTTATAGTTTCTTGTTTTCTGAAAAGCATATCATGAGAGCATGAGAATATGGTAAATTTCATGTACTGAAAAATATAACTTCCCTAAGTTCCATGAAGAGTGGTGGAAATTTTTCCATATTCTCTTCTGGTTGAGAAGGAAGCATAAAATTAAGTCAAAAATACACGAAAGCAAGAATTATAGAAACTCTGTTCAAAGTGATGTAAAATCAATATTCATATAGTTTACTGACTCTCTTCACTGATCTAAGCAACCACCAGAATATAAGTTTTACAATAAATAAAAATGACTTTCAACAAAAATGGATCCTTGTAGTATGTTAAGTTTCTGGGAGGGGTGAGACCTGAGAGTGTTTGGATTGGATCCTGAATATAAAAAGTAATGCATATAAAAACTAGTCATCTGGGGTTTTTATTTAGGATTTCAAAGCTCCAAAAGGAATTACCATAATGTGTGTTCCTTACAAGTTCGACTTCCAAGAACTAAGAATTGTAGGCGTTGTAGTAATGATCTAGGGAATTAATTAGTAAAAGAAATTTCAAATGGCCCCTTTCCCATAACAAAATATAACTTCAAGCCAACTTCCATTTCTCCATTTTTATGTATATTGAAAAAAGAGAAAAAAAGATATTTCTGCTACCGAAGTCAAAACTCAAAAATTTCCCATCTATCTTCTCCTACATTCTCTCAACAATAAAAGTACTAAAATTCCTCTAAAAGAACATACAAATACATATTGAGAAAGGAGGTAATACTAATAATAACAAAAGAGAAGATTCTGAACCAAATTAAAAATGCAGAGAATTGTTAACTGACATGATAGAAAAGAAGAAAGGGGCAAAAAGTAACCTGATTGACAGGGGATCGTTCTAGCTCGTACTGAATCTCATTTCGTAGAAGCCTCAAAATGTTTCCTTCAAAAGCTGATTTGCGCATTTCAGAGACGTAAGTCCTTCGAAATTGTGGGTTGGTGCTAGTCTTTCCGGCTGAATGAACAGAAGGCAATAGTTGCTGTTGCTGATGATTATTATGAAGTTGCTGAATTAGGGTTTTTCTAAAGGATCGACATAGGCGAGCCATAGAGGAAAAAAAGACTAGTGTACTGAAAGCGAGCAGGAGTGAAAAAGGAAATTGGGGATTTGGGGTTGCAGGGTTTAGATAAACTAGAACTAAGGGTTTAAGGGCTTCAAACAAAAAGCCCAGCAGAAATCTCAGCAGTCTTACTGTTTTACCCTGCATAGAATTGGAGACTACAGGTCCCTCCTACCCTGAAGTTTGGAAATTAAATTTTCTTGTTGTTCTTTTTGGTAAAACAAGTTCTCTTGGAATAATATATTTTTTATTTTTAGACGGCCATATTCATATATCACCACCATTGAACTAAAATGTAATTTCACATCTCATTACATGTGCAGTTCATATACAAACTTCCGGCTGAATATAATCCAGCTTCTTTTTCTGCATGCACATTCTGCCAAACAATTTTAATTATGTATCAAAGGGGCCTGAGTTACTCAAAGTTTTACCTCTCAATAGAATTCATTATGGAAATGGCCAAACGACTGCCATTGAATTCTTAAGCAAAAAATTTGCATACTGCATCAATGGCATGTATGTAACAAAAAATTCGGCTTCTATATCAGTTATCTACATGAACTTCAAATATTTTTCACGTCTTAGCATCTCGATTAGCCCCTCCTCCATCTTGGGTCTTGCTTCTCTGGTCCTGCAAGGAAGCATTAGAAGCTGGTGGTGAACCGCTTACACTCTCTCGGCATTTATTTGGTGTCGGTTTGAGAGAATCCTGTGCACTAAGATGGTGTTTCTCTATAGGTTTGGTTGACTCTGACCTACTGTTTGCATTACTTGGTTCAGTTGACGCGATGTGTTTTCCCTTACTACCATTTTCCTGGTTTTTTGTTGGGTTGCTGCCAAGTTGTTTCTGTGATACAACTACAATTTCCTTTACAGCCTCCTCAAGTTTGTCCAGTCTCTCTTTCACCTCCAAAAGCTCTGGATCAGGACCTGCTTCTTTTTCCTTAGCAGTACTTAATTCCATTATTGCTTTCTCCTTTTCTTGTTCTTGCTTCTTTTTCTGCTCGAGTTCCTAAAATGTAATAAAATGTAAATTGGGCGAACATCATCATCCAAGGGGAAACAACAAAAAGAGAAGGATAATTTAAGCTTCTCATAGTTGACAAGTACAACAAGAATGAAGTTGTGATCCTAGTGATATCATTTTACACAGCAAGAAGTATACATTAGCATGGTAATGTATGATTTATCAACTACCAGAGGAAACATGTGCAACCATGATAATAAAATATATAATATTTGCATCTTCTTATTGTCTTAAACTGCCTCTGCAACACAAGAGTAAGTGAGACAAAAAGCATAACAGAAGAGAGCCCAAACAACTCACCATTATATGTGTTTTAATTTTTCATCATCTTGGTCAAAATGAAAAAACAAATGCCTAATCTATTATGGAATCCATTTTTAGTGACAACAATACAGTATATGTAGATGTTCAGGTTGATATACCTAAAACTAGCACAAGCACTTACTACTCTGACATATTTGAAGTTTGAACTATTAATGTCATCACTTGTTGGAAAAGATGAGACACACTCGCACTTTTATGGACTAAGTGATAAAGTAAGTATAGACTATAGACACACAGATTATATGCTGCGGCAACTGCACAATCCTGATACCATAAAAATTGCACTCTAAATATGAAGTATCTTGGTCACGGCCCATATGAGAACAAATTGTCTATTAAGGAAAAAGGACAGCATTAAGGGCATTCTGTAGAAGTGGTGTTAACTGTATCACAGGGTTCCATCATAAAGAAAGCACAGTGTGAACTGATGAAAAAGTAGTTTTCAGGGGGCAGGGGATTTAGATCTGAAGCTACACAAAATAAAAGATTCAATAAGAATTAAATAAATTATTCATAATATTTTAATCCTAATTCTTAGACTATCAGAAAAAAGCAAAGAGATGTACCATGTCCATTTTCCTCATTTCATAGCGAGCATATTGAGCCACCAAATACACAGCTGTCAGAGGAACACAAGTTATTCTAAACTGTAGCAGTAGATTTTGACTCAAACATATCAAATATGAAACAAGGTAATAGTATATGTTAGATACTAAGAAATTTATACCCAAGGATGGCATGCAGACGAAGAAGAGTTGTACAAGATGGAAATCAATCCTGACCATGAAAGACAGAAATGTCAGAATCAATTTGACCAATCAAGAGGAGGATGCCAATAGCATAACTCCATAACCAAAGAACAACATGATTGGTAATCTTGTACATAATACTTCAGATTATACACATACATAATATTACAGTTCTGTTCATTTCAGGTGGTAGACTATTTGGGTATGGATTATATGCCTAATGCAGATACACTATAACTCCAATGCAAAGAAATTCAATAATTCAGAAAGGCAATGAACATCCCGTTGGAATCCTATCCCGGAGATACAAAAATATAATGAAAAAAACGCTTATATTATTTTTTGCCCGTTTCTATTCAAAGGCATCAAGAAGGGTATTGCCAGATATAAGGAATATCAATGTTAAAGTTTAAACTTTTCTCTGAAAATTCAAAATTTTAAAAAGTCTCAGAATATATCCTCAGTTTACTTATTCATTAGGACTCACTCAAACGAAGAAAAATTATATCTTTACGGAGCTCAGTTCAACTAAACTAGTTGCAAATTTAATGAAAAAAACTGGTTTTTATGGAAAAATAAACGTTAACAAGAAATGTTGCGAAGCTGATCGAAAAAATGCCTAACAAAACGAAGCCCAAGTACATTAACTAAACCAGACCTCACATATTCAGCTATAGAAAAAAAAAAAAAAAAAAGAAGAAGCTGTGAACGAAGAATTGGAAGCAAATAGAAATACCCAAATTTCTTCTTCTTTGAGGGCTCACTGAAAACGATTTTAGCTGCAGACATGAAATCCAGTTTATCCAGCTTCCTATACGTTTCCCAATAGTTTGAATCGACCTTCTCGTTGTTGACAATGGGTTTTTTCGTATTGCTCGTTTTATTGCTGTTGTTGTTACTGCAAAATGGCCGGGCTTGGACAAGCTTGAATTGTTCAGGTAATTGAAACCAAATGGCTTTGGCGCGAAACATAGCTCTGGTAGTCTGGTTTATGGATCAACATCTATGAACTGAAGCAGAGAGAGCAAGATATGTTGATCGCTGAAGAACGACGAAAGTGACTGTGTGTATATGTCTGTACGAGCTTCATAGCAGAGGCAAGCTGCCCTAAACAATTTCGGGGTCGAAGATGGAGGGAATAAAGAAAGGTATCCCGAAAACGCACCGTTTCAAAGATAATAACGTGTTCCCGTAATCTTTGAGTTTGAGCCCATATATCCGATTCATATCAACTTTCGGGTCACCCACCACCTATATTTAGGTGGTTGATTTTGATAATATATTGTAAGATAATTATAAATTAAAAGTGGTTTTAAAAACACAATAGTATATATTTTTAAAAACTGGTTATAATTTTATGATCACAATAAAATTTTAAAAATCATAATATAAAATAATTTTTTTTTTTTAAGATTTTGTTTTAGTATCTCATATTTTATAAATGTGAATTTAATCTTAGTTATTTTAATTTCATATAATTTTTCTATAAGCGTATCTTAACATTAAATCAAGTCTCGTGAATACCAACCCAACCTTAATCATTGATCTAAGAAAAACCAAACAAAAACACAAAAGAAATATACCCTTTTTTTTTTTTTTTTTTTTTTTTTTGTGTGTAGGCTTATTAGCTTATGGCAACATAGGTGGGACCCTTTTACTTTTTCTTTTTTTAATATCATATTAGTTTATGTTCATTTTTAACTATTTACTTTTCGAAGCTATAATCATTTACCTCTAAACTCAAAATATAGTTTATCTTTTCATAAGCTAGATGAGTTAAAAGACTTTAGCAAATGAATAATCTAACCTACACATTTAAGTCACTAACTACTACTAAAATCAGTCTTTGTCTTCCCTTATTTGACTTATTAGGTAGGATTATAAAATTTCTCTTAAAACTTGTATAATCCTAGTTTTATTCTTAACAAAATATTTAATCAAACAAATCTCACTTGGATGGACCCCACCTCCCTTCACCTCAAATAATAACTTTCCTTCTTTTTTTCTTTTTTTTTTTCATTTCTTTTAAAACTAAAATCTCCCACTAATCACACAATCACTAAATATATAAAATCACTACTCCACTATACACCATAATGAGTTAACGTTACTTTCTCCCAATTTTTTTTTTTAAATTTTTAAAAAGTTGGGATCATCCAGCTCATTTTCAGGCATTTCCGTAATTTTCTTCAACTCAGAGCCCATTTATTTATCCAATCCAGATTTATATATCCACCAGACTCCAAACTAACACAGACGCACCGGCAGTACTCGCCGCCGGTGGAACCCATTAGCGTAAAAACCTTCTTTATTCCTTTCTCTCTCCACAAATTTTCAAAAAATCAAAATTTTCTTGAACAAATATAAAAATTTAGTGAATTGCAGAGCATTTAGATACAAATGAAGTTGATGTAGCTAGCTTACAAAATCCGCGACGAAGAATGCTGTGTAGGAAAAGCTCCAAAAACGACGTTGATTCAGGATCGGTTCCGGTATACCTCAATGTGTACGATCTGACTCCCATTAACGGCTATGCTTACTGGTTCGGCCTCGGAGTTTATCACTCTGGTGTTCAAGGTTCGTCTTTAATTCTAGCTCAATTTTGTTCTGAATTTTATGAATTTGAATTCCTTTTAGCTCAGATCTGGGATCTGTAAGAAGCTAATGGGTTTTGATTCGGTGTGTGTCTTTGTGGATGTAGTTCATGGAGTTGAGTATGCATTCGGAGCTCATGAATATCCAACGACTGGGATTTTTGAAGGGGAACCGAAAAGGTGTGATGGGTTTACTTTTAGGAAGACAATTTTGATTGGGAAAACGGATATGGAAACTGGGGAAGTTAGAACAATAATGGAAGAACTTGCAGGAGAATACAGAGGAAATGCATATAATTTGATTAGCAAGAATTGCAACCATTTCTGCAATGATGCATGTGTTAGACTCACTGGAAATCCTATACCAAGTTGGGTTAATCGCCTTGCTAGAATTGGTAAGTAGGAACAGTTATTTTTATTTATCCTAGTTCCTCTCTTTATTGGATAATTATTGTTAACGTTATTTCCAATTCTACTCCACCTGATATTTGTTTGTCTTTCTTTACTTATTCCTTGAGTGAAACAAAAATAATCCTATCCATATTTATCTTTTAATTTGTGAATGACAACACTGCTTTGGTTGTTTTACATGTTATAATTATGTACGGAAACTCGTTAATACATTTGCCATGAAAATTTAATGTTAATGATAACAGTGGTTGTTAACCTTTTTTTCCTTTATTGGTCCTTAACATGTTCAAAAGGAAAAAAATGTTTTTTTTTTTTTTTTCTTTAATCAAAAGAAACCAATATATGCTTTATGTAACATTGTTGAAGAGTCTAAAGGATGATGACTTGAGATAATGTTCTATCTGGCTGAATGATAATGATTTTGTCAAATTGTGGGTGATAGTTTGGCAATTTGCAGGGGTTTTGTGTAATTGTGTTCTTCCAATGACTTTGAATTCAACAAAAGTTAGGCATCATAGAATAGAAGATAAGCAATGTGAAGGAGAGAAGCAAGTTTTAACATGCGAATCCAAGAAGCTGACAACTTGTAATTCTACTTCATCTTCTTCATCATCTCCTTCTGCCTCAGGAATCCGCAGGGGAAGAAGCAGAACCAGACGGGCTCTTCCGCCGTCTTCACCATTGATTATTGGATCGTCTTCTTCTTGATGCCATTTATTTTTTGCCTTTTCCTTTTTCATTTTCTTGTCTGTCATGTTAGAGAAAAGGAAAAAACGAATCAAAATTTTTTGTTCATTCATCCAATCTCATCTCCTTATAAAGCTAACATGTCAAAAAACCCTCCCAGGAGAGCATTTACAATTTGTGCATTACCCCTATATTTTTGTTCTCCTTATTGGCTTATTTTGGTTGGTTTCATGGCAAGATTGTTTTGGAAAATTTGATATTGCCTGGATCAAATTATACTTGGAAAATGGTGTTTGTATGAATATTATCCTCTCAGTATTGAACAAATTTTTTTTTTTCCCTCATGAATTTCTGTAGGATTCAATTTAATAGAGTAGCTGTTATAAAGTGGATCTTTTTCTTTTTTTTCTGGGCCATGTTATAAAGTGGATCTTTAAGGATTCAAAATAACAGTTCAAGAATAGTTCATCAAAAGGCTAGTTTTCTCTTTCCTCAGATGATTAGTCTTGTGTGCATAATTGATAATTCTAGTTTATAAAGTGTAGTTGCTGATCAATCATGGAGCCATTATCTTTGGAAGTATGCATCTATCTCTATCCATAAAAGATTGTCACTTCACTAATTTTGCTTTTATGGGTAGTCCCCTAGTCACTTACTTCATTAAGATGCTTGCACCTTTTCTTCCTCTCATACTATTTGAGTCAAGCTGGAGGTTGGAACTGCTAATACTTTTTGACTTACAGAAACAAGTGTACAGATGAGGTCTTTATCTTAAAGATTTATGTTTACACATAAATCTAATAAAATCACATTGATTTAGAGAAACCCAGATCATTGAGATTCCAAATTCACCTACTCGGATTACCTACCAACCTTTGATTAGTTAAAGAACTTGTTCACTTCTTTTCTTCTTTGGGTAGCAGTCCTGCCAGTTTCATAGATACTTACTACAGCAATAATTGGGTTTATATCAGATAACCAATTTGACCAATATGCTAGCAGGTTATGTCCGCTTGTCGCGCATCCATTCAACGAAATTGTCCAGGACCAAGGGCCAGGCAAGTTCCGGATCATAATTGCGAAGGTCTGGAAAGCTTATCTGTGCAAGGGGAAGTGACAATGCCAGCTTAGATTACCCAAAAAATACAGATAAAAATGAATAGCAATAGAACCTTCGCTAAAGTTAAAACCTATACAAAATCATTTGAGCAGCACAATACATGAGGAGGCAAAAAGATCTCTACTCCGACTATACAAATTGTATGATGTCATTTTCATTCCCCATCTTTGTTTCACTGCATTGATCTCTTACTTGTTTAGTCATCTCCCAAATCAACTACTATAATACTCTATCAAAAGCAAATGACAATATAACAAAGTGCAACTGCCCGCCATGGAGGTTTAGTAACACAATCTGAATAGAGCATGAGAAAGTGAAATTTGTCACATCAAAAAAAATTTAAGCAAGTCTTCTTGTAATAAGAACAAAGCAAAATGAAGAAAATGGGAGACAAAAAGGATACCTCATGACAGAACCGATAAAAGCCCATCCATTGATCCATGTTTATGACCTTGTAATCATTCTGAGTCTGCATAATAACACACGTGTGAGAATTACTTTGTTTACTATGGTATGAGTATAATTGAAGATTGGAAAATGTAGCTTTCCTGAACTCCATTAATCCATTATGATGGAATCCAAAATTCATAAAAAGTGCATCAGAAAGAAACATGACTAATGGGCCTCGGTGCTTGCTTTCTAACATAACCTCTCAGTCACTCATCTTCTTTTGAACAGAAACCAGAAAAAGAGGAACACCGGGCATTTCAGAGTCAAAGTACATGCATTATCAGAATTAGGATAGACAGGCACATGGTGAATGCAGACAGTTTTTTCTTGCTCTCCAGAGTAAAGCTATAAACTACATCAAGGCCACCACCAACATCAACCTAACTTCAACAAGGCAATCAGGATATAAGCTATCCTTCCACTAAAAATTGAAGTGGTTATGCCATCAGATTTAAATCACTGTTTCAAAGGTTAAAAATCAAAACTTGATAAACTTCAAAATTTGGGTGTATGAATTCTGTCCATCAAAGGTTAAAATTTAAGCAGATACTGAGTCACTCACCTTCAAATACTCAACGAATAAGTTAACCCTGCACAGAGAATTGAGAACCCAATACAAGAGTAAGTAGTTCACAGATGCTCTCTATATCTATGCTCTTTTGTTTCTCCTCTGAAAAGAATACAGATTTTGAAATGTAATGAATATGGAAACGGTTAAAAATATACTGAATCTCAATCTGAGGAGTTAAGACCCCCATTAACAGAATATACCTGTTAGACAATACCGGAATGAATAAGTATAGAAATCCACAAAATTTGATGGTCTTCTGACCTTTTCATGATATAATACAAAAAATCAGCACCTTTACCCAATCCCTTAAAGCAAATGATCAAAAGGGCATAATTTTACTGTTGTACCTCTTTCTCTAAATCTGGAAGTTGCTTCTTCAATTTGCTTACAGTATCAGCCCTCAGTGCTTTAAGGCCCTGTCTCCACTCATCCTATAACTCAACAAGATCAGCAGAGTGATTGCAATAATTGAATAATATTCAAATGTGTGTAGAAAGAGAGATCAATGTGATGTAGAATCTCCCATCAAAATATGGAAAGCATAAAATTGTATGGAGAGCTCCCAAAATCAATTTTATGGACAGCAAATTGCAGCATGAGAATGGTCCCTTACCAAGGTAAAATACCCGTGTCTTTCAGCTTTCATTTTCCTGGAACATGAAATCCATCAGTTCCATGGCTTGATTTTAAGCCTAGGATTTAAGAATGAGCTAACAAATGACTCTTAAATCTAGCTTACCAAGCAAGCATCAAGATCCTCACATCAGTATGATCCACTTCCATGTCTGCACAGAGAGTTTCAATTCCTTCTGGACTGCATCAGAAGTATTAATCATAAATCAACCTTCACGTTTAGAAAAGGTCTACTACTTGGATATACAAAAAATATTCTTCAAGAGTTAAGAAAAACTCAAAACTTCAGGTGAGATGTGATGCAATGAAAATGAGGTTTCATAAAAAAGCAATGCAAGATACTGATACCTGCTAACCATTTCTTAGTTGTCATTTGATTATGTGAAATTTCATGACAAATCATTTCTTTTCTTTCCTTCTTGTTCTTACAAATGAAAACAAACTTCTACTGGGCTAAACTTGTTACTAACGCATATAAATTCTTAATATTCATTGTCACTTTACAGAATCCTTATTGTGCTGTTACCTGATATTTTACAATTAATATCTTGACAGTTCTGATAATCCTATCAAATTTTCAATTAACCATTAACTCCCACAAACAGAATCAGTTGTTTTGAAGAAATTATGCCTACTCATTTCAAATTTCCAATTTCTAGCCTCATTTCCACCAAGTATGTAAACTAAATGAAAATGAATAGTGTCACGTTTTAGAAGAAAATGCTTCATTGCTTCTACTTCAAGATCACTTTCTAAAATTGATAAACACATTCCTAATCCACGAATGCTCTTCAATAAATAGGAGTCTCAACAGTTCCTCACTTGATGATTTAATCTAATCTTGCGTTTCTTTAGATTGAGTTCTCAAATATTAAGTGCTAATTTGTATATTCTCTTGGGATTTAAGTTTCAGGAATGATGTGCAAATTCATTAATTTAAATAAAATCTCAATCTGAAGAATGCAATTTGAAATGTATATTATACAAACTGAAAATATATGCAATTTAAAGTTGGGAAACCGTTGCAGATTTAGATGTATATGTTGGTAGAGTAAAAACTTACTCAATCATACCGGAAGATCCATTAGCATATGAATAAAATAGATTATCAATCCGCTCCATTTCCTTGGTACTTGCTTTATTTGAGGCTGAATGAATGAGTTTGTGTAATTACAAACATTACATTTACGATATGCTAAGAAAAGCTGTGTAATTAAATGTCAAGACAATACAAGGCAACAAATAATTTAAAGCATAACTACACAGCTGACAAGAAAAAGGAGAAGGAATAAACAGAAAGCCAAAAACAAGAAATTTGCCTCAACATATATGTAAAGAAACTTAAGTAAATCACAACATTTTTACTACTAATATTACTCGCTTATAAAAAAAAGGAATATTTTTTTTAGCACAAGTAGACCAATTTTTTTCTTTGTATTTTTTATAAGTTTTGTAACTGATATCTTTAAGTCTTCAAACTCGAAATCAATACAACTACAAGTTTAGAGCAGAAAGGGTCAAGGGACTCCTAAGCTGGATTCAAGAAGAATCTCTGACCTTAAAACCCAAAACATAAATAACATTACAATGACAAACAACACCCACCAGCTTGCTCTGCTCTTGAGACACATAAACCAAGCCTGACACAGGCTCAAATAAATTTTTCAAAAATTCAAATTTTCTCCATCTTCCCCACAGATAATCAAAGTGTCATCATACAGAAAAGAACCCATTCACATGTTAAAACTAGAGCAGAAGCTTGGCTGCATACTCCTGGAAAAGAAATATGGTTCCCATTTTAGAGATAATCTAGTATAAATCTACTCCCACTTGTAAAAATAAAAAATAAAAAAAACTAAGAAAAAGAAACAACGGAAGAAAATAAAAGTACAACCAATGATATGGAAAGAAAACAAAACAAAATATTTTAATATAAAATAAGCAAATGACAGTGTAATTCATTTCTGGGCATCAATTTTTATAATAGCACCCACCAGAAAACAATACAAAATTCTAATCATAATTGGTCATAAAACTCAAACACAAAAAGAGTTAATCATAGCCTAGAGAAGCTTCAACATTGCAAGGAGTCCTGAAAGGATAAGCATAGCCAAAAGCCAACAACTTTTACCATTAAATTCATATATTTATAAGAAATGAAAGAAAGAAAATGGAATCTCGCAAATAAAATTTCCCACGGCAAGTTAAATAAGAAGAAAGAGTACCAAGAGAGATCAATTACCGGAGCGGAAGGGATCCACCGCCGAGGAATTCGATGCTGTTGAATTGGATTGACCCGTTTTCCTCGATGCAGAACGACGCATTTTCTGTAAGAATTCCAGAGAGAGAAATAGCTTCGAATTCGAGCGAGCGAAGGAAGAAGCTTCGTCGCCCGAAATCCTATAGGAAGCGCCAAATTCAAGCTTAGCTTCAGAGAAGATCAAATTGCAGAAGGAGAAGGTGACTTAGATATGGGTCTGCGACAAGGTTGAAGGTGATGACGTGGACTACAAACTCTCACTCTGTCTTTTTATAATGGGAAATTGCTTTGTAGTGCGTACAGTTTTAATGGTTGAGACGTTTAAGTTCTTTGCTTTGATTTGAACATCTCCACCAAAAGAAAAAGAGGGACACTTTAGCAAAGAGGGAACTTGCACTTTATTTAACTGCATTAAAAAAATATTGTAAATAAAGCAAATGATAGGAAAGGAAAACAAAAAAAGTTATTAAATTTGGGTTTGATATCATCATATATTGTGTGGAAGTTCATCTTATAATTTCATCATATTTCCAGCTTCCGGGGCAAGTTCCAAAGTGCTTTGGATGAATACCAAAAAAAAAAAAACTTTTATTTAATGTGTTTTTGGTTCAAAGCTTTTGATTTCAGAGGCTAACAAAATCACACTCTACAACTTCCTTTTCTCTATATAAGCTTCTTGGTCAACATCTGGAGAAGCTTCCTTCACATCTGGATCATTTCTTCCTCATTGTCCTCACCTGCAGATTCTAGTTGCCCTTTGCATTCCTTTCTCAGAAAAATGAAATCTAATCAATTCCCAGACCATTGCAATTGGTGTGTCAAACCTAAATAAGAAGTGAAAGATAGCACAGGAACATCAGACTGCCTCAAAAGGATATCATAATAGCTGTGACAAATCTCCTGGAGCATTGTGCGATTAGCCAAGTTTTAAGCCTCAGTTTGCATGACCCAATTTCAACATTTTTTATCTCATGATTTATTCCCTTGTAGAGATTTAAAGGAAAATCAAAAGCAAAGTCAGCAAGTCCCTCTCTCACTTTATCATTTTCATCTAACAACTTTGTAAATAGCCACCTTCTCTAAATTGATTACCAACGATAATGCCTCGTGACAGTTATCACTCCCCGGTGCACCAGTGTGCACAACGACGCCATTTGGACCCCTACACGAAAGAAAGGACCTACCCATGAACAGGCATGCATCAACTATATTACAGGAGTGGTTTCCTGCTACAAAAGTTTCATGTTTGAGCTCCAACTTAAAACCTTCTGCTTTTGTGGTTTTCGGAGGCATATGCCCTTATATTGATTTCTGAAAGAAATCCTCTGCCTCCTCTTCTTCACCAGGAAACATCAACATTCTCATTTCTCTCATCTTTACAGGATCAAGCCTAAGATGAGCAGGAAGAGAATGTGAAAGCTTAATCTTCGTTGGTATTTCTTTCAATTTCTTCATCAACATCACCATCTATCTCAACATGATCTTGAACTGCAGCACCATCGATATCTTCATCATCTTCTTCACTAAATCCAAATCTACTAAAATGATGAACTGAGAATTGCCATTCACCATTTGTGGGGTCAAATGAAATAAACCAAGCTACCTGTCTCTCTGCACACTGTCTTAATTTCCTCACAAGAAAATCTAGCTGATGCTTTTCAAATTCATATAATCTACTCCCTGTCTCTCTGCACATTGAAACTTCAAAATCTTATCTAAATCTGACATACCCGTAACCAAGTGTATTAGAAATTCTTCCTGCATTACATTTACTAAGAGACATTTTGCTTTCTGCTATGAAATTCAAAGGAATCCCCCGATTACATAAAAAGTAAGATTAAAATTTAGTATAGGAAAGATAATGGCACGGATCATTTTAAAATTATGAATTTTTGATTTTAATTTTTTAAATCGTAATGACTAAAGTGTATTATAGTGTAAACTATAAAGTTGAGAATGTAATTTAGCCATTTTTTTTTATTTGAAGCAGACTCTTAACCTACGCAAGACCCCATGATAGCCACCTCTCCCTATATAAAGAAAATTTCACTCTTCGACCTTTCCCTCGCTTCCCTCTTCGTTTGAAGTAAACCGGACCATCTCTTCTGCGTTCACTGGGTGGTTACCTCTCCATAATTCAACTCCTTTCTGTGTCATATTTTCAATGTCGACATTCGGGGCTGGAAATTCAAATAAATCTACCGACCAAAATCCAAATAAATCTTTTGAGGTACGAAAAATCTAATGCTCTCTTTTCTCATGAGTTTAATTCTTTGTGATTAGAATTAGTATAGCTGGAAATTTCGTTAAAGTTAGAATCTTTTTGGTTTATTCTTTCTAATCCAATTTGTTAGAAGTCCCTTGATTTTTTTTTGCGCTGTGGGCTTTAATTGCGTTTGGAATTTGATTGATTGTTAAGGATGATTCTTCTTTGGAATGTTGAATTGGGCTAGCTCAGTGTGGTATCTAGTTGGTCTGGTTATGTATACATACACAATAATACGTATATACTATTAATATTGTTCTGTTACTGATTCTTGAATTTTAGTAGTTGTAGAGTTTAGTCATCTAAGCAAGAATTTTTATGACTTTCTAGGATTCTTGACTTGACCCTGATTGTATTTTCTATTATATTTAGTATGTGCGAAGAAGAATTTAATTAAATTTTGCACTTTTTAGGTGACCCAACCTCCTACTGATTCTGTCTCGAGTCTTAGTTTCAGTCCGAAGGCAAATTTCCTTGTTGCTACATCATGGGACAACCAGGTTTGGAATATCAGAATTTGTTTTTATACTTTGTCTCTTAATTGCATTATGGGTTTTTCCTTGTTTCCATTCCTCAATTATATTTGGCTCCTATATTAACATTCTTGTAGGTACGCTGTTGGGAGATAGTACGAAACGGAATTAATCTAGGCAGTACGCCCAAGGCATCAATATCTCATGATCAACCAGTAATAAATTTGAATACATGATATTTAAAAATCATTAATTATTTTCTTAACCTAAAGTGGCATTATTTATTCATACTTCTTGATTTGATGTTTTATGACCAAGGTATTATGCTCAACTTGGAAGGATGATGGAACAACTGTGTTTTCTGGAGGCTGTGACAAGCAGGCAAAAATGTGGCCTCTGGCATCTGGTGGACAACCAATGACTGTAGCCATGCATGATGCACCTATCAAAGAGATTGCCTGGATACCGGAGATGAGTCTATTGGTTACAGGAAGCTTCGACAAGACCGTGAAGTATGCAGTAACTCTTATTCTTCAGTAGCAGTCTTGAAAACCTTAGCATTTGTTTATTGCTTTTGTCAAATACTATTTTCAAAATTTGACCTTTATATCTTGGTTGTTCTTTCATTTATGATTTTGGCTTTTATGTCTCGTAATACTACTTTGGTGAGTTGACAAGTTGCTTTGTGGAAACAATTCACAACATTAACACCGAGTAGCCAAATATGTGTACTTGTTGCATTTAAGGAAAGGGAAGTTGTTTGGGTTGTACAATATATTTTACTTAGTACACTTCAATCCGTTTAAAGGCACTGTAACTTCTATATGTTTTGCATGCTCTTCTTTGTTATGTTCGTAACTTATGTATGAGAACACATCAGATGATGTTTTCAAATTTTCTATATTTTACAACGTCATCTTCTGAAAACACGGAGATCAGTTTAGGTGGCTTCATATCGTGGGACTTTTATTTTATTTCTTTTTCTTTCAGGCGATGTATCATTAATTAGTTTGCATCAGTATTTTCTCTTTGAAAGCCTATATCAAGCTGGTTGGAACCTAATTAAGCTGCTTGTAACTTACGTAAATAGTCCGTTTATAAGCATAATTCTTTCTACTGATAATAGCTAATATTGCTTCTACCAAATTTCACCGTCGGATACTTACTTCCTAATTTTTAATATCTGGGTCTATGTGCAGTACTCTTGGGTACGATCATGAGGTTCTGAGGCTCTTCTAACCATCATGGATTACTGTTTACCTGCATGCTCTTAGGTACTGGGATACCAGGCAGTCAAATCCAGTGCATAGTCAACAGCTCCCCGATCGCTGTTATGCATTAGCAGTGAGTCATCCATTGATGGTTGTTGGAACTGCAGATAGAAACATGGTAGTCTTCAACCTGCAGAATCCTCAGGTAATTTATTTTTTTTTTCTCTTTGTATTTAATGTTTTCATTTGAATTTCTGATAGCTTTTTACAATCATTTCTCATTATATACAGATTTCTCTATTAACTTGGTTTCATGCTTAAAATTTTCGATTGTGCATTATTTCTTCAGCTTCTGATTTGAGTAAGGTGCTAGCATGTGATCATGTATGGCTCTTTTACATATGCTTACTGTTAAATTCAACTTCTTAGGGAATTGTTATTTTTTTTCAGCTTGCTATTCTGACCAGCAGACACGATCAACATAATGGCATTAATTGTACATTTTTTTTGAACAGGAAAGCTTTTCATAGAATTAAAAAGTACATTTTTAACTAAGGAAATGGCTGCTTTTAATTGTCTCATCAGGAAACAGACTTTTATCATTAATTTCCTTATTTTTGTGAATTTAAGTTATTAAGATACATCCAAGGAACTAAAATTCGTTTCGATAAGCCTAGAAACGGAAATGATTCGAGAAATAGTATGGAAACGGCATGGAAACGCTAATTTTTATGGAAACGCATGAAAATATATAATAAAACACTTATTATAATTTTTGTAGATATACAACATTGTTAATGTAGTACATAAAATACTATTAAATACATAATAACGTAAAATTCTAAACATAGACATACAAATTGGAGAAAAATATTAAATTACAATCACATCCAACCAACAGTGTAGTGGCTAGCAGATGCTCAACTCATATTTAATGAAATTTTTTAATTTGAACCAACATGCATATGTTCTGAAATTTTAATATTATTCATCACTAAATTAAACTAAATTAATACAAAATATTTGTATAAAATAAATAAAATAAAAGACCAAGAAACCTAACATGGGTGAAATCCTAAAAAAAATTATTTTTGCTAAATTATACTATTTGAATATACATCAAATAAGATTAAAAAAAAATTGAAATCCTAAAATAAGAAGAGAACTAGAGCTAAAACTTTAGATTTTAAATTTTAAAAATGTCTTGTTTATGTCGACCCATTTCGTGTGAAAACGATGAAAACGCCACTGTTTCGTGTAGAAATGCCCCCGTTTAGTGTGGAAACGCCCCCTGTTTCGTGTGGAAATGCCCTCGTTTCTTGTGGAAACGGTGGTTGTGTTTCTGTAAGTGACTTTTGTTTCGGGTAGTGTGGAAACGGAAACGTTTCGCACGTTTCGACCGTTTCGACACGAATTTTTAAACCTTGGATACATTAAGGGCGACAACCATGTAGCACCGACCATAGTCTTTTGTCTGCATAATGATATGAGTTAGGAACCGCATGGTAGCTTCTCCAAGCTGAACAAGATCTTATCTCCTCATACTCACAATCGGGGTATCATAACTTCATATAAGTTTAATGATCAAATACCTTATAGATGAATTGAGATGCTTGTATGTCATTTGAAGTACTCTTTCTATTCTCCTTCATACTAAATAAAGAATTGTTGTTGATTAGTGATCTCTTATTAATAATTTGTAGACTAACTGCTTTTGAGAGAAAACAATCAAATGTATACTTGCCTTCTGTTTGACTTATTAATTTTAATCAATGTTAAAATGCCAACAGACTGAGTACAAGAGAATTATTTCACCCCTGAAGTTTCAAACAAGATGTGTTGCTGCCTTTCCCGATAAGCAAGGCTTCTTGGTACGGTTCCACTTCCCCTATGAATTTTTTTTCATGCATGCCTTTTTCACTGCTTTATATTGGTTAATAGATTCTCTGCTTGAACAATAGGGGAAGTGCAGCACGAGAACATGTCTATACTCCACCTCTCTGGTTTCAGTATACTGTAATCAATACATGTGTACTCAATGTTGAGACAAGTGAATAGTACATATATTCTTTTCCAGATGAAATTTGAACCACCACATGGTAGATGAGTCTTTTGAGACTTGAGAATATTGAAATCCAACTATCTGGACAAGTTGCTTGAGATTTAGGAGATTGAGGCTTATGCCCATATTTTCTCTGCCGAATTTGATTCAGATATATGGATTTCTCTCTATACCTAGATTCCTATTGTTGTTACATATGCATTTCACTCTACCATCCTGTTTCTTTAGCATATAATCATTTTTAGTCTCCTCAATGTAAACTTGCACAAAAGTTACTGTTTGGGCTCCATGGATTAAACTGCTGATATAATTGAATGTACTCTTACTCTATAGGTTGGATCAATAGAGGGAAGAGTTGGTGTACATCATTTGGATGATGCACAACAAAGTAAAAATTTCACTTTCAAATGCCACAGAGATACCTCTACCAATGAGATATACTCAGTCAATTCTTTAAACTTCCATCCGGTAATAATGCACAATCTTAAAATAGTTAAAATTCTATTTTTCATATTATGTAAATGTGATATGATGTTTCTTCAAAACTAATTTATCTTTGTCCTTTAATTCAGGTCCATCACACTTTTGCAACTGCAGGATCTGATGGTGCTTTTAATTTCTGGGATAAAGACAGTAAACAGAGACTCAAGGTTTCTCCATATCTCTATTAATTTCACACCACAATTTAGTAGTTCTAGTTCGGTAAACTTGTCTTAAATGAAAGAATTGTTGTGACTGGATGTTTCCACAGGCAAGACGTGTGCATTGATGACTCACATGCACATTTGTCAGTGTTTGCTTGATAATATTGATCTTGTTTGTTGCAAGTATGAGGGGCACTATGTAGTCCATAGGTGTTCTAGTTCTAGATTGAGATGTCTATGCTTATTTCTCAATAGTGGTTTCCCTGGTTGTGGTGATTACAATGTACACAGACCGAGAATCTAATATCAAATTTTTTTTATCCATTCCAAGATATTTTCTTATAATTTTTCAAAACACAATAGCTCTTATGATGTACAATTATGCTTTACAGGCCATGAATAGGTGCAGTCAACCCATACCATGCAGTACCTTCAACAATGATGGTTCAATATTTGCTTACTCGGTACGTCTATACAAGTAGATCGGTGTGTAAGATCTGCATAATATGGTTCAACTTTTACTCAAGTTAACTAAAAAAATACTCATCATTAACCCCCCGGGGCTTTACTTGCATATGCACACACTGATACAGGCACTCGTTCACTTGCATACACACACAGTGAGTAGCACATACTGTAATGTGCAAACATGTAAATGTTCTGATGTGGTTTTTATGCAATGTGGGGAAATTATAATTTGGGCATGTTGTGCTAGGTAATGTCAAATATCAATTAGTGAAGTCACAGCCACAGCCACATTCCATGTCATGTAACTAAGTGGAGTTTATTTTAACATCCCATCTTACCTAACCATACCAAGAATAGAAGGATAAGGTCTTTTTTGGAACTCTTGACTAATGTGTTCAATAAGGTACATATGTTGAGAAGCACATTACTTATCATATTAATTATGTCCATGTGCATCTCTCTCTCCCTCTCTCTCCTCTGCTGCTTGCAACTCTTAATGGAAATTCTTACCGAAGGATTCTAACCAAAAACTAATAGAACCTTGCTTGAATTGCATAATGTTTTGGGCTTTAAGTGTTTGGGATAAAATCATGTGCATCTAGAATAACAGTTGTGATTGATTATTGGTATGATTTTCAGTGAAGCCTGCAATGCTGGGTTTTTTGTTTTGCAGTAACTTGCTTCCAGAAGCATGTGTTTGTAACTTTATTTGCAACTGCATGTTCATCTGCCCCTTGCATCTTCATACCTATGCATTTTGCACTAAAATCTTACTTCGATTTATCTATAGTCCTGCTATGATTGGAGTAAGGGGGCGGAGAATCACAACCCGGCAACGGCTAAAACCTACATTTTCCTGCATTTGCCACAGGTACATTAATGTGCATGATTTATGATTTATGATTTCGGTAACCTGTTAAATAATTTTCCTTTCAACAGACAAGGTGACAGGTGCTGGTCGTTTTATTACTAATATTCATTTGTAATGCAGGAGGCTGAGGTTAAAGCCAAGCCAAAAGCTCCAACGGGTAGAAAGTGAAAACATCTTATGACTTTGAAGGCGTAATTGACAAATTAGTCATCTGTCTTTTGGTGCATACCAGCTTTCTATATGGTTTTTCCATTGGAAGGGAGGAGGAAAAAAAAAAAAACTTAGATTATTGTTGTGAGGATGGAAGA
Organism: Quillaja saponaria; assembly: GCA_029379385.1. NCBI lineage: Eukaryota > Viridiplantae > Streptophyta > Magnoliopsida > Fabales > Quillajaceae > Quillaja > Quillaja saponaria. Next base: position 22,552,827 of record CM055611.1, read on the forward strand.
TTTGCCAAGTGAGTCAATTTCCCCCCCTGCCATTTAAGCAGTATGACAATCTAGCATTAGGATTTGTTTCTTGAACCACAACCAGTAGCATTAGGTTTTGTTTCTTGAACCACAACCAGTAAAGCTGTTGCTGGTGAAAAGTGGACAATGGCTTATCTCTTTCATATGCAGCATATTGTTAACTTTTGTTCTTATTCTCCTTTGAACGTTTTCTTTATAACAATTCCCATTTCTGTTCTTGCTTTTCATTATTACTATAATTATATTATTGGTACCCCAAAAAAAAAAATTCCAAATTTTGGATTGTAAGGGTGAGTGTATCCCAGTACAAGTCAATGATTCAGATTTGGGGATGACCTTGAAAAATTTTCTAGGATTTTTCAAGGGTGTAACGTATTCGTGGATGGAGTAGTTACGAAGAAAAAGAACATAAACTGCCATGAAAAAGGGTGATTTTCATGGAAAATTATAACCTTGCTTTGGACTGACATATATGATATATGATTCTCAAAGCACGCGTAATCTTCACCTTTTTGTTGTCCAACTTGCATGATGCTTGCGCCCTTGTAGGCTTTAACTTACTAAAATTCAAGTTGGAAAACTAAAATAAAACAAAGAAAAACTCTATAGAATAATAGAAAGAGAAACCCTATAGACAATAATGCAATAGTAGATTAGTTTGATACAAGAGGATATTAATTGGGATTAAATCATTCATCTTTAGAACATTTTTTTCTCTTTTAATGTAATCTTTAAAACATATCTTAATTCCATACACATATAACAAATATATTTTTACATACAGCACTAAATTTAGACTGAAAAAAGAGAGAGTAAAAGAGAGATAAATCATCATGTAAATTATTAATCTCTATCTGACACACTCTCAGCTCTCTCAAAATACCAAAAATCAGTAGTCACAGAAGAATGCTATTATTAACAAAAGAATATGGAATTGTAAAACCTTGTTACTTGCAAACGCCTATATGCCTCAACAAGCATTATTTAGAATCTAAATACTGCAACTTATAGTCTTATGTCCGGTATTGGAAGCAATTATGGCTGCTAAAACTACAATGTAACTACTAATAGTCGCTATTTAAGAGTATATGTCAAAACTAGAACCTTTTGATAGCAAATGAAAAGGAATAGAGCTAATGTTTACAAAACTGTAGGTAGCCTTTCAATTGTCCTTAAAACCCCCCAAAATATATTTGAACATTTAAGAGATCAAGATGAAATGGGGGATGAGAATTTTAAAAATGAAAAAAAAAGGAGGGGCTAAGTGTCATCCATCTCAAAGTTTAGTGGGTGACACCTCTCTTTGGAGGGAGGGTCATAACTAAGTTGTTTCTTTTTGCTAGGAGAAAGAATTGAAGTGGATGAGTCTCTATCATGTAATCTACCATGATCATTTAACTTAAAAAACAAAGGGTAACAAATTTTGTCCTCTCTTTCATAAATTTTGTTTTATGCAATGTTTATTGCAGTAATTATTTCATACTTTTTTCTAAAATAACTTGTCAATCTTTATTGTAAAATCTGCAGTAAAGATGTGAAACAAAATTTTACTTTTAACTGTTTTTATGGTTCGGATTGCAGTCAATACATTAATTATTAAAGTCGTAGCAGATAATTGAATTTGTTATGGTCCTATTGTAGCAAATATAGGGAATTTTTGTAGTAGTTTGGTAGAAGTGAAAATAGAAAAGATGAAGTAGAATGACTAGCTTCAATTTCTTGTTGTTTGGTGAATTGGAAAAGACTGTTAGATATCTGCAGACAATTAATGTGAAAGAAAGATTGAGAAGCTTTTCACATTCTTTTTACTCCATGTATATTATGGTTTGTATATTTTCATCTTTGCCAAAGAATGAGTAATTCCTAATTTAATTTATTTTTCTTTTACATGTTTTGGTTCCGTACATTGGTTAACTGAAAAGGCAACTGTCTTGTAATCACTTTGGTTTTACTTTGCATTGCTTACATTGACACACCATTAAATCTTAACTAGCTAGATCAAGACCTAGTCATCACTAACTAAACTTCATGAATGTTGTTTTTTTGGTTTTTTTTAATTTTATTATTAGAATCATCTCTAATTATATGTGAATATATATAATAGAACATCTTGCACCGACATCAACAATACTCGAACATTAACATATGTAAGTGAATACACACACCAATTAATTGTGATTGAAATCTCTTGGATAGCCACTAAAGACAAGAAGGAGCTTGTCAAAACATAACAACAAATAAGTAGATATCACTTTGCACATCTTCCACAAATCAAATTGCTTTATGTAACTCATTAGTTAATTTATTTTTCACTGGTAAAAATTTAAAATATGTAATCATCTCCCATAGAAGTTGAGGAAGAGATAAAAACTAATCTGCAAAAAAAAAAAAAAAGACAATTTTTTTTGATTATTAATCTTTCTTTCTTTTATACTTTTTGTCAATTTATGATAGTAAACGATGGAATGAAGTGTACTAGTTGTATGATTTTTTATTATTATTTTTTTATCATTATTAAATCTTGGTATGTAATTGAAGTTTTCAGCTGAAAAAGACAAAGACAAAGACAAAGAAAATTAATTAATGGTAGAACAAAAACATTAATTTACCTAGTCCATGGATTTTGGTTTTACCATTTCAACTATAGAACACCTCAAACAATAATTAACTTGAGAGTTAATATGTATAATTCCAAAACTTGTCTATCCTGTATTATATATGTCCTTTCACTCTGCTTAGAGACCCCATCACTTTCTAAGAAGCTCAACAATAATAACAATTAATTAGAACTAATACTATACTAATTTAATGTCCTTTGGAACCATTAATTTCTTAATCATTGTTTTCTATGAAAAGGATGGATGATAAATCCTATGGCCTCTGCCTGCAATAAATTGATGAAAAACATAAATCATTCACTTATATAATTTTAATTTTTTTTACTCTATTAATTTTGTAATTGTGTATTTTAAAAATACATTACCTAATGTTATTATCAATTTGTATGTTTTAAATCACAGGCAGATTTTTTACGCGATCTTATTTGATGAAAGATGAGAATTAGAGAATCAAGTAAGCGTTTTTTAAAACACATGATGGCAACAAAAGTGCATGCATGCCCATCCCTACACAAGCTCTACAGGCTTCTTGGACATGATGCAATAGAACACCTCAGCTCAAATTTCACACAACATGCATTTTAGGAATACACCAAATAGGCCCTACATTTTTTCTGCTTGGGGCAACAATCTAACTAAAATAGCATGGCATGTGAGAATGAGCTAAGCTTAAAGAGATTGAAGGAAACAAGATGCATGGATGTGAATATTGTTGTCAACATCATAAATGTGTTGCAAACTTTGGTTTGTCTAATTAATATTAATTTGGAACAAAGGAATATATATATATTATTCGTGGTCAAATATTGCAGCCACTACCCTACAAGCCCACAACACATACACCCACAAAACTCAGAAAGAGAGGCAGAGAGAGAGAGAGAGGAGGATGGGCTTGAAAATTACATCAAACATGTGTGGGTGTGTCTTCACTTGTAGTGTGGCATATGGATAGGTTTCCTATGTTTACGAATTATGATGTGAGCCACGTGCCCTTGCCTAGTAACTACTACAAAATAAATATATGTTCCATCATACATAAAAAAAATTATATACGTCATTTCATTTTGAATATGTATTCAAAATATAATTTTTTTTTTGAAGAATTTATTTAAGTTAAACTAAGGTAGACACTTGAAAATTTACGTACATAAAATTTTAAATTTTAAAATTTGAAAGTACCTGTGTATTATCTCCCATCTCAATATCTTTAATAACTCAAAATATTTTATTTTATTTTTTTTATTTTCAAGTAAAAAATTACTAATTCTCAGTTATTACTTTGAATTCTATTTTTTTCAATTAACTATCAAACTCAAATCATCGTTCCATTTTCCCCAACTGCATATGCAAAAAACAAATCTAAGTTGTTCAATTATTTCATATAGATTAGCTTCATGTAAAACCCTTGACACTACTAGGAAAAAAAAAAAAGGGTACATTTTTTAAATATGAACAAAGCTAAAGGGACCTTTAGAAATTACCAAAGATAAAAGGTACATTTTTAAAATGATGGTTCAACATAATTAAAAAATTTGTGTATTAGTTGTAAATGTAACAATTGGGACTTTGTAATTATCACTTCAATAGAAAACTAATCAAAATTGCCCACTTTAATTTTTATTTTTTATTTTAAAAAGAATGAAACAAAGAAAATAGAGGACTGAAAATTTTTCTGTGGGCCCATTTCTAAATTGATAGAAGGGAAGGCCGCAAAAGAGGCTTTATATAAATCCTTGCTTTGCTCGTTCACTTCAGTCACCTCTCTGTTCTCTTCTCTGAGACTCTTCACAAACAGTTTGTGTTTGAAGCTGTCGAAACGTTTCTTTTTTCATGGCCAGACCCCAACAACGTTACCGAGGTGTCCGCCAAAGGCACTGGGGCTCCTGGGTCTCTGAAATCCGCCACCCTCTATTGTAATTCCCTTTCCAAAACGTTTCTTTCTCTCTTTTTCTGGAGAAAAAACGTTTTCTATTTCGATAAACCATTTATACTAGATGCTGTTATTCTAAGTTAAAATTCTATTTATATGTTTTGAGTGAGAAGTAGTACTGCAATTTTTACCTCAATTAATGGAAAGTTTCTTTGTTTTTGGAGCACAGGAAAACCAGAATTTGGTTAGGCACATTTGAAACGGCAGAGGATGCAGCACGAGCATATGACGAAGCAGCAAGGCTTATGTGTGGTCCAAAAGCACGTACCAATTTCCCATACAATCCCAATGAGCCTCAATCATCTTCCTCTAAGCTTCTTTCAGCAACTTTGACAGCAAAGCTACACAAGTGTCACATGGCCTCTCTTTCTCTTCAAATGTCCAAAAAACCAGCTCCAAACACTAAAGAGCCTCATCATAAAGAAGCACAACAAAAGTGTAATTCTTTTACCTCTGCCAATAATGCCATTTCCGGAGGAACCAGCACCCAAAAACCCGGTTTCAGGTGGCCGGAGATGAGACATGATGAATCACAATGGCCAGAAGGGTTGAATTGGGTTATGGGCACTGATCAGAAAATCCAAACTGAACAAGTTTCTCACCAACAATTTCAGCCACTTGAAGATGATCATATTGAGCAAATGATCCAGGAATTGCTTCATTATGGGTCCATTGAGCTTTGCTCTGTTGGCTCAGCTTAATTATTAGTCTTTATGCAACCTCTTTCTGAAGTGCTAGTAGCTAATTCACCCCATTGTAATAAAAAGTCAAGACTTTAGTTTTAGTACCAAACGGATCAAACTAGATTATGAGCTTCAGTTACATTAATTACTACTTACTGGCCACTCTAATAGAAGGAACATAATAGAGATTTGCAGCTTCTATTTTTGTCAATATTTTGTTAAATTGAAATATGACCAATTGAAATATGTCACGTGTTTTTACTCACAAAAAACACGAGCATTGAAGATTAACATCAATGAGATATCATGACAGCTCGAATCTGATATCTTATTGTTGAGGCTGAACCAAACTCATAGTGTTGAGCACAACTAATTGACATGGTGACATAATTTTCAGGGGATGATAAAAATAAAACAGAGGATTCACAATGTGGGATTATGTGGAGGAAAAACAAACTAGGAAAAAACAGACAAATTTCAGAGCAGTGATGGTTGAATGTTGTTTTCATTAGACAAGCCTGCACCAATTGTTCTACAAAGTAAAGATTTTTGCTTTAAAGCCATCATTTTTGGCAGTATGAAGTGGGAAGGGGCTTGAGTGAAAAACACTAAGCAGGACCCAGATGGTCATAATGAGAACAAAGGAGAGAATAGTTGGGAAAATGATATAACACAATGCTTATTACCCGATCATTGAGTCAATAGTAGTAGGTATGTCTAAGGAATTGAATGTAATCCAACACACAGATGCCAAATAATGTAATCCAACACACAGATACTGCCAACTATGAACACTGTACATTGCCAATTTTATTGGAGTTCTATGAATATAGCTGAGATTACTTCATTCCTATCATAATGTAAATTCTCATTGTTTTCTCACTTGCTTTTTCTAGCTGAAAACCGACTAGACAGCCCTTTTTATCCTTCTAGCTTCATTCTTCAAACTCAGAAGCATTACTTTTGACCCATATACTGATTTTTGCTCACTACAATGACACATTTTCATTAGATGGTTTTCCTATAATCTGAACTAAAAAAAGAATGGCGGGTCCTAGTAACAAAATTTATGTTTTTCAACTAGAGTTTGTTTCACACTGTTAAATATACTTCGTGTACGCAATGCTGCTAAAAAAAAGGAATATTATAAATTAGTTTGTTATCAATCCGAGTTATAAGTAACAAGTGATAGATAAATTGAATCTTTTCGTATAATTATCGATGTTTGATAGTAGCTTCAATAATAAAATATAGATTACCTTCAATGAGATATCATGACAGATCGATCTTGAAAATTTTAAATATAATTTTATTTTATTTTATCAAATGATATTAAGAAATTTACCAATCAAATCAATGTAATTTTCACCAACAATATTTAATATTATCACATAGTTTACTATTTTTCTAACTACCATATAAAATAATTAAATTGACATTCTAAAGTATACAAGTATAAACAACTTTTTCTTTTTCACTTTTTTTTTTTTTTTTCCTTTCAGTGATGCAATAACCTGGACTTAGCATTTATATGATGGAAAATGAAAATGCTTTTTGTCTCTCACTGTTTGACATGGGATTAACTTTGTCTTTGTTATTTTGGAAATGCAATAGTCCTTGAATTGATTAGCTGCTTTAATTATATTGTGCATGGGGGCTTGTCTTCCATGCTTATAATCAGGACTTGTGGTTTCCAACAGTGTGGCCCCATTTGTCTGTTAAAACCCTAATAATGCCAAGGTCACATAATATGATTTGCTTCTACAAGGCACGAATAGAGCATCATAAAGGAGAAAGAAATAATAGCTCTAGTGTCAAACATTGTAGCTGGAGATCAATATTCATGATCATGAATCTTCTCTCTCCTCTTCCTCTTTTTATTTATTTTTAGTAATTCAAGGTGAAGAGAAAAAGTATGTAGGTCAGAGGAGAAGATCAGATGAAATAATTATCATAAATACTCGGGATCTGAAAAAGTGTTAGTTCATATTTTATTTTTTTGTTTAAGATAGAAGCTTGATAAAGAGGATTGCAATTCATGTAGTTCAAAGAAGAAACTCAGATGGAATAAATAGAAAAACTCGCGATTTAAAAAGAATTAGTTCATATATTTTCTTATCGTTTCAGATAGAAGATGGATGGAATTAGAGATGATAGACTAAATATTCTTTAAGTCGAGAGTGTTTTTAAATTATTCAAGCTCAAAATTATTCTATATAAAAAAAATATTAAATTACTAACTGAGTTAAAATTCATGATAACAAACAGTAACTAATCATGAGTAACTGATTGTGGTGAAAACAACGGGTGTCATAATCATACAATTTTACTTCTTTCATCATTAATCCTCTAACACTTATCTATGTTCATTATACTTTTCATTTTAAAAGGTACATGTATGGTGGCCATGTGAGTAGTATATAATATATCCATATATTTTAACCTCATGCCTAATCATTATTTATCTATTTGGGAACGTTGATTTTGTCTCCCACAACCATTTAAAAGCCAAGAAATTGGTGATAACAATATATTGAGTAAATAAAATTAAAATTAGAGTGATTATTTAACCCATTATCAATATATAAATCTAAATCATTGATACAAATAATTATACTTTATCAATTCACTTAATTAAATATGAATAATTATTAATGTTAATAATACATGCAATATATTTTTATTTATCAACGTTAAACTTTAGATACCAAGAGTGAAATAAGAGAATATTTATATAGTAAATACCCTAAGAATTGTTTATTGTTACTGAAACTAGGTTAGTCCAAAGAAACCAAGAGAGACAAAATTGTATGCAATCTCCAAATGTTGGTTCATTAATTGGAATAAAACCAAGAGTGACTACTAGAATTGTGTTCTATTCTGTTCTGTTGCTCTACATATACAACATGGGGAATATGGGATGTCATGCATATTTCCTTTTCACTTTATCTTCTTCTCTCTACAACTTCCATTCCTTCACATGCAAAAATTATGTTATGTTATCCAAATAATATGCTTCCAAAGGCACATGGCCTTTCAGCAACCCTCTTAATGATCCTTGTGAATTTAGTACATGAGTAGTATCTCTGCACTACTTGTTTCAGTTGTTTGTGAATGGTGTAGGGTCAGGCCATTTATGATCAATCACCTGTTCTTACTCTTGTTCATTTAATTCTTTGGTCATTATTAGATCCTATGTATAATGTGTCTTCCCCAGCTCCATATCATTGTTATCATCTAGTCTCTAGTGCATATTCATAACTCAACAATAATGGTACTTTTTTTTAAGTTCATCGTTGAACTAACGTATTTTCAACTAATTCATCTCTTTTGCTTGAAAAAACAAAAAACATGTTATTTACGTCGAGATGGCCTTCTTAATTGGTCATTATCAATGAATTACTAATGTTTTTACTTGCCAAGAAATTCCACCAATTCAATGACACCCAATATCTTTAACTTTCAAAATACTACAAAAAGATTGAGCTAGAGATGAGAGTGGCGATTGGCCTTTAAGAAATGGGCCACAAGAGGATTTGTAATAATTTTTGGACTCGGCCCTTAAACGGAATAAGACTTGTTTATCTGGGTTTTATCTTAATCTTAGTTCTTAATGGACCAATATTGGCAAAATGAATGATATCTATGGGCCTGGGCTTTTCCATGGGATTGTGCGCCAAAGATTTAAATGAGAAATTTAATAACTTCGTACCAAGTAGAAATAAAAAAAAAAAAAAAAAATTAGTAATAATAACACAAAACAATTAAATCCTAAGAAAAAAAAATACAAAAAAAAAAAAAAAAAAAAAAAACCCTAATGGCGTAGGGTGGTTAACAATAATTTTAGATGAAATACAAAAACATAAAAACTTGGTATGTAATAATTTGTGATTGGAAAGTTACAATTTAAGCGATTTTTTTTTTTTTTTTGCATGATTTAAGTGAAACTAAAACTAATAAATTTTGTATAATCAACCAAAAAATCAATTTTTTGTTTTTGTTGTTTAGGTAAGATAAGGAGCTAGACAAATTGATTTATGAGTTCATATGTCACATTAATTTTGACAAAGTTTATGAGTATAGGTAGTCACACTTACATCTTAATTTTGAATTTGTTTTATCCATTTTTAGAGGAAAAAAAAAATCAAAATTTCGAATGGAATTGAAACTCAAGTATTGCTTTTGTATAGGAGTTCTATAAAAACAAAAAGATTAAAATTACACTAAAAATTTAATTAATTCAAATTCTAAATGTCCCACTTCATGGCCAGCCCTTCCGTCACTCTAAATGTCCCACGTGTCCTTTCTCTGCTAAACCCACTTCCCGCCACAACTTGTTTTCATTTCTAAATTGATCTCTCAAAGACGCAATAAACATTCGCCACGTAGCATTATTAGTGATTAAAGGTCAACAAGTTTCAGAATGGCTGAAACTGATTAGACCCTTGTGTCACGGACATGTGATAATATCAGAACCATTTCTAACCGGATGACCGGGCCAAATGGTATACCACGAGTCCCGCTCGTTCGCTTATCTGGGTTTTCCATAAAAAGACAGAATCAGAGTTCGTTAGTCGTTATAAAGAGAAAGAGCTCAGTGTTTGAAGGAATCGATTGCTCTAGTGAGAGAAAGTGAATGAGTGTAAATGGTTTTAGAGAGAGAAAGTTTCTTCTTCACAAAACTCACTAGTGTGTGTACACACACATATATATATATATATATATATGATTATATGAACGGTTTGCGTGCTTGAAAGAAAACGCAATCTTCTGGTTCTGGTGCTGTGAAAGCACAAAGAGAGAATAAGCAAAATGGCAGGACTAAACTTGGAGGAGATCAAGAAGGAGAATATTGATCTTGTATGTTCTTTATTCTTTTTCCTTTTTGAAAGTTTTTTAGATTTGTGAATAATTGTCTGTTTGGATTCCAAGAAAATTCTTCCTTATGGGATTTATTGTTTATGCATGGGATCTTTTTGTTGATTTGCCTTTTCCCCAAAATAAGCAGTTTTAATGTTAATGTCTGAGTTCTTTTCTTCCGTTGTTTTGTGATTTCTCAATGCTAATTATCAACCGATGATGTTCGTAGTTTTTTAAAAAATTTGATATGATCTTTAAAATTGTGGGCATGAAGATAAGCTTGGATTTTTTTTTCAACCAAGACTCAAAATTCAAAATTATAGCTCTACCTCAATATGTACATGTTTGGATCTATTTGCACATTGTTATTGAAATTTAAATTTTTTCTTCCCCTAATTTTGATGCTCTATTTGAATGTTATTGCCATGTTCTGTTCTCCTAGTTTCCTATGCAAGAGTATGCTAAGTTGTTATGGTTATCATTTATTACTGCGGGTACTTGCCTGAGTTGCTCTGTGCTTCTGTACAGGAGCGTATACCAGTTGATGAAGTATTTCAAGAACTCAAATGCTCCAAAGAGGGTCTAACAACAGAAGAAGGGCAGAACAGACTAACACTATTTGGTCCTAACAAGCTTGAGGAGAAGAAGGCAATGATCAATTTACTTTTTAAGTCTACTTTCTTGATTCTGGTTCTGAATCTAATAAATAGTATTTACTCAGCTGTTAAAAAACAATTCTGAATCAGGAAAGTAAGTTTCTGAAGTTCCTGGGGTTTATGTGGAACCCTCTATCATGGGTGATGGAGCTAGCTGCAATCATGGCAATTGCTTTGGCAAATGGAGGGGTAACAACTCCTTTCCTGTTCATGCATATTTGTCTGTAAGGGTATGTCTCTCTTTCTTTCTTATTACTGTTTTTGAACAAATGCAGGGGAAGCCACCGGACTGGCAGGATTTTGCGGGGATAACGGCTTTGCTTCTTATCAACTCCTCCATAAGCTTTATAGAAGAAAACAACGCAGGGAATGCGGCGGCAGCACTTATGGCAGGTCTTGCTCCAAAAACCAAGGTATTTATTTTCTTTTTCTCTTTTGATACAAGTAACAAGGTATTTCTACAAAAGGCATTGTGTACTGTTATCTTGATCTGGAGAATATGTTACATTCTTTCTTTTGAACTGTTTGTAGGTTCTGAGAGATGGAAGATGGGCTGAGCAGGATGCTGCTATATTGGTCCCTGGAGACATAATCAGCATCAAATTGGGAGATATTGTCCCAGCAGATGCTCGTCTCTTGGAAGGAGACCCCCTCAAAATCGATCAGTCTGCTCTCACTGGTGAGTCATTGCCTGTTTCAAAGAGCCCAGGGGATGAAGTCTTCTCTGGCTCCACAGTCAAACAAGGAGAGATTGAGGCTGTTGTAATCGCTACTGGGGTCCACACCTTCTTTGGTAAGGCTGCTCACCTTGTTGATAGCACCAACCAGGAAGGACACTTCCAAAAGGTACTATCTCAGAAGCTTTTTATAATAGGGTTTTGCTTTGTGAATACATCTGCCTGGTTTTTTGTACTCCAAAGAAAGAAACATATTGGAGCAAATCCAGGGTGGAGAAGGAAACATTAGGCTTACAGGTTTATGTCCACTATTTATTTTTAAGATCAATCTGATAGAAACTAAGGAAGTAACTAGGTAGCTACTGAATTCAGTTAATTAGATTTGAAGATTTATGCGATTGATGAGGGAAGATTTTTGTGAAATTCCGGAAAAAATTGGATGTTTTTATTAATACTCATATTTATGATTCTGTGTTTTATAATCCTGAGTTCTGACATGCATTTGAAGCTGATATTCTGACAGGTGTTGACGGCCATTGGTAACTTCTGTATTTGTTCGATTGCTGTTGGTATGATTATCGAGATTGTTGTAATGTACCCAATTCAGCGCCGTAAGTACAGGGATGGAATTGACAATCTCTTGGTGCTTCTCATTGGTGGAATTCCTATTGCCATGCCAACAGTGTTATCAGTGACAATGGCTATTGGCTCCCACCGGCTGTCACAGCAAGGTGCTATCACCAAAAGGATGACAGCCATTGAGGAGATGGCTGGAATGGACGTTCTCTGTAGTGACAAGACCGGAACTTTGACGCTGAACAAGCTTACTGTAGACAATAACTTGATTGAGGTTAGTCAAGTGGACAGTTACTCTCCTATGACTTCTTCTGTTATATTGACCGGGAAGTATTTTAAATCGCAGGTCTTTGCAAAGGGTGTTGAAAAAGACACTGTGATTCTGCTTGGAGCTAGGGCCTCTAGGGTTGAGAACCAGGATGCTATTGACGCTTGCATTGTTGGAATGCTGGGTGACCCCAAGGAGGTATGTTAGAGTCAGAAGTAAATTTATGGCTCTTTACTCCGGACAATATGTAAGGCTTGAAGGAGGGTAACTGGGAGGATAAAATTTAAGCGTGTCTCCCTAAGAAAGATTATCTAAATTGTTTGTGGATCACGAATGGAGCAACCACTTGGGGGTGAATGGTCATAAAGTCATAACAAAAGTAGTGCATGGATATACCTTGCTTTCCTTTGTCTAGAATACTTTTTTACAAACAGATGGCAACTTAAAGTTGATCAGGTTATACTAGTTAATTAAGGAGAATTGTTCAAGGATTGGAGTGCATTAAGATTATCTGATTCACTCGTGATAGAATTAAAAATTAAAACTTGACATGCATTAGGTCTTCTAACTGGGGAAATGCTATGGTTATTTGTCCTGTAAAACGTACTAGGGTACTGGCTCTTGTCAAACTCTTGATATATGATGACCTTCGGTGTTTAAAATAGATGATAACCTTAATTGGCTACCTTCTTCTATTGTTACAGGCTAGAGAAGGTATCACTGAGGTTCATTTCTTTCCCTTTAATCCAGTGGACAAGCGTACAGCCATTACATACATTGACTCTAATGGCAAGTGGCACCGAGTTAGCAAAGGTGCACCAGAGCAGGTATGTTTCTGTTGTGCATATTAATATTGATGCTTACTTTGGGTCTTTAGACTATGTCCGTACACTACTTATATACCCCACCTCTTAAACCCTGCCAGATTATAGAACTCAGCAATCTCTGTGAAGATGTAAAGAAGAAAGCCCTTGACATCATTAATAAGTTTGCTGAACGTGGTCTTCGAGCTCTTGCTGTTGCTAGACAAGTGAGTTCTTGTTCTCTTCCAGTGTTGCATCATTGGATTGTTTAAGCCATGATCTATCAAACAGAATCGGATTTAATGAGAAATTCTCTACTTTCAGGAGGTTCCAGAAAAAACCAAGGAGAGTCCAGGAGGACCATGGGAATTTGTAGGTCTTTTGCCTCTCTTTGATCCTCCTAGGCATGATAGCGCAGAGACCATTCGTCGTGCCCTCAATCTTGGGGTGAATGTTAAGATGATCACAGGTGATCAGCTAGCAATCGGGAAGGAGACTGGTCGCAGGCTTGGCATGGGAAGCAACATGTACCCTTCTTCCTCTCTCCTTGGTCAGCATAAGGATGAGTCCATTGCTGCTCTCCCAGTTGATGAGCTTATTGAGAAGGCTGATGGCTTTGCTGGCGTCTTCCCTGGTAAGTGGCTTGCTTCAGTACATTTTAATCCAATACAAAGGATCTCCAGAGATACCGGAAGCATCATTTAACTTATCTGAAGTATTCCAAGCATAATTGAGAGGGAGGGTTAGATCTTTTATATCTTAAAAATATGATCATGTTTGTCATTGGTGTATCACAATTCAGAACAGTTCTTATCAATAGCTGTGGGTTTCGTTTCAAAATGGCACTAACTAATATGGGTCCATGCAGAGCACAAATATGAGATAGTGAAGAGACTTCAAGAAAGGAAGCATATATGTGGAATGACTGGAGATGGTGTGAATGATGCCCCTGCCCTGAAAAGGGCTGACATTGGAATCGCAGTTGCTGATGCTACTGATGCAGCGCGGGGTGCCTCTGACATAGTCCTCACAGAGCCTGGCTTGAGTGTGATTGTGAGTGCAGTCTTGACGAGTAGAGCTATTTTCCAGAGGATGAAGAACTACACTATCTATGCTGTTTCTATCACAATCCGTATTGTGTTGGGCTTTCTCCTGCTTGCTCTAATTTGGAAATTCGATTTTTCACCTTTTATGGTCTTGATCATTGCCATACTGAATGATGGAACAATAATGACTATTTCCAAGGACAGGGTGAAGCCATCTCCACTTCCAGATTCATGGAAGCTTAAGGAGATCTTTTCCACTGGCGTTGTGCTTGGCGCCTACCTGGCTTGCATGACAGTTATTTTCTTTTGGGCTGCCCAAAAATCTGATTTCTTCTCGGCAAGAATATGGAAACTTTACACAATTTTGAAAATAATTTTTCCCCCAGGAATTCTGTAAAACATTTCAAGCTTTAAAATTGTTAATATTGTTTATTAACACTGACAGGATAAATTTGGAGTCAGATCAATCAGGGACAACGAGAATGAGCTTACAGCAGCTGTCTACCTCCAAGTGAGTATTGTAAGTCAGGCTCTCATTTTTGTCACTCGGTCACGGAGCTGGTCTTTTGTTGAACGCCCTGGTCTCTTGCTTGTTGGTGCCTTCATTCTAGCACAACTGGTAAGTGGTACTTAAAATTTTTTTTTATATTGCTGATGTCGTTTCTTTTCATGTGATATAAAAATTACAATCAGAGTGTTATTTTAATATTTTTCTGGATTGATTTTTTTAGGTTGCTACCTTTATTGCTGTTTATGCAAATTGGAGCTTTGCGAGGATGCATGGGATTGGGTGGGGTTGGGCTGGTGTCATTTGGCTCTACAGCATCATTTTCTACATCCCATTGGATATTCTGAAATTCATTATCCGATATGCCTTAAGTGGCAAGGCCTGGGATAATATTCTCCAGAACAGGGTACTACTCATATCATTATTGTAACTCTGAAGGAAACATATAATGACATAAAAGGCAACTCATCAATAAGTTTGATATTTTTTACTTTCTCCAAAATGCAGATTGCTTTCACTACAAAGAAGGATTATGGAAGGGGAGAGAGGGAGGCACAATGGGCAGCTGCTCAACGTACCTTGCACGGTCTGAACCCTCCTGAAACAACTGATATCTTAAATGAAAAGAACAGCTACAGGGAACTGTCTGAAATTGCTGAACAGGCCAAGAAGCGTGCTGAAGTAGCAAGGTAGTGTTTTTTCACTTAAAATTGGTAGAGTTTAGTTATTGATCTAAAGCTAAATATGAATTGCTTTTCTTTTCCAGGTTGAGGGAGCTTCACACACTCAAAGGGCATGTTGAGTCAGTTGTGAAACTCAAGGGACTTGACATTGAGACAATTCAACAGCACTACACCGTCTGAGTGAAGTAACAGAGAGAAGCCACTTTTCTGCCACAGAAACTTATATGAGAGAAATGAAAATTAATAGGATTGAGAATTCAGATCTTCTTATCATTTATTTTCTCTCTCTTTTATAGTTCTATAGGAGGATGCATGGTTGGGATAATCCGATGCTTTTGGGATTGTGCTAGACAATACAAGGATGGAATAACAAAATCAAAATGTCTACATCACTACATGCTATTTGACCATATGATGTATTTTTTGATTCATGTTCAATGAAGATTCCCTATTTTTTGCTTCTATCGTTCTCCACTTTTGTTCTGAATCTTGCACTTGTGTATGCACTATCTGTTGAGGTGATAAATTTGGTTCTATCCGTTCTGAATCTTGCAAGAAACAGTAAGACACCTAGACGTTTTCATAGAAAAAAAGAAAAATATAAATTAACGAACGATTTACTATGAAATATCATTTAACACAAATTTCCAAATACATTAACAATTCATTGTGAATGCATATATGTCATCAGAAAACACAATCTAATTTAAATTTCTGGTAAGTCATAAATCGCCAAGCGTACAAGCGATTAACAATGAGTTAATACAAAGGGCTTAGAATTTTATGGACCAATGCTGAATTCGAATATAATTTGGGCTTAGAATTTGGGCCACTTGGATCTTTGAATTGGGTTGGATTTGTCTATTGCAGTTGTACAAAACATCCATAAACTTACGGGTGATGAAATTATTTTCAGACACAACTGACTCTGCTCGGTTGTCGGTTATTTTGGTTCACCTTCCCCATTAAAGCATTTGCACACTTGTCATGAGAACTAGGAAGATAGAGAGAGGCATATATGCCGTGCGAAGCTGGTACTTTTTTTGTGTCGTCCTTTCCGGAGGAATATGGAGAAGAATTGCTCTTCCCGAGACAAATTCATTGTAAATCTCAAACACCTTCCCCCAATAGATCCATTCAGTGCCACCAACCCTTCCTCCGAGGTGTTTATACGCAATTTCTGCAATTTTTCGCAATTGGGTATCTCTAATTTTTGCTTATTGATTTTATGTATGAATTTTGACAAGTTCTTATGTAATCTGGTTTGTTTTTCCAGAGAAAGTTGAACAATTTCAGTACCAGAAATTGTGTATCTAAAGCTGAAAGGCCGAGCCAAAAACAGAAAATGAAGTTGGTTGACGACCCTTCTATTTCTTCTTCCATGGAAGGCAGGGAATTTTTATTAGACACAGAGAATGCAACCAGTGGAAATAGAGCCTTTCAGACTGACTCCGCAGCCAAAGGTAAATACCTAGACGATTGCAATTTGCAACATCTTCCAAAAAGTGCAGAAATCAAGGGTACTTTTTCATTAAAATTCTTTTTTGCCTTTCTTTGATTTGCTATTGGTATTTGCTACAGTTGCCTCATTAGGATTGACTGGCAGTAAAATGACATATATACCCCTTGAAAACCGCTTGCTGGGTTAATTTTTTTTTTTTTTTTTTTTTAGGATGGAAATTTCAAAGTTTGTGTTCCTCATTGGTTTTTAATTTTTTTAATCTTTAATTTTTGCTTCTATCCCAACAATTTGGTAGAGCTGCTTTATTTGCCCCTTTCTCCTCTTCATAAGAAGTTCAAGTTGTTATTAGAAATATGTTAGTTCTTAAGCTTCTTTGGAAGCACCTTTGTGGTTATTGATTTAGATTCAATTGAACACTTTATTCTAATTTTTTAGGTACAATAAAGGGGTCAGCAACTGCAAGATCACATTTGTATGAGATCTGTGCTGCAAACAATTGGAAGCCCCCTTTATTTGAATGTTGCAAAGAGGAAGGCCCGTGTCATGCAAGAATGTACGTTCATCATAATCTACTTCTTCAAAGTCAAATGAAATGAAATACTTTCATTCTTATCATGCTGTTTAACTAAAGCATAACATAGACATAGTTTTCAGACACTGGAATGATAAATAGACAATGATATAGAATTGTTTCACTTTTGGATAGTAAGAATGATATACAATTAGTAGGAGCAGAGAGGGAAATGCAAGAAAGAAGGGTATGTGCAGGGGATATGAGCTTTCGCGAATGTGAATACGGAATTCTGCAGCTATCTGTGTCAAAGATGATAGCATTTATAACTAACTAGAATCGGAACTCTTGCAAGACCATCTTCCTAAACTTTGGATACTTTGGACAAGCATCTAGTTATCTTTAATAGCCATTTTCCGGTTTGATGGTTTCAGCTTCAACTAGTCCCATTGAGTCTCTTCCCTCAATATTTTATCCATACCATGCTTGTCTTTAGCTGATAATAGTAAGGAGATCAGTTTTTCCAATCAGCTGCATATTGCATCACAAGAGACACCACATCGTTTTCACTGTTTCGGAGACATTTTCTTGTTTATTAATTCAGCCAAATGAAAGGATTCATCATTAGTGACTAATCAATTTTTACACAGGTTCACCTTCAAGGTTATTGTTGAGATAGAGGCAGCATCAAATATAGTACTAGAGTGCTTTGGTGCCCCTTGTTCGAAAAAGAAAACAGCAGCAGAACATGCAGCTGAGGGAGCATTGTGGTACTTAAAACATCTAGGTTATGTTCTGAAGAATCAGTAAATACTAAATACTTGTTGTATATCACATAATTAGATCCCCAGCTGAAATGTAGATCTTTTTGGTGCAATATCACCAAGAAAATTGTAGGATATATAAGATCTAGCCTAGGCTGCCACAACATTCAAATTATTTCATTCTTCAATATTGCTCTCTAAATTTGGTTGCCAATTAGCAGAAGATATTAATCTATTGGGAGACCCTCTTTTCCCATTCCTTGTGAAATATCTAGTCCTCTTCCTGGTAACTCTATCGGTTCAGAAGATCCAATGTTGCTTGATGTTCTTGTTTCCTCGATCAAATCATTACTCTTTAAGCACATAAAGCAATTGTCATCTGAGAGACAGCTGTTCTGATCCATATTATTCAGATTAGAATTTCTTGCACTAGATCTCCTTTTCGCTTTTTCTTCTTCATCACCTGAATGCTTCATACAAGTGTATGGTAGCTTTGGAGAATTTTTATTCATAAAGATCCAACAAGTAGAAACCATACCATTATCATCTCCCTCTCCATCTTTGCTGGATTGGCTGCTTCTAATTTCGTGATTCTGGGAAGGAGAATATTTCAGAGAATTCCTTTGAAGCTTTCTTATGGTGCATTATGGGTACTACGTAAAACTTCTGTCCAAGCATTAATGTGGTGTCCGGTGCCACAATAGCCCATGGCTGCTGGAACACATGTGGATGAGCAACACAGCATCTTGGATTTCTGGACATGACCTCAGCTGCAAGTACAGGCCTGTCATGGAGCTCAACATGACCACCTGGATGGACAATCTTAACAAGCATATTCTTTGTGCTGTTGGTACAAATCCATCTTGAAATTGACATGGTTTCTCTGTCATGAAAAGAGAGAGAGCAGATAAACTCCGCTGGTGAAGATTTCAAGTACTTGTAACCCAACAAGGCCGGTTGAGTACATCCATGAAACAGGTTGTACCTTTTCCATCTCCATGCGTTGTTGGTAAGTTCATTTCCTTGATAGTATCATAACAACTTTGTCCCATTCAGGCATTGTAGAATGACTTTGTAAGTTACCCCTTGTGCACATCTTATTTGCCTGGATTTCTTGTATGCTAACAATTCTTAGTTCATCTTTTTCTTTTTCCTGATTAGGAATATAAGGTCTAGTCTCTGGACATTATTCTTCTGGTTACTCTACAGTGAAAGTTAAAAACTTTATAATTTGATGTCAATGGGCATGAGATCAATTATTTTTCAACATAATATTTAGCAAAAATTAACAGAAATATATAATATGTCACGGGTTCGAGATGTGAAAACAACCTTTTTGCAAAAATGTAAGGAAAAGACTGCGTACATGTGTGCCCACCCTCCCTTTACTCCCGCAATAGCCGGGAAGCACTTTGAGCACCGGATGAGCCTTATAATATTTAGCATGTTTAGCAAGCTCTCTTTCATTGTACCCAAAAAAGATATTTAGCAAGCTTTTGCCCTGGAATAGAGCATATGACACTATAGTAATAGAAATATTTAGTATGTGATTACTAGTCTTTATTAGAATATAATTGCAATTGATTTTTCATAAGCTCTTAATAGGTTAAACTGGTAACTTGGTGTTGAAGACAGTGACCATTTAATATAATGTAGAAGTGCTCGAAATACCATATAAGAGAATGAATTTACACGGATTTACAACAATAACAATGAAGAATCAATTCAAAAAGTATATATTTTTTCTAGCATAATAAAATGTGAAAAATCTTTGCGTTGAAATATAAGTCAACAAATAATGTTTTCCTAATCAGTGGAGTAATGGTTCTGTAACTTTGAGTGTCCCTCCAA
Organism: Quillaja saponaria; assembly: GCA_029379385.1. Taxonomy (NCBI): domain Eukaryota; kingdom Viridiplantae; phylum Streptophyta; class Magnoliopsida; order Fabales; family Quillajaceae; genus Quillaja; species Quillaja saponaria. Next base: position 22,572,744 of record CM055611.1, read on the forward strand.
GCTCAGCAGGTACCAAAGGGATAAGTGAATGCAGGACATCTGTTATCAGCGGCCTATAACTTGGTTCTGATTGCACACAAAGTACAGCCACTGCAGCAACCTGTGAACAATGTTATAAAACTGGAAATTTATCAACCAGTAATAAGAATTATGAAATTGTGACTGCAATACTTCTGTTCCATAAACCTGATATAAATGCTTCAAATCAATTGTGTTTCTGATCACAGGATCCAGAATGCTCAGAAGCTTTGATCTATCAGTAAGTTGAGGCATGGCCTGCAAGTCAAAATGTTTTGAATATCAAGCACCAAGAACTCATCAAGTCAAGAACCTTCATCTGGTTTTCTCCATGAATTGCAGCTTGAAGGAGTTAGAAAGAGAACTTACCCAATTGACGATAGATTGGCATTCAGTTGATGACATCTTCTCCGCTAGGATTTCTTCCTGTTAGAAGCTCCAAAAGAACAACTCCAAAAGCATATACATCACTCTTGTCAGTTAATTTACCTGTAAAATTTTAACTTTTCTTTATCACCCTTAACCCGCATTCAGGAACTACCATGAACCTTTGAATAGGATTATTATGCATATTTATGATTAACTGGAAACTACTGGCACCTGAACAATCAACTAAAACACTTTTTAGATACTTGATTATTTCTTGACAATATCGTGATCCTCATAATGTGCATTGACAATGAATAGAAAGATTGAGACATCGCTTTTGTGAGCTTTTTCATGCAATTTCACATCAAACAAAATGAATAACCAAAAAGAAAACAAAGATTGATGCCAGCATTTGATAGAAGCATTGCAAGTTTGGAGAGTTAACAAAAATAAGCTTCTAACAAGGAAGGGTAAACAACCATATGGATAAACAAAACAATGAGCAGCTACTAAATTATTGCATTTTGGATGCATACCATCTAATAGATATTCTGGTGCTATGTATCCCAAAGTTCCAGATAGCTTTATATTCTCGTTCTGAATTCCAGAAGTTACAGCAAGCCCAAAATCTGATAGCTGAATAGTAATAGAAATACAAAAGGAAATGAAAAAGGAAAAACTAAACAGAGTACATGTAAGATCGATGTGGTCTATATATTTTACCTTGGCATTAAATTTTGAATCCAAAAGAACATTTGACGATTTTAGGTCTCTAAGAACCACAGGAGGATTGCAGTGCTCATGGAGATATTCTAATCCTCTAACCAAATCAAAGACATTGATGTCAACCATGTTAACATAAGAGAGGCTAAAGATACTAATGTAAATAATTAGCTCAATAAGCTTTGATGGACTCACCTAGCAGCATCAACAGCGATTCTTAAACGGAGATGCCAAGTTAGAGTTGCTCCTCGAGTAGGTCCTAAAATTGTCAGAGAATAAATGAACATAAAAGGTTTACCTTTTTCATCATCTTTTACTACTTTCTATTTGAAGATAACATTGATGAAATGTTGTACCATGCAATTGTGTTTCCAAAGATCCATTGCCCATCATCTCATAAACAAGAAATCTTGATTCACCATGTATGCAATAACCTAGAAGTTTAATAATATTCTGATGTCGTATCTTACTCAACCAATTTACTTCATTCTGCAAGCCAATGCATAGTTAGCATGAAACTCAGTAAACAAGAAAGTTAGATCCCGGGAACTAGAAAATGCAAAGTCTAGGTTTGGAGGACCACCTCAAATTCTCTTTCACCATCATGACTGCTTATTCTCTTAACAGCAGCCTGGAAATTTTCATCAAAATGAGCTTCGAAGACATCCCCAGAACCACCCTCACCCAAAATATTACTTTTGCAGAAGCTATTTGTTGCAGCTTCTAACAACTGATAATCAAATATAGCAAGTGAACACTTCTTATTGCCCATCATCAAGGAATTTAATCTAACCACAATTGGGTTAAGGGGCACTCCACTTGCAGCCTCTACATGTTAGATAAACATCTAAATGAGGATAAAATAAAAATAAAATAAAAAAAGAACTTCTCCACATTCATGATCTCTATGTAGGAATAAAAGGAGAAGCAAATAAAAGTGTCACAGCAAAGAGAATACCCAAGCTCTTTTGGCCTTTTGCATTAGAGCCCTTTGACCTTTTGTGTCTACAGATCCAAAAATATGATAGAAATAGCAAGATTACTCCAAGGAGAGCAGAAGAAACAATTAGAGCAATGAGAACCCTTCTGTTCAAATCCTGGTGGTGCACTACTCTAATCTCTGACATCCCTGTTTTAACAAAAGACCCAAAACTGATTTAGAAGAAAATATAAGGAGGGAGAACAAGAGTATACTACTGTGGAAAGAAACAAAAAATACAACTCAGTGCTATAACTACTATCATTGAATAATCAAATCATATCTGACCTCAATTGTTGAGAAAAAGTGAAGGGATTACCACAACTCACTCAACTGAGCAACTTAAAATTTCAAACCACAAATGCTTCACATTCACAAAATTTTAGTTGTTTACATAATTTGGGGGACAAAAAGATACTCAAAATACCTAATTACAATGAAAATCTTTTTATTTTGTTCTTTTGTGTGGAGATCCTTTTTAGGTAATCGAGCAACTAACAATATCAAGGTAACAAATTTATTACATCTAGACCAAATTAAAGTTCGTCCAATGATGACTTTAAAAAATAAGCACCAAATTTAGTTGGTCTTCCAATTTTGAATCAATGATGAACCATCAACACCAGAAACTCCATGACAGATAATTGAAGAGATGAACAGCTTAACATTGTTTAGTACCTGGAGATTCAGCTTCCGTATTTGCAGAAAGTTGAGAATTGAGTTCTCTTCTAAAAACAAGAATGGGCTTGAAAATGGAGGATTTCGCAGGGTCTGGTCCAGCATCAACAATGGGTGAAAGCAGAGAAATGCTTAACATGGACACCCAGAAGAGTAGATACAAACCAAGGAGATTCATCTCTCCTTTTTCAGGGGTAAGAGGGCCAAAAAGAGAAGAAATAAGATATTGGGGATTATGAGAAACTTCTTTTGTTGTTTAATAAGTGAGTCAATAATCTTACTAAAAATCTTTTTTTGCGGAAGTGTCTATTGTCCCAGACCCATCAGGCCATTACCACCAGTGGTGTGGGAGTGAGGAGAGAGAGGAATTTGGCAATGTGGGACATGAAATCATGTGGCAGTTATCAAAAGGTGAAAGTGCAAATGTCACCAAGACTGAGGGGCCTGGAGGATTTGGATGATGGATGTAATACAAAGGACACAGGCTGCTAGTGGGCCAATTTTCCATCTTGCATGAAAAATATCAATTTTGGTTGTTTCAATTTCCTTTTCTTTTTCTAATATATGTTATCCTATGATTATCTTTGACTTAAAAAGTAGTTTCAATGAATTAAAGAATCCTAAGGTGCTTTGCCAAAAAAAGGTAAAGCTAAAGCTAAGTTAATCACTAATGATACAGAGCTTCCTATAATTAAGGCATCAATACTTGTTAAATACTTTTATGTTAACTTAATAAGAATTGATTTCATATGCTGTACGATAATTAAGAGATTAGAGCCTATGAGTTTTATAATCCCTTTAACATTAAATCACGAAATGTTAAAGATTCTTAAGGGATAATTAGTCATATTTAGAATGATGATATCAATTATTTGTCTAGGGTATTATTCTTCTTTTCTTTTCTTTTTTCTTCTTCTTTTTTCAAAACTCAAAAAGTTGTTCTTTCTAATTTAACAATTAATAACATTTATTTTAGATAAGGATGAAAAATCTTCTTTATGTGTGAAACATCACAATTGTCATGTGAGCTATCAACTATAAACAAGGAACACAAGAGACAAGTTAAATGAATCAAATTGGCCAGTTGGACTTCCTTAAATGTAGGGAACATTTGCATATGTAAACCACATGATCAGTCATTTTCAATCACCTTCTTGGATACATTATTTTCAACATTTTTAGCCTTTTATAGTGTCTCCTTTTACTATGTTGTGTATGAATGTCAATTCCCTCACCATTCACCAAATCTTATTGATTGTTTTATTTGTGTTGACTTTGAAATAGAAACAAGAAAATAAAGAATTAATTTTATCTTTGCAAAAAATAGTGCCACAAGTTATCATCTCAACCCTTTTCTAGTTATTTTTATTTAAAAGTTATAGTATTGAATTTAGGTAATATCAAGAGTACACTCAACTAACTCTAGAATTTATCCTTCAACCTCTTCTCTCTTGATCTCGTGGACCTTATTCTTCTATCCTTTACCAAAAACAAAAAAAAACAATTTGGTGCTGGGAGCCTAAAATGAAGTAATTACAATGGCAACCTCTCTTTTAGGTCTATTGCATGTACAGTGCTGTATCTTACAGTGAGTGACCTAATAACATTGTTCGCTATAAAAGAAATGGCCCAATGGGCTACTTTCTACCCACCCTTTCAAATGATCTAAGATGGAACAAGGCCCCTCAAAATACTGTTTTTGGACCAACTCTGTTATGCATATAACACAATCTCAGGCCGTCCAACCATTAGCAGGCTCTCTTGTATTTATGCATACTACTACCACCATTGCTTTGAGCCATTGACTTATTTAAGTAAAAATTGGCACTTGGAACTAGGTAACCTTTTTCTTGTATTACATGACAACCCATTTAATTTCTGCCCACTATTCAACTACTTTTTTTTTGCTAAGACTATTCAACTACTTCAAGTCCCGGGTCAGCAGAGGGAAGAAAAATGTTGGGTTACGAAATAGAGAGCAGCACCATACCAATCCAATTCTATTGAAAGACGTGACATTAGCTGGCCATAGTTAAAATCTCATCTCTTTAGTATTTACTGCAAATCTAATTCTACTCGGTGCATTTAAGCATTTTGTGCTTCAAAATTTAATGTACTTTTCGACCAGTCATATAAATTTCTATTTCTATGACTCTTCTTGTTTTTAATTAAGTGAAATAAGTTCGTAAATTAATGGTTATTAGTTTAATTAGATAGACAAATAAATTTAAATTCTGAGACTGCTTAAGGAGAAATTATCGTCATAACTTGTTTATTGCACATAAGCACCACTTTAGAGTAACCTTTTCATGCTCATCTACTCTCTATATATAATTTGGCAAACCTCATGAAAACTCATTTATGACAAAAAAAATAACTTGAGATTTATGATTTAGAAATGAAAGTGAACACAATGATTGCAATCCTATTAGCAATTGTTCTGCTCACTCAGTCCCTTGCAGAAGCCAGACAGTATCCTAAGGACAAGGAGCAACATAAAGGAGATGGTAAAGAAGTGGAATTTAGAAGATGTAGAAGCAGAAGTAGAAGATCAAGAGGCAGTTGTGCTGGAAGAAAAACAAGACCTTCCCATGCACCACCATTAGTTCCTTCTCCACCACTACCATCGCCACTAGTTCTTCCCCCACCCATACCAGAAATATTTAACCCACCACAATTAGTCCCTTCTCCACCACTACCTGATCATACAACACAAAGACCAACATTTCCATGGCTAACACCACCAGATGTAGTCACAGACTCTCCACCTCCACCATTAGTTCCAATATTTTACCCACCACCCCTTGTCCCATTCTTGTCTCCTCTAGTTGTCAGTGGTGGTTTCTGAAATTCAAATGACCCACAAGAACCACTTCGAGTTTTCTTCCAGAGCCAGAGCAGCCACAATCGACACTATTTGTTTACTTGGCACAAAGTTTTGGTGACATCTTATACTTCTCCGTTTAAGAACTGATATGTGTTCTGTTTTCACTCAAATAATTAGGAAGTTAATTATTTTTAGTGTAGTTTCACTATTTTGTCATATGGATCACTACTTTAAATTTTCAATTGAATGCTTTCGTTTTAATTTTAATCAACACGAACATGTCAATTCCCTGCAAGTAGGACTGTCAATTCCCTGCAAGTAGGACTAGACGAAGCTACGAAAAGGTATTTTGGAAAAATTTAGACAAAATAGTTCATGAAGTACAAAGAAACTTTATATTGGAGGAAATGTGGATGGTTATGTAGGAAGAACTAATGAGGGTTTTGAGAGAGCACATGGGAGTTATGGTTACGGTTATAGAGATAAGATTGAGAGTGAAGAGTTTATTTTGAACTTTATGGTTGCGTATAACTTGATTTTAAGCAACACTGTTTTTAAGAAAGAGAATTGCATTTAATCACCTTTAGTAGCGGACCTAATAAAAGTAAAATAAATTTTGTTATGACTAGGAAGGTTGATAGAGTGTCTTGTAAGCATTCTAAAGTTATACTCGGTGAGTATTTAGTAACTCAACACAAACTTTGGTTGCAGGTGTTTGTATTAAGAGTTGTAAGAAAAATCATGTATAATAGGAGTAGTAGGATTGAAGGGAAGAATTTGAATGGAGAAAAAAATATCTCTCTCTAAAGAAAAATGTTCAACGATGACTCTTAAATTGTAGAATACATGTCTTATTAGGTTTGAGATGAGATAGCGAGTCATATTAGGAATTCTACTAGAGAGATGTTAGAAAAAAAGTAAAGAATATAGACTATCAACTAAGGAGATACGATGGTGAAATTAAGAAGTTCAACAAACTATTAAATTAAACTTTAAAAAATAGTGATATAAAAGATTACAAGAATGTAAAAATGTGAATAATTATGACATTACAAAAAATTAGGATATCAGAGACTGTTTATCGGTTTCTAAAACGTTCGTCTTTATCACCATAATCACTGAAGAGCTTTAGGTACCTCTCTGCCTCTAATAAATATAACTATTAAATACAGTCATTCCGTCTCTAACAGGAAAATATAATTTTTTTTAATCCGTCTCTAATAATGATTATACACGTGGCACTACTATCTGAGACAGAAAATAACACATCGGAGATAAGGTTCGGTCTCTAATAATAATTTAATTATTGAAAAAAAAAAAAACTTATTGGAGTCATACTTGTATCTCCAATAAGTTTTTTTTTTGTAAAAAAATTATTAAAACACTTTCTTTAAATTTAGAATTTATACAAATACATTACGTTTTATTTATACATAATAAATTGTTATTTTATCAAAATCCACATCTACACAAGCTAATTATGTTAATAATATTTTCAAGGTGGAGAAAAACTCAGCCCCTAAGACTAGCTTGAACAATAAGGTCCGTATACTCCACAGGTTGTTTTGCCCTTCCATTCTCCACACATTCCAAGAGCCTTGTAAGATAGCACTGATTTGACGAAAAAAAGAGTAAAAGAATTAAAAGAACAATTGGTAGTTAATTATTTAAAACATAATATCCCTTGAGAGTTATATACAATCCATAGCAAAAACTTGAATTCAAAAGATTTTGCAAGGGTTATATACAATCCATACCAAATGAAAGTTGCCATTAGATTTGGCAAGCATGTATCATCATGAATGTATAAACTCGATTTTTCTTAATTTTTCTTATGAGTGCTTTAGTCAAGCTAGAAAAGATGCTAATAAAGTAATTAGGAAAATTAGAGACAAGAAAGACTTTTATGAAAGAGAGAAAGATATTTATGGAGATGGAAAACGTAAGATAACAATATAACTATATAGCCTAATGTATTATATAATTTTTTACAATATTGGATCTGGGATATTACAACTTACAAGATACATTGATTCTTTGAGGTTGTAGCTTATAAATCACTCACTTTTAATGAGAATTGGAATATCTTACAATCGCACCGCAACTAATTATTTTTTTAATGAAAAGTTAATTTTTATCAATTTGGTATAAGACAGTACAATCTACAATCATTTTGTTCTCTAAATCGTTTTTTTAATCCAAGATCAATAACATCAGTATAGTAAATATGCTAATAAAAATTATTTGGCATATATTATAGAAATACTCCTATCCTAATTTTCAATAGTTAATGTTTTATCCGTTGTCAATGTAAAATTTTTATAACATCAATAAATAGGGTCATATCATATAATTTTATTTGACAAAAAAATTTCAATGAGTGATAAGTAAAATTAAAAGTGTTGGTTGATATAAAATACATGTTGTGTTTTTTATATTTATTGACATATAAAAAACATATATTTTACTGACAGTAAATAAAAGATTAATTTTATCAATTTTGGATTGAAGATAAGTGAGGGAGAAGAATAATTATAAAGTACAACATTTTATGTTGAATTAATAAAATTAATTCTTCAAGAATTAATTTGCATAATCAACAGGTTTTTTTTTTTTTGAAAATATTTTTAAGAAAGAAGTAAGAAAAAGAAAATTAAATATTGAACTGGTTCATTTTATTTTCAAAAAACAAGCCGTGTGCGTTCCTAAAACCCACACTCTCTTAGACAGTTGTCACACCCTGCTGACTCTTTGCCTACATGGCACTACTTAGGCACATACAAGTTTGTGGAGCACTCTAGAAGAATGTAGGAGATTCCAAAAGGTTCTATAACATTCTAGAAGGGTTCGGATGGTTTTAAAACATAGAAGGTTCTAGAAAATTCTAAAAGGTTCCTTAAGGTTCATGAAGATTCAAGATGGTTCTGAAAGGGTCCAGAATGACGTAGAAGACTCTACAACACTCTAGAACGTTTTACAAGGTTGTAGAATATCCTGAAAATTTTGTAGGAGAATTCTAGATAGCTAATGTGAGCCGTTAGATGCAATTGATCTCCACCATTAGTTGAGTAGGTAGAGTAGTATAAATAGGCATAGAAACTTCAAAGCAATCCGAGCAATCAAGCAATCCAAACATTGTAAGCAAGAAAACATTGTAAGAGCATTCTTATTCAATAAAGAGTTCCTTTCTCGAAAGTTCTATTGTGTACTCTCCTTCTCACTTGTCTGTCTCTCGAGTTTGAGTGAAGCTTAGGTTGAATTAGCATTCTAGCACGAGGCTTGAGTGTCTAAGTGCCGCACGGGAGCGTTGAATTTTTCAAGACCGTGACACAGTTCTCTACCAACTCTGTCTTTGTCGTTAACTCTCTCTCTCGCTCGAACAATTGTGGTCATGGAAGCTTCTTGGAAGAATGTTTGGATCTGATATTCGGAAAACTGGATGAACGTGAATTAGAGGCACTCTCTTTGGTGAATAAACAATTTCTTTCAATTTCCAACAGGCATCGTCGGACACTCAAAATTTCTGTGGCGAATCAAGTAGTCCCTCAACTATTCTGGCGATTCTCTAGCATCAATCATATTACAATTGACCGCGGTGTTTGTTCAGATGTCCAATTTGTTGAATGGTTCTGTGTGTGATCGGGGTGTTATGTTCCTTGCCATGTCCAAGAATCTACGCAAGATAAATTTTTCTGGTAATTCTTGTATAACAGATGAAGCCCTTAAATTTTTCCGCAAGTATTGCAAATCTATTGAAGACATTGGGATTTCAGGGTGTTCTTCATTAACCCCACAAGCTGTTTCCACTGCATTAGATGAGAGATCCAATCTAAATTCTATTTCTATTGGTTTCTTGACTGGTAATCTAGATTCCTTTAGGAGTTTGACTGGCCTTTCCGGGACACATCTATCACAGATGATTTTTTTTAAAACCATAGTTGTATAAAACAATCTAAGTTAAGTTTGCAGAATTGCCAAAATTATACCTGGGCTTTTTTGTGTGTTATCTAGTGGATCTGTTCTTCACTTAAATCTGGAAGTGGTTTACTTTTTGGATGATAAAACTATCGCCCAGTTGTCATTATTTCTTCCAAGAGCAACAATAATTAATATTTCTTGGACCAGTAAAGTTACTATTACAAGCTTTATAGAACTTTGTTCTTTGTTAAAGAAGTTGAAGATGTAGATCAGAAATACTGATAAAGAGGAAGAAACTTGTCCAATGGATTTTCAGGTAAATCATTGTATACAGTGTCTTTGTTAGGATGGATCAACTAACTTTGGGGATGAAAGTATCAAAATAGTTTCATCCATCTGCCCAAATTTGGAGGTGCTTGAATTGAATTGCTGCATGAGGGTTACCGGTACGGGTTTATCTGAGATTCTAAACAGATGCAGTAAGGTAAGAAGTTTGGGCTTGCATTACATTCCGCGATTGAACAAGTTTAATGACTTTGGGATTAAGTATTGAAGCTTTCATTCCTACAAATTGACGATGGATCAATGGCAATAATTGGAAAGCAATGCTCCAGGCTACTTTGCATATCTTTAATAGGTTGTTTGAAAGTTACAGAAGATGGGATGAAGGGAGTGGTAGACAAGTGCAAAAGTCTGCGAAAGATACACTTGATGAAGTGTCATCAATTGGGTACGTCTTCTGATTTAATTCCTTGGATGGTCTTCAATAGGAAATCTCTCAGAAAAATTACAGCACCATCCCATTTAATGCCAAACAAGGCCAAGAAAAGTTTGTTCTTGCTTCATGGATGTATAGTTGATTAGTAATCAACGCAATTCTTTCTAATGCTACTTTAGTACTCAAATTCTAAAACTCATGATGAGTGCAGATTTTTATTTTTATTTTTTATGCATGTATGGTTATTATAGTCTCTCTTTCTCTTTTTTACACACACAGAGACCAAGAAACACACAATGTTTTTCACAATCATGTCTTACCCTATCCTTACTCCTTATTCTTTTAATGGGAAGAGGTACCGTTAGAACAAATTGCCAGCAATTAATTTTTAAAGAGATTTTCACCAACATCAGCTCAATACTGATTAAGAAAAGGAAACAAGAATAATAGTATACTACTAATACAAGATTGCATTACTAATACTCGACATCTATAACTAGCAAGTTGACTATGTTAATTGACTTACTAAAATCACCATCTAAGACCATCCGAACCAAAAAAGTTACAGGTATACATACCTTGACAAATAATATCCATCATTGAACAATATAAACATTATTATTTATAAGTTTGTATAATTATGTCATGTTTATTTTAATTTTACATATTGTAGTTGATATGTTAGTAGATGTTTGTAGAATTCTGTTGGGATATTGAACAAGATTTTAACGAAATGATTGATTGGATGAAACTTATTTTATTGTCATTATAAATAAAAACAAAAACGAAATATTTCTAACTCTACTCAATCCAGTGGAGAGGTGGATAATGATTTAGAAATTACCTTGTGAGTACGGTAAGATTGTAGAACCCTCCTACCCATGATAGGTAAGGAACGGATATGATTACGGATGCGATCAAGGGATAATAGAGTGAGGGTAGAATACGGGTTTGGTCAAATCCGAGCTATTTCTATCTCTAATTATAAAATAATTAATATTTTTAAAAAAAAATTATATCATGGGCACAAAAAAAAATACAAAGTTTTATTTTTTTTCAATGAATGAAGAAAAAAAAAAAAAAAACAATCATATGAGTTTCAAAGTGAAAACCATTTGTAATTTACATTCAACGAAAGAATAGATTACATATGAAAATCACATGAGCACACCAAGGGGATGGAACATTAAGAATACAAGATAAAAATGGCATGCATACTACAAACTAATAAGTCTTTTCAAATGAGCAAGTATGCTTCGTCTAACATTTAACAGCACATATTTATTGGGCATCAACAATTTACTCAGCTAAACTTCACAGCAGATTTAATAGACTTCACTGGTCTTGCTTTATCTCAACATTTTAGTCCACCTAGCAAAGACAACGACAATTAAAACTGCTACACAGATCAGGTTTCAAATTTAGAGAGATGAAATAGAAACTTACAGTAGAGTGAGATGACAGATGCAAACAATCTTAAAGTAGAGGTAGAAGTGATGAAAGAGAAAATAGAGATGGTATAAACAAGTGTGGAGAGACAAAGCCAAACTGAAAGATTGAAATTGTAGGGCCTCATTCAACTAATTAATGAGAGAATATTGATATAGTCTATATATTAGTTTATCAATGTTGTCCAAAGTTAAAATTACTAAAGAAATTGCCATCTGCAAGAATATCAACCGTATAGGAAATGATTAATTCAACAAAATTGTACTACCAGATAGGAGAGATTATTCTAAAAAGGACTAGCAACTACATGCAAAAGGAAAGAAACATAAATTATCAAGTGAATGATCTCATGCGGAAAATGAAAACCAAGACGGAGGAGTTTCCTTCTAATCTGGGTTATCAGGGCAACCAAGCTTGGAAATAACAAAGAAATGGGAGTTCCCATAAGTTCTTTGGAGATATCTCAGTAATTTCTTTGTAGGTGAAGCAGTTTCCTTCAGTTCTTGTAATCTGGGTTATCGCGGAGACAAAGCTTGGAAATGACAAAGCAGTAGGATTCCCAGTCAGTTCTTCGGAGATATTTCAGTAATTTTTTCCTCCTCTGCACCATTCCTATAAGACCTTTACGGGAATGCTTATCCTAAAGCATAAAGAAAAATAAATTTAATTAGGAATACAAATATCCCCAGCATCAGAAATTATTCTTATCAATGACACGGGTAAGAACACAGGAAAGAACTATTATTTCACTGCAGTAACTACTATCTGATTATACAGTGGTTATCTGTTACGCATGGCGATAACTGCCATCTATAACTGTAAACTTGTTATATACATCAAGCATTTTGATTTGATACACTGAATGTTAAGATATAGGAACCCCTTTTTGGCTAAGAATACATGTGGATCTTAGTAACAAGCAAACTAACAAAAGTAAGCTGTACACAGCGAAATAGTCACCTTCTTGTGTAAAGCTGAAGATAAATGCTTGATCTTAGTCGTAAGTGTTGCCACTACAAAAAAATAACAGGAATACATTAATAATCCTTATCATTTTACAGACGAAGGGACCTAGTGCAATTATTAGTCATATATTGTGTTCCATTACCTTGAACGCGAGCAGATCCGCAATCTGACTCTGATATTTTAAACTCATCTCTGACCTTTGCAAGCTCAATTTTCAATTTTTCAGCCGAAGACATGTTATCTGGATGGAAGTACTGCATTGAACATAATTGAGAAATCTTAGGGCATTAAATTATTTAAGGCTATCAGTGACATTAGAATATGTAGTCCTTACTAGTATTACAGAAAACAGACATATCAATAACCTTTCACATTCCAAACTACAAAGGATAAGATAACAATGAATCTAAGAGTACCTCAACGCAGATGTGCCTCAAGTGTCAGTCACTAATTTGAATTAGTCAAAGTTTAAGAAGGTTGAATAAGATTATATAAGAAATGCAGCAAGAAAAGTTTCCGTGTCTAAGGTGTGAATTTGCATCAATTAACACACTATGTAGCACTCACAAAAACTGCAAACACAAAGCAATCTTCATTTAGAGATAGTCTCTATCTCCACACACATGGAGACAGAGAATCACACACAATGTGTTTCACAATCATGATCTGACCCTGTCCTTGAACCTTGTTCTTTTAAAGGAAAGGAGGTTCCATTAGACAAATGGTCATCAACTACTTCTTACAGAGATTTTCGCTAACGCCAGCTAAAATTGATTAAGAAAAGGAAAACCAGATTACCAGAGTAATAGTATAAAAGCATAGAAGTATAATATTTGACTTATAAAACTCTCGTAATGGATTTACTAAAATCATCATCAGGGTCAGCAGAATTAAAAGAAATTACAGATATACCTGAACAAATAATATCCATCATTGATCAATATACACATTATTTATTTATTTATTTTTTTCATAAGTTGGCAACCACAAGCAGATTTTACGGGTAAGGCACAAAAGTGGAGCAAGTAGGTATTGACAATTTTGCAACAATGTAATGAAACAAATACATAAAACAAATAGAGAACCATACTTGCCTTTTCAACTAGGTGATCCTTGGGAGGATGCAGCATGAAGTTGCCCAAGATATCAAGTCTCTGGACTAAAACAATTAAGTCTCATTAATTACTTTTGGAGGAGAAGAAAATAAGAGAACAGAACAACTTCCTCATTATCATATTGTGAAAAAGAATTACAATTATACCGCTGGCGCTAATTATGCCAAATTGAAATAATAGCTTACTCACTGGTAGCTTTGTTTTCCTTCTCACTTGCTGACAATTTTATCGTCTTCAAGCCCTCTCTCAAATCCCTAGTGGAAAACGCCGCAGTTGTCGACTCTTCCTCCTTCTCCTCTAAATCCCTTAATTTCATCAACCTCTCATTCAACTCCCTCAGCGAAAACCAATCTCCGGCTTTTGACTCCGGTCTTAACTTCTTCAATTTCTCCCCCAACTCTTTATGGCCATACATCCTCACCAACTCCGTGTTCATTGAGGAAGAGCTTTTCCCCTCCTTCTCCCCTCCTCTCCTTCCCAAACACTGATGCTGGCAACCTATCTGTCCCGCCAATCACCATCGATGGCGACCGAGGCCCGGTGGGATCTGTAGGCATTAAATTTAAGCTACTCTGAAACGCATTTAACGACATTCGGCCCTCAGCATTCCTACTGGTACTGTGCGGATTCCCACGCATCTTATGCAAGCTTTTAAGAATAGCATCAAAGGAGAGCTTCCCCGTGCCTTTATCAGGTCCCGTATCAGCATTTCCGGTCGATTCATCAGCCTTTTCAAGCACATTTCGCTTATACATTTCCTGAAATGAGATATACTGCGATGACGATGGCGGTTTATTATTTGGGTCAGTCGGCGGAGGAACGGCAGACCGGCTCCGAAATTCAGACAGGTTCTTTTGAATTTCTTCCAAGGAAGCAACTTTGGAGGGTGCAGAGATTGGAGAATTGGAATCCTCGGAAAGATGAAATTGTGGATTTTCTCGGATGACGACGATGGTGATGTGGGTGTCTGTTTTTTGAGGCTAGCCTTGACATCGCTGAAATTGGAAGCCAAAGAAGACTGAGATCGTTCGGAAGGTTGAAATGAGGAGTGGTCGGCGGTGTTAGTTGCATAGGGTTCTTGGGATTCATCATCGGAGTTTGAGGTAGAGAAGAGGTGTGAGAGAGAAGGGTTTGTAAAAGTTAAGATTTTGGGTTTTGGTCTGAGTTTGAGATGTAGCGCCATAGCTGGTGAGTAAGGTTTTGGAAGATTGAGATTGGAAGCTGGTGAGCCAAGGTCGACCTATGGGAGTGTTCGTAGGCCGGGCCGCACATTCTTTAACAATTCTGCTTTAAATGGCAGACTGGGCAAGGCCTAACAATGACCTTACTATAAGGCCCTTCCTGGGCCTTCTGTTTTTATTTTACAATATTTTATTTGCACTAGGTTCGAGCATCAGTGATAAACTAAATTATAACACATATCAGTTTTTACTTTATTAAAATTAAAGATTACACACGATGATTGATGTTAGTAATATATATTACTCACTTATTAACTGATAGTGTAAAAATTAGATACACTGAATTGTATATAATCTTAATTCATATAAGAAACTTGTGAAGCAAAATAAGTTAATTTTTGAACTTTTTGCAGTAGTGCTCTTATACTATTTATCTATACAAGAAATACATTTGTAAAATGTTTTTTCCTATGTTGAATTTATAGCATTATTATCCATGTATTTAATTAATGTGCTATTGTTTAAATTATTTAGATTTTTAACTTTTGGCATGTCATCAATTTTCATAATAGAATCATATTTTGTATTAATATCAAAGTCCAACAAAATTATAATAATTATATAAACAATCTTCATTATTAGAAATGGTATGTAATATGAAATTAAAAAAATTAATAAGATTAGTCTCATTAATAACTTTGTTATTAAAAGTACGTTTTTAGAAAATAAAGGTACAGAGAAAATTTAGTCCATTAAATTTTTTTGGGACAAATAATTGATTGTTATAGCAGACGAGTGGAAGACGACAACTACAAAAAGGCCATGGCAAAAGACTAGAACAAGACTCTAACATAAATTACTGCATTCATGCTCAATTAAAAAAGTTGCAAATAAAAAGGATGCTTGAAAAAACTCAAGAATGGTGAGAATCATTTGTCCAAAGAGATATTAGAAATTTTTTAAAACTTTAAGTTGATATATTATTAAATCTTTTTTTTTTTGGTAATAATGTGTTATGGCGTTTTAGTTTTTATTTTGTGCTGAATTGTTACATTAGGTAAGAGTTTGTCTTAACTTTTATGGTTATTATATGAAATTTATTAGTCTTGTGTTAATTTTTGTGACTGGATGATTGAGATATATTTGAATTTAGGAGTTATTACATGGGAAAATATAAATAATCTTGTAGGAGTATTTCTGTAAAAATTAGTATATATTAATCATTCACATACAATTAAAAACAAGAGAAAGGAATTTAAAAAATAAAAAATACCCTGGTAAATTTTGTCAAAACCCAAATAAAAAACTAAATTATGCTCAAGAATTTTTTTTTTTCCCTTCCAATATGTTTTTCAGGTATAGTCAACAATGAAGATAAACACTCTGATGCAAAACAAACAACCTTAAAGTTAATAATAGAGACTTCATATGGGTAAGACTCTAGCTTCATGTTGAATTCCTTTAAGTAAGGGCTAAAATTTGAATGGAATAATCTTAAATAATGTATTATTATTCGAATTCATATACTCGAATTCAAATAGTAATTTGAACATAAACTAAACTCAAGTTCGAATTTGAATAAAATTGTGGATATTCATGTTTGAATAAAGTTTTAAATTTGAGCTCAATCAAATTTGTAGAGTATTTTGGTAATTAAAAAAAAGCTTAATTTAGAATTTTTTGATTAAAAAATATTACTTTTTAATATCGAATAAAATAACTCTTATACGGATTTGAATAATAATTCAAATTCAAATAAACTGGTTAATTCCACCTCTCTTACAAAGGAGCACCTAATTGAAAAGGCAAGGAATTACGTTGAATTTTAAAATTTAGATAGAAGTGAACGACTCGGTATGAATTTGGTGTAGTCTGCTTTAAGATAGAAGATTGAGTGTGACTATTGATTATTAAATATTTATATATTCAAATACCTGTTCATAAATGTTATCAATACAAATTTATGATGCATGAAAATCCTTTTCTTTTTTTAATTTTAAAATTATCATGTATATATATATATATATATGGAAAGCCATAGAAAAAAGATCAAATGCAAAAATACATGCTTAGAAAACTAGTTACACAATGCCATGTGTTGAATTAGTGGGCCCATACATGTATGAAAAGAAAAGAAAAAGATTAATTCACTGATCCACATTCCACACAACAAGAAGAAGAGAAGAAGGGTTTTGTCATTTGTCAACAAAAACAGAGCATCCACATCCCACTCCCTCTCCTCTTTCTCTCTCTCACACTCACATACACCCCATCCCACATATAAAGCTCCTCAAATTCATTATTATTTAATTTTAACCTTCCAAACACACACACAAACACACCCTTTTCTTCTTTGCCACCACCAAACCTCATTTCTCTGTCTCTTTATCGTCTTCCTCCTTCTAAACCAAGATGTGTGATGAAGACTGGGTCAAGGCAGCTGTTGCGGACGATTCAGTCGTTGTTGAGCTACTGCTACGGCTCAACGGAGCTCAGTCCACGGTTACATATGAAGAAATCTGCTCCGGCTTTGCAGCTCGACTGGACCGTACGTCAACGCCGTTCTAAGTCGGCTTCAAGACACGTTGAGTCTGGGAAGAAAGCTGATTCAACGAGAGCTAGCCCCACCACGCCTCTTTCCTGGAGCGGTGCCACGTCTGTTAGCGGCGGCGGCGGTGTCGATGGCTTTGAGGAGTCTAGTCTGTTAGCCAAACCGATGGAAAGCTCGAGATCTAAGGTTAGTTGTTATTGTTTCAATTCGTTTTTCATTTTTCTCTTGCTTGCTTTCGCCGTTGTCACTTTTCCTGTCGCCGGCGTGTTCAATTCATTGGATTTGCCTGGCTTGTCTCGCTGTTAACGAGAAGTGAATGACTCGGTATGAATTTGGTGTAGTCTGACAGACTTTTCTCAGTTACGAAAATGCCCCTACAGATCACAGTATTTACCTCGATAAATCCAGGAGAAGTCAGGGGATGGAGTCTGTTATCATTAAGAGGCTTTCACTGATCATATTGTTCGATTTTACAATTTGGGCCCCGTTTTGCATGGAGATGCCTCATGAGCTTCGAGGCTGGCTTTGTCATTTTTATCGACCTTTCTCCGATCCTCCGATCATCTGACTGGCAATCGCACTTTCCTTTTCTATAAACTCGTTGACCAAAATGCCCTTCAAATTCAACTTTATGACTTTACCTTTTCATTTTATCGGTTTCAAAAATTTATTAATTTTATTAATTTGTTCAGAGAAATTGGGTGACTTTCATTCAACGCATGGAGTCAGAGACTTGAATGACTCATGTCACGTTTTCTTCTCACCATTAATCATGCGGTGTTTTCTAAAATGTCGAAAAGACCCTTTTATACGAGGGTATTTTTGTCATTAAATGTATGTTCCGGCCAATAAGAAATTCTGTTCAGAAACTGAAAACAGTGAAACACTGAAGCTAGTTCAACAATCCATTGGCCTGAAAATGCTTTTGTCCGGATTTACAAAATTGTCCTTACCCAGAGTCAAAACTCTCGAATTTTATTTTGAGGGTAGTTAGGTAATTTAAAAAAATGTGTTACCCGCTTTATTGGTAGCGTGTTTTCGTGGCAAATAGGTCTGTGTAGTAGTTTGGTGTGGTGCTGTTAGTGGTTGTGCACTTTATGTTATGGATTTGCAGGGGGCAGTAATCTTGTGTGCCTCCCTCATTTTGTGTTTCCTGTGGACGCATGGTAAATCCATCCGAGTACGTCTTCGTTTTCACATGTTTCTAGTAAGGACACCTGTCGGTCACAGTATCAGCATGACAGCTTGATTGCAACCCTTTTTTTGGTGGCAAAATGACAAAGTTATATTGATTGTTGATAATTTGGCAGTCAAAAAGTGGGGGAAGTTTTTTTTTGTTGGGTCTGTGACTTCCTTAGAATGACAGGCTGTTATGGAAGCCAATTTTTTTGCTTAGAGGAAAAATTTTGGGTCAAAAATGAATATTTTGGGAGAAAGGAAATAAAGATGAGAAGATCCAAAGGAGTGCCTGTTTGTGTTTTCTTTTTCTTTCTTTTGGAGCATTTTTTTTTCTTGAATGCAAAATGGTAGGAGCTCTTTTGGTGGCTCTTGGGACCACTATGTCACCAAATTAATGGCACTGAAGCTATAGACTTGGTGGTTATTGGTGTTTATTGATCTTAAAAATGATTAACAAGCAATCTCTTTTCGGTAGGGTGGGGATTATGTTGGCCCATTTCTTTTTGGATTGAGCTGTTATGAACCAAATATTTGTGTTTTGAGTTAAAGGTGCATACCTTTTCCTAGCCCAGCAACTTACTCCTCTCCTTTTCCCCCAATAGAAAAAGAAAACGATATATAATAATTTGGATATATAATAATTTGGACAATGCCTCACTAAAAAGTTCAAATATTTCTATTTCCTAAATTGACTGAAAGGTCAAGTTTTCCTTCTCTCTTTTTCTGGATGATATATAGGAATCATGAATTATATATTAATGCTTGTAAAGCGACAGGGTGCTCTAATTTTTTATTTTGGGGAGTCTTCAGTTTTCTGCTGGCAAGAAGGCAAAAACAATAAGTTTTGTCCCTGTCCCACAATGCCTGTGGTTTCAATATTAGTGGAATTTACAAGGAAGCATGAGACCCACAAATGAGTATATATGACAAACTCAAGAATATGGTACGTTTGAGTGCTGTTGCCTGCTTGAAAGATGCGTACCTTCTATTGGAAAAACTCTATTCTTTACTGTTTTTTTCTTGACAGGCATTTGTCTTTTCTCTGGGGGTTTGGGTAGTTTCAGTTCGCTGTTTAAACTTCAAATGGAATTTCTCTTTCTTCCTCTCAACTTTGGGCCACTGAAAATTTTATTTAACTGCCTCCTAGACAATGGACTTTGCTTCATTCAGTATATAATCCCTTTTTGTAATCAAGTAGATATAGCTCTTTTATGTAATAAATTATTCCTTCACTGGCTTCCTAGTTTCTACACTACGGACTATATATTTCCGTTTTGCTAATTTACACTATCCTCCATATAAATTTCAAACTAATTGAGAGCTTACACTTGTCTATGCCAATATTATACTAGTAATATATTTGTCAAATGTGGGCGTATTCCTAGCAAGTTTGCTAGAAAAAGGTAAAAGTTCTTAGTTTTTTATCCAGTTCAGGACTATTTTCCTGATATTTTCCTATTCTAAAGTTAAGCAGTTTTAATTAATATTCACAGTCTTTGTGTAAGAAATTAAAACGGTCAGCCAGGGACTTTTCAAGGCCCCTTTTCACCCTTATTTAAGGGTGCAGGAAGATGCCTTGGTTTTGATATCGTGAGTCGTCACCAAGCACCAACGTAGGACACAAACGACTAAGCACTATCATAGGACACAAATGACCAGTTGAATGTAGCAAAACAATGTGCTCCTCATCTTCTATTTTGAGCATTCATATTATCATAATCTTCACAGACCTAATTTAATCTGCTATGATGGTTGTTATAGGTTGCTGGTACAAGTGAAATAGCCATCACCAAAAGGTCAAGAAAGAAAAAGGTAAAAGCTGATTTTTTAAACTGATGTTTAATTTCCTGGATCTTGTGATTTTTGGATTATCTGCCTCATTAGGATCATTTAAAAGTATATGGAGAAACATGTGATGCATGTATGTACCAGGAGGTGCTGGGAAATTTTAAAAGATCATTGCCTCACGAATATAAAGAGTTTAGAGATCTAGTTAATTAAAGAAACAGAGTAGATTTAGAAGGAATGGTGAAAGAGAATTCATATAGTCAATCTTAAAAGGCTCATGGTTCCCCAGCTGAAATAGTTGAGATGAATTCTGATTCGGTTTGAATCAATTAACAAAATTAAATTCTCTTTAGGTTGCAAATTCTTAGTATTATGTGCTTCCAGAATGACTCAATCTCACTATCATACCATTCACTCATTTCAGACGATAGCTGAACTCAAAGAGGAGGAGAGTTTGCTGTTGAAGGAAAGAAGAAATTTGAAAAGTGTATGTTTCTTGTGCTTTGTAGTACAGTAAATCAATCCACACTTGTGTCTAGATCTCATTGGTTGTAAATTTTCTGATGATTCATTCACGGAGCAGGAACTTGCAGCATTGCGTTTGAATGTTGAGAAACACAGAGCCACAAATGAAAGCTTGAAGAGAATGAAGGTAAACTTTCTATTTTAACTTAGTCTAGTATTCTTTTAATTGCTCCGGGATATACTTGTCCTTCCTTTCCAATTTATGCCAGTGTGCAATATCTACATGACATTGCTCAAATTGTAGGAAAACCCAAAATGAGTGTCTTTCTGATTTAGATTGCAACCTACTATTTTCTTTGTGGCTATCAATGGATGAACACAGTTTATTGATTAACTTATATTAGGGCCATTATTAGTGACTTGGGGTATCATGACAATAGCCTTGTGTTAGTTGCTTTTCTGAATTATTTGACATCTGAAATAATGATGTCTGGTCTCCTCCCAGCATTAATCCCACTTTGATACTATTTTGATAGTGTAAAGACATCTACAGGAGCAATGGTACATTAAAATCTAATGGCTCTATGTGTTGTAACAGCTTGATTTTGTGCCACGACAGACATTTAAAATAGCTACAACATCTGTTGCATCTGAGAAAGCAATAACTGACCAAATGCAGCCAACTGAGGCACCACATTGTGCCCCAATTCTTCCAGCCACGCCAACATGTTCCACGTTCAATATTCTTGTTGGTGAAATATCCGAACTATGTTCAGCAAATGGTTTTCCAAAAATACAGGAAACCGGCAACGAGGAAGCTTCATTCTCTTTACCTGATCTGAACTTGCCTGTTGAGGAGGAATTAGGCTCCAACAATTTATATGGAATAATCTAGTTAGAACAGAACAACCAAAGGTCTGCTGATAATCTGCTTTCCTTGTTACTAAGTGGGGTTAAGATCATCATCGGCAATAAGCTTGAATGCTTAATAACTCATCGTTCCTAACCATGTAGACTGAGTTAATGTAATTGTAAGTAGGAAAAGCATTACTTTTCTCACTTAGTTGACCTAAGTCCTGAAATTTGTTTCTTTTATTCTTGAATGTATCAAGGTGTAGTGTAGGGATCCTAATACGTTGCTCTAGTCATAGTGACATTGTTTTTTTCACTTGTAAGCATGGTCAGAATTTCTGTATGGCCAAGCCTTGAACTTTCTCCTTTCTCATTTTGGGATTATTGACGGATAAGATGTAATTATGTAACTCTATAAGCGAACTTATGCTTCTTTTCACAGAAGCTATGTGAATTAAATCTTATACAGTGTGTCACTAGTGGTAATTTTTCTTTTGCTTAAACATTGTATTTTATGTCAATTCTGTAAAACCAAGGGCGGTTTGGGTCGTGGCCCGCGTTTCAGGTGTGTACCAAGACTCAGGTCCATCACTTTTTTTTTCTTTATTTGCCTTTCATCATCCCTTTATATTTTCTTCTATTCCCCCACTTTTTTTGTTTTTGTTTTTTCTTGCTTTCGACTCTAAATACCACAATTTCCCCACCATTTTCAATTTACTCTTCTTCAAATTTTTATCACTCCAAAATTTTAGTGTTAGATTTTTGTAAAAAAATTAAAAATTAATAATAAGTGATATGGAGACTATAAAATAGTCTTCTATAAAAGAGAGAAATCTTTCAATATTCAAAATTGTTGGCTGGACAAATATTGGTAAGTAGTCATATATTAAAGATAAAAAAGTGACAATTAAATTGAATTTGAAATTTTATTTTATTTTTTGTCTTTTAAGATTTTCTTTTTGTCTTTTATTTTGTAATTCAATTTTATTTTTAAAAATTAAACACTTTTTTAATTATTATATTATCTATTAGAATTAAAACGGAATAAAATAATTTAATTAGAATAACAGCTAAATAAATTAATTAATTTCAATTAAAAATTAAAACTAAATAAAAAATAATTTAATACTATAACATAATTAATTTACTTTTAATAATTTATACACAAAATTATTTTTTAAATATAATAACAATTCATAATTTTTAAATTACTCACACACAATTTTATAACACAATAATCGAACCTAACGCTAGGTGCTTCTAGGCCTTTTACACCCCCGTTCCCTCACTCTAGCTAATGCCAAGTCTTTTTAAGTGTAGTGGCTGGTGGCATATACCCTCTGTATCTCTTGTTAATTTTATTTTTATAGGGTTCAATCAGTCAATAAAAGGTGCTACATGTATCAATTCTGACTACATGCATTACTGTCAACAGCACTGACGCAGGGTTCTGCAATTATCAATAGCAACTTTAGATTTAGATTTTCAACACCAGTACTCAATCCCCTTTCATCTTCCCCATACCCCCACTCGTAGAGTCAATGAGTCTTGTACAGACACAAGTCATAGCAGTTACTCCTAATAGCCATTGATTTATGAACTCATCTCATCTCATCTCATCTCAATCACAGTCTTTTTGTTAATAAATAGTATCATTAACTCAGACTTTTAGACCCTTGTTACCCAGGATCTGCATGCTCAGTACATAGCATCTGTTAGATATGTGTACTTTAGAGACAGAGAGAGAGAGAGATTTGTTCTCTAAAGCTAATTTCCTGGCTGACCCCTGAAATTTGAAATACTCCACTCAACTGTTTGAGACATCAGTCTTCTTAGCCAAGCCCTTTTGACAAGCTTATTTTATGGAGTAGGCACAATAATTACTAGCTTTTGCTATTACCACCAACAGTGTTAAGCTTTTCTTGGACAAGTACACAATAGGTGATCCCCCAATTTTTCTCTGAAGATTAGAGCTTACCTTGGTTTAACAACATGAAGTCACTTTGTGTTCAATGCCTCGATTCTTGAGCTAACCTACTCTCAGGCACCCCACCTGGATCTTCCTTGGGGACTGATCGCATTCATCCCTCGGTCTGTTATTTTGTGATGATATATGCCATTTTAATTGGTTTTGCAGTACTTCAACCCAACTTACAGATATTCAAATTTGTTCAATATACTAGCAATTTTCTGCAGAAAAAAGACTGTAGCAAATAGCCTTTTACCTTAAAACTTGTAGTCTGCTGTATATGACAGTCAGTCCTAGTTCAAGTACACAATGTGCTGTTACTCACCCACCAACTACCCTTGCACCATCATGAATTTAGACATAAAACACAATACTCATGGCTGTCTTGCCCAATATTTGAGCTCAAAATGAGAATCTGAGTATGTAACAGGGAGAAACACAGAACAGAGAATGCATTCAAGTAAATTAATATATACTACAGAGAACTGTCATGATCAATTTAGTTTATATCTTCCACAAAGATAACGGGTATAAATTTGCATCCATACACAAAAATACTAAAGTTTCCGTCTTTCATGCACATGCATCCCAGAAATCCAGTCCATCTTCACTACCATTTAGTTAAGGCTACCTATTTTCAGTACTTGCTACCTTAATTATAAGTTGACCTGTATATATAAAACTAAACTGCCATTGGTGCTGTACCATTAGAAGTAGTAGTGCTGCTTCTACCACCAAAATTCACACCCAGCTTCAAATGCAGCTCCATATTCCCAAACCCACCACCATTTCCTTGGTAATTCATTTTATTACTATTTCCATTAATACTATGACATTCAGGCATTACACTGAACAGCTGAGCGACAGAAGTAACCACGGAACACTTCCTACTATTCCTCAACGCCGCCTTTGCCTTAATCGCCTTTTTCACTTCCAAGGACGAAGAAGACGATGAAGGTGACGACACAGAAGGCAGAACTGAAGGTATCTCAAAGTTGGTCCGAGCTTTTGACCCTCTCAAGCGCCTTGCAGCCACGTCATACGCACGCGCCGCCTCCTCTGCAGTGTCAAACGTTCCGAGCCAGTGTCTGCAACGACCAATTCGGTCACGTATCTCTGCTGACCACCTTCCCCATGGCCTCTGCCTCACTCCTCTGTAGGTCCTCTGCACCGAAACGTTTCCAGCCGTCTTTTTCTCCTTAGATCTTCTAGACGTTTCGGAGGCAAAGCACTGTGAAGCCGAAACGAAACCCGAGGTTTCTGAAGTTTTAGGGTAGTTCTCTGCGTTTTCGCTAATTTTATTAGCTCCGAAGAGTATTTCTTGGCCGACAACAGCAGCGATTCCGTCAAGAACCAGAGGCGTTTCGGTTTTGGTTTTGGCTGCCGTTTCTTTCTTGTCAGCATGACATTCTGCTGAAACGGGGCGAAGACTCAACTGGGTCAGGAAATGGAGCTGGTTTGAATCCAAAATGGGAGGAAATGAGAAGTGGTTCGGTGACAATGGCCCATAAAAGTGTGGCGTTTCGTTCAGAAGTTTCAACATTTCAGAGGTATGAAACGTTTGTGGCCTAGAAACGAAGGGAATGACTTCCAAGATATCGTTGTTCATCATAAAGCTACAAGCATTAAGCTCAACACATTCACAGCTTATGAACCAGTTGGACTGCAACAGTTTATATATACAACTTAAAATTATTTATTTTCTTTTTCTTTGTGAACTTAAAATTAAATATTAATTAATCACAATGTTTTAATGAATTAAATAATAGGAAAATCAAAGATTTTATTGAAGAATTACAGATATTCCTGTCAATTTCGATAAGACCGTAATCCCCTTGTATTTACATGTTTGCTGTCCTTGGCAGGAGGGATATGCTTAGAATTCCATAAATACCCCCAAAAGGCTTAATGGTTGTTGTCCAATAACCGAGATTTTAATATTTAATTATGCTTTCTAAGATTTACAAAAGTGGAAAGAGTTATTTTTATTATGTAGTTCATTGGCTTATTCTATTTTTTATTTTTATTTTAAATATAATGTTTCTGAAATGACAAGATTACCCTTAGAAAAAAAGTGGAGGACCAGGAGGTCATTAAGAAGAAAGTAAAAGGGTAGTTAAGGACAACAATGATTTGATGGGTATTAAGGGTCCATTATCTCGAGAATTTTACATGTGAATTAGTAGCCGTTGGATTACTTAACTTGTGGGGGGGAGATCGTCAAACGAAAAGATTGTGTTTGATTGCTGCAAGCTCATTGGCTTACATTGATTAGGTGTTGCTCGGGTACACGGAAATAACCGTGTGGAAGCACCTTATAGACCGGTTGATGCTGTGAATGGTGGTGATGTTAGGGTGAGTCATGGGCTTAATGGCTTTGGTTGACAATCGAAAGGTCCTGATCGTGTCAATCAATGGTAGTGGTATCGTTTGATGGGTCCTACTTGAGAAGTTTTTGTTTTCTTTTGACAAACTCTTAATGAAATTTTATGGATTATAACCCTAAAATAAAATCTCTAGGGTGATGTGAAGTGAATAGATGGTTGTGTAAGAGGGCACACAATTCATACAGATTTTCCTTTACTTTGTCTTTTTACTTAAGTTCTATGATGACAATAATTAATTTGTGAGTTGACAATTTGATTAATCAAATTCAATTTGTATATATCAAAAACGAATATGGGTTAAATATATTAACTTATCAAAAATCAAGATTAAATCTCTAATTTATAAAGAATAGAGTGAACTATTGAAATTAATAGGGATATGAGAATTTTGATATATGAGTAGGAATTGGAGAAAAATTAGAGATTTTTGTAAAGATGACAAGAAGCATAGAGGATATGAAAAGTATGAACAGTAACAGGTTAAGAGAGGGTGAAGGAAATAGGAATTTCAGAAATTAGGAAAAATTAGGAATTAATTAGATTTAACAGATTCTTCTTAAAAAACAACATAGTCCACAATTTAGGGATACTTTTAGTTAAAACTAACTAACTGCATGTAATTGAGAATAAATTAAACTATAAGGTATGAAGTGTACTTTATTACAATCTAAATTAAATCGTATTTGTTGGGATCAAGTTCGTATTGATCTACTTATGAACACAACAAGACTATGTTCAAGGTTTAAGAAAATTGCAAGATAAACTTAGTTCAAAATTTTTAATATACTAAGAGTCAAAATAGTCTTTTGGTATACACTGACTTTTTAACATAATTTTTAATTCAAATAATATACTAAAGAAGAGAAATTTTTGATTTTTTTTTAATTAAAATTTTATTATTGAGTAGAAATAACTACCTATACTCAATTTCTCAAAAAAGTTAACTAGAACAAAAAACTCACCTAATGTTATTTTCAATTAATTAATTATTTTTACAAAATAATTTTTTCTAATACTTATCTCATTATTTATATTTTATACCGATAATTATAATATATTTTCATATTATTAAAAAAAAGCTATTAAACACTGTGCGTAAAGGACTAATAAATTAAAATTCAATTATTATCATAGTTATTAAGATTTAATTCAACATTATAAAGATTATTTGCACTAAAAGTTATCGTGAATAGATGATTCTGCATGGAGTATTTCATGTCCAGAAGATATTAACCAAAAAGTACCCTTTCCCTCTTTTCTGAATTTTCTTCTTCTTTCATAAAAACAAACACATGCACGCACGCACAATCAAAAAACCTGGTTGAAAACTGAGCTGGCTGAGGTTTAAGGCTAATTTTGGGCATTTCCCAAGGTGGTGTTCCAATTCAATTACCCAAATTTTGTTATTTGAAGAAACATTCTGTGGGAATCAAAAAGAATGTCGGTCTATAACACCCTAAACAGTACACTCAAGCAGTGAGATTTATGAGAGAGAGAAGAGATGAGGTTTAAAAGAAAGAGCAAAAGATGGTTTTCCCAAGAGACTACTAGTACTAGAGCCTACTAGGGGAGTGAAGCACGCCAAGGTTTTAGGGTTTTACACACACAAACACACCCTTTGGACCAAGAGACTTGCCCTTGCATTAATCTTTTGTTTGGAGAATTGTGGATGACAAAGAAAATAGCATGTTATAATGATATCTTTATGATTTGGTCCTTTTGGTTTGTGAAAATTTGTGTTAGTTTGTATCCTACTTTTCTGAATTTAATTGCAAGTGATTTCATTGCCTTTATCACGGGAATCGTGAGTTTGTCCAATTTAATAACTTGAACCTTTTGTGCTTTTTTTGGGCCAATTTGATGTGGTGTCACTCTTGAAGATTCAATCTTCTCCTTGCCATTTGTTTTCCCTTTCATGATATGAAGTTAAAGAATGGTAAAATTTTGTGGGTCTTTCCTCCAATAACCCTTCCCAGTTCCAGTTCAGATTGTTTGGTTTTAGATAAGGCAACTACTTCAAATCATTCCAGGGGATTTCTTTTAGATAAAGATCAACTGGGTTGGACCTATCCAAAAAGAAAGCAGGCCGAAAATTAAATAAATACAGTAACAATGCATTTTTAAGCAAGCACTTGGCTCCTAGTATCTCAATATCTGACTCCACTCTGTTGAAGCAAAAATTGAGTTAGGTATAGTGTCTCAATACCTGACTCAACTCGGTTTCAATCCTGCACATAACTTTGTTAAGATCACGGAATTCCAGGATCTATATGCTATAGTTTAGGTAGGGCTTTTAATTCAGTGTATGCACACAATTAGGGTCTGTCTCCCAAGAAAAACATACAATTATTATCAAGGATGTAGTATAACTCGTGGTATTACTCATTTATTTAATTACAGAATAGTACACATTACATACAAAATAAAATAATCTTAATCAAGTAATAGTAATACACAACAAATAGATGCAGAAAAAAATAGCTTTCTGGATTATATTCAGAATGAATAGAAGCCTGTGAAATGCCTTTGGACACAGCACAAACTAATTTAGAGTTCAGGATACCAGTATAAGGCTATAAGCTTGCAGTACATTCAGTACATCCATGATAAGTCCTGCCTGAAAGATACAGACCTAGAAGCTCCTTGGACACCTCTATCAGAAATTTGAGGGCAATCTTCCACAGCCAAGAAATCCAATTTGAATGATCCCACAAGCGGCTTCAACCCATCATCAGAAATCCCCAAACACTTGCATAAACGTAAAATGCATATACGGGGAAACTGGCCTACGAGCTGCAGCCCCTCATCAGTAATCTCTTGGCATCTAACAAGCTCCAGAGATTCAAGGCATTCTGATGAGCAAAGAGCCTCCATACCAACATCATTGAAGGAATAAACATGGTCGAGAGAAAGCTCTCGAACTGGGCACTTTTGAATCAAAGTAAGTATTCCATTTAAAGTAAATGAGGAAAACGAGGGAAATTCCCCATCAGAGAAAGATATCCTGACTGATTCAAGCGTCGAACAGTTTTGAGCTATGGCTTTTAAACTCTCATCTGTTAATCTCAAAGGGTTGTTCATCAACAAGGGCAGAGAAAAATCGGATGGGACTCTTAAGGAAATTGACCGAAGGTTACTTGATCTTTCTGATAAAGCAATAATGTCATGGTCCCTTACCCCAACACACATATCTAAGTGAATTTTCTCCAAGTTCTTGCACTTCCCTAAAACACAAGCCAGCCCTCTCCCGGGGCTGATTATGCAATTCACCAGGCTTAGCTCCAGCATATTTTCACATGGGACAAGCTGCTTTTGCCACCGATCTACAGCTAATCGATCATACACCTTCATATATCTGTAATTAGGATCTACCTCAAATTGCAGTATTTTGAGCTTTTGCCAACCAAGACCAAGCTTGATCAAATCACCCTCCCCAATTGCTCTGCAATTCTTAATTGAGAGATTCTCAAGTGTTCCAAACTTACCAAGATATTCAAGCCATTCAACACTGCTAACATTTAGGCATCGGATAAGGTGTAGAGAAGAGAGATTCTTGCAACCCACAACAAGAGATAATATACCACAACCAGTTATTCTTGGAGTAAAGTTCATCCTCAAAGATGAAAGCTTTGAGCAGGTAGCCAAATAGCGAAGGCCAACATCAGGTGATAAATGTGCAGTAGCTCAAGGTCAGATCAGACAGAAAAGGGCAACAGTTGGAAAGAGTGAGAAGCCCTTGGTCATCTAGTTGTTTACCCAATTTGGACATCCAACCAGAATATGTTATCTCTACTTTTGCCAAGTTAGGAAACCTATTGCAAAGAGAAGTTAAAGCTTCATTTGCAGGATCTAAACCACAACCAATCCGAAGAGAATTTCTTTGTTCATTATCCAACTTATGAAGGCGCTTACATGATAATGACACAGAGTTTCTGTCGACAGTTTTCTTAGTCCTACTCAAGATCTCCCACACTAACTGGTCTGGTAACTCATTCATCAAAACTGGCTTTTCGTATTATCCACTCTAAGAAACACATTAATCACATTTAGTATAAAAGCCTAAATAAGTTTTATATCATCAACAGGCATAGGAGAAACTTCTACAAATAAATATTCCACAACAAAAGATTTAGGAAATTGTCCACAATCTACATTATTCAATATCCAATTAAAAACAATAAGAGTTCATACTACAACTACAAATACAACGAAAGCAGAATACCCAAATTATACATAATGCAAAAGTAGAAATTCCAACACTCAGCAATAATAATTGAAAAAGAAAAAACCCAATTTTCAATTAGCTCCCAGAAGAGATGTCATTGTATCAGGCAATCGAACTGAAAAATAAACCAATTGGAAGACACCCATTTTACATACACACAAAACTAGCAAAAATTCAGTACCTAGGAGCCATCGGATTATTTCATATTCTGTTCACCCTACTACAACCAATAAATTAACGGTGAGTCATAGAACCATTTACAGAGCACAAATTCCCTAATAGAAAGAGGTATAAGTTATGCAATCAATCAAATTTAAAATTTTAAAAAATAAAAATAGAATAAATCTTTGGCACTCTCCAACCAATGAAAGACATAAATCCAAGATCTGATAGACAAATTAACCGGAACTATTCTTCCATAACTAAAAACAGAGAGACTGAAAATCAAATGTATAAACTTTTACCTGGAAAGATAAAGGGATCAGAAGATTTGGCTATGCCAGGGCCAAAGGAAGATATTTTCTTGAGCCGAATGGTTTTCACTGTTTTAGTTCCTCTGAAATCTTATGAAAGAATGCCTGCCGGATATGGAGATTTCAGATTGGGGTTTGGTATCATGCATAAACAACAAGAAAGGGTATTCGTCTGAGGGTACTTTTGGTATTATGCATCATTAATGAGTAATATTCTAGTTTACTGAGGTGTATTTTTGTCCTCAAAACTTTACAAGTTTTTCCCTCCATTGGTCGAATGACACGTGTCCTTTACATACTTCACCAACCTCCATCAGTCCACCAGTCCATCTCCTCTTTCTTATGAGCATATCAACGAATTTGAGACTTTTTCTATTTCTTCGTATTTTTAACTTTCCTTATTGTATCACTTATCTAGTTTTTATTTTTAAGCTCATTTTATGATAAAATAAATTCTACATTGTATTATTTGTATATATGTACAGATTAATATATGCAATATAAACAAATTGAGTTAACATAATATATTACTACTAAGAATAAAAAGAAAAATTAAAGAGGGAATATAGAAAAAATCAACATTCATAACTCATTTGAAAATAAAAACACAACATTTTACTACTTCGAAGATAAAAAGTGTAACTTTTTATTATTTAAAAAAAAAAATCATTTTTAATGTTATCATTATTCATCTAACGGCAATAAATATTATATTTATTTACCCGATTGATTTTTTCAATTAATGTTCAATTTTGACAAGGCCATAAATTTAAAAAAAAATTAAAATAAGATTTTTCAAAAATAAATACAATATTTCGTGCCGTAACGTTTAAAAACTTATCTTTTCATTTTTTCACAAAAAGAAGAAGAGAAAAATATAAAAATATCCCAAAGTTTAAATTAAGCAATCCACTTATAATTGAACAAACGACCTAAATACTTAAGACTAATATCTAATTAATAATTAATAATATTTATGCAACTCATTAATTAGGAGGAGAAGCACTAGTGCTCCTAACCAAGAAGGTGGCAGCATCCCAGTCTGCTCCTGAACAGTCTTGAACAAAGGAGGCAGCATGCTATAAACTTGAGCAACATCTTTCATAGCACCACCACCATTACTACCATTTGCTTCCAACCCACCTTGACCATTAGACCAGATGCTAATGTTAGGCTGCAACCCATTCACAGCTTGAGCATTAATCTTAGCAATGTCTTGGTACATGTTCTTAGTGATCATCATGTAGTCCCTTAATGCACCATAGTTTCCACCAAGTTGTTTCAAAAGGGTTCCCACATAGTAGCCTTCAGCTTGTGCTAGTGCACATATTCCTTCTGCTTGTTTCTTCTTTGCATAAAGATCACCATCTGCCAATTGTTGGCTTCTGAAAAAGCTTGCCTCTGCATTTGCCTTTTATGACTCTGCAGCTTGTTGGTTCTCATAAAGAGCTGCATCTGCTGCTTTTTGTTTCTCGTATAGCTCCCAATTTGCCTCTTGCACCTATTCACATATATGACATTATAAATTTGAATATCTATTTATATATATTAGCTAGGCATTTAAAATTAAAATTCATATAGGAGGAACCTCTTTGCATACATCAATGGCACCCATGCATGGTTTGGTCAATTCAGTTGGTATCAAACTTACCAAACTAAAGGCTACAATTAGTGTTAGAACATACCTTAGTCTCATACTCAACTTCAGCCTTGCTAAGCAACTCAGCCTTGAGTTTCTCAGTCCTAGTGTAAGCATTCTTCTTCTCCAGATCAGCTTGCAACTCAGCTTCCCTAATAGAAACCGCCTTGGTGGCCTCCACCTGAGCCATTTGAACTGACTGGGTCCACCTAGTTTTCTTCTTTTCCAACTCAGCATTAGCCTCGGCCACATCAGCTTCTTTCCGGTTTTCAAATATTTTCACTTCAGCCTTAACCCGAATCTCTTCTTTCTGCCCATCTCCTAACCTTTGAGTGGTTGTGATCTTTGTATCAGCATCAATCTTATCTGCATTCTGCCTGGTTTGTCCCTCCCGTTGCTTTGCACCAATCTCACCTTTCATCGTTGCCTCAGCCACATCAATCTAACAAAGAGTATGAAAGTACTGAATTAGTTTTCTGACTTAATTTGCAAAAATAAAATAAAAAAATGAATGGTTTGTAAATAGAAAAAGAAAGTACCTTGGCTTGATTCGCAGCCTCCATCTGAGTTTTCTGACCAAGGTAAGAGAAGTACTCATGGCCTCGCACATCAACAAGCTGTTTGACATTAGCGTTATAGATATGAAGACCAAATTGATTAAGTTCAAGTTGAACTTTCTGAAACACTTCTTCCTTAAACTTCTTAGTTCCATTGAAGATATCCTCCATAGTCATGGAGGCAGCAAGAACACGGGTCTCGCCCTCGATAACACCCTGGACAAGCTCATTAACATGGTTAGATTTCTTGTCATGAACAGACATGAGCCTGGCATAGAGAACAAGGCTCTCATGATCGTCCACACGTGGGCCAATGGTGAAGACGGCTGGTAGAACAAAAGGGAGTTTCTCAGCCGACATGGCCTGAACCTCGAAGGTGTAATTTTCAGGGGTGACATCAAAACGGACGCACTTTTCGAACGGACGAACGAATGCCTTCTTGGCAAGCTTTATGTCTCTGACACTTGACCCAGTTATGGCCAAGTACTCATTCGGACCAGCTATAGCATACCCAACCATTGCAAAACCAGATGATTAAAGAGAAAACTGTGTGCTTCTAGATAGAAGAGATAAATAAGGCGTTGTGAATTTGAGGGTTATGTGAGGAGAAGCTCTGTGTGAAATGAGTACTATTTTATAATAAAAACCCAAGCGGGTGAGAAATATAATCAGACTATGTTATGTACATGGAATCCTAATTAGACTCAATATTAATTTTCCTGTCCTTCCTAGCTTCTTCGTCAAACCAAAAATAGTTTTAATATTAAATGATTTTCAAGTGGAGGTTGCATACTTGTACATAAAGAATGTGTCCTATACTCTTATATGTCAACAAGGTCACGTTGATTGTTGTCAATAACAGTTTTATTAGTAAAAGGAATGGAAAGTATTTCGTCTGATAGAATACTACCAAGAAAACTATATAAAAAGAAGTTTGCATCCTATTTACGATTCATGATTAATTGCTTAATCTATATTTGAAGGTCCATGCCTGTTTATAGTGCTAGCCTCCTATCTAGTGTGTTAATGTATTTGCTTTAAGGAACTTTCGAGGTGGCTTCCAAGTTTATTTATTTTTTTGGGAAAAAGAAAAATAGGATTAGCCCCAAAAACATTTAGGGCTCAACTCTTTATCTGTACTTTCCAACGCCTATTAGCCATAAGGAAAGAAAATAAATACGTTTGAAACTGATCACATGTGCGCTCAGTTATTGATCAAAATCTGTCATCTGTCATCTGCCATATGATATATCCAATATGCAAAATTTTATACGGTACTCTTGGTAGAAACTAGAAAAAATTTGGGTAAAGGGAAAATTGTATGTCTTAAATTTTCCAGCCTACAGCCCATATTGATTTACACTCTGATCTACACTGGTTGCTACTATATCCTAAGGTTTCTCCTCAGTTCGAGCACAAAATGAGAAAGTAAATCATATAGCAGATGACAACAACGAAAAGGACCAATCATTGTCAAATTAGCTTCTTCTCTTGTTATTAACATTCTAACCACCTCAGCCATTTGTCCGATGAGGATTCTGTTGATACTGGCAAGATAGTTGTATCCTTAGTTTCATTTGACGCTGACAACTGCACTACTGTTTTTCCACTCTCCAAACATGTCATAAGATCTCCAAGCTGCATAAGTGGAGATACATGAATATCAATTGCAGTTCCATTAGTTTAGACATCTCCGTAACATGGTAACTAGCAGGAATCCAATGAAAATGTTAAACAACAACAGGGAAAACCATCACCCAAAAAAAAAAAAAAAAAGCAAAAAGAAACAATGGAGTCAGGGAATCTTCTTTTACCTGCTTTTCCAGGTCCAGTATTTTATCATCCTTCAGTTTCAAAACCTTTTTTTCTCTGGAAAATATAAGTTTCATCTGTCAGTTTCCAGAGGTTAAATAAAATTTGTGCTAAATTAACATGTTACTCAAGCATATAAAAGAGAACATGTGAAAGAGCATTTGAATGAAGTCCAGTTAAATCAAGAAAATCTAGTACTATTTAAAAAGCTTGAGCATTGGTTTGTGTAGGTCAAATTATAGGAGTACAGTGAAATTAAAAAAAGGCCTGATACCTCTCTTCAATTTCAAGTATCTTAGCTTTCCAAATCTCCTTATTTTTTAGAAGATTCTCATTAATCTGCATAAAACAAAGTAGTGACACCATCATTAAGTTCCTACATTCATGCAATAATACCAAAACTCAAAGTCAAGCACGATTATACACCAAATTTATTCCTGATACGAAATTAAGCACAAGGGACTCTCAATAAGTACACTGGAAATACTTACAGCATCAAGAAATTTCTTCTCTTTAATACATCTATCAAGCTTCAACTGCATCTTCTGCAGTTTAAGAGTGACAGCCCTCTCAACAGCTTTAGAACTTTCCCTTTCAGATTCTTCTTTTACTTCTTGTAGTAAGGACTCAAAATACTATGATTAAAAAGGGGAAAAAAGGAAGTTTTAATCCAGGTGAACATTCACCAAAATTAGGATAGATTGAAATCCATCTAACTACCAAAAGGAACTACAATGGTCTGACTGTCTGAGGGAAACAATCTCGTCAGATTCACAGCCCAGTTGATCAATGTGAACCACCAATGAATTAGAAAAATGAAAAACTAATTGCGTAAAAATGCATTCACTTACTAGTTTTTGGTTCTGAAGTTGAGTGGCAAGCAATTCATTGTACTCATTGACGATCTGTAGAGAAAATTGACGAATATGAGAAAAACAAACTGAAGGGGATATGCCAGAACTAGGATTTGAAAAAGTAATAAAAGTTTAAATAATTACGGCTTCAACTTTGCTGTTCAAAATAGCCTCACTAATTGCATCATCTTCACAATTACAACTTCCACAGCCACTGTCAGCATGCAGACAAGGGGTATTCAACTCCACCAACTTTCCATCAGTTTTGGACAGAATTAGTCGGTGAACATAGTTGTCCCCAGCATAATCCCACACACGTTGTGTTTCCAACTCTAGAGAATAGCAATGTTGTGTCTCTTTCCAATGTATTATTGCATGTCCTCCTTTATACCTAATCAAAACTTTCTTATCAACTACAGAAAGAATTGAATTGCAATAGGGAAAGAAATATTCAAAGAAAAACACCTTCCCTTAGGAGTAGGAGTAGTATTTGAAAAAGAAAAAAAAAAAAAGGACAGTATATCAACATGAAGAAAGAGCATTATAGGGAAAAGTATTCATAGTACCTTCCACAACCAACAAAGCCACATATAACACAAATCCAAAGATTTTCAGTAGTTTGACAAACAGAGCATACGGATTTTTCAGGTTGCTGCTGGCAATATCGGCATACCTGAAAACATGGAAAAACAGTGCATGCCTGACTACATAATATGTCAAGTATACATGGCAATATAGGAAAACCTGATGAAACAAATTGTAAACTTGTGGCCAAATAAATTCCTTGCCTCACCCACACCCTCAGAAAATATGCAATATGCTCTAGCACTTCTGGGTATGGCCATTTATTATCCATATGCAGGTAAAAAAAATAGAAGCAAACAGCAAGAAGACTGTACAGCCACAATAAAACACTTACCGGACAAGAAGAATCTGCCCAGTTTGATATACAGGAGCAATGGAAAGAATGATTGCATATAGTTGTGAGAATTCCGCTCATGTCTTGGTCTAACCGCTCTGAAACATGAAGCATGCATGAAACTGATCAACCCTTAGTTGAACATTATAGCTGATACAAGTTTATGAGAACAAAAAAGTTTCTCGTAGAATATACAAGAAAGAAGTAATATATATATATATAAACAAAATAAATAATCTTAAGCAAAGCAGTAAACAAAATTCTGGGGGTGATATTTGATCCTTGACAGAGATAGAAAGGGAGATGGTTGGATGGGCAGTAAGTCCCTTCACTTCTAACAGCATGTTCTTCTCCATCTAAAAGGTTTTACCATTTTTAAACCAGCTACACGCTTAATCAAGGAAAAATAAATCAAACTTGACAAAGATGCATGCATCCGTTAAGAAAGGATAAAAGGTAACACACCAAGACAAACTGGACAGGCGGCCTGTTCGGTAGAACTTGCAGCAGATGCTTGTGCATGTCCAATTGAGCCTGTGTACTGCACATCTAATGTGAAGAGGACACGGCAAACCTCCGCCTATATACAGAAGTGATAGAACAACAATAACAAATTTCCTTTCAACAATTGTTTTATCAAGAGCAACTAGAAAGAGATTATTTAGCCAGAAGGAATTTGGTTCAGATATAGGATACATTTATTAAAAACATTATATCATTCGAATGGTTAAATAGAACATAAAGATGAATATGGAACAGATGGAAAACCTCCAGAGATGAGAAGTGGCGCCCGTAATAATGTTTATAAAAATTGTCAGCGGAGGCTTGACTTTCAAATTTAATCAAAATGCTATAGCTGTCCTCCATGCCATCAGTTCTAAATCCACCCAAAACCAAACAAGAAAAGTAAGAAAGTGTGAAAAGATCATAGTGAAGTTCCACAAGCATCAGAAAATAAAATACCACGAGAATATGACATTGCAGCTTTGAAAATCAACCTGACAATTCGCATTTCTAAGATATGCTGAATGAATGAACCACAGAACTGGCAGAAATCTGCATATGTCATATGATTTGGCACACCAAGCACACAGACAAGCGGCTTCCTCTCAACCTAAGACATACCGGTATGATTTGTTATGTTCTGCTCTTTCTCGTTATTTAATCGTAAAAGCATTTGAAGATAACAAAAGCCAAAAATATTGGATCAAGAAACTTATACATAATTTTTTTTAAAATAAATATCAAAGCTTTAAACAGATTTGAAACAGAGAGAACAGTTTTTATGTAACTAAAACTTGATTCTTTCAAGAAACATATGAACTGCTGTTCTTCAATTGGTCAAAGATTTGAGTCACTAATGGAGTAAAGGTTTCCTTAAGGAAACGTAGTATATGTCAGAACCCCTAATTCAGACAACGAAATGGAACTAAATCTTTATAGAAGTTATTTTTCTACAAAGGACTTAACCAAACAAATAATTAAGACTGGCAACTACAAATCTTGGTCGAGGTAGCCCTGTTCCGAATACAAAATTCATAGTTCAACTAAATACAAAACCTTCTCTTGATTATTTCTCAGGAACTAAAATTCAATGTCTAAAAGTTCCAATCCTCCATTGAACCCAGTTACAACCGATTCCCACCCTCTCAGAAGAAGAAAACTGTATGCAATAAAGATTTAAAAGAATCCTCTTTACATTATAACACCGCTATGAATCAGTAAAACCCTTAGCCAACAGCCAAGTTCAATCAATTTCCCTAAACAGGAAAATTCAGTTCCCAGCTATATAATTTTGTGCCAAAAAAATAACTGAAGTTAAGAAAATGAGCTTACGGGAAGTCCAGAAGTCGATGTGGAAACGATGTCCTCGCGATAGAGGTGCATGACACCTCTAGTCTCTTCAATTCTAGGGTTTCCAGAAGAGAAAGGAAAGGCCTGGGTCAAGTTGGACGATGAAGATTCGCTTGGCTCACCGAGAACCATGACAGACAATGGCGCAGAGTTTTCCTCCGACGAAGCTCTCCCGATCCCTGTACTCGAACTCGGTGATGTCATAGCTATTCCAGAAATGGAGGATTGAGTTTGAGTTTCGACGGATATAGATTTGGCTTTGGCTTATTTGTTGACTGCTGGCGCTGACGGGGGGGTCTATGAAATTACATACGGCTTGAACTGCAAGGATGATCAAGAGCTTGAACGACAAACACATGAATGTCGTATTTAAGTTATGAACCAGCCGGGCATTGCAACGGCAAAAGACACATTTATCCAACAAAAAAAATATTCCATTTCATTTTCTTTTTTTGTTGTTATATTTATAATTAATTAGGGAAACTTTTGTAATTATTAATACTTTTTTACTTTGCATGCAACAAACCTCTTCTATTTAATATTAAACAATACATAGAACTGGAAATGAAGGCCAGGGAGGCTTATATTTTTTTAAGCAATTTGATGTCTTAGAGTAAAAACTTTATTCACATATTACAGATCAATAAAGGCAGGCATTGGCTGGTACATGCAAATTCAGGTTTTGCAGTAAGTTGCACTAAAGAATGGTAACATGTTTATTTCTTTTGTCAAAACCGCAGATTCAATGCCACACACAGAGAAGGTGCTTGGATAATTAAAATAAGATTGACCAACAACGATACCAAGACTAAATAGTTTAATTATACTCATGTGTTACATAGATGGGATTGAAATAAGGAACTCCTACAAATCTTTTCAGTAGTCACATCAAATAATATCTGGGGTGTCTTTGAGGTTAGCTGCATCATCTGAAAGAAGATTTGGCTTCTTTTTTGAAAGCTTCCAAGCCACACTGTGCCTGAAGTTCCAAGTAGTTTTGTTTCAATTCACACAGCAGCAGGAACTTGGGAATCTACTGACTTCAGTATCTCATCACCTAACTGCTTGCATCCTACCAGCTTCTGTATAGTGCCAATCAACATGAGTTTAAATTATGTTGTCAGTCAGCACAGTGACACTGGTTAATTTGAAAAGATAATAGCCAAAGAGGTAGAAAAAGAACAAATACATTTGTTTTTCGTTTAATTTTGTCATGGCTTTTAGACATGTTCCCACACTGAGGATAACAAGAAGAAGGAAACAACTAGAAGTAGAGCAAGTACTTACTGTCCCAGATGAGTGTATGTCACCCGTTCGAAACCCTCTATTCAAGGTATCCAGAACCGCAGTCTCAATTCTCTTGGCTGAATTTTCTTCTCCAAGGCCATACCTCAAAAGCATAGCAGCACTTAGTACTGTTGCAAATGGGTTTGCCTTGTCCTGCACATTAGCACATTAAAAAATATTATTATTTCTATTCAAGCATGATACCTCAAGAAGGCATAAATTGAACTGTATGCAAACCAACCTGTCCAGCAATATCAGGAGCAGAACCATGTATCGGTTCAAAAAGTCCAGGTCCCTGCCAATTAAAATCGAGTATAGTCAAAGTTAACAGGGGAAATGAAAAAGGTAGGTTACTAAAACCAGATCTAAAAGTCATTGAAAATAAATTGCAATACCGATTTCCCAATGCTAGCAGACGGAAGCATCCCAATGCTTCCTGTAATCATTGATGCCTCATCTGATATTATATCGCCAAATATGTTGTTTGTTAAGATTGTATCAAACTGCAACATTTACGAATAGACACCGTAACACTTGCACTTAGCATTCAAACATCCAAAAGATACTTCAACTGAAATAAATGGAAAAAAAAAGGAATATGCTGATGCATTCTGTAGGCAAACCTGTTTTGGATAGCGAACCAGTTGCATTGCAGCATTATCAACATACATGTGGGAGAGCTCAACATCAGGATACTCTGATGCTATTGCTGTCACTATCTTACGCCACAACATTGAGGCCTGGACCAACCATTGAAAAACTTCTGATGTTGAACATGGATTGCAAGTTGATGTTTATGCATCTACTATACTACCACATGCGTTTTCTTTTCTTTTCTTTGCTCCCCCTTTTTGATTAAAATAGCCGATAGTACTGAAGTCTTGATTAGTCAACATACAAAAAGTTTTTTTGATGTAATATTCCTTGCAAATATTTAGCTTATAAGAGAGTTTTGAGCAGATATAGTATTAATAGACAAACATTTGAGATGGTAATTACTGAATTTGTAAATATTTGCAATCTTCACAGCATCTGAGACATCTGTGCTTCGTCAGACTAGCTCAAATATTGCATATTTCCATGAGTCCCTACTCCAGTCATGAAATGATCAATCACCATCCTTCTAATTCACTATTATTTTCATTCTTCTTTGGACCACTTGTATAAAGTTCTAAACCACAGGGTTCAAAGCAGTAACTAACAAGAATTATAAGGAATATTGATAGCTGATTGATGAGCAACGAATTTAAAAGTGACTATATTTACACCTCAATCACTGATTCGTTCCTAAAAATCATCAGAAGTTTTTCTGTACGTATACGGAGAGTACTTTTTTGCTTTCTAGAAGCCATAAGTATCATTATGGAATCTAGGAATAATTACCTCCAG
Organism: Quillaja saponaria; assembly: GCA_029379385.1. NCBI lineage: Eukaryota > Viridiplantae > Streptophyta > Magnoliopsida > Fabales > Quillajaceae > Quillaja > Quillaja saponaria. The sequence goes on from CM055611.1 coordinate 22,613,885, forward strand.
TACATTTGCTTTATCAACAGAACAAAGTTTCCCATTCCGCTTCCGAGCAGTCTCAAATGCAACCCGAGCAATGCGATCAATCTGACAATTTTTAACACCAGAAATTCAATCACAAACAACTAAATCTGCGATTGCAAGTAAGGACAAGAAAGACAGAAGTAATAGGAATCCTCCTCCGCATGGATTCTTTTCGGCTCTTCAAGTCCCATAATTACTGATTTGTTTTTTATTTTTTTTAAACTATGTTATTATCTGAGCAGCCATATCTTATACTTGACATTTAGGAGGAAGAAAAAATAACTAAATAATTGAAAAGGTTACTAAAACAATTGACTTCATTATAGCCCCTTTGACAGATAGGATGGTAGAAGTTTACAAGATGATCACATCATATCTGATACTCCAGTTAACTATGTGAGCTAACTTGCATTTGTAAAGTACCTCATAGGAAGCATAAACCTCGGTGTTGAAGCCAACCTCTTCACCATTTTCATTGGTACCAAAGCCCCTGGGCGTTCCAAAATAGATACCTAAATACAATAACAACAACAACAACAATCAGCTTTGGTTCCTAAATATTTGAGGTTCCTACAAAATCCTTAATCTTTGTTTTTCTTTTCTCTAAAAAATAGAAAAAGAGGAAGTTGCCCAAGTAGAGTATAAAAATGAGACTACATAATTATTTTAAAGGGAAAGAAAAATTAATGAAGAAACAATTTCCACAAGATTTTACTAAAAGTCAACATCCACAGACCTCCAGTAAGTTCCCTTACAACCATTATGTCAACACCTTCAGCAACCTCTCTCTTCAGAGTTGACGCATCCACTAACTGAATGAGAATGTAGAAAAAGGAAAAAATACATTATTATTGTAGGTTGAAATCTATTACATAAATTAGTACGTCGATGAGTCGATCCATCTTTTCTCATATAGACCTATTTCAGGAGTTTGTCTTCTAAACCTAGTTTTCCCTTTAGACAAGGAGAAAGTTTCATCACTCTCAAAATGCATGGTTACTGGAGTAGTAATATCAATATCCATTTTTTAAGTGGCAATAATATCATTATCACTATTCAAATATGCCAACACACCAACTAGCCAACTTGTGCACAAAACACACAAATAGAAAGAATGAATAATTCAAATGATCTCAATCTTATGTCTACTGATTTTTAACACGAGCAATGGCACAAGTCAATATTTAGCTAAATATCATCGCAAAGAAGAATTACACACATAGCATCAGAGAACTGGACTCATTTTCTAGAGCCATGCTTTATGCATACTTTTGAGGCAAATAATTTAAAAACAAATAGTAACTCTGAATATGAGAAAGGTTATTCATGCTTTTACTACAAGGAAGCTCTCTACTTTCAGTAAGAACCACATTGTTCAATCCCAAAAGAAAGCTACAAGAATTCAGGATAACCTCAAACGAAATAAGAGCTTGAATTTTCCATGATAAAATAGAAAATTATTCAACATCACAAAAAGGCTAATTTTTATTTGCCCGCATCCATGAAGGTATTACAAGGCTAATTTTTATTTTCACGAACTCTTCAAAGTTTATATGTGAAACTCCCCTAACTTATTGTAAGCTGTAGCGTTCTTTCTCTCGTCTCCCATTCCAGTGTCATAGCTTGAATATGTTCTTTCAGTTTCACTCTTAACTATATTTTTATTATATCAACTAATCAAAGAGAAAAATAAAATGTTAAGCTGCCCTGACTATCATATTTTTTTATTTTTTTTTTGGTAAAATATATTTTTACCTGTGGAAACACAGTGGCTGGTCTCAAATTTGCAAAAACTTTAAGAGCTTCCCGTAGCTGAAGCAACCCAGTCTCTGGCTTTAAATGTTTGTCATTATGATCCCATTGATACCTTAGATAAAATTAAATGATACATGAGATTTGTAAGAACGAAGTAGTTTAAGGGAAAAAAAAAACATAAATTAAGAAAAATATCAATTTTTATGGATAACTACCCTCCAATTGCTCCAAGCAGAACAGCATCAGATTGCTTTGCCGTGGAAATAGTCTCATCTGGTAATGGAACTCCAGTCACATCCAATGCAGCTCCACCCAAGAGCATCTCATGGAACTTGAATTCAATACCTAGTGGAAAACAATGGAAAGGTACATACAAGCTCAATTTACACACAGATGCCCAAGACATATAATAGGAAGCAAAGGTGGCAGGAATCAATAAATTTTGGTACATTGGAAACTAAGGAATTAAAATTAACCAGGCAGAAACCAAAGACAAAGCAACTATGGGAAAGAAATATCCAAGCACTGAATGAAAATCATATATCAAACTTAAGCAAGAGAGTCAATTCTAGGCAAAGGCCCAAACTTTTTATTTTCCTTTTCATATTCTCGGCAACCAAATAGAGGGAAAAAATTGAATTATCAACAGCAATCATAATGTTTTTGAAGGAACCTTCAAAAGAACCGGCGAGCTCGAGAACATTCTTGGCGATGGAAATGACTTCGGGGCCGATGCCATCTCCAGGAAGCAGAGTGATGGTGTAGCGGCGTTTCGAAGATGAAGTTGCGGCGGAACACCTGATTGCAGTCGGTTTGAGGGACTTATTGGATGAAGAAGGAAATGGTTGGAAAAGAGGTTTGAAAAGCTTCGGACTGAGTTGGAGACAAGCCGCCATTGTTTGTGGTTTGAGAGTTGGGGCAACAGTATACTGTGTCGCTGACTGCGCCCGTGAGGACAGTCAGATTTCGGAGCTGGCTCTTTTTGACGCAACTCTGTAAAATTCTTCAGGGACGTGTTTTTTGGGTAAAATTTGTAAAAAATGAAAAACGATTTATTCCATCCCTTCATTGAAATTACTGAACTATCCCTCCCGTTTGAATATGAAAAGGAAAAGGGAAAGGCGAAAGCTTTCTTATAGACCAGAGGTTCTGGCATTTGTGGGAGGAGAAAATAATGCTTTCACTCACCTCCAGACGCCTCAATCCCTTCCCTTTTCTCAGTACCATTCAATTCCGTTTCTATTCCTCCAAACAACTTTGTTCCACGAAAACCTTTGAACCCAGTTCAGATTTTCCCGGAAAGCATCCCTAATAACCAATCAAAATCAATTTGATTTTGATCACAACACAGTCCGGGAGACCCTTTTTACCTACTGCAATGACTGGAAACGGGCGCTCGAGTTCTTCAACTGGGTCGAAATCGAATGCAAATTCGTGCACACTACTGATACATATAATAGTATGATTGATATTCTGGGTAAGTCCTTTGAGTTTCGAATTTCTTGGGATTTAATTCAACGTATGAAGGAAACCCCACATTCTTTTCCTGACCGTATTACATTTCGTATTATGTTTAAGCGATATGCATTGGCTCATCTTGTTAACGAAGCGATAGACACATATGAACGATTGGAGGAGTTCAATTTAAAGGATGAAACTTCATACAGTAATCTTATTGATGCGCTGTGCGAGTACAAGCATGTTATTGAAGCCCAGGAATTGGTTTTTGGGAAGTATAAAAATTTAAACTTGAATACGAATACTAAGATTTATAATATGATGCTTCGTGGGTGGTATAAGATGGGGTGGTGGAGTAAGTGCAGGGAGTTTTGGGAGGAGATGGATAAAAAGGGAGTTTGTAAAGATTTACATTCATATTCAATATATATGGATATATTAAGCAAGAGTGGGAAGCCATGGAAGGCTGTGAAATTATATAAGGAGATGAAGAGGAAAGGGATGAAGTTGGATTTAGTAGCGTATAATACTGTTATTCGTGCTATTGGTCTTTCAGAGGGGGTTGATTTTTCAGTCAGGGTGTTTCGTGAGATGAGGGACTTAGGTTTTGAGCCTAATATTGTGACTTACAACACTATTATAAAGCTCTTGTGTGAGAATGGGAGGTATAAGGAGGCATATATAATGCTTGATCAAATGCCTAAGAAGGGTTGTCTGCCAGATGTGAGGACTTATCATTGTTTTTTTGCATGTCTAGAGAAGCCAAGAGAGATCCTTAGACTGTTTGATAGAATGATAGAAATTGGGCTTTGCCCCAGCATGGACACGTATGTGATGCTTATGAGGAAGTTTGGGAGGTGGGGATTTCTACGACCACTTTTTATTGTGTGGAAGAGAATGGAAGAACTTGGGTGTAGTCCAGATGAGTCTGCTTACAATGCTTTGATTGATGCTCTAGTGGAAAAGGGGATGGTAGATATGGCTAGAAAGTATGACGAAGAGATGTTAGCAAAAGGACTTTCAGCTAAACCTAGGAAAGAGTTGGGGACAAAGTTGGTCAGAGGAGAATCTGATGATTGCTAGTTGTGAACTGTAAGTTAAGCGATTTATGGAAATGTACATAATGCTTGTCCAGGAATCTTGGAAAGGTGCACAATTTTCTTTTAAGTTGTGTCACCAAGCAAAAGAGGGGAAGGTGAAGGATGTGAGATGCTTGATGCAGAATGGCATATTTGGCTCTATAGAGGATGTGCAATAGAAGATCTTCAGTTACAAAGAAAGAAATTTGTTCACCAGAGGAAGAATCATCCGAGCTTGTTCTCCAATGGACTTCAGATTTCTGCTCGGCTGCTTATGAGCAGATGAGATGCTTGACCCACTATGGCATGGAAAAGGTTAGCATGAGGGGAGACTTATGACTTCCCAATTTATTACTGCTAGTTGACAAGTTTTGTATGTTGTTCAAATGATGTTCTGTTGAGTCATGTTGACTTCAGAACCTTAGTTCATTTTTCTTGCAACTAGAACTATTTTATGTATTTGTATTGAGTTACTTTTTTTGGCATGAATATGACGGGAAATTTTTTTGGACAATCTTCTAACGTAAGAATTTTAAGGTGGTTTGATTTTGAAGATAGTAGTTTTCTTTCTAATCTGTGTCTATACACTATCCCATCTTTCTGTCTTTCAGTTCTCCGTGTTTCCATCATTCTTCATCTTGTTCTATATTATCTATTGTCTTTTATTAAATTATTTTCATAGAGCCATTTCTTGCAGAGATATAACTGGACCTAGCTGACCCTTTCAGCATATTTATCAGAAATAAATCACAGTCTTCCTTCATTTCTGTACAACAAAGGCATACTGATCCCAAATTCTGAGTTCCTCCACCTCAAGAATAATTTTAAAATCTGAAAAGAGGGTACTCATCTCGTATTTTCTCCATGGCCGTAACATTACCCAACTGAGACACGCAGTGATTTCAAACATAAGCTCTTCCTGTATTTACTGGGTTTTTAGGGTTCTAGAGGTATAAGCTTTGGTCCTAAACTGCTAATTTGTGTCTATATGTGTGATTACATGTATTTAAAGAGTGCGCGCGCACACACACACGCATATATATATGCATTCATCTTTCAATTAGTCACCTTTGCAGCATCAATTTGTTTAGTTTTTTGCCAATCTTGACTAGGGTAGTCCAAATTCATCTTATTGTTAGCACATGCTGATTTCCTCAAAGTATGGAAAGAATATCACTAGACTTATTTGACAAGTACCATCTGAAAAAAGGGAAAAATAAATACTTGTATGAAGATTATCATTTTCTTCTCTGCCATTTACGTGCAGGGAGTGTGAGAAATTGTTCCTCCGAAGATACCTTCCAAAATTGGAGGAGCTTTTAATTTCAGAAAATGATGAGTTCGAAATTGAATTCAATCGAATTCAAATACCTCAGTATTCACTTCAATCAAGTCCATCCCTAATGAGAGATTATGTGATGTCTTTTTACCTACTAATGAAGAAGCAGCATTGCAGGAGTATCATATATTGTCTTACAAGTTAACGAAGTCTTAAATATTGTTGTAATCTTATACTTTTCACATATCATAGCAGTTGGATAATCCTTTAGAATATTACTTATCATTATGCATATATTGCATTTCTATATGAAAAACACCGTGAATCTCTTGACAATCAATATTCTGTCTGCCTGGCTAAAAGTAAAATAAAAATAAAACTGAGTACTCTGCTTCAAGATGGCATCTTCCCTTGGTGGGTTTGTTGGTGCATCCCATTAATTCTTCTGGAAATAAAATTCCCCATGTATACTCTTATCTGCATAAGGAAATAGTTTCACAATACCAGCCATTTGAATCATGTTTGGTGTTTGTCTCAGCATTGTAGATTTTCATTCAGAAGAGAAAACACAGTGGGACTGGCAGCTGCTCAGTCCTTACAGGAGGAATGGTCCTCGAGAAGCAACTCAGTTAAAGGGAGGGCAAAAGTTCAGAGTACAATCAATTGGAAATTTACTCTGAAATGGCTTTCCATATTTTTATAATGTGCAGGGGTATGCATGGACTGCTGATTCTAGTGTAAGCATAAAGAACACACAGGAATGTCCGATTTTTATTTGTATATAAATATAATAACTTCTATTCAAAACATCTTCAGTGACACTGCTGCAATGAAAGCATAACCCTATCCTTAGAAGTCTTCTTAAAGTGGTCATCATCCTTAGAATTTAGAAGAAGCCCAAGCAATGATGGAGACACACCCTCAATGGTTTGATTCACATATTGTAAGAATGCCTTTTGTTAAAAAGTGACTTTAATGCCTGTGCTCCATGATAACTGTAGTCTGTAAGTATAATATATGTTTGACCACCTAAGGTGAGTGTACTCTAGTGCATCGTTCTCGTTAATCCTGGCCCTTTTTCTACCTTTTTACTTTGGACCTTGGTATAACTTGCTATGCAAGTGAGCCAACCAGACCCAGATGGGTACTTTTTCTTTCCTGTATAGACTATTGAACAATAAGCCAATAACAACACAAAGCTTCTAATAATCCAAACATCCACCTCACTGATTCTACTTGGTTTTTAGATCATCTGTTTTAATCGATGAAATCATATAAATTATAAAAGTAATCCTGTGAATCAATCTGGGCCACCAAAAGCCGATTTTGCACTCCTAATATTGAAAAAGAAAGTTTGATTATTCAATTTTTTTAGTATCATATAATTACTTATTTAGATATAATGTATTCATCCAAGAGTGAGAATTTTGAATGTCTACCTTACAATTCATGGTTAAGAATTCAAAATGTCTCCATTCTCAATGATAACATAAAATTTAACTCAAACATGAGAATCTCAAGTACTTATATATTCGGTCGTGTTTATGTGCATAAAGAAAAAAAAAATTTGTTTAACACTTTATTCATAAAAAGCCAAGCTCTAAATAGTAAAATTTACTTTCATTGTACTCGTAGCAATTCTCTGTCTCTTATCCAAATGCTATTGTTTTCTATCTTCAAACCATAAAAAATGAATTAGGGTCCTACAATAAAGTTAGTCATACCAAAATCATCTTATGTTTAGGCCAAATGGGAGCAAATAAACAAATTATATATGTGCAGAATATACCATGTGACATTTGATTGCAAGAAAGATGTGATTCGTCTATTATGTGTTAGGCAAGCAAAGTGGATTAGTGGATAGGGGTGAGTGAGTTTTGTACTTTGTAGAACATGTGATTAAAAAAAAACTCAATTTAAAGGCAAGATGGGCAAGTGGGGAATTAATTTACCTTTAAATTGAAGTCAATGAAAATTGTTAGTTGAAATAGTAGAAGTGATTCAAAAAAAGACAACCCAATTTCTGAATTATTTTGAACTGGTGGGGTTGAAGATTTGGATTGGTTACAAACTCTTTATATTCCTTGTGTAGGCATATAAAAAGAGAAACAATAATCCTATTGTGATATTATCTAAATGTATAAATATATTATACATCTACTGCAGACTAAAATATTAAGAAAATGAGTAAATTACACTAACCTTCCATGGATTAAGTTAATATTACATACACAACTTTCTATTTCTAAGACTTAGACAAAGTTCCCTAAAGTTTGAAAAAAAACTAAAACTTAACCCGAACTTTTTAAAAAATTAGGTAAAATACCCTAGTGCATTTTCTTACTAAGAGACAAAATTTATACATTTAAATCAATAATTATTCTAAAATTTTAATTAGAGACAAAATAAAATGCTTTCTAGATTAATTAGGCAATTCCAACATTACTTTTTTATCTTTTAATTTTATCATCGTTTTAGAAATGATTAATAATTTATGTTTGAACTAAATTAGTTTAATGATACTCATGTCATATTTATCTCTTAATAAGAAGATAGTAAGCATTTTAGGTATTTTTATTTTTGTCTTAATTTGTTAAAATTGGTTTAAGTTGTAGTTTTTTCAAACTTCGAGAGAAGTTTATGTAGATTTTAAAAATAAATGAGATATTTGTATAATTTGAACTAAATCTAAGGAAAACTGGTGTCATTTACTCAAAGAAAATTGCACTACTTATGCGTGGTCATCTTGAACCAAAGTCACCCTCAGTCCTTTCTTATTCACTTGTTCCTTTCATTTTGTCTAAGAAAGGTTTCCAGAGAGGTTTTGTCTTTGTTCTTATCCCTGTAGCCGTTGGAGTTTCATCTTATTAATTATATATTTTACATGAAACTATGAAAAGCACGTTTAACCTATGCCTGTAACACATTTCGTTGACTTTACTTTAAAAATTATGGTTAGAATTTCAATTATTTACTATGAAAACTATGGTTAGAATTTCTTTGAAAATTTAAGCATGAGAAACGCATTCCATATTGTTTAATGGAAAATGGCCAAATACAAGTAATGGTAATAATGATGGCCATGGATTTATGCCAATAAAAGCTTTAGTCTTCTAACTCCCCCTTCACTGATTGCTCAAAAAGCTCAAACCTTTGACAACAGTTTCATTTTGCAGTAACATCAAACATGTCCTTCTCAGAGACACACAAAATCCTATGACTCTAAATCCAATTTTGATGAGCATAGATGGGTAATTCAAATCCGAAAAACCCTTGAAGAAGAGTTTGAGGAAGATGATCAATTCACTGTATGCATTTTCAATGTCCCCAGACCCCTTATGGCTAGTGATCCAGATTCTTATACACCACAAGAAGTTGCAATTGGTCCTTACCATTATTGGCGTCCTGAGTTGTATGAAATGGAAAGGTACAAGCTTTCTGCAGCAAAAAGACTCCAAAAACAACTCCAATGCCTCAAGTTGGAAAACCTTGTTGAACAATTGGCAAAACTCGAACATAGGATTCGAGCATGTTATCACAAGTACTTGGATTTCAATGGCGAAACGTTGGTGTGGATGATGGCTGTCGATGCATCCTTCTTGCTTGAATTCCTTCAAGTTTTTGCAATTCGAGAAGGGAAAAATGTACCGGGAGTTTCAGTCAAGTATGTCACACTTGGTAGATTATGCTGGGAAAAAATCTGCACATAATGCAATTCTAAGAGACTTAATAATGCTTGAAAATCAAGTCCCATTAATTGTGCTGAGGAAGATGTTGGAGTTCAAATTCTCATCATTAGAATCTGCAGATGATATGTTGAACGCTATGCTAACCGGATTGTTTAACGAGGTTTCCCCTTTCAAAATGATGGAGGAGTTGCCAAACATCCAATTCTCAAACTGTGCTCATGTGCTAGACTTTCTGTATGACATGCTTGTGCCGAAAATGGAAGGGGAACAGGAAATTTTCCTTAATAATGAGGACCAAAATGAAGCAGGGGAAGGCAATGAAAAGTCTTCAGGGGATTCCACCTATGTTAAGCAATTCCTAAATGAGATTTGGAAGCTGTTTTCGAAATTAAACAAAGGGCCGGTACGTTTAATCAAGAAGGTATTGCTATCTAAACCTCTTAAAGTCATGGTTAAATTGCCTTGGACAATTGTTTCCAACCTTCCTGGAGTTAAACTCTTGAAACAACCTGTTGACTACTTCTTTTTCTCTCAAAACAAAGAAGCCAAACCCGAAAACTCAACCACCAGTAAAATCATTAACAAACCACCTTTAGTGGAAGAAATTACAGTCCCTTCTGTGACAGAACTTTCAAAATCTGGTATCCATTTCTTACCGACAAATGGAAGCATATCAAGCATTAACTTTGATTGCAAATCTTTTACACTTTACCTTCCAACGGTTTGTTTAGACGTGAACAGCGAAGTCTTTTTGAGGAACTTAGTAGCATACGAAGCATCAACTGCATCAGGGCCATTGGTTTTCACACGATATACCGAATTAATGAATGGTATTATAGACACTGAGGAGGATGTGAAATTGCTTAGGGACAAAGGGATTATTATGAACCATTTGAAGAGTGATGAAGAGGTAGCTAACTTGTGGAATGGAATGAGTAAATCCATAAGATTGACAAAAGTGCCATTCTTGGACAAAGTGATTGAAGATGTCAACAAGTATCACAATGGTAGGATGAAGGTTAAAGTTTGGAAATTCATGAAGCTTTATGTGTTTAATTCTTGGAAACTTCTCACACTTCTGGCTGCCATCTTGCTCTTGCTTTTGATGGGATTGCAAGCATTCTGTTCAGTTTATACCTGCAGGAGCTTCTTTCTTCACGTAAACTCGACCGAGTGATTTCTCTTACTGCTTGTCTATCTTCAGAAAAAACAATCTTGCTTCTGTTTTTTTTTTTTTTTCTTCTGTGGAGGTGTTAAAGATCAATTTGTTTGTTCTTGTTTGTTTTGGAATTTGGGGTTAGATTCTTTATGAAGCAAATTAATTTCCTTAAAAAGTTGTAGAACTTGCAAAAGAAAATTTAAGTTGGTTTAGTGATTTCTGTAGTTGTGAATCTGCTGCTTGCAAATTTCAAATTTTCGAATGTTATGAATTGTGAAAATAGATTGGAATGTTTCCATTCTCTTGCACTGTTTCCTTGATTTGGTTCTTTCAATGCCTAATTGATCTGCATCTTCCTTGATTCGCCCCAATTCACATCATCTTAGTTTTGCAACACCTCCATTATTGTCTTGATTTTGCCAATATTGTCTTCCATGCCCCTCCAATTCGGACACCAAAGTCTCGAAGGGAGGCTAAGTTTAACTACAACTCATGGTCAATACCATTTATGGTTAGACTATACTTGCACCGTAAAACTGAACTTAGTTCTGGTTTCTGTTTCTCGGATGAATTCTACCCATTCAAATGAGGTTAATCAAATGAGTCTCACGAGAAAAATTAACCTCATGTTTAATTTTGATACACTGCCATTAAAAATGAGTGGAACAAATAGTTTAAACTAGATCGGACTGGCCAGTTAAACTGGTTGAATTATAGTTCAAAAAATAAATCGAATTGAGTTAGATTTAAAAATCGTTTTAATAGTTGGATCGTAAAAATCGATATAATGTTGAAAAACTAAAAACTTTTTTGTATTTGGGCTCAAATAAATTAGGTCTTTTTTAAGCCTAACTCAAAACCCAACCCACAAAAAAACCAAGCAAGAGAAATGATTTGCTATGTTTTGATTTTTTTTAGATTTTCCTATATGTTTGTGTTAAGGATTAGTGAAATGTTTGTACTTCTTATTGATGTTATCTTAGTGCATAAGTTGAACCTTAAATGTTGTATTGCATGACAAATAGATATTAATAAGCATTGAAAATTAATAGAAATATATATTATGTATATATTTAAAATATTTATTAAATATATTCATGATGTCATATCGACTATCAATCTAATTATAATTAAACTAATAACCCGAGACTTAATTTTTTTATCTTTTGAGTCGATCATCAATTCAGTTGAGTGAAAATAATATATTTCTTTTGTATAATTATATAGCTTAACTATTATTTTAGTTTTCTGTTTTCAAGAATTGTCTCAAATTTTAATTTAGTCATTCGAAAATATTTTTAATCAATTTCATATTTTCGAATGTAGAATTTTTTAATTAAGTTATATTTTCTTATTTTTATATTTTATATAAAAAATAATTCTATATAGTTTAACAATAAAATGATCAAAAAAATTTACAAATCATAAAAACAACTTAAATACATCATTATCTCTATATTAAATATAGTATTTTGCTAATTTATAATATGTAAACGAAAAAATATAACTTGCCTAATAAATTTTGAAACTTGAAACATAAATTGACTAAGAAAATTTTTTGAAGACTAAATTAAAAACTGATATAATTTTAAAACATCATCATAACTTATCTGAGTTTAAGTCAAAATTGGAAATTCTGGCAGTTAGTAGAATCAATGCACCAACAATTTCGATACTAATCTTTGCCTTTTGGCCTGACTCGAGAATTTCGTTTAACATGGGAAGATATTTAACCACCTGACATTTCAAATTAGCTCCCTCCTCAGCGTGCCACTGTTCCTTTTCTTTTTCTTTCTCTCTCTCTTTCTTTTACTTTTCATAGGATGAAAAGAAATTTATTCAACCAACAACAGAATAGAAGTCACTTGTATCGCATCTAACAACAACAACCAGCAACAAACAAAATTATATTAAACACAAACAACAATAAAGCAGCTGAACCAGATACAAAACCCAGAAAATGGCATCCATAAAAAGAATACAGATATCATAATTTCCAAAGTCTAGTGTTAATTTAACAAAGTCTTCCATTTCTTACAGACTCTCAACAATTTTATAAGAAGACTGATTGTTAAAAATGCATCCATCTCTTCAACAACCAGCTTCCCAAAACTGTATTTTGTTTGTATATACCTAGGATCTTTCACAATCCATACATCATAAAGCATGCTTCTGAATTGATTGAGCAGGCAAAATAAAATTGTCCCATGACACAGCTGCTTTAGTATATCAAAAGAATATTGTCTGACCATACTTCAAGTACAAAAGGCTGTCAGGGTGACCATTATCAAACCTAAGACGACATCTTTCCAATTTCCCCTTTAACTTTCGCTGCACCAACGGCAGTATCTGAGTTCCAAAGTTTTCCTCCAACACTTTCTGCAAGATCTTGGTACAGGGATAGCAGATAAACTCCTCCTTTTTACAGTTGACATTTAGCAAGCAACAATAGAACATTCACGAGCAAAAGTATCCAGATGTTAATTGCAGCCTTGTCAAATCTCTGTTATTCTAGTTCCACCCCTCCCCAACGTAGCAAACATCATTCCAACCACATAGACAGGTACTGGGACCTTGTTAAATCACCTGAAGTTGACTCCCTAAATGCCACTATAGGTATAATGGCCAATTGTTCATGGACAATTCGGCAGTCTTTACCCTAACACTTTTTTCTGGTTGCACATGCAATCTTACATATTGGCCAAATAAAAATTGAAATCTTCTAACGAGCTATGGTGCAATAAATACAGTAGTTGACATTTAAAATATTTTAAAAGTAGCAAGTCATTTATTGCATGTCATTGAAATCATGACCAACTACGACATTAGATGAAAAACTTTTTAAAAATATTACTTTAACGCATTTGTTAGAAAAAACCCATAAAAATTTACCCATTCAACATGATGTACTGCCTTTTTCGAAATTAAAACAAGCCAGTTGCAGTAAATCCACTCCTTTGTTTCACATATCACTTTCTAGCTTGGCATGCTTTTTTTCTTTTTTTTTTATTACTCCTCTTTAAAAGGGGAATAAAGGCAGAATATTTTACCCTGAAGATTGACTTTAGGTGGCATCATTGAACATGAGGTTATTGATCTTGTTGATGCCAATATCAGATATTGGCTTTATGGGCTCATCCTCTCCATGCGGAGAAGAAACAAAGCTTGAAGGATCTCTACTGAACTCATCTGGAGAAAAAATAAGGTTATATTAATGAACCAATGAATATATAGTCTTGTGCACGCATGAAACATACTCAAAGCTGGACCAAATGCTCCATTGCCATAATAGTATGAATCATACTATTATGGCTATGAGTATCAGACCATCAATAAAAGGCTCTTAAAGAGGCACTCTCCAAAATAATTGATATCCCTTTAAAGTAGTCAATACATGCAAAGCACACAATGGAAACATATCAATTGGCCTGGTCAAATATGAGAAATAACTAAGGCTCCCAAAATAATTTAAAACAAACCACTACAAAATCAAGTTTGAGCTTACCAAAAATTGTGTTTATGGATTTGGGGGAAGGTGTTGACATAAAGTTGAGGCCAATGTAGAATCCCAACATTAATATAACGGCTATAATAACATAAGTTGGCACTGCCAACGCCCAATATCTGCAAAATGCAAATGCCAATCTTGTAATTCAGCAATATGGTGGTATGAATAATGTCAAAAACCCACTCTCCTAGGACAGATTTTAAAATATTATTTTTTGTTGAACCAGAAGTTGCGTGGCTCTAAAACTCATTAATGTCAGCATATCCCTTTGAACCTTTTTGTGCTCCTATCTTGAAGATTCTTTAATAGATCACAAATACAAGTCTAAAAAATTCAATGCATTTATTGTCATAATAGCTAAATTTGCAAAAAAACTATTGCCTAAACCATCCCAGTGAAAATAACATCATGGTTGTTTTCCTGCTCCTGTAACTTTCTAGACCCAACAGTTGACTACATCCTGACTCATGCAACTTCATTGGAGTCAACAACCAACACACACACACACACAGCTTGTTTAAAATTCCTTCCACTAGAGAGATTTCTCAGAAGAAAATGTTGAAAAACTGATTTTCAGAAAAGAAATTGTTGGACGTTGAGAAAAAACACTATATGACAAAGGAAAACCCTGAAAGTTTCCTGGGATGAGAAAATAAAGGGGAATCAAGTTTTCTAACCTGCTAGGATAGTAAAAGATCCCGATAGAGTGTAGCCAAGATTCTGGAACATATGCCCACACGAAGAAAATAACTGTTCAGACAAATCAAATTAAGAGAGTATGAGAAACTCATGGAAGGCCATGAATATTACCAGAAACTGAGAGAAGAAATAAAGACAACTTATATCACAAACAACAGAGACAGACACTATGATAGATATAGCAGCCATAGGCAACCAAGAGAATTGAACATTAGAGGAGTCAAAACAATTGGAGCTTCAAGGTAATCAATGTCTTTATCATTCCCTAACATGTCATTCCTTTTCTATTCTTCATTATTTCAACATACAAGCAAATACAAATAAACCTACAATCCAACATCGTGATCTTTCACACAAATAGCACTGTTGATGCAACTATATACCTATAAAAGGAAAGCACATCACAATGAGTAAACCACCAACATTTTGGTCAAATGATGGCAGACATGCATGTGATGCACAGAACTTTCAAGTACCATTGCATAATACATCAAACTCACACATGACTCGGATACTTTTCTTGGAGTATTGGAGTATATGTGGAGCTGATCAGATCAATCATATTAATGTTTTATACAAGTGTGCTTGTATTTCAAACCAATGATTCCCCTTTTTATAATCTACGTTCTCATAGAATGTGACAATACCCAGCTAGAAATTAACCAACTTCCAAGAGTAGGTTTGATTAACCATCCTACTCCTAGACATGTGAAACTAAAAAATTAAACATATATCTTAGGGATGTCATAGCATCGAAAGGAACTCAAATTGTCCATACTTAATAAGAAAAAAACATGACAGTGAAGTATACCTGAAGCGACAACAGTTGTGATGGACCCAACAAAACCATAAACTTCTGAAGGTTTTGGACCATGTTCACTAGACACTTCAAACCCAGAAGTCCTGTCATCTTCTATATCTAAAATCCTCCTCCTCTTTCTTGACAAACTGAGGACTCTTCTAGGACTATTGACAGAACGGGGACTTTCCATGTTTACACCTTTTCAATCAATTAGGGTTCCCAGTATACATGCATCCTATTGCAGAAACTATCCTAGGATAAACAAAGATGATATCATATTAGCTACAGGCAGATTTCAAATAGCCAAAATTAATAGCATTTGGATCCAGTTTAGCTCCGAAAAACAAAGGTTTTTCTTAACATATGAACTATATGTATCAAAGGGGGAGACAGAATGAAAGAATGTACCTTGGACGAAGGAAGTAGCCGCCGATGACCTAGATGTCTGATCGTTCGCCGGTAAAGGGTGCGCCTTGCGGAATGGGTCGCTGTCCCAGAGGCCAGGATAGAGGGTAAGATATCGAATTTGTTTTCTTTTTAGGACAAACAATAACATTGATATTGGAGAACAGATTATAAACAAAAAAAAAAAAAAAACCTATTATTTGTTTTCTTTTTATGAAACATCCAAAATTTACATATGTTTAGGGTAACAATGATTGAGCCGAGCCGTGTAAAATTTTTCTAAAACAGTTTATTTAATAATTTTTATATAAAATATAACATAAATTATAATTTAATTTAGTAGTAAATTATGTAAAAAAGACTCTCATGTAGATTATGGGTGAGTTAAAACTCCTTAATTGCAAAACTTTTAAAAAATATTCAAAAAAATCCTTGAACAACCTTTAACGAGTTAGGCTTGAACCCGTGCAAATCTCGATTCAGTTGCTAGCCTTACATATGTCAGTCATATTTCTTCCATTCTTTGTTTGTATTTGTGTTACATATACACACTAGCCCCATTATTGTCGTATAAAACAGGGAGAATGAGATAAATAGAATAGTATTTTTATATAAAAAAATAATAATAATTAATTAAATAAATTTCACAATAAGTGAGTTTTTTTGTTTCTTGTTAATTTTTGTTCTTAATTATAGGAGAAAGTTATTAGTTGCTAATAAATAATAAAATTTTAATTTAAAAATAGTTCATAATTTTGAAAAACACTATTATCCCTTATTTAAATTAAAACTATATTAAAAAAATCAAATAATATTATAAGGATTTTTTGGCTTTTAGTATAGTATAGAATAGAATATAGATAGTATAGATATAAAAGATGTAACACAAATATTTCTCTATCATTTTAACACAAATATATATATATATATTACGACAAATTTAAAAGTTCCCAAAAGTACTGCCCAAAATTATTTGAACAATTAATCCAAACTAAAGTGGAGACAATATTTTGCCAACCCTGGAGTGTCCCCATGCTCTGCGTAATCTCGTTCAAGAATATGTTTGTTTTATTTTACACATTTTAGTTACTTATTGATATGTATTTTATAAAACCCCTTGTTAATGTTGAATATATGGTTGATACTGTAAATATGAATTTTTAAGAGTAACTTTAGAACAGTGATTACAATGACACATGAAAAGAATCTAATATTTATTGTTATAGTTACTGATTATAATTTCATTGTTATCATATTAGTGATCTAATTCTTTTTCAATTTTTTTTTTTTACGAGTATCCGTATATCTTTTGAGTATGAGTCTAATCTTGTTCAATGTTCATAATTGGCCCTCTCTATAAGAATTTTCCTATATATTTGAACCTTTAATATTTTAGAAACCTCTCAAAAATCAAAGCACCTACCCTTTTTAATGTTTTTTTAATGGATGCACCCTTGGCCACTTGTAAAATAATACACTCTTTATATAATTAAAAAAAAACAGCTTTAATATACTAAAAAAAAAAATTGACACATCTAGAAAGATTTTTGCATTCAAGACAATAGTGGTCGTGATTACACTGAAATATAATAAGTAATATATATATTTTAGATTTTCTTTGGATACTTATTATATATTATAAAAAAAAAAAACCAACAATACAAAACTATTTCATTTATTATATACCACTAAAATTTTGATCAATTATAGTATTACATATAAAACAATTTCTAAATATATTATATTTCCTTAGACACCATGTAAAAATACTTTATCTTACCTAAATATACAAATACTTTCCTATTTGATTTTAATAATATAGATAGTTTAGATTACTTTCTTATTTTATTTTTTTATTTGATTAACCATTTTTTAATTAAAATCATATGACATATCCAATGGGCCAAAGGTTTGGTATGTATAAACACCCGTTACATCCACTCTTACTTGACACAGTCACTGAAAGGAACCAAGTGAAGGGAAGGTCTAAAGTTGAAGTTACAACAAGGTACGTAAAAATCTTTACATCTTCATTATACAGATGACATTTTTGTTTTCCGAACGCCATTGATTCCGGTTCGAAATTCACAGAGGCTTAACGAAATCTGGTAACCCTGATTATTCAATTTAGATTTTCTTTAAGTCTAATTGATATTATCAGTTTGTTTGCTTGGCAACCTGCTCAAGGTGGTAGTGGAGAACCCAAGATGGATTCAGAGGATTGGAGGCTTGGGTTGCAGCCTGGTTCACGACAAAGGATAGTCAATAAAATGTAAGCTTACTCATTTACTTAGTACGTGATTTTGGCATAGTTATTGACATTTCTGATCCATCAAAGGAAATGAAATAACAAACTATAAGTGTCACTAAAAATAAGTCGTCCTTGAGGTTTCAATCTATTTTAGAAGATGAGAGCATGACTTAAATATAAAATAGTGAATTTTTTATTTTTTTTTGCAAGGCATTAAGTAAATCTAGAGTTACTTTTATATATATAATCAACATGGTTTTTGGAGGGATAGAAGAGATGCTATTTAGAGATGTTTTCTCAGTATTACGTCTATAACTAGGTCCCTGTTAAATGCAGTCTTTTCTGGAGTATAGATACCTTTATAATGTTCTGGTTTCAGACCAGTGGAAATACAATTGGAACAAATTTATGGAAGTTTGGCAAAATGGAGTATAGGAATAAAGAGCAATTTCCTTACACTTTTCAAATTTATGACTCTGTTCATGTGATTCATGGTTGATACTTGCTTCTTGAATAGATCTTGGTATGCAGTCTCAAGTTCACAATCTGGGACAGTCACTTCCAAGTCCTTTGGGTAATCCGTCCCAATCACAGCAACAGCTGTTACCCCAGAACAATCAGAATAGCATGACATCTGCTGAAGTTCAAAATTCTGCTGGTTTACAGCCTGGAATGCAACCTGTCTCCGGTTTAACTCAGACTCCAATCAGTTGGACAGAATTCTTACATGCAGAATTTGGCAGGTGATTCAGAAAAGAATGGACAAGACTGAAGTTCAAAATTCAAATATTAGAAATTCCTTATGGCTACTTATCTCATGTTAAAAGAAGACTCTGAACCATTTAAGAAATAAGAATTAAGTGTTATTCACAAAATAAAATTGAAAATACATGGAATTTATCTATTATCTTGCTTTGTTTCCTTGATTTGGCCCCCCTTTATTTTGAGTTGAAAGATTTGGTCCTTTTATTGCCTATTTGATGTGTATCTTCCTTGATTCTCTCCAATTCACAACATACTTAACTTTTAAACACCTCCATTATAGTCTTGGATAACTTGAGCTACAAGTCATGGTCGATTCTATGTATGATGTGACTATTTACACACAACTTAATTCTCTTTCTTTCAAGTACTAATGATTTAGTGTGATTATATATAAATATATGGAAAATGCAATGTATAAATAAATATCTAGAAAGTGTGCTTACTGGCATCAAATGCATGCATGGACATGAAAATTAACATTTTAGTAACATATAAAACTATAAAACTTGTCAAATTAATGATCAATTTATACTAGGAATAAAGAGCAATTTCCTTACACTTTTCAAATCATTGAAGAGATGGGTGAGGCACTCACCCAAAGCATGCATGACTTATATATATATATATATATATGCAGTACGTAAATAGAATGCTGTGTTTTTAGATAATGAAAAATGAGACTAAAAAATAGACGACTCAAAACATGTGCATGCAGACAACAAAAACGTGAACATCACTTAAGGATAATACAAGTAACAGACACTCATAAAGAGGAAGAGTTTAGCAATATTTTAGCTTAACACCAAAGCAATCACACCACAGAAAGACCAGATAGAGGAGCTAGAGAGCAATGGAAAATTCTCGCCGAAATCGATGGTCCATGTGAGCCAATCAAAAAATGCTATAAGGATATTAGAAATGCGAAATTAACATATATTGACATTTTGATAAAAATATGATAGGCACTCACATATACAAACACATATGCAGACATTTAGAAATCAAACACTTGAACTACTTATTCAATCCTTTGTCATACACAATACAAGTGGTGATATTATTTGAGTAGACCAAATATATATTACAAGGTTCAATATAACCTATTTACTAGTAACACTAACTCATCTATTTGTTACTTTCTACCAACCAATAATTCACCATTAACACACAATTCAATACTAACCCAGTTACGCACATAGCTGCACCACTAATCCATAACTTACCTACTAACACACAATTATTACTATTTATTCTCTAACAATTAGAAATATTAAAATCAATTTCAAATTACATTTCCAATTCCGACACTGATGCCATCAAGGCATTTCTTATGCTGATCATCAAGTTTTCAAGCCATGATCTTCAAAGAAGAGGAATTTCCAGCCAAGTCGACCAACTAGCTATTATGCTTGATGAACACCAATGGTGGTGGAGTCGCATTTTCTTGATCATATACTAGTTAACTTATATATAACCCAATGGCCTCTCTTCTTTCTTTCTTTATCTTTTTTTGAAAAAGAAAAACAATTTTTCATTAAAAAAAAGGAAAGTTTAATTGGGATGGTGAAGGTGGTTGGGAATAGTAAACTTAAAATATTTTAGATGCCAGGTATTTGATTGGATCGAGGAGATAATTAGTGAATGTACGTGTAATTAAGCCGGATATACCCTTTCACTAAATAAAAAATATATATATTTTGGATGCATGAGTTTGTTACTAATATATATTATTTAGGTTACATAAATTACTCAAACATATGAGATTTTTTTTTTTTTTTTCAATAGATAAAGAGAGACAGTCATTTGACTATTGAGAAATAAAATTTAAGTAATATGATCATTTTTTTTCTTCCAAAGATAGCTTCATTCAATACAAGAGAAAACAAGAAATGGCTTTACAGATTGTCCCTAAGCCATCTCTGCCAGTCTGGACAATTAACACTGTCACTAGTGTCAACAAGAGTATTGCGAGCCACTTTATGGGCTATCCAATTACAATAACGAAACACAAGATGAAAAGTACACTAATCTTTGCCAAGATTGAATATATCTTCAATTATGATGTTGGCAGCATCGAGTCCATTCGGTCTATTGATCACTGCTTCAACTACCTGCTTAATTTGCATCCCCTTCACAAACTATCTTCTGCCATGCCTCTTTGCTTCTATTAGTGAACTTGAAATGTAATAATATGCATTACCCTCCACATTTTGTTCGTATCAGTCATAAAAATTAACTTTGAAAACTTTGGATCATATCAGTTCTAATTTTTAACTTTGTCTCACAAATTTCATGCATGGAACATATATTTAAATTCCTACAACACTGATATCATATACAAATATACAAAGTGAATTCATTTGACATGTTATATATATAATGATAATAAGATAGTATAAAATTATCTAATTAACCGTTATAAAATATAACTCCGACCATATATTTTAATTTTATATTGTTCAACATCTTTCGTATTACTAGTATTTCTAATTCTTACTAAATGGCCTGAAATGGCCTGAAATGAATAAGTAATTTGGAAGTAAACAAATTAGACTTCAAGACTAAATACAAATTAAAATAAGATGACTATGTAAGAAAAGCTTTAAAAATATAGTGACAAATTATTTGAACAAAAATAATCCAAACCAAAAGGGAAGAAAATATTTGGCCAACCCTATCTGACTATACATTGGATAATGAAATCAAACTTAAAAGCAACTTCTTGAATTATGCAATTATATTCTCATGCTAATTTATACAACCATACCACCAAATCTCATCATATAGACACAATTAGATGAAAGATCTTATTGTTAATAGCCATCATGTGTCACTGTCACTTTCATTATATAATTTCCACCATCTTGGGTTTAAAACATATTCATGGTTCATTAGCATTTATGTTGTTTTATTGTACACATTCTAGTTACTTTATTGATTATTTCTAACTAGTAAATTAAAACCACTTGCTAATCTATAATATATTACTTCGTATTGAAAATATAAATTTTTAAAGAGTGACCTTAAAATACTTATTAAAATAATATTATATATATATATATATTTTAAATTACTATCATAATGATTTCAGTTATATAATTAACAAGTTACTCTTTTAAAATTATTTTAAATTTAAAAAATTACATTTATTATATCTTAACAACTAGCCAATATTTTGTTTTTTTTTAAATATAGTCTGAGCACTTGTAAAATAACACACCTACAATATTTTAAATGTAAATTAATAAATTTATTGCACATTGATAGTATTATTATGATACTCTTACAGAAAAACCAACAAACTAATACTATGAAAACATCTATTATTATACATCATTAAAATCATAACCAATCACTATATCAAATATTTTATGTTTCCTTACAAACGCTTTAAAAATACCTTAATTATTCTTTTTTTCCTTAGCCAAATAAATTATTTTTTTATTTTTTTATTTTTTAATAATATAATATTCTAGATTACATTCCTATTTTAAATCTTCTTTTTTAATTATGGATTCAATGTACCAATTTTACTTTCTTAAAAAATAAAACTATATCCAATGGGCTAAAGGTTTTATCTATAAATACCTCATTATTCTACTTTTACTGCACACTGCTTGCTAACCAGCAATTTAATTACGTAGAAATACGAAACTCAGAATCTCGGATCTGGTTTTCAGTTTTCAACGGCCACCTTCGTTTCAGCCACCTTTTCCCACCGATCCTTTTGTCTTTCAGCGATCAAGTTAGACACGGAAATTTGATTTGATTCACTCTCGGAACGTTGACTTTTTCCGTTCTCGGAACGCCATTGATTCTGGTTCGAAATTCACAGAGGCTTAACGAATTCTGGTAACCCTAATTATTCAATTTTGATTTTCGTTAAGTGTAATTGTTAGTATCAGTGTTTTTGTTTTTTTTTTGTTTCATGTACTACATGGGAAAATCTCATTATATTTTTCGATTATTTTACTTTGAGAAAGCTAGCTGAACAATTAGGCCAGACTTTTCCCAGGTGCATTTTGACGACAGGGATAAACCCTGTGCTGAAGGGACTACCATTTTCTTAAAACTAGGTTAACCTAAGAACTGAAACCAAAGCTCTTATTGTGTGGGATTATTATTCATAGCCCAGAGGGCTTGGATTGAGCTAAAGAAAGCAATTTACTCCTTAGCAATTAGAGATTATGAAAATAGGAATTTTTGTGTTTGGAAAGTCTTCAGTTTAATTAAGAGTAGTTGCTTTTATCCAAGAATATAAGAAACTTATTTGCAGGTTTCATGGAATGTCTTTAAAAGAAATTAAGAAACATCTTGATAGTAATGTTGTTTGTTTATCATGATAGTTTGGTTGCTCTGTGGGTGATAGGTGGTTGTCCTGATGTTCTTTGTAGGGCGTAGTTGCACTATGTAACATATATTTGTGTACTACATGTTCCATAATTAATATTTATATATCACAGAGACTGCAGTTACCATATGAAATACTTCCATATCGTATGCTACTTCTATTGCCGCCTTCAATTGTTATGATACTGATGAATATTAAAGTCACCTCAAATAATGCTTTCAATTATAAACTTTATTATTCAACTATGCAGTTTCTAACTGACAGAGAACATATTAAAATGATGACTTTGATACACAAAAGCATCAGCAATCCTTTTTTTTTGATGATTTACAATAGCATGATTAACAATGAGAAACCATTCTATGTCCCATCACATTTCCAACAATTATAAAAACTAACTCTCGTTCTCTCCCGTACTTGCATTCCTTGTACATTTTGATCTCTTTGCATTTATTACTACTTTAATGCCCAAAAGTAAAATATTTGTTATTGAAGCGTAATTTGAGCTTGTACTGTCAATCTAGAACTTCTATCAACATTCTTTATAATATCTTATTTATAATGTGTGCCTCATTTTAATTTCCTTTTAAAATTCTGATTTGTTTTAAATGTTCGTTTATGAAAGATTATTCAGTTTGTTTAAGACTTAAGTGCGATGGAAAACAATAATTGGCAACCTGCTCAAGGTGGAGAGCCCACCCTGGATACAGGCGACTGGAGGACTGGGTTGCAGCCTGATTCACGACAAAGGATTGTCAATAAAATGTAAGCTTATTTATTTATTGAGTATTTGATATTGGTATATTTGTTGACATTTGGCCTATCAAAGGAAGCTAAATAATTAATTATTGGCGTCACTAAAAATCAAGTCTTCCTTTAAGTTTCAATCTATTTAGAAGCTATTTGAGAGCTCAGGAGAGATCATCAGTGGGAAAAGAGGAGCTAATTGATACTTTCATATCCTATAGTTTTAAGCTTGCATTTTTCTTTACTAGTTTTTTCTTTCTTTTGCATTGTTTATGTCTGCTGTTCTCTTCTATTCGTACTAGTTTATAGCTTCCTAATGCCTCTGTGTTCAAGTGATAGACTAAATGTAATTGCTTTCATGAATAGAATGGAGACACTAAAGAGGCATCTTCCTGTTTCTGGCCAAGAGGGTATACATGAACTTCAGAAAATAGCTCAAAGGTTTGAGGAGAAGATTTATACTGCTGCAACAAGCCAGGTAAGTTACTATGCTAAATCCCCTGGTTGTCCAGATTATACTGCTTATTTATCCATATATGTATAATTTCTAAAAGATTGAGCATATAACATGGTAGGTCTGCTTCTCTATTTCACTTAGTGGATTGGCTGATATCTAACTGTTTCATTTCTTTCTAATTTCAGTCTGATTATTTACGGAAAATTTCTTTGAAGATGCTTACGATGGAGTCAAAGTCACAACCCAATACAGCCAACCCTTTGCCATCCAACTCGGGTGGCAATAGTAGTAACCTTCCTGATCCAGGTAAAACAGAAATTGCCTTCACTTGATGTAAGAATAGCCTTAGCTTGTTACTAGAGATAAAGCAGGAATATATAATGTAGTGGGGTCATGGGCTAGAAACATGGAGTTTAAAAATTTAGTATTACTGCATTACTCCTAGTATGTATTATGTCACTTAATTTGGACTGGTCTTTTTGGAAATAAAAAGTTCTACACCAAAAGGGGAATCCTCTTCATAATGGTAATAAATTATCCTCTTATACGTTAAAAGAATTTTTTTATTGCTTTTGGGTCAAAAGTCAATGTTTAAAGAAGTTTTAACATCAGGAATCCAACATGCACTGAAAGCCTAATTGTCAGTGAGACATTAAATTTAAATCTTTTCATTTGCACTTTTCGGCAACCTGTTCCTCAGTCACAACCAGTAACATGGACAAATTATAGTGCATTGGAAAATCTTGGTCATTGTTCAGTCATTGGAAAATGTGACTTCTGTACATTGTTCAGTCATTTTCTATCTTTTCTTTAGTACATTGGAAAATCTTGGTCATTTTCTTACAGCTAAGCTTTAGTGACGTTATCTGCTTATAGCATCCCATCAAAAGACCACTAGTACTTGAACTCTTTACCTAGACCTTACATGCCTTCGGTTGTGCATCTGTATGTGTGTGTTTGTGTTTCTTTTTTCATTTGGTGATTCATGGGTTGGTTCTTGCTTCTTGAATAGGTCTTGGTATGCAGTCTCAAGTTCACAACCAAGGACAGTCACTTCCTATTCCTTTGGCTAATCAGTCACATTCACGTCAACAGCTGTTACCCCAGAACATTCAGAATAGCATGACATCTGCTGGAGTTCAAAATTCTGCTGGTTTACCATCTAGAATGCAATCTCTCTCCGGTTTAACCCAGACTCCAATCCCCAATGTTGCGCAGAATTCTGACATGCAGAATATGGCTGGAGCTTCGCAGAATATAGGGACTTCAATGGGGCAAGGGGTGCCTTCTAATTTATTTTCTAATTCTCAGAGGCAATTGCAAGCAAGGCAGCAGGTTATTCCCCAACAGCAACAGCAACAGCAACAGTCACAAAATCAGCAGCAGTACCTGTACCAGCAACAGTTACAACAGCAGCTTTTGAAGCAGAAGTTCCAGCAGGGAAACATACCACCTTCAGTCATGCAATCTCATATCCACCAGCAGCAGCAGCAGAACCTATTGCAACCCAATCAGTTGCAACCCTCTCAGCAATCTGTTATGCAAACATCATCTGTCATGCAGCCTTCCATGACGCAATCTTCCTCTCTCCCTAGCATTCAACCGAATCAACAGTTTAATAATGTTCAACAGTCAACTCAGTCCATGCTTCAGCAACATCCCCAATCAGTTCTAAGGCAGCAGCAACAGTCACAACAGAATGCTGTTGTGCATCAGAACCAAACTCCAGGATATCAGCAGTCAATGTTACTTCCACAGCAACAGTCAAATGCAACGACTATGCTGCAGATTGGGCAACAGAGTAGTGTTGGTGACATGCAGCAACAACAGAGGTTGCTAGGCCAGCAGAATAATCTTGCAAACATGCACCAGCACCAGCACCAGCAACAGCACCAACAACAGCTATTAAATCTGCAAAACAATCCCTCAAATATACATCAGCAACAGTTGGGAAGTAATGTTACTGGGTTACAACAGCAGCAGCAGCAACATTTGCTTGGAACTCAATCAGGCAACTCAAGCATACAAACTAATAAACACTCTGTACACATGCTACAACAAGCAAATGTTTCAATGCAGCAGCAGAATGCGTCTAACTTGTTACCTTCCCAAGGACAGCAAGTGCAGCCACAATCACAACAGCAGCAATTGATGCCACGGATTCAATCACATTCCGCACAGTTGCAACAGCAGTTAAGTTTACAGCAGCAGCCAAATCCATTACAGCGGGACATGCAGCAAAGGATTCAAGGATCAGGATCAAGCCCCTTGCTTCAACAGCAAAATGTGCTCGATCAACAAAAGCAGTTGTATCTATCACAAAGAGCTCTTCCAGAGACATCACCAAGTATGTAATTGCATCTAATATTTTCTTGACCAAAATTTTCATTTCCCTTTCCTTTTTCTAAATCTATACAGAGCCTTAGTTGTTGCTTGCTCCTGTTACTGTAGATTATCAGACATGCTCCTTTGATTGCTTTGATTCTGACATATCTAATTGTGTTGCTGTTCATTTTGTATTGCAAAGCTGCCTTTTTTGCACAATTGTTTGCATGAACCTTTTGTTAGAGGCATAGTCGCCATAATAGCAACACTTTAACCATGAGATGGGTATCACTTTCTTCACCATTTCATCTATGTGTTGCTATGAAAATTATAACATTTGTCAAATTTTGAGTTATTCTAACCAGATCCATGACCAAGGGATCATGATACTCCACTGCCCCTGAGGAACTTTTTTCAAACTGATGCAGGACCAGAATCCATATGTCTCAATGTTTTAATTCGCAAGTGCTTCTATATCAATTGCATAGTTTATGCTATGAGAATGGTCTCATGATTGTACCTCCATTTACAAATGCTTGTCGTTCTTTCCCTATATGCATTTTATTTTAGATGCTATTTCTAAGCATATCAATCTTTTGTAGCTTCTTTGGACTCCACAGCTCAAACTGGACAAATAAATGGAGGTGATTGGCAAGAAGAAGTGTTCCAAAAGGTAATATGCTATTCTTTTAGTTTCATCACTTTTAGTTCCTTTTATATTTTGGTCATTCAATAGAAAAAGTAAATCACTAATTGAGCTGAGGTATTAGAACAAAGAATTCCTCCAGAGAGTATAGGGTGAGGGATTGATATAGTATTAACTCATCATTAGTCTCAGAAGAAAAATATTATGAATATTTCCATATTGTTTCTAAGCAAAGTAGTTCTCAAAAATATAAAGAGGAATATACTGCTTCTGTACATCTTAGTGGTATTTGGTCTCATTAAGGAATTTTTCAGGTAGAACAGAGAAGTTTCAGAGCTTTGAGAGTACGTGGTTGATATATTAGTGAATGAACTTAACATTAGTCGAATAAAAGATGTTTAAAAGATCATGTTGAATTTCCTGCATTTAAAATTGTATATTGTTTCTGAGCAAAATGATTCTTAACCATCCGTGACAAGAAATACAGTGCAGCAGTACATAGTGGTGTTATTTGGCCCCAACAAGGAATTTTGGGCTGAGGAAGTTTCTTTTACTACTACCCTTATTGACTGTTACTAGGAGTTGCCATCAACCATTCACTGTAATCGTTTAACCGATTCTGTAGTGACACAATTTATGGCGTGCTCCTGTCTTTGAATTGATTTCTCCTTCATGGGTACATGTTTGTATTGGTAGACTCTTGATTCCTTCAAGCATCAGGTTTGATAATTTCTGTGTGTTTGTTTTAATTTACAGATTAATACCATGAAAGAAACGTACATCCAAGAATTGAATGATATGCATGGAAAAATTGTTTCAAAACTGGGTCAGGTATGTTCTCAGTTCATTCATTACTTGGTTAATCGTTTACCTTATATGCAGAAGCGGCCTTCCCTGTCATAATTATGATGGTACATTGGTACTCATGGCTTCACTCTTGACGATTGTATATATCATTCAATTCATGTAGCCTTTCTATGTAGTTGTTACATCCATACTTTCCAACGTATCTTTACCAATAAGTCTACAATGGCATTTGGTGACTTGTTCATTTATCCTCTGCTACTGTTTTGACATTAGACGTTTTTTTGGCAGCAAGATTCCCTTCCTCAACAAACAAACAAAGATCAACTCGAAAAGCTGAGAATATTTAAAGCTATGTTAGAGCGCATTATTGCATTCCTACAGGTTCCCAAGAGTAATATATTACCCAATTTTAAGGATAAGTTAGGTGCATATGAAAAGCAAATAGAAAACTTATTAAGTACAAATAAGTCCAGGAGACTCAATTCTTCACTGCAGCAAGGACAGCTTCCCCCATCTCATATGCACTCCAAGCTGCAGCCACAATCTCAAGTTACTCAAGTGCAGTCTCATGAAAATCAGATGAACTCCCAGTTACAAGCAACAAATTTACAAGGCTCAGTGGCATCGACGCAGAACAGTAATACTATGACAAACTTGCAGCACATTCCAATGTCTTCTATAGCTGGTGTATCGACATTGCAGCAAAACATGAGGAATTCACTGCTGCCTGGTGCCAATATGGGTTCTGGACAAGGAAATGGTATGAACTCACTACAGCAGGTTTCAGTGGGGTCTCTACAGCAAAATCCTGCGAGCACTTCCCAACAGACAAACATTAACCCCTTGACATCACAACCAAACTTAAATCCCCTTCAGCCTAGTTCCAACATGCTTCAACACCAGCATCTCAAACAGCAGCAGGAACAACAGATGTTACAGAATCAACAGCTCAAACAACATCAACAGCGCCAGATGCAGCAGCAACTGATGCAGAGGCAGCAGATGCTGCAGCAGCAACAGCAACAAAAGCAACAACTACACCAGCAAGCTAAGCAGCAGTTGCCAACACAAGTGCAGTCACACCAAATGCCGCAGCTTCACCAAATCAACGATATAAATGAAATGAAAATGAGACAGGGAACTGGTGTCAAGCTAGGGACCTTTCCACAACATCTCTCATCTAGTCAACGCTCTATGAAGTCAGGAGCTCAATTTCCTGTTTCTTCACCTCAACTCCTTCAGGCTGTGTCACCACAAATTCCACAACATTCTTCTCCCCAGGTCGACCAACAAAATCTACTGCCATCTCTGACAAAAGTTGGAACCCCTTTGCAGTCTACGAACTCACCTTTTGTTGTCCCCACTTCTTCTCCTCCCTTGGCTCCATCTCCTATGCCTGGGGATTTTGAAAAACCCATATCTGGTGCTTCCGCACTAACAAATGCTGGGACTATTGCACATCAACAAACAGGGGGTGGAGTGGCACCAACTCCGTCCCTTGCCATTGGCACGCCTGGGATATCTGCCTCCCCTTTGCTGGCAGAGTTTACTGGTCCAGATGGTGCCCATGGTAATGCTTTGACAGCAGCCCCTGGAAAATCAAGTGTTACAGAGCAGCCTATTGAGCGCTTGATTAGAGCGGTTAGTTAAGCTGATCTTACCCCAGACAGATCTGGTTCAGTTGTTAAAAACATAGTCTTGTAGATGATAAATTTCTTCATTGAAAATTAATGTAGTTGTATGATATATTTATGTTTTAACATGACTTTCCAGGTAAAGTCAATGTCACATAAGGCGTTGACTGCCTCAGTCACCGACATTGGCTCAATCGTCATGCTGACTGATAGAATAGCAGGATCAGCTCCTGGTAATGGATCTAGAGCTGCAATTGGCGAGGATTTGGCTGCCATGACGAAGTGTCGTCTTCTTGCTAGAAATATCATGACACAAGATGGAACCGATGGATCAAAGAAAATGAGGCACTACACAAGTTTCATGCCCTTAAATGTAGTATCTTCTGCGAGAAGCCTAATTGGTTCAGAGACCTCTGATCTGGACACAACTGCAACATCTATTATCAACAGGTCAAGGATTAAGGTAATACTTTCTATTGTGAATACTTAATTACTCGGCATTATTGTCAGATATTTATACATCTATTTAATGCTTGTTTTTAAAATACATTAATCACAAAAGTTAAGTAATATCCGATATTGATGCATATATTTAAAGATGGTTTTTAATGTACATTAACTACAAAAGATAAGTCATTTAACATGCCTTAAGCCATTGACTACTTTCTGCTGTGAATTCTTAATTAACAAGAGGCAATTCATTTAACATGCCTTAAGCCATTAACTACTTTCTGCCATGAATTCTTAATTAACTACATAAGGTAATTCATTTACTATGCCTTAAGCCATTAACTACATTCTCCTGTGAATTTTTAACTCAACATTATTATCACATACATAGCATCTATTTAAGGCCGGGTCTCACTATTATGTTTGCATAAAATTATATTTTTCTGCTTTACATATTCTTATTGATTTCCTGTCCAAGTACTTAGTTGCGAGTCCAAATAGCCTTATCAGTATGAGGAAACTAAAACTGTTGCAGGCTAATCACGCCCTTTCGGAAGAAATAAGACAAATAAATCAGAGACTGATAGACACAGTGGTTGATATAAGTGAAGAAGATGTTGATCAAACTGTAGCTGCCGTGGCTTCTGAAGGATCAGATGGAAGTGTTGTCAAGTGCTCTTACATTGGTGTGGCCCTCAGTCCAGACTTTGAAACAACAGTATCACTCAGGACAAATGGTGGGCTCTCAGAACTTTCTATGGGGAGAGGCTGTTTCTACTCAGTCGTCTCCCTTGCATGTGGGATCCACATCTGGGTTCCACTAAAGAAAGGGATGTGTGGAAGCAACCTCTCCCCGTAGAAATATAATTTTCCATACAAAATTTATAAACCAATTTTCATATAAAATATTCATTTATCTCTTCTTGCTTTACTATCATGCAGTCGCAAATTCAACCCCTAAGGTTGCTTGTTCCAACTAATTATCCAAATTGCTCCCCAGTATTCCTAGACAGGCTTCCAGATGAATCCAGGTGAATAGACAAAGCATGTTGGTAAAAGCTGTTTCCTTTTTATATGCAATTTTTTTGCCTGTATGGAACTATCATCCATAATGGCACTTGCATCTTTGGCCTCCTATGTTCGATCTGATCATCCTCCTCGATGCATTAATATGATTTCATGTTCAGATACCCTGTCTCCTAGTTGGAGTTAGGAACCAAGAGTGTACTTATTTTTCCCCTTCTCTCAACATTATCTTTTATATTTCAAATGTTGAAAGATCTGTTGTTTCTGATATAAATTGCATTTTGTTATTCTGGTGTCATAGTAACAACGGAGATCTGTCGGCAAAGACAAGGTCAAAATTCAGCGCAGCTCTCCGGAGTCTTTCACATCCTATGTCCCTTGAGGAGATAGTGAGGGCTTGGGATGCTTCTGCTCGTGCTGTTATTTGTGAATATGCACAGCAGAGGGGGGGAGGTACCTTCAGTTCAAGCTTTGGGTCCTGGAGGACTCTTTGACAACTGGAGCGGCCACTTGATGATCCTTGCCGTCCCAGTCAGACTTTTGTTGTTACAACTTTGCTGGAGCTTGTCCCATTATATTTGTATATAATAAGGAGCAATTTTGTATTTAGACATAAGCATGTATAGTTTAGGGATGGAATTTTGTACCAAACATTGTATTGGCTAAGTTTGCCAATTTTGATTATGATTGGATCGGTTTTTTAATTTATATCATTTGGTAATAAATCGTGTACTTATTTTTAGTTCAAAATCCTTACATTATTAAGCAGATCTCTATTATTCAGTTGTGGTTCTGATGTTTATTTGTAGACTCGTTGCATCTTCTTTAGTAATAAATAGTGGTTATACTAATAATTAGTATACAAATAATTTTTTGACGATTATAAAAATATTTGTTAAGATATAATAAATTATAATTTTGAATTTAATTTAAAAATAAATAGAAGTTGATTAATTCAATTTCACTAAAATTAATATTAAATCTTGTACTAAATGTTAAAAATTTTATTTTTTAATTGCTAAGAAGATAAATGTTACAATAATGATGTATATGAATGTATCTAATTATTAATTAGTATTTCTTATTAAGATGTAATAAATACAATAGTTAGTATTTAAAATATTTTAAAAATTACAAGTTATTTATTGTATGCTCCTAAATTTATAACCACTATCACATTAAATGAAAATAAATTTCTAATTATGTTAAGAATTTTTATATTGATTGAGTACCCTTATTATGACAATCGTTCAAGTAATATATACAAGGTTTATTTAGCATTTATTGACATAGGTTGGTAAGTGTAATTAATAAATTTTATTTTTGAAATATTTTAAATTTTAATCATCACATTTATTGTATTTTAATAAGAATATATAAAAGATACTAAAACAATACTCCAGCAATAAATATTGTTCTAGCATTTCAAAAGTAACATTAAATTAATATTAATTATTGTAATAAATAGTAAAAAAACACTGATTGATTTTAAATATATGCAGGTTCCTATTTAGTGCTTTAAAAGCACTTATTAAAATATACTATCACACAATAATTGTTATTTAAAATATGAGTAAAAACTTTACTATTTTAAAAATTGGAAGTCATTTACTGTATGTTGCTAAATCGGTACCATCACATCAAATGAACATATTTTTAAATACTTATTAGTTTTTCTAACTAGTATTTTTTTAATTTGTAAAGGTCCATAACATTATTTGTTGAAATAGTAGGTAAGTGTAATTAATGGATAATAATTTTAAAAATAATTTAAATTTTATATTTATACATCTTTATAAGATTTTTTAAAAAACATTAAAATTTTCATATAATATTAAAAATATCTAACAAGTGTTATGAAAGCGTTATAAATATAATTTTAAAAATTTAAAATATTTAACAATAAATTATTTATTATGTAATATTGTATGTATAGCCTATCATAAATTTTTTTATATTTATCACTTTAACAAGTCTTCACTAATTAGATAAACTCATATTTTTAATATAACAAGTGTATTTAATTACACACTCATAAATATAGTTGTTAGCATTTATAATGTTCACAAAATTATTAAATAGTTTGTTGTATATTATTAAAGTTATGATCAATTATCATTATTAAAATATATATATACATTTATATATATATACATTTATATATATATATATATATATATATATATATATATATATATATATATATTATTACATACTAAGAATAATGTTCATGAATTCTTGAATTCTAGTATGGATTTCTAACAATTGTCCTCAACACTCTTGCTAAGATAATATTTCAATATTATTTAATAGATTTTTCTAACGAGTGTTCTAAGTATATTTGTTAATATTTTTAAATAGAAAATTTATAACATTTATTACAATAGTTGACCATAATTTAAATATTATTTTATATTTTAACAAGTGTTCATAAAATACTAGTGAGAAAAATTCTTGTTTAATTTATAAGTTATTATTTAAAAAAAAAAATTAACAAATTTTCTAATGATATTTGTTAAAAATCTATAATTAAAAAATTTATAACATTTATTACAATAATTAATAATAATTTTAAATTTTAATATTATTTAATTTATAAATTACTGATTTAAAAAAAATAAAATTAAATATCATATTATTATATTTTACTCTTAAAACTCTTGTTAAAAAAAATCACTTATATAATCCAAACTTGTTTATTTTTATAATTATATAAGCAATTTAAAATTCAATAGATTCAAAAGTTGTCTTAATAATTATATTTATTGTAGACCACCCATTAGGAAACAGCTCAGTGAATACTCAAACAAAAAGATATTAGTCATTGTATTACTAAACAGGAAGTTGGCAAAGTGTTATGCCACGTTGCATTGAGATTTGAGTGACAGCACAATTCCTTTTGGTTTTCTTTTGTAGGCCGGCACACAAACCAAAATCATAAGCCCATAGGGACTAACTGAAAGTTTATCCAGAGAATTTTCACAAAAAAAAAAAATTAAAAAAAATGGACAGCTTGGTCTTCTAAGCGACCACGTGTCTCATCAACTTGGCCCAAAGTTTTTCAGAAATACTACGTGCGTGTCACGCAGCGAAATTCTAAAATTGAAGGAACTGTGTGTGTAATTAGTAGAGTAACAAATTAACAATGCTGTTAGATGGAAGGTGGAGCTACGCGCCCAAACGTCTACTAGAACCATATGAGTTTTTTTAATTTTTTTTTGAGGCATTGAATTACACTTGTAGAAAAGGCGATTGAGATTAATTTTGGACCGTATCTTTGGATTTTGACCCGAAAATGAAACCCTAACACCCGTCAGGTTTCTGTTTTTAAGTTCTAACAACCTGCCGTTCTGTTTGCTTTTCACCAACGGAAAAACATTACTACCCTCATAAAAAACATTAATTACAATTAGCCCATTGTCCTCTTCCCCCTATATATATTACGCAACCGATAACCGGTTTAGCTAGAAATCACTTTCATTATTTGAATCAAAACGAAAAAAAAGAATATATATATATCTTCCTCTCTACTGGTACAACAATGGCTTCTTCTTATTCAAGAACCAAATCTGAACCATTTTCGTTGTCAAAATCGTATTCATCTTCTTCGGCCTTCGCTTCTTCAACTTCGAGTTTCTCCCCCCAATCGTCTACTTTCTCCTCCACGAGAGTTAAGCAGTACCGGAATCACTCTTCGTCTGCATCTGCTTCTTCCGTACGATTCCCGATTCACCGACCGACATCTCCGGGCCGTTCGATATCAGTGAGAAAGCAGAGTAACAATGCGGCGTCGTCTAATCAGAAGAAGACATGTATGTGTTCCCCTACGACTCACCCTGGTTCATTTCGGTGCTCTTTACACAAAGGTGGTGCTAATCGTCAACATGGTCAAAATCAAACGTCGTCGTCATCGTACCATTCAAGTAGTCGGCTTAATTTTCGGAGATCGGCGATGACGAATTCTTTAGTGAGGATCGGAGGTGTTGAAGGTGACTTGGTGAGAAGAGCTTTATCGGCTCTGATTAGACCCTCATCACACCAACAACGACGCCGAGCCGGATTCCAACTAAGGCCAAGCCGCCTCTCGATTATGTCAAAAGCAGAGAATCTGTAAATTTTTTAAGATTCTCTCTGATTCTTTATGATAGTGGATTGGTAGAGTACTAGTACTGTGATTCTTCTTTTACATGAATCAGAACTCATTGCCAAACAGCTCCTATAAATTTAGAATATACTATATAACTATATAAATTCCCAATCTTCATACAGTTCAGTATGGTAATTTGTACTTTCCTAAAGAATGTGATTTGTGAAGAATAATTTTGGTTATTGACCCAATTCTTGATTTGGCATTGGAAATTTTTTTATTTTTTTTGATGTGGTTATAAGTGTCTGTGTCTTAGTGAGAGATTTGTAGAATGCATATTTCTTCTCTCTCTGTACTCTGCTTCTATGGAATATGGTAAGGGAGAGATTTTCTTATGAGAAAAGGTGATGTCTGGTCTTGTTCTGTTCTTGCTTGTTGATTGTATAGTATGTGTATTGTTAAGCTTTCTTGAATTTTTGTTAATTATAAATTTAAGTTGATTTATTTTCTCACAATTTAATGAGATTCTTGTGATTAAATTGAAAAATCCAGCACAAATCTAAGAATTTGATAATAAAAAAAAAATTGAATTTGTATTGCAAAAATGTCATTGATTTCAACAAAGAAAAATGATTTATTTAGTCGATTCAAATTAATTTTAAATTGGGTTTAATTAAATTTAGTCTTGGTTAATTTAAAAGTTGTTCAAAATGCTAAATATGACAATAATGTTAGGACGAATGGATTACCTAGAAATCAATTATTTGAATTTAATATTCCCTAGAAAATTGATTCGGAAGAGATGCAATGAACCACATAAACTTGTATGTGGCAACAATAATTGCATGCATTGTATTCTTCAACTCAAGAAAGTTGGAAAAAAAAAACAATTTAAAATGGTTAATTAAACAACATTATTTAACTATTAGGTGCATTGTCATCCTAATAATTTTGTCGTTGATCAGTACCATGTGTTCTTCAAAAAGAAAATAAAAAAAAAGGGAATTCTTGTAATATCAGCTTTATAATATTATGTTGTATATAATTTGATATAATGCAAGACAATATAATAATTATTGGTTACTGTCCCCTATCCAGTCTAGGGAAAGAAGTGAAGCCTATGCAAGATGCATGCATGTTTCAAATATCCCCAAATGGGGACATAGAAGGTGGAATGTTGTGGATGGATTCCCTAACACAGTCTGATACCTGTCTGCAATGGCTTCTACCCTAGATGAAATACATAATATAGTTTATACTTTTATAGTGCCTGCATTAGAAGCACTTTGTGACAAATTTTTTTCTAATATAAGTTTGTGATTCATCTATAAAGAATTAGTTTTTGAGTTGGGCCTGGATGTATGTGTAAAAGGTGAGAGGCTATGTAGAAGAAATTGGAGGGTTAACATGTCTCCCATAACATAGTACTACGTGCGATGAGGCATTGATGGGTATTGAGATCCACCAAAACCTAACAAGAAAAACCACATAAATAGAAGTTGGAATATGCTTTATGTTTTTGCTCTTGTGCAAATATAAAATCGGTACTGTCTTCTGGCAAACTTCTCTAATCACTAAGCAAAAGTTTTTTTGGTATGGACAAAACCATTACATTTTTTTTATTTTTTTGGATTTTTATGTGCACTAGCCAGTAGAGGAGGGATGAGTCTGATGTGGGTTCACTCTTGGTGAATTCGTGGGGATCATTAAGCACTGAGCAGTGTTCACTCAGATATTCATCATATTTAAATTCAACTCCCAACATTCAAAGTTCCATCTGTGATTGTGATTCTGGCTCTGACATTCTTGGGAGTTAAGAAAATGTAATCTTTTTCATCTTTTCTTTATTCCTTCACTTTCCTTTCCCCAAACTACTAACTCACAAGAAGCAACAAAAGTTCACGACAATCTTTCTATATTGCTTAAAATAGTAAATTTTCAAATGTAGAACCTGGTTCTCAAAGCTGGAAGCAGATCACCATGGGTGGTCCTTGGCAGCTGCAGTTTGGGTCCATATAGCAGCTGGCAACGGATACACCTTCCCGCTTTATTCCTCTGCCCCCAAATCGGTACTGAGTGTAAACAAGGAACAGGTAACCATGTCTATACTGGGTGTGGCCAAGATATTGGAGAGAACGTGGGTGAGGGTCTGCTTCCTGGTATTGCCTGCAACAAGTTGACTGACCTTCCCTCCTTGGGCTTTGCTTCTGCTTGGTTCTGTGCTTTGTTTTTTTTTTTGGGTATGGGGTTTTCTGGCTTTCTGTTAGCCAGACAGTTATAGCTCGCCGTACTGGGCGAGAATTGGTTTGCTTTGTATCGTCGTTTTCTGTTCTGATATGACTGATTTTGAGTTAGTCATCCCCTTCCCTTCTTTTGGTTGAAAAAGGTGTAACCTTTAGGATTCCATTTTGGAGCTTAGATCAAGACAGTAAATAGGCTTCTTGAGATTAATTTTTTTCAAGAGGATTTTGAATGCTTCTCCTTTTAGTTTAACGAGTTCTTCTCGATCTTAGTTTTTAAATTTTAACTATATTGCTTCTTTTTATTTTTAGTCTAGCTGTTGTGATGAACTTGATCACTCTTACCATATTCTAGATTACAGTTTAGCAATAATGTATGCTCGCTATCTTATCTATTAATAACCTGCAGAAATACCATAAATCCAACTAAATATTCTATATGGATCAATGTAATCAGTACAGGGAGAGCATGGTGTTGAAGTTATCGGCATTGCTGAAAATTTATAGGATTCCAGGAACAAAGACTAAAGGGGACTGGACCCAGAAAAGAAAAGAAGTATTCTACTGTATGAGAAGGTGATTGATAGAAAATTTTGTATGTGATCACTGGATAGCAAGTTAGGAGTTTGGTTGTGGTCCTTGTTAAAACTGCTAGTGCACCAGAAGCTGAGGCAAAGAAAATGCAGT
The DNA here is from genome assembly GCA_029379385.1 of Quillaja saponaria. NCBI lineage: Eukaryota > Viridiplantae > Streptophyta > Magnoliopsida > Fabales > Quillajaceae > Quillaja > Quillaja saponaria. The sequence continues at coordinate 22,652,209 of CM055611.1, forward strand.
GCCATTATACCTTCAAGCTGGCTCTAATAGTCTAGGGGGTCATACCCTGGTGAATTACTTTTTTTTAATTAAAAAGAAGATGGATGCAACTAGCTTACTTATAAACTAGATCGTGTTGGTTCTTGCCAACTTCTATGGATGATCATCTTTTCCCCTTTAGTTTATAACCAAGGAATCTCAACAGAGTTTAAGATTTCTTTCCTCTTCACTCCTGCTGCTTCAGAACTTTCTATAGTTAGCAAGGCCAAAGGCAATTCAGCTTCTTAAACATGCTAAGAATGGTATCCTGAATGATAAAAACTGTTCAACTTTCTGATCATTGATTTATTTGCATAGATTTCTGCTTTTCTTTGTGGACAGGAAACACTGTTAAGATGTTTATGATAAAACTGTTCAACTGTTCATTTCTTAGATTCATTGTTGGAAAAGAACTTAGCTTATAATACTCCTTCTTTCTGGTATAGCTTATAATACTCTTTCTTTCTGGTATACCTCCTTTTCACTTCTCTTTTTATTGTATAAAGAGATAGAATCTAATATACAACATTTCCGTGCACTTGTAGTAAATTTGGGATATCTTTATCTACAAAATATAATCATTCATTCTTGAGCTATTCACTGTTACTATTCTTTTGTTTCACACTTTCACTTCCATTATGAAGTTGTTACTTGTTTGCATTTTTTAATATTTGATTGTCGTGGTATTTCTAAGCTTGCTTCATCCTTGCATGAGTTTAGAGCCTTTTTTCTCCAATCCATGGCAGGAGTGGCTTGCACTTTGTTTTGCCACTAATAGCAAGGCATGCTTTGGCACAGCTGTGCTTGTTACCAACATGAGGAACTTCCCTCCCAGTAGGGGCACTGTTGTTGGCATTCTCAGTGGTTATGTTGGGATCAGTGCCACAGTTTATACAGTGGTTTACAGTATGGTGTTCAAAGTGTCTGCTTCAGGACTATTATTGTTCCTTGCAGTGGGGATTTCTGTTGTATGTATAGCTATGATGAACTTCGTTCGAGCTTGTACGCCGTTCTTCAGGAGAAGATTCTTCAGTGCATGTCCATTCCTTTTCAATAGGCTGCCAGTGTTTTTCTTTCCCTCCTATCTTGTCATAACTACAGCCATAAATAACATGATTTCTGTGAGTAGTGTAGTTTTTCTACATCTTAGTCATAATGGTTATTCTTCTTATGTCTCCCCTTGTAATTCCTGTCAAAATGACAATATTTCCTGTAAAATGCAAATGCAAACAAACTTGGACCTTAAGGTGGTACTTCAAATCAATTGGTCAGAGATGATAGTTCCACCCACATGGATCCTCTGTTGACACCGTCTTCATCAGCCGCATACCTTGGTAGTTATAATGATAGCAATGATGCTTCAGATATACAAATACTTCTTGCAGTGGGAGAGGGGGCAGTGAAGACGAAAAGGAGACCTAAGAGGAGAGAGGATTTCAAGGTTCCTAAGCTTTTATGAAGGCAGATTTTTGGCTTCTTTGGTTTGCATATTTCCTTAGGGTTGTCTCAGGAGTGACAATTCTCAATAATTTGGCTCAAATTGGTGATGCATTAGGCGCTGAAAATACAACCATATTGTTGTCAGTCTTCAGATTTTGTAACTTAGTGAGTCATCTTGGCGCCGGTGCTGTTTCTGAACAATTTGTCAGGTAGCTACTTATTTTCTTTCCTTTTCAAATGGAAAAATAAACCACTAAAAGGTCATAGACTAATCAAATTATGAATGTTTTTCTGTCTTACTAGAACAGTTTCATACAACTGCTAAGTTCTTAAGTGAGCATGCATAGTATGCTGTCGCTCTCCCACACTTGCAAAGTCTTCTCCTAGCAAGATGACTTTGTCACTCTTGCTGTAATTCTTGTTCATGTCCTGAATTCCTGTAACTCCAACTCCTGAGCTCCTCTTGAACTCTCATTTGGTATGTGTAACGTTGCTCTAAATTGTTGTCTTTATGTTCATTGCTGGTCATTCATGCAACCTCACACATTTTGGATGACATGCATTCAAATAATCATGATTCCTGCATTTTTTTTTCTTTATGCATTAGTGTTTAATGGCAGTCTTTATGCTGCAACAGCTTTGCTTGGGATTGCTATGGGATCAGTATTCTATAATGGTCCCAACTGGCTCTGAGTTTTTTGGTTTGAAACATTTTGGTATAATTTGTGGTTTTATGTCGCTAGGCAATCCAATTGGTGCTTCCCTTTTCTCATCCCTGCTTGTTGGTTATGTATACAATGCAGAAGCTGCCATGGTGCAAATTGCTTCAGGCTCACTTTCCTGGTTCTGGCTGGCGTCTGTGGGCTGGCTACCATCTTGAGTACAATTTTGACAATTAGAATTCGACCTGTCTACCAAATGCTTTATGTTGGTTCTTTTCATCTTCCTCAAAGTTCAAACTAGCAATGATAGGAAAAGGCAACTACTAGATCCAAGGCATATTTAGAGTCAAGCTTCAAATTAGTGTGATATTTTCTAAAGCTATCCAGCACCTGCATTCACTCCATATCATATTAATCCTGAAAATTCTATGAGCTTCAAGCAGCCCGTACTGAGAGGATGTTCTAGACCTGTTAAGTGGCAACAATTTTGTGGAAAACTGCTAAAAGGTCTGTTGCAACCATGAGAAAATGATAAAGGTTTGCAGATGTAGATCATCGAGTTCATGTATTCATATTGTACAAGTGTCTGAGAAATATTTTTCACATGTATCCGCACACTCTACAGGTGGTGCTGTGTTAAACAAGATTAGCTGTATTTAAAAAAGTATATATTTTGAGAAATCTTGGTTCAAATCCTTCACTATAGGGTGAAAGATGCCTCTCCTTTCATTATTAAGGCTCTTTCTTCGGGGGTATTGAAATTGGAATAGTCTTATTATCCTATGACTATGTCCAAAAAGAGCAGGCATTAGTCAGTCACCCTCCAAGAAGACTTCCCCAAGGAGATTAGACCCAGCCCAGACTGATTTATTTTCCCCATCGTTATCACTCAATCTCTAGACTTTTCCACTCTTTTTGTGTAGTACTTGGCTGAAAGACCTCGCTCTTTGCTGGGTGGGTGGTCCTCTTACTTGACCATGGCTTTTATCACGAATAAGAAAGCTCGCCTGGTTGCTCACGGCTATGAAAAATCTCAATGGTCTCTTCTCGCACTTTCTTGATGAGGACAAATTCCTCTTGTCTTTTCTAGAGTAAAAGAGACTTTCGCTCCTCTGGGTCTTCGCTTCTTCTCCTTTTGTTCGAAGGTGGGTGGCCCGCTCCGCCTAGAACAGTCATGTTTGACTGGGCTTACACACATTCGCTCATCAATTCAAAATAGGGGCAGGTACCCAGTTGGTGTGCTTTCCCCCTGTTCATAGTAGTGACAGTGTCTAAAACTGCCTTGAGTTTTATGGCTGCTCCCATTGCAAACAACAGATTGTTTCGTCCCTCAATTCTTTATTAGAGGCTGGGCTGAATTCTACTTAGCATTTCCGGAAGTAAATGTAGTTCTTCTTTCTGAGAGGATCTATTGGTAATTAAATGTCCTCTCCTAAGTTACTCAAAAGGTTTTTTACAATGAATGCAGCCTGCGGATATCATAAACGTGTCTTGTTTGCTTGGGTGGACTTGCACTTTGTTCTGCTTTCTGAGATTTCTGGAGCTAAATTTGAAGAGGTTTATCATAGGAGGAGATGCAGCAGCAGAACTTAAGTGATACGATGAGGTTCCTGGATGGTTAATCCAAGTTGCTGTGATGGATTGCTATTCCAAAATCTGGGCAAATGGGGCTTCCTTCACCTTCTGTAACCTGATTGTGTCAGTTCCATCTACTCTACCCTTTTCTGGGTGTTGCATGATTGGGATGAAAAATGGTTTTTACCCAAGTGCAATCTAGCATAATGAAAAATCTACTTACTTTAGGGGAAAATAAAAAGGAAATGGCGAAGAACATAGACATTAAAACAAAATATTAATAGTATTCAATTATACTAAATATGTATTGTCACCCGAAGACATACAATGCTTAAACTTTACCAGATAGAGATTCTATCACAACTGCAAGGTGTTAAAATTACTTGCTATCACACATCTAAATATCTAGTTACAATCATTCTCTCAAGGAGTACACTAAAAAATGCTAGTGCTGCCTTTTCTACCACATGTAAAAGACATGAACAGAGAAAAGCAAAGCGACAATCTCATTACAGAAACAAACACCTAGTGGTAAAGTTAGCCATCTCCATGACCCACCACTAAAGAAAAAGATTAGCAGATCTCCTGAAAAACAATCCAAATCTCTCTGGTGGAAGAACAACAAAAAACCCATCTCTCACCATTCAATTTTAACATCAGACATCAGGGGATTTGAGCTATCAAAGACAGAAAAATTAAGAAAAAACTCAAGTGGGTTTCAAATCCTGAAACATGGTATCCCACCTGATCTCTTCAACAGCAGCTGACCAGTACTCATCATCATCAGCATCAATCTTTTCCTCTTTCTGTAGATCATATATCACAGGGCTTGAATAACTATCAACACGAGGCAAACCAGACACAACCATTGGACTTCCATTTGTAAGCAACAGCCTCTCTTGCTTAGGAACCATTAACTTCTTGTTCCTCTTCATCAAGGCACCCTTCCATCTAGTCCCATGAGTTGTATTAGGCCTTGGAACAACCACAAGTGCCGATTCTTCGCGGTGCATCCATGTCCGGATATACTCAGCAAAACACCTCTTTGTCTTCTTGATGGCCACGAGAAGCCTTGCGAATGGGACGTGGACTTTTCCCTCTCTCTTTCCTAGCAAGCTTGAGAATTTCTAGCCTATGCTTGGCTATTGAAATTCCCATGCTTTGAAGAAACTCATGGTTGAAGTAAATTATGTCTTCTTCTTCAAGCTCATTGTGAGCTAAAGTAAGGCCATACTCATAAACTAAGGTGGGTTCAAGGCCAGTTTTTGATAGCCATGAGAACCAATCCATGGCCGCTGAATGAAATGAATGTGTTTTATGTGTGGGTGTTATGATTTGAGAGAGATATATATAAAGTAAAGGGTGTTGAACAAAAGCTAAAGGGAAGTGAGAATGAAGGCTAAGGGTGACTTGGACTCTTAGCCCTTAGGTATGCTTTAGTGAACTGGCCATAAATTAAAGAAGAGCATTTGTGGGGTATGTAAGCCCATGTTGGATGTTCCCTCCAAATAATAGGCCGAGTGTGACAGAAACTTTTAGAGGAGTGAGACTCAAGAATTTTCTTTGTGGAAATGTAAATGTGGCATCAATCACGCTTGGGAAAAGAGTACTAGTGTGGGACACCCATAGCAATATACCTTACCCACTGCTTGTATTTGTTTGTTTAGTTGAGAGGAAAGTGAGAAAAGATCAACAATTTCAAACTTGGCAACCCATTAATTAAGGAAATAACATGTTCAAAGTTTGTTAAACTAAAAGTCATATGATCCCTTCTTATTCATTGCTACAAACGGAATGAGTTACACATGATTGATGGACTTTCCCCATCCATATGTTTTGAAACTTTTTAGTTCAAAATTTGAAGGTTTCAGTTTCAACTTTAGATCCAAGGGATCTTATTTACTTAGGAAAAAAAAAAAAAAAAACCTCTCTTTATAGTGTAATCTAAAATTCAAGTAATATGTATCTATATAAAATATGTAAGACCTCAAATTAGGACTTTTTGTTTCTAAGATTAGTGACTTCTTTGTTATGTTGATGCATTGATGATTAAAGAAATTAAAGAATAAAAAACAAGAAATTTATTGGACACAATAAATATATGTCAAGAAAAAAATCTTGATAGCTCAGCAACCCCTAAGAAGGGAAAACGAAAATCTTTAAGATGAAAGTGACTGGCTAAAATACTTGACTTACCTTTTATTATTATTTTTTTGGGTACATTGACTTACTTAAAGAAAAGGTCGGAAGCATTTGTAAATTTAACCATATGTATACATTTTTTCTTTCTTGCTAATTTTGAATGGAATTAGCTTTGCAGAAGCCAAGCCACTAGTCTTAGCAGCTATATATTCAATTTATTAACTTATCAACAACTAAAGCCGTATGATTTGGTTATGTGTACGTAAAACTAAATCAAATTTTACATGAGTCACACATGCATGTTTGTAAGATAAGCTCCCACATACATAGCAATTGAAGTGAAATTAAAACTTTTCATTTATAAAAAAAAATGAAACAGAAAATAAAAGCAAAACTAAGGCCATAACTTGATATGACTCCAAGACAAATTACTTTATCATTTGCATTATAACTTGCAACACCATCTATTATCTCCCAAGGTACTATAAAATAGTTTTTGTTTGTATTCCAATATTACCTACATATCACATGCCTCATATGATTTAGAATTTGAATTTTTAGAGGTTCACGGGCTTAACTTGAAGGCATAGTACTTTTTCCATGTGAACAAATAATATCATCTTCTTGGGCATAACTGAATTAGTTAGTTTTTTTTATTAATAATTTTGGAGTTTTTGATAGAAACAAAGTCTAAGAATAAGATTTTAATTTGTTATCCACAATTCCAAATCAATCAAAGCTTTAGATCCCACATCGGTCCATGTTACAAGCTTATGGTGCATCTGCATGCTGCCCGCGAAAGTATCAAAGTATATTATAGTTTACATATTTTTTGGTACATTAAAACAAAGGTTCATTAAGATGAGGCATCATTAAGTTTAGTTCAAGGAGCCCACCAAATAGATAATTACTAATATAAAGATCCTTGAGAGATTAGCCATTCGACAACATAATTTAGTACTTTATCTAAGCATCCGAATACAATATCAAGGTCACGTGTGTCACGTGACATTATGTGTAGAAGTGATTCTTACTAAAAAAATAAAAATAAAAATTATACTTCTAGGATCTTGAAGTTGAAAGGAGGTTTTGTAAATATTTTCTAATATATGTCCTATTTAGTTTAACTTTTAAAATATTTTTGGAGTTTAAACTTTTCTATAAAACTATTTAGTAATAGAAGTTTTATTTTTTAAGCTTTAATAAAATAAAATAAAAATTGGACTTTTAGAGTCCTAAAAATTGCTAAAAGCTTAGCTTAGAAAAAGAAATTTTTTTCAAATAGAAAATAGTGAAAACTAAAATGAATTTTAATAATTATTTTATTTAGATAAATATAATCTAAAATTTATTGACTTTTTTAGTAATTTTAATACTCAATATTTTAAAATAAAATAAAATAATTTTTTATTTAATTAATTCAAATATTTTTTCAACTTTTTATAGAACATTTTTTAAACAACTCTACTTAAAAAATATTTTTACATTTAACTTAACTAAGTAAAATAAATATTGAATCAAATCATTTTGTAACGTCCATAAATAGATCATTGGAGCCTATCAATACCCAAGCCCAAATAATATTTCGGCCCATAATCCAGGCCCAAAGTACAGTCAGAGTCAAAGGTTGGTTCCTTGCGTCGAGTTTTTATTTTTCTGTTTCTCAACTATCCCTGCCACCTCTCCGTACTCCGTACTATGTACGATGATACGTAGTTTTCTGTATCGTTCTCTCTCCACTGTCTCTTTGGCAAACCCAGGAATTTCACAAACCAATCTCTTCCGATGCACAGAAAATATTCAGCAGTTCTTAAAACTGGGGCGAATAGCAGAGGCACGCCAGTTGTTCGACTCGATGCCTTATCCAGACACAATCACTTGGAACTCCATGGTTACTGGGTACACACAGAATGGACTATTGCATGAAGCGGAAGTGCTCTTTAATTTATTTCCAGACAAGAATGTAAGAACTTGGACCACCATGTTAACTGGGTATGCAAATCATGGGCTTATTGATGAGGCTTGGATGGTGTTTGAGTCAATGCCAGAACGTAACGTCGTTTCTTGGAACGCTATACTTTATGGGTTTGTAAAAAATGGTGACTTGAAGAATGCTAGAGAATTGTTTGATCGAATGCCAATGAGAAATGTTACATCTTGGAATTCAATGATTACTGGGTATTTCCACTGGGGCATGATGAGGGAAGCTCATGAGATTTTTGATCATACGGAGGAGAGGAATTATGCGTCTTGGAGGATTATGATTTCAGGTCATGTTGAGATTGATGAATATAGAGAAGCATGGAGTGTATTTCTAATGTTGACTAGGCATGGAGTGAAGCTTAACCAATAGATATTGGTTGTTACCTTATCTGCAGTAATTGGTTTGAACAATTTGGTATTGGTTGAGAGCTTGAGGACAGTGGCTATTAAGACAGGGTATGAGGGCGATATGGTTGTGGGGACTGCATTGTTGAGTGCTTATACAAAGAGTGGGAGTTTGGATTGTGCATTTGAATTCTTTGAGAATATGCCAGAAAGAAACGAATACACATGGAGCACCATTGTTGCAGCATTTTCTCGGTTTGGTAGATTGGATGATGCTATTGCACTGTATGAATGAGATCCCTGAAAGAGTGATGCTACACGGACAAGAATTATTGCTGCTTATGCTCAGAAGGGAAGGATCCATGATGCAAGACATATTTTTGAGGCGATACCTACCCCAAATGTGGTAACATTGAATGCTATGCTTGCTGCATATGCACAGAATGGAATGCTTGAGGAAGCAAATGATATATTTTTAAGAATCCCCCTGTAAGGGATGCTACTTCTTGGGCAGCAATGATTGCTGGTTTTGTGCAGAACAGACATAGCAGAGAAGCTCTGAAGTTGTTCTCGGAGCTTCATAGGTCTGGATTGGTTCCAAGTCATTCAGGTTTTACTAGTTCTCTGTTTGCTTGTGCGAACAGTGGAGATATTGAAATGGGTAAACAAATACACTCGCTTGCAATCAAAAGAAGATTCCATTTCAATCCGTTTGTAGGAAATGGGTTGATCTGCATGTATGCAAAATGCAGAAACATCCAAGATATTTCACGGGTTTCTGGTACCATGATAGCCAGGGACAATGTGCCTTGGAATTCACTGGATTACAGGCTTTCAGAAAACTGCCTGTTGGATGATGCCAGAAAAGCTTTCGAAAATATGCCAGAACGGGATGTGGTATCTTGGACTGCCATTATATCAGCTTATGAGCAAGCTGGGCATGGAGATATTGCCTTTGAATTGTTTGGCAAAATGTTGGCTGGAGGAGTAAAGCCAAATCAATCAACAATATCTAGCCTCCTTGGTGCTTGCGGGTGCATGGGTGCAACCAAGCTTGGGGAGCAGATCCGTGCCCTAACACATAAAGTTGGCCTGAATGCATGTTTGTTTGTGTCAAATGCTCTGATATCAATGTACTTCAAGTGTGGGAGCCTGGATGGCTTTCAAATCATTCAAGAAATGTCTTACCGGGACATAGTCTCATGGAATGCAGTTTTAGCTGGCTGTGGTCAAAATGGACTGGGTGTGGAAGCTGTCGAAATTTTCAGGCAAATGCAAGCAGCTGGAATACTGCCCAATGAAATCAGTTTCCTAGGAGTTTTATGCGGTTGTAGCCATTCTGGCTTAATGGACAAAGGATGGGAGTATTTCCATTCTATGCATCAAGATTATGGGATTATGCCGTTGGTTCATCACTATTCTTGCATGGTTTCTCTGCTTGGAAGAGCTGGGCGGCTATCTGAGCTGAAGAGCTAATTGAAAATTTGCCAGTACAGCCTGTTTGGTAATTTGGGAAGCACTTCTTGGAGCTTGTAGAATCCATCATAACATCAAACCAGGGAAGAAAGTAGCTGAACGGCTTTTACAAATGGGAGCACGGAGATCTGGCACCTATGTCCTATTATCTAATATATATGCATCTCAAGGTATGTCGGAGAAAGTACTAGAACTAAGGGAAATAATGAAACTTAAAGGAATAAGCAAAGAACCAGGAACCAGTTGGATTCAGGCCAACAATAAGCTACACTATTTTCTAATGGGGGACAAGTCACATGATGAGATTGAAGAGATCCACTCCAAATTGAAGGAATTATCAACATGCTTCAGAAAATCAGGCTATGTGCCAGACATAGTTTTGTTATTCATGATGTAAAAGAGGAGCAAAAGCAAGATGAGCTTCTCTACCATAGCGAGAAACTTGCCCTGCCTATGCAATTTTGCGGACACCAAATGGGGCACCTATTCATATTATGAAGAATTTTCCGAATTTGTGGTGACAGTCACTCTTTTATGAAAATGGCTTCTAATATTACCCACTGTAAAATTATTTTCCGTGATGGCATTAGATTCCACCATTTTCAAGATGGTTCCTGTTCTTGTGGGGATTACTGGTGAAATACCTTGTTGGATTGGGAACCTTAACTTCTTTTAATATCAATCAGCAAAAAACTCAATGGGGGAGAAACCTCCAAGGAATGAAGATTCCAGTTTGATGAACTCCAGTTTGATGAACTAAGTCTTATCAGTATTAGAAGATTGGTAATTTGGTACTCAAAAGCTCGAGTCAATTTTTGCAGATAATTAACCACTGTATCCTATAAACAGAAAAAGGAAATAGCAGCAATTCGGAGAAAAAACATTAGTGGTTCAAATGATTCAAACTCCCAACTTGTGGCTTGAGATTGGTAACGGAGGACCGGCAGAAAAGGAAATAGACCACATTATGACAAATAAGTAACTACAGATCTCTCCAATTCATGTAAACAGTGATATTGTTTGTCCATTCCAAAAGTAAAAGCACTGTCTTCTGTAAAAGAACAAATATGAAAGTAAATAGGGAAACAATTACCAACAGAAGTTTATGACATTAATTACAAGTTATGTCCGAGGAACTATGGAAGTATCATCCTCCTAAAACCCAAATACTGTATCAACTAGTCACGGTTCCTCAAAAGTGAAAACGGCATCGTATCTGAAGCATGAACAAAATTATCGCATAGGTGGAGAGTATTTCTCTATACTTCTGATGAATAGATTGTCTCCAAGCTATTATATAAAGTTGCTATCCAAATTTCCAGTTTAAAAATATTGTATCTTAATAGACCACCAGTCAAGGGTCTCTTCATCTCCAACTGTACTTACACCATTAAAAGAATCAGGTATCCACCGAGCAGAGACTAGCCTTTCTTACCATTCCTTTTGGAAAATTACCAACTTGATTTTTAGCACAAGCAACCCCAGATTAATTCTGAAAGAATCATTGAGTTTTACTTTCGAGGCTATAAATATTGCCTATGACTCCAACAATGCTAACAGTCACTGCCATTACCAACATCAACCATGACAAGAACCACTCTGAGGGGCTCAAACCCTCTCCCTTATGGCTCATCCTTAACGCAATAAGAGATGGAAATATGAAACCCAATGAAACTGCTGTTGTTGCCCCTGTAAACTTAAAAGCCGTCCAAATGCTTGGAATCATAGTAGACCCAAAATATATAAGCACCAACAAAACCACTGTCAATGCCAACGACCTCTTCCTACTCTCCGAAAGAGGAGCTGATCCTTCAAACACCAACCTATCCACTGTTTGCCGTAGGGAGAAATGGATAACAGGGAAAACAAGTACCAAGTGCAGAATGTAGCCAACCCGGACTATATAATTTAAGGCTGAGCTAAAACGAATACCAAGATCTTCATCAAAATTAGTCAGCACATCAGACTCTGTACCCTTACCAAAAAGTAGATACCCTGAAATGGATGTTGAAGCATACACCGCAATGCATAAAGCTGTGGTGATCCTCCCCACCCTGTTCATCTTTTGAGGAGATGGCCCTTCAAGCTCGTTATATATTGGCTGCACGTTGAAATGACAGACATAAGCATTAGTCATAATAGGAATCACCACAAGCAAATCCAAGATGGCCGTCTTCGAACTAAAATCAGGAGTCATCCTTGGAGCCTCGATCCGACCCTCAACAAGCTTAATAGCAGCAATAGCAGAAGCAACCACAACAAATACAACTGCAAGAGCCACTGAAGCAGCTGAAGTCAAGCTCAATGAATCAATCTTCTCCAATGCACAAAGTGGTGCAAGAAAAATAACCATAACTATCAAAATCACAAGCTTCCTTTGATCCCACGCCCCAGTCCCCAACAATTGATCAAAAACCCCATCATGGTGAGGCGAACCCGACATAACATCACCCATAATTATCAAATAAACCACCAATACACCTGCATTATTCACAATAATACATATTTCTGACAAAATCTTGGCGGGTCTTCCCAATGCACATTGAACAACTTCTCCATAAGATGTTGCCTTACACAAAACTGTAAAACGCACCAATAATTCGACACTAGTTTCTGAAAAAATTCCCATCAAGATAATCAAAACAAAACTTGGAATCACCCCAAGAACTTTCATGGTGGCAGGGAGGGCCATAATCCCAGCCCCAATGATCGACGTAGTTAAATTAAACACAGCCCCAGATATCCCTGAACCATTATTCGACCCACCAACAATAAGTGGATAATTATCAATATCAATCTCAAAATCATCGTCACTAAGATCCTTGGATCCCAAAAAGCCTTCTTCATCAAGAGGGATATTGGCATGGGAGCTGAAAGAGTCTCTAGTGATTGGGGAATCATTCTGGAGCTGTAATTCCACATATGAGTTTTTGGGTATAGAAGAATAATTACTATCCATTCTCTAAGCTATACCATGAAGCTAGAACAATATGATGAATACCAATGCGTGGATCTGAAAAATAAAATATGAACGAGAAAATGAGAAAACTTACAGAAATTAAAGATTTTTCTGATTAAAAAACAAAGAGATAGAGCTCTCTCTACGTAATTCAATGTATTGTGATGCAGAGAAAACCTAGATCTCAGGGTCAACCATTAATCTATCTCTCTCTCTGTGCCGGGGAACTGGCTAACGCAAGGGGAGGGAGAAAGAGAGTGAAGGAAGGAACGAAATTTTGGGAGAGATCAAGGTTTTTCTATTGGTTGTTGGTGTTTCCAGCGTGGACTTGGGATATTTTTATGTGGATTAAAATATTAACATCTCATGCCACGTCAAGCATGATTCTGCCACGTCACTTTAATATATATATATTTTTAATTTCCAAGCTTTATGGGTTTCCTATGCATTTGAGATGACATTTCAAGAATTGATTGTTTTTCCTAAGATTTAAATTTTAAATTTTAAATTTTAAATTTTAAATTTTTATTTTGAGAGTATAACTTATTTATCATTATACTAAATCTTTGTTAGTATCATTTTTATATATATTAGATGATGAGAAATGATTTTAGTAATTTTTAAATTTTAAATTTTAAATTTTTATTTTGAGAGTATAACTTATTTATCATTATACTAAATCTTTGTTAGTATCATTTTTATATATATTAGATGATGAGAAATGATTTTAGTGAGAAATTACTACTAGTCAAAATTTAAAAGGAGAAAAATATCTCTTTATAATTTGGAGAAAAATAAAATAAAAGTCCTTTATTTATTTTGTAAAATGCAACTCTATATATATATATATAAAGAAGAAGCGTTAGTTTTCTTTAACTTTTCTTAGAATTTTAACATTAATGGGCTAGACATATTAGTATTGGGCCCTCTTCCCCTAACTACATGAAGCTTTGAACTTATTCAAATGAGTATGTGACAATGGAAAAGGGTAGCTACTTTTTTGAAGGTCACCACTCAATAAAACTTATATTTTGAAGCAATTTATTTTATTATAATACTTGTTAAATCTTGAGCTATATAATATGAATAACCTTTTCTTTTTTTTCTCCATAAATTTCATTCTCTCAACCCCATGGTGGAACGTGAGATTTCCAAACATTTTAGTTAGAAATCTCAATTTCTAACTACTTTTGCACAACTTTTGAGTTATAAATCTCTTTAAAGATATGGGCAACTCACATTTGCACAACTTTATTATACTATTCTTTTTTATATAAAAACTGATTATTACACCAAACAAGCATGTATAACAAATAAGAATTTCAAGATGTGCTTACAAACCTAACGTATTGTTCCATGGTTGAGGAGATGTGTATTCCATTAAATGACTTTTTTGATTCGAAATTATGAGAGACGTGAAAATAAAATATTCATGAATGTATTAGTTTCAATTTGATATAGAGAGATCAATTAATCTAGCTTATATTATAGGGAAAGGGAGAAATGAGAAACTCTACACAAGAAAGTTGATTTCTTAACTATTTATTTTAAAATATACTTCGACTTTGTTTGAGTACAAGATCTAATATTTCTGTAACCAGAATGCATTGCAAATGACCAAAAAAAAAAAAAAAACTAACTGGGTAATGCATATTATATTATCTAAGGTCTCGTGGCCAGTCCAATGAAACAAAATAATAAAAAGATAAAGAAAGCCATCAACCTCATTCAATTGTTTTATTGATCACACGCAATCAAGCAAAAGAGCAATCAGTCGTTAATCTAAACGCAAGGGAAAGCCAGTATATCGTGATAAATTCAATCAATCATGAGAAATTAGACGCACCGAAAGAAAATTTGAGAATAGTCAAAGAAAAATTCTCCTTTGCTATTTATCGCATCGAAATGAGAAAAAAAGTTATTTAATTGAAAAGCATATTCCTTATATTGCAATGAGATAAAGATATAATAGAACTTTTTCATAAATAATTGATTTTTGACTAAATAAATATATAAGTTAATCACGTTTTTAATAATAAAATCGTAATCACTAAGGAAAAAGTATCAAATTTCAAAGTGCTTAACACAAAACGACACAGCGTTACTGGGTAGTAAAACAAATGAATGGACGTGGAAAATTGACGTAAAGGGTTGTTTAAGATAGGAATTAGATGCATCATACTCCATGGTCCCCATTTAACATTTTTATTTTTTTGCGGACGAAATAAATGGTTGACAAGGTTGTGTCAACAGACTCCGTTATAGCCCAAGTGGTCCAGGCGCGTGTACAACAGTTTCCCCTACGTGTCCAGAGGACATGATCTGCAACGTGGCATAACGTGAAGGACCAATAGGATGACGTTGCTTTATCTTATTGGTTGAAATTAAAGAGATTTGTTGCTTCCGAACCGGATGACTCGGACAGAGAATACCGTACCAAAGATTAGTCATATCGAGTTTGGTGCTTGGAGAATGACTCTTTATGCTAGATTGCTAGTCCACCAGTCCCGATTTTCACTCAACTAATTAAGGTATCTTATCTAGTGGGCCCCCAAATTAAACCACTAGTTTTTGTTTTTATATAGTACGATGATTTATCATATTAATAATGTGAAGTGAAAATTTATTTTTGATTTATCAAAAATAAGGGTATTTGAATAGGGAATGTTGTACTTTGTTTGAAAGATGTTTTGAGAGATGCTTTGTAAACTAGTTCGAGTCAATTTAGTTATGAAATTGGGGGAAATAGCAATTCATGGCAGCAAAATGCAAGAATAGTTTAGTTTGGAAGTAAAGATGAGTCATGTGTGTCAATTGTCCATATGATCAAGTAACAAATGCTTATTGCTTAACCATGGTAAGAGAGATTTCATGATTGAAGTGAACAATAATTATATTTAGGAGAAATATGAGTATGAGTTTAATGCGTAAATGTTGGTATTGGTACACGTAGATACAATCTTCTATAAAAACAGGCTATACTTAACATAGATGAAAAGATGGATAGTGAAGTGAAAAATACATGCTTTATAACCTCCCTACATTTGCAACAGATATACTTGCTGGTTCTCTTACTGCTCAATGGCACCTAGGTGGAAGCATAGATGTATGAAACCCTTAGATAATAATCAGGCAGGGTGTCGAGGGGCGTAATTTTTATGTGTTTTCTTCTCAGTTCTCAGTAATCTCTCTCTGTTCTATTTCTTCTTTTCTTTTGTTCTTCGTTTTTGTGTTACTTCAGTGTTTAATTTTGGCACTTCAAATATGTATCTTGCCTAAATATATATGTAAAGTTGCTTCTTTTGTCATTCTCTTTCTAGTGTGACAAAAATCATGTTCTTGGACTTCTGTGTAGTCAATGAAAGGTGTAGGATTTACAGTTGTGTTTAACTAGGAATGTCTTTACTCACGTGGATAGGATAGGCATGTACACTTAATCTGGGATGCTAGAGTCATCCTCTAGGACAAGACAGTTGAGACTTGAGAATCCTATAGCTAACAAATTTAATTTGAACTCAATCAAGAGACGGCAGTTGCCACCTATTGAGTTCATATTGCCTCGCCTATGATTCCGCGTTTCTAGTCTATCCGGCTTCTTTACTTTCTGATGGGTTAATTTGGTACTTATCTTTACTATTCAGTATTCACAGTTATTTGTGTGTGTTGGTACAAGGTTATGTGATTTGATTCATTCTGGCATGGCCTTTGCTTAAATTAAGAAGCAGGAACCTTTTAATGCAGGAAATTCTGGAAACTCGCAAGAAAGCCACTCCTCATATATGGACTTTCCGAACTCCGGAAGAAGCTTCATCTAACTGGAAGGAGATCTTTGGACATTTAGACGATATGGAATGATAAATAACTCCTTTGTCCTCGTATCTGGATGCTTTTTTTCCTTGGTTAACTAACGGGAGGAAAGGCAATTTATAGATATATGATGTAGGTTGAATCAAAATTTTAATGCATGAAGAAGAGAGATGCTTTTCTATTGTTTTGTTGAGAGTTATGATCAAACAGTATTTCCATAATATGTTGACTCTAATTGTTTTGAATAGTTTCAAGTCTTATTTGGTTTTGATTATGAGAATTATATTTTTCATATAAACAATTGTTTATCCAAAAACACTTTGAAGATTTAGATTTGCTTCAATTGCTTCAATCCGTATTTGACTTTGAACTAAAAACCAATGTAGTATAGGATATAGGATAATATAAAATATAAATTTATTGAGAAAGATATATATAATAATAAATATAAAAAGGAAAGGGGAAAAAAAAAAACAGATTAAGGCTTAAATAAGGAGAAAGAGATTAGTCTTGAACAAGTGTGTAATAATTCTTATTCTTCTAGAACTAAGATTTAGCCCCCCAAATCTTATGTTATAAATACAGGCTAATGAATTGATTGAGAGAGTCCAAAGGAAAATTTAACAAAGCATAGCGCTATGAGTTTGGGAAAGAAGACCGTGGTGGTTCGTGAAGTTTGGTCCGAAAATCTAATTTTCGAGTTCACTCTCATTGGTAAACTTCTGCCTCTATTCCCTTTTGTTTCCATGGACACTGAGTTTCCAGGTACAATTTATACTCCTTACATGGATAAGCACTTTCACTCAACCCTTCATCCTTCATTCAATTACAAAGTGATGAAAGCCAATGTTGATGCTCTAAGTATCATTCAAGTTGGTTTTACACTCTCAGATTCCTATGGTAACTTACCAAGTCTAGGAACCGACACTGATTTTATTTGGGAATTCAATTTCTGTGACTTTGATATTGAACATGATCCTTAAAATTCCGAGTCCATTAAGTTACGATGATTTTATCATATTTTAATTAATATTGAGTAGTGAAAAATAATTTATTTATTTATTTTTATTTTATATTAATAATGCTCAAACTTGGTAATAGAACTTTATATTATAAAAATAAAAATTTTGATTAAAGGAGTCATTTTTTTTATATTGTTTATATTAATTAGTTACAATATTACAAAAAAATTCTCTCAATATAAATAACCATTATTATTGTATTAACATAAATTGATGTGTAATTTAAACTAAGATGTTTTAGTTTTAACTATTTCATATTAAGCAATTTAATTAAGAATTTATCGATTTTTAGGGGAGTTGAAATCTCTATAATCTCAAAATTTTAAAATCAATTGATTAAGAATAAAGAGTTTATGAAAAAGAAAAAGAAAAAGAAAAACTTTACATATCTCATAAAAATCTCTATGCAACAAGATCATATTACTGTAAGAGAGGAAAGGAAATAAAATGAAAACAACAATACATTTTTACAAGATTTAATATTTTTCAATATCAAGTATTGATTTTTACAAGAATTTTCTTAGTCTTGAATACTTTATCTTTTTTAATATCTTCATCAATCCAATAGGATTTTAATTTAATACAAGGAAGAGAAAAAAAAAAAAAAAAAAGATATATAGGTGTCCAATAATAATTCAAATTGAAAAAAGTCAAGGAACCTTCGTAATTGACCCCCTAAGAAAATGAAATACTATGAACGTTCATAGAATGAGAAAGAAGGACAATATTCTTTGCCATACAAAAAATAAAATAAAAATGGTAATCTTGTTGTGAATTTAATTGATAATGCTCGAGCATAACCGCATCTGTATGATGATGATTCCTTTGAGGCGTTTCAGTTAATGAGTCCATTAGCTTGGATTAATTTATTCAAAATTTACTTTTCACAATTTCTAAATTATGGGAATCGACTTTGACATAGTTTATATATTTTTCTTAAAACTCATGAATAGGTATATGGTGGTTATCTAATTAACTATAATGAGAAAATAAATAAATCTTTGAGAGAGAAAAAAAAGAGAAAGAATTAAATAATGGGAAATTGATTCCAGGGGTTGAAGATTTATTCACATTAAAGTAAGTTGTTTACCTATATTAGAGAGGACAACAACTATATGAGAAAAAGTATTGATGGATAAATGATAAATATTCCTCTAGAAGTAATTATTGGAAATCAATCATTAATAAATTGAAAGTTTTGTGGGTTTAATTTAACATTTTTTTGTTAATTGAACTGACTAGTTAAATATCAAAACACTAAGAAAAAAAAGTTAATATGGGTCAATTTATACATGTATTTCCAGCCCTATCTATAGCTTTAAATAGTAAGATATTTATAGTTACGTAAAAAAATAAAAATTAAGAATTTATAAGAAAATAGATAAAATTTTCATATAATTATTCTCAAAGTTATTTTTCTAAAAAAAGAAAAAAGCAATGGAGGTAGACCAGCATTAGCTCCACTTACCACTTTCCTAATAAAATATGATAAAATGAACCACTGTCTTGACAGCTGACATCTGACATATTAAGGCCAGAAAAGTAAACTTGATAAGTAATTTATTCCAAACTCGATAAATATCATTTTCACGTGACGAAGTATTTTCTCGCGCTATGGATTTGTTTGATTATATCGGATTGGGTGAGCGGTAGGTTAACAAGTTTGACTCTTTCTGGTCACAATACATTACTTTTATTATCCACACAATTACCGGAAACAATATATAAAATAATGGAAAAGCGACACATCATGGTTCATGACCCCTTGACACAATGGTAGGCCCCATTCTACCCTCTAACAAGTACTAAACTTACGTATTAAAATAACGAGACCTAAGATAACTCGAATTCAACTTGTAAAGGAATATTAAATAATTATTTATAGTGAAAATAAAATAAAATTTATGCATGACTTTGATAGGACGGTAAATTTGAAACCATAATTTTTAATAAATTTATAATTTTTTAATAAGTTTAATCAAAATATTTGTTAAGATTATAAATATAAAATAATATATTATTAGAGTGGTTAGTAATGATTTCAAATGATATATTTTTTTTAGTCAAAATTATAAATATATTTGTTTAGTTGGGTTTTGACTGTTGACCATGATAATGACCTCCAAAATAAGCATTACATTTGGTGTTTTCCACGAGATAAGGCAAGAAAGCTAGAGGGAAATTTTATTGGGAGGAAATAATGAATAATTGAAATCAATTAAAGAAAAAGAAAATGACATTTGTGACACATCAATCATACAGATTCATTTGGATGCATGTCCCCCACATGCAAATGAGGAATTTTTTTTTTAAATCATGTGGATGTTGAAATTTCCAAAGCATGGCATTGAACATCTGTCCAAAAGGAAAAATAAAAGAAAACATTGAGCATCAAATTGAAAGTTTGCTTTTCATGCTTCTTTTTCAAGTAAACCATTATTTAATAATTTGATTACAAAGGAAATGCAATTAAAGCAAACTTAGAGACCCACCAAAGATAAATGGTCCCCTTTAGTAAGTTTCCTTGAAAGGTACTACATGAGTGCTTGGCATCGTTCGCATCTTTCATTCCCTTCAATAAGTTTGAGATGTATCTATCACCAATGATTTTATTTTTCTTTTTGTTTTTTTTTCTATATATATAAATATCTAAAGGTAAGAAGAAAATAATTTAAATAAAAATTTCATAAAAACAGAAGAAATTTCTTGAATATATAAATAGTCCTTGGTAAAAATAGATATTTGAAGATCTTTATATTTCTGTATGAGAATAATTTTTAATTTTTAACATATCCTTCTCAAATCAAATAAGTTTTAATTTTAAAACATATATAAAAATTAAAATTACGAGTAATCGATTTTAAAACTATAATGTCAATACATATATCTCATATGTGGTCTATATTATCATATGTTAAGTCAATTTTAACGAAACATGACAGCATGGATTATATTGACAAGTTTTTAAAATTATTACTTGCTTAATTTAACTTTTTAAATTATAAGAAATAAAATAAATTCTAGTACAAATTATAGAGATGAAAAATATATTTTGGCCTTAAAATGTTATATATGATTCCTAACTTATATCAAAACTTAACATGAACCCACCAAAAAGTGGTTTATTGGTAAGACACAATTAAATCTAATAATTGAGGGTGTCTATAATGTGATTAGGTATTTGAGCATATAAAAAAATAATTGTGAGAAATTATAGTCACAATTCTCAACGAGATTAGATTTATACTCAAACTTTATGAGGATACTTATAAAAATAAATATCTTATCTCTTAATTGTTAAATAAATTTTTATAACTCACATGACATAATAAATATATATTAATATACAAATAAAAATAAATTATTTAACTTTTGAAAATAAACATATTTATTGAAAGGTGCATGACAATGACAGATGGCTTATTTTACAAACTATAATTAAATAAAAACTTGGCCATTTTTTCCTCTCAGATGAATGGAATCTGACACCATAAGTAGCACAATAACTAATAAGCCCACCCCAAATTTTGAATTTGTACAAAATAGGTAAACAATAATTGTATGCAAGTTGTTAGGCATCTAATTTTGTCTACATGGATATGCACGTGGTAGAAATATGGACCACATTTTGATTCGCATAGCTAGTGATCAGAATCCCAAGGCTTTAGTGTTTTTTGCAAGTTATGTAATGAAGCATTATATTACTTCTTTTTCAAGAATTTGATTGGACTAGTGCGTAAGAGCATTTGATCATTGATATTTATAAAGTGCTCTAGGCAAAAAGTTGGTTGGTTCTATTTATTTATGAAAATGTAAGTTTACTTGTGATCTTTTATATATATATAACATACGAAATATTTTTGTTCATATATTTCAAAAAAAGAAAACACAAAATAGTTCATTTTAGAGTTCACAATTTTTGTTAATAAATTGAAATCATATACACAATATTTGGTGTTTAACAAACATAAATTTTTTAGTAATTAATATAACAATACAAGTAACGAGTTAGTTTAACACATCATATAAGATTATATAGTATAAAATTATATAATGTATTAGGTTATTTAGTTTTATGATTATTATATTATTGTCTTATTATTATTCTCGTCATTGTATAAATTTATATTGTCAGACATATTATAAGAATAGTCAACAGTATAAGTCTATACTACTTTATTGATGCCAAACATTATATTAGAACTGAATGAACAGTCTTATATTATTATGTCATTCTTATACGATACATCAAATAAATCAAACTTATCTTTTCATTTTCTAAGACAAATTAGTTAGTGCTCTTAATTAAAAACATATATTAATTATAATATGTATAGTGCCACTTTTGGTTTAAAGGTTTAGCATTTTTAATTAACCAAAAAAAAAAAAAAAAGCCTTAGAATTGAATATAATTAAACAAAACATTCGTATGATCCAATAAAAAACCAAAATTAATACGTTGGACGCAATTGTTGAAAATATGTTAAAACGAGAATTCGTTATGTGTTTTAGAAAATTAATGTCTTAACGTTTTGGTTAACTTTTTTTTTCCGTTCGAAATACTTATTCATATTTCTTAGTAGTTTAATATTGTAATGAATATAATATAACATATTTAATATTTTATGAAGGATTTGACCAACTGGTCGAGGAAATGAACTCCTGTTATTTTGAATTTAAATCTTATTAGAAAGTTGTGTAATATGTACTTTTTTTAATTGTTTAATCTCGTCATAAATTCAAAACATGTAAAAATAAAATCTGTACAATAATATGCTACATAATATCTTCCATTTTTCCCTCAAAATACGTGGCATCTAGTAGCCTACTACATTTCCCATCATACAAAAGCTATATGCGGCCAGTCTGCCACTCATACAGTACTACTAAATAATGTGGGACCCTTTTAGTAGAAGAAGAAAAAGAAAGTACGGGACCCACCCTACTCAGGTCCCGCGACCGCTTTGTATTTCTGTCCTTTGTCACCATTTAATGCTCTTTCCCCCGGAATCTTCAACCTCTCTTTCCCTTTTGAATTGCGAACCGTTATTTATTTATTTTTTCTTCTTTTATTTATTTTATGATAATTATGAACGCCGCTTTATTACTAGATAAAAAATATGGTTACATAAACACAAAATAGCATTTTTGTAAAATCAAATCACCAATTTGTCAAATTCGAAAAGATAACAATTTTTTAAGGATATTTATCATGATATGAAATAAAAATTTAAAATTGAGTTTAATATTCTTACACAACATCAAAAATTTTATTAATTAATTATTCTAAGATGACATAATTTCAATGTTACTCCAAATAAGCCGTGTTTATTTACAAATTTGTCGTACTACAGCAATAATCTCTTGACTTGACAATTTCAACAAATAATTTTTAATAATAATTAAATGCATGCTAACCTCCATAAACGTAAGGACAACACTTTCACAACTTCTATATCGTGATATATTGAAATTTATCATATCACGCTACTTATGCTATTTGAACAAGTCATTTTCTCATCATCTCATACCGCAATCATGCACTGTATCACTGTGTCACGTGATACAGTAAGTACCGCATCTCCCTCATTGTCACAAATCACAATGGCAATCAACGTAATATTTTTCAAATTTTAGGGTCAATATCTTTGGGGCCAGTCCCTTAAAAGTTTGTCGTTTGTTGGGGGGATTTGAGGAGTAAAAATCGCTTTCTGAGGATTGATTCTCTCCTTTTCATATAAACTAGTTCCCGATTCTTCACCGTATGATTGATTTCTGAGTTTCTGATCATATACTATTTGAAAATCAGACGGTCCATATAAGAACAATTATATAGTTTAGCAGCAGGTGAATATTACTCTTGGTCTCGGTCCAAACCAAGCTGAAGGACAGCTGTCAGTTAGAGATTCCGAGCCGATTAACTGGACAAATTGAAGCCGGCTTAGTGGACCCGGTATGTTACTCTGCTTATTGAATATGGTATTAAAATTTAAAGCATAAGCTATCAGTCTCATGATAGGCACTATTTGATAAGTCATATAGCTTATCATCTTCAATCTGATGCCTTCATCTTATAAAAAAACAACTTGTTTCTGCAAGTTTAAATGCCCCTATATATAGTACTAAAATTTTATAAAGAGAGAAGAAAGCAAGAGAGTATAGTAGGGTACTTCATTTCTTGAGCGAGAAAGCCCTTGGTAAAATAAAAGTCTTGGAGAGAGAAAGCTTCTCCTAGCTGTCTCTCTTCCGGGGGGGTCTTTGTTTGCTCCGATTCGACCTTCTTCTACGTATGTGTCTGTTTGCTTGCTTGCAAGGTGAGAAATCTATGTCTCTGTCTCCCTCTAAGTTTTCAAATCTGTTGTTGTTGTTGTTTTTTTTTGGCTTTTTCGCTTCACCTGCTTTACCTTCTTTCCTTGTTTCAATTTTACCCTTTTTCCTTTGCATCTTCGATTCCCACATGGATTAAAGCTGCTTTCTTGTCCCTTTGATCGTCCAGGGAATGACCTAAACTATTTTCATATAAAATCAGATTTCACATCGCATGTCGGTGTTTTTTTTTTCTTTCAAAATTGTGTAATAATAGTTCTTTGTTGGGGGTTGTTATGGATGGTAGTTGCATGATCTGGTTCAGGGTATGGATTTTAATTTTAGTTTATTTTTGCAATTTTTAAGCTATTTAAAAGTTGACCCCTTTATAATTTCTCTGTAATTCTTTGAAATTTTACAGATCTAGTTCTATCCTTGGTCATTTTTGTACGTGTGTAATTGAAGGTGGGGCGGTTGCCATGTCGTCTCTCAGTAGAGAGCTGGTGTTCTTGATCTTGCAGTTTCTCGATGAAGAGAAGTTCAAAGAGACCGTGCATAAGTTGGGCTCCTAACATTTGAGATAGTTATTTAGTATTACTTTTTAGTCATTTGTGATACTTATTATCACATTTTACCTTGTTAATTGATTTGTTAACTTTCTTTTCCCTAAATAATAGGCTCGAGCAGGAATCCGGGTTTTTCTTTAATATGAAGTATTTTGAGGATGAAGTGCATAATGGCAATTGGGATGAGGTTGAAAAGTACCTTTCTGGTTTCACAAAAGTGGATGATAATAGGTATTCTATGAAGATATTTTTTGAGATAAGGAAGCAGAAATACCTTGAGGCTTTGGATAAGTAAGCTCACAACTTTTAACTTAGATATTGTAGCAACTCCTTATAACTTTATTGTTCAATAACATCATTTTACTTTTAAATAATTGAACTGTTTAAATTTTATAGGCATGATCGGTCCAAAGCTGTAGAAATATTAGTGAAGGATTTGAAAGTTTTTGCCACATTTAATGAAGAACTGTTCAAGGAAATTACTCAGCTATTGACATTGGAGAATTTTAGGTATGACATGAATGCCAATTTATTAATTTATTCCACTTGCAACGTGAAACTCATGCATGAATGAGTTTGTTGTATTATAGGGAGAATGAACAACTATCCAAGTATGGAGATACAAAGTCTGCAAGAGCAATCATGTTGGTTGAGCTCAAGAAGCTGATTGAAGCGAATCCTTTATTCCGTGACAAATTGCAGTTTCCCAACCTAAAAAACTCAAGGCTACGGACTCTCATTAATCAAAGGTAATTTCTACATACATAATGAATGACTTATTTTGAGAGAATTATCCATACACTTCTCAGAAGTCAGAACAGCTCTAGGTGTATACTTATGTGCAGTGTCTTATACTTAGTATCTTCATTTACCAATGAATGAGTATGTTTTCTGTTATCAATTGCTCTCAATTGAAAATAAAATTATGGCTTTACAGTTTATTATTCTCTACTCTCTAGCAGTGTGTTATTGGCCACTATTTAGATGTTCTTTACACAAGCTTGCCATTTTCTCTCTGTCTGGACAAAACTGATTCCTTTCCCGTTGAATTACAGTTTGAATTGGCAGCATCAGCTTTGTAAGAACCCAAGACCCAATCCAGACATAAAAACTCTTTTTGTTGATCACTCATGTGGACAACCAAATGGAGCACGTGCACCATCACCTGCAAACAATCCACTACTTGGATCATTACCGAAGGCTGGAGGGTTTCCTCCATTGGGTGCTCATGGGGTGGGTTCTCTGAACTGTTTCAACTTAATTTTGAATTTTGTAGGCTTTACGTAATGTGCTTGGGTTCACATGTCCAGCCTTTTCAACCTACACCAGCACCAGTTCCAACACCCCTTGCAGGTTGGATGTCCAATCCTTCAACTGTAACTCATGCACCAGTTTCAGGAGGAGGAGCTATAGGTCTCGGTGCTCCATCAATTCCTGGTACAACAGTCTGTTGCTTTTGAGGGTTCTAGATTTTTATTTATGCTGTTGCTTATAGACAGTTCAATATTAAATCTGGAGTTGTCTGATTCCTTTGTGTAGCTGCTTTGAAGCACCCTAGGACTCCACCTACCAACCCTTCTGTTGATTACCCATCCGCAGATTCTGATCACGTCTCTAAGAGGACAAGGCCTATGGGGATTTCTGATGAGGTAATCTTGTATCCTTTTTGTTATAACTTACCCAACCTGTTTCAGCTTTAGGTGTTGAATTTTGCACTGATGTCAATACAGAACTGACAAATTCTTTTCAAATGTTATTTTGATCAGTCTATAATCTCTTTTTGCAGGTAAATTTGCCAGTTAATGTGTTACCATTAACATTTCAGGGTCATGGTCATAGTCAGGCTTTTAATGCGCCTGATGACTTACCAAAGACTGTCACACGGACTCTAAATCAGGGTTCAGCTCCTATGAGCATGGACTTTCATCCTGTTCAACAGACTTTACTTCTTGGTATGCACCTTTTCACTGTTCTAAAATTTATCCTGCTGATTATAGAAACATTATCTTATTTCTTTATCACATGTATTTGTTCTTGCTACATATTGACCATTGACTTGCATCCTTTCATTGTGATGTTACAGTTGGCACCAACGTAGGTGATATAGGGTTGTGGGAAGTTGGTTCCCGGGAGCGACTGGTCTTGCGGAATTTCAAAGTTTGGGATCTTAGTGCATGTTCAATGCCTCTGCAGGTATGTCATTTCTCAGCGATAATAGTAAAGGATGATGATTTTATCTGCTTAATCCCGGTGCTTGTAATACATGATGTCTGAAAATTAAACTTATTGTGACAAAAACACAGACTGCTCTTGTCAAAGATCCAGGAGTTTCAGTAAACCGTGTGATTTGGAGCCCTGATGGTTCTTTATTTGGTAAGTTTGAGCATCATGGAAATGTTCAATATTTCAATATGATCTAATTCACCTAATCATATTGAGGACTGAAGTAAACCATTGGTTGATGTCTCCTTTCTTTCAATTAACAGGAGTTGCCTACTCAAGGCACATTGTTCAAATATACTCTTACCATAGTGGAGTTGATGCGCAGCAGCATCTGGAGGTATACTGAAATATATTTTGCGTGTCGCTTTCCCATTTCTTCTGTTGCTTTTATTTATTTATTTACTGTTAATTTCATTTATTTCTTCTATCCATGAAATTTTTTGATCTAGATTGATGCTCATGTCGGTGGAGTAAATGATCTTGCTTTTTCCCATCCAAACAAGCAACTCTGTGTAATAACCTGTGGTGATGATAAAACCATCAAGGTGGGGTTTGTCATATTTTGACTCCAGTTTTTCTATAATGAAGAAGTTGATGTATGTTGCTTAATGAGTTTTGTTCTTTAGGTGTGGGATGCTGCTTCTGGTGCAAAACAATATACTTTTGAAGGTCATGAGGCTCCGGTTTATTCTGTCTGTCCTCACTATAAAGAAAACATTCAGGTAAAAGCTGTAGATGATGTTAGTAACATCTATGTGTTGCTTCTAACTGTCATACCAAAGTACCATCCAAGAGAAGTTCCGTTGGCTCCTTTTTTTCTTGTCTGTTCTTGTTGATATACTTATTGTGCTTTTATTCTGTAGTTCATATTTTCAACAGCACTAGATGGAAAAATAAAAGCATGGTTGTATGATAATTTGGGATCTAGAGTTGATTATGATGCTCCTGGTCGCTGGTGTACAACCATGGCTTACAGTGCTGATGGTACAAGGTCAATATGCTCAACCCAATGTTGATGCTACTAATCCTTTGGGGTTTTGGTGTATTTCTAATTTTCATTTTATTTCACTTGTTCAACATTTGTGCAATGGATATTGTAGGCTTTTTTCATGTGGGACAAGTAAAGATGGGGAGTCCTTTATTGTTGAGTGGAATGAAAGTGAAGGTGCAGTGAAAAGGACTTATCAAGGATTCCGCAAGCGGTCTTTGGGTGTTGTGCAATTTGATACAACTAAAAATCGGTTTTTAGCTGCTGGTGATGATTTCTCTATTAAATTCTGGGATATGGACAATATTCAACTTCTGATGACTGTTGATGCTGATGGAGGTCTCCCAGTAAGTTCATTATTTTATTGCAAGTTGGAGCATTCTGGCATAATTGTTACTAATTGTTGCTTTGTCTAATTCATAGGCAAGCCCACGTATCCGCTTCAACAAGGATGGAGCTCTCTTAGCTGTCTCTACAAATGAGAATGGAATTAAAATTCTGGCCAATACAGATGGAATTCGGTTGTTACGTACATTTGAGAATCTTTCTTATGATATGTCAAGAACTTCTGAAGCCATGACAAAGGTAGATTTATAGATGATTAGTTCCATTGACACAAAATATATTATAAACCGAGCTTGAAACTTAACTCCAATTGCAGCCTGCGATAAATCCAATTTCAGCTGCCGCTGCAGCTGCAACTAGTGCTGGACTTGCAGAGAGAGGATCATCTATGGTTGCTATTGCTGGAATGGTCTGTAAGAGATCTTGATCTCATTTTCAAATGCACATTTTATGTTCTTATATCTGAAAGCATGTGTGTAATTAATTGTTTTTCCTTAGTACAAATTTAATTGACAAGCAAATTTGGTCTCATCAGAATGGGGATTCCCGAAACTTGGGAGATGTAAAACCTAGAATAACTGAGGAATCCAATGACAAATCAAAGATTTGGAAGGTCACTGAAATCAATGAACCATCTCAATGTCGGTCCTTGAAGCTGCCTGAAAACCTGAGAATAAACAAGGTACATTACTAACGAGCTATGGCTTAAGAAGATTTGGTTATGTTATGTTGGTAAATGAAATTTCTGGTGCTGTGACATTTTTGAGTATTTTGGTCATCTTAGTGGTACTCTGCACGTTCCAAAGATTATTGGGATGTGTCGTATCCTTTCACCCCATTAATCTGTTCTAGTTTACACTTTATATATCTAACTGGGCATACATCTTGTCATATCTTTTAGCCCTCTATAATATATCATATTCACTTATGCTGCCTTAATTCTCCCTTCCTATGTTAGTAATTACAAGATTCATACATACAAAGTTGTTAGAAGCACTATTTCCTCTTTTAGATCTCATCAATATTATTCCTTAGTAAACTTAGCCTTTTTGTCAATATGGTGAACTAGGATATCAATTTAGATATACTCATGAATTCTGAATCACTTCCCTCAAGGTTTCTTTGCCTTGAATAATGGAAAACTTTAGAGAGAGAGAGAAATCCAAGAGAATTGTGGGTGAATTGAGTGAGTATTTCTCACACAATGAACATATATTTATAGTGTAAAATAACTGTTACAAGCTACAATCTAGGAGCCAATCAAGGCTATAATCAAGAAACTAACAAGTTTATAGTCAAAAGAGCTAATTAAGGAAATAGTCAATGAGCTAATCAAGAAAATTAATGCTGAAAAATATTCATTATTCCAACACTCCCCCTCAAGCTGGAGTATATAGGTAATATATTCCAAGCTTGTTATAAGTAAAATCTAATTGATAATCTCAAAACTCTCCATCACTTACAACAACATAAGGAGCGATAGTTTAAGTTTCTATCCGTTTGCTGAACATCAACTAGTACACTTATGCAGCTTCGATTCGATGTGAAAAAAAGGCTACAGAAACGGGACCTTTGAATAGTACAAGCGAACAATATTCTTGCCAGAAAAATAAAAGTAGCACCGCTAGAAAGAGACACAACGGGATTTTTTGAAAAAATAAAAGCAATATCGTTGGAAAGAGACACAGCAGAATAATTCACTTGAGTATATTTGAACTGTAAAACCCTTTGAGCCATCAAATCTTATAACAAAAGAGGCTTGAAGAAGAGAAGAGGGGTTGAGCTATCCATTAAATGAAATAGATAACTAACGATAGAGAAAAGAGTGAGGAAATAACTAGTTAAGAGAAAATAGATAACTATGGCTAGAGAAAAAAATGAGATAATAATATAGTTGAGGTTGGGACTGCTGTCAATGAGGAGTAGCAACCTTAAGATTGGACTTGGGTTTAGATTAAACTCGCTCTGAGAATTGTGGGTGAATTGAGTGAGTATTCCTCACACAATGAATATATATTTATAGTGTAAAATAACTATTACAAGTTATAATCTAGGAGCCAATCAAGACTATAATCAAGAAATTAACAAGCTTATAGTCAAAAGAGCAAATTAAGGAAATAGTCAAGGAGCTAATCGAGAAAATTAATGCTGAAAACTATTCACTATTTCAACAAATAATATAATAAATTACGTAATGAACTTTGAGCCATTTCTCATAAGGTTTATTCTATCTCGAAAAAGAAAAGTCCTAACTACCTTCTTCTTGATTATTACAGATATCAAGGTTAATTTATACAAATTCAGGCAATGCTATTTTGGCATTGGCATCAAATGCAATCCATTTGCTCTGGAAATGGCAGCGAGGTGACCGGAATGCTTCTGGCAAGGTGTGAGGACATGCAAAGGATGGCGTTGTCATCCTTATATTACTTTTTTCATCATATAATACCTTACTAATTGGTGATTCTTCCTACAGGCCACCGCCAATGTGTCTCCTCAATTGTGGCAACCATCAAGTGGCATTCTAATGACCAATGACGCTGCCGAAAGCAATCCTGAAGAGGCTGTTCCCTGCTTTGCTCTGTCCAAGAATGATTCTTATGTGATGTCAGCATCTGGGGGGAAGATTTCCTTGTTCAATATGATGACATTTAAGGTAACCCCTACAAGCTCTATCCTGGGTTAATAATTGTGGTTCTGTTGACCAATCTTGGTTCTCTTTGGCTAAGCGCAGACAATGACAACATTCATGCCACCACCACCTGCAGCAACATTTCTTGCTTTCCATCCTCAAGATAATAATATTATTGCTATTGGTATGGATGATTCAACAATACAGATATATAATGTCCGCGTTGATGAGGTACAAATACTGTTCATAAATAGTTCCTCTTCCCTTACTGTTTAAGACACTTGATGTTTTCGTGGAATTCCTTGTGCAGGTTAAAAGTAAACTGAAAGGTCATACTAAAAGAATTACTGGCCTTGCTTTCTCTCATGTATTGAATGTGCTAGTTTCATCTGGGGCAGATGCTCAGGTAATAATGGTTCAATGTGGATCTTTGATGTTTGTCTCTTTAAGTTCTTTGTTCCTTTCTTGATGATTTCATGTTCTTAAAGAAAATCAAAGTTGGATTCTATAACTGAGGTGCAGTAAATGTTTTTTTTTTTTACCTCCTTTGGCATGAAATTGTGATTAGGGTATACTGCAGTATAGTTGCAAAGTTCATATATATGACAGCGTGATAGTAATTTGCTCTTTTAGCAGTGTTGGTATTGTTTTGGAGATTCACTACTGTGATCCTTATCTATCCCGCAGCTTTGTGTATGGAATTCTGATGGATGGGAAAAGCAGAAGACTAGATTCTTGCAGCTTCCTGCTGGGAGGACTCCAGTGGCACAGACTGACACCCGTGTGCAGTTTCATCAAGATCAAATCCATTTCTTGGTTGTACATGAAACTCAGCTTGCCATCTATGAAACAACAAAACTAGATAGTCTGAAGCAGGTAGCTTCATCTTTTTACTTGGTATATCATGCAACTAACTTTTTGCTTTTAATTTTCTAATGAGTTGTTGTAATTGTAGTGGTTCCCACGAGAGTCTGCTGCTCCAATATCGCATGGGACTTTCTCTTGCGATAGCCAGTTGATATATGCCAGCTTTTTGGATGCAACGATTTGTGTATTTAGTTCTTCAAATCTTAGACTACGCTGCCGAATCAATCCTTCTGCTTATCTTCCTGCTAGTGTCAGGTGCTCTATTTCTTCACTACCTGAGTTGTGTTTCTTCAGATCTGACTATGCGATGTTTTGGTTTCTTTGGTTGGTACTAATTAATTGTTTCATGGGCACTAAACATTGTTTTCGACAGTGACGGACAAAGAAAATTGTCCTCGGTGCCACTTTATTCAATTTATGTCTGTCATATAAAGCAAATCTGAATTTTTATTTTTCAAAAACCTATGGTTGCCTCACAGCTTGTATGCTATTGGGTTTTTCTATAAAGCTTCCCCATGTGGGGATAAGAGTTCTGTGCTGATTCGTTTGCTACATGTAGAAAAAGGAATAATTACTTGGAAGAAAATTTTATTCCTGTATAGTTGTCTGTCTAAATGTCAAACAATTAATCCATTTTGACACAATTCTTTCTGCAATTATTTTTTATGAATATTTTATATACTAGATTTGTAGTTAACTCGTTTGATTTTGAAAAGTAAATTGTTCTCAGCCTCCTACCTGTATTTGATGATGCAGTTCTAGTGTACAGCCACTGGTGATTGCGGCACATCCACAAGAGCCAAATCAGTTTGCAGTAGGTCTATCAGATGGTTCAGTTCATGTATTTGAGCCCCTTGAATCGGAAGGCAAGTGGGGTGTGCCTCCACCTATAGAGAATGGGTCAGCAAGCAGTGTTCCAGCTACTTCTGTGGGAGCTTCGGCTTCAGATCAAGCCCAGAGATGATCCGTGTAGCAAGAAACAAATTCTATTACATACTTGTCTTCCTGACCAGTCCCGTATAGTATATGCTGAGCACTATCAACCTGGGAATAATCTAATGGTTGCATGCTGATCATCTCGATTCAATTCTTATTCTGGGCTATTCACCACCAGACAAATGTAGTGCAGTCAAGCAATCCATTTGGTTCAACCAATGCCAAATTTTAACTTTAGATGTAAAAATAGCCCAGAGGTCCAGAGCAGTAGGTGTAGAAGTTTCCAAAGTACGAAGATTCACCAGCAATTAAATTAGGTTGTCGACTAAAACTTGTCCTAGTTAGCCTCAGACTGGCCTGCACGACATTGATGTCAGTAAGTTATCCGTCTTGTTTCCTTGGTATTTCTCAATCCCCTTTTTGTTTATATAATTTGTGGTATTCAGTTTGAATCTTGATATGTAATTTACTGAAAGAATTGTTTTTCCCCTTAAACCTTTCATGTAGCTTACCCGTCAGTTTTATTCTGAAGTTATCAAACATTGACATAATTGTTTTACCCCTCAATTCTTTATCCAATGGTTGAATGACTCAGTCATATTGTTAGTGGTGTGTCTGATTTAGCCCCACTGTAAAATGCATGCCTTGCCTTGCCCAGCCCATGCATGCTTTTGAGATTGCTGTAAGGTATCATGATCAGCTTGACTGTGTAACTTCATTGTTTCCTACTCTGAATATGCCTTGTCAGCTTTACAAAATCAATCTTAAGAAGCTATCATGATACTTTGTCTTGAAATTATTGAAGAGATGCATGCAGCAATGCCTTTGTTGGGCATATGGAAGTGTCTCACTAATGTATATGTCACATAATATTTGAATATAACAAAATTAAATAAAAATAGCACCTTCTGCCTATCAGACATGATAATCAGTGGACTATCACTTCTCCAAATGGTCCTTTTTTAAGTGGCAAACATCAAATCCTAAGAATGGATTACAACCTTTAAAGAAATCATTTTCATTGTTTTAAAACAAAGAAAACATCTCTTGTATGTTGGATTGGTGTTGATGTGTGGCCCATCAACTTGCCTTTTAGACGTAATACCAGGATTAAATTGCCTTAAAACACGAGCAAATTTTCTCAGCATACTAACCGACTATCAAACTTATCAACAATCCAAGTAGATATTGCATTGGAGTTCATTGAATTTCTAATGCATGAATGCTTGGACTAATAAACCTTAATCGTAAAGGTCAAATTGTCAGATCACTAATATTAAATGTCTTATCATCAGACAATAAAACAATTTCTTCATTAACATTTGCATGCTCAATTTCTTCAATCTTATTGATTACTTGATTATTATGCTTAGGTTCATGTGATACATGGTTATCAATATGCAGTTGCATAGACTGATTTTCAGATACAAAAAGACTAAGTTACACCTTACCTCGATGAAGATCAAAACATTGCAATAATGTCTCATCCGAGCGAATCTCCATAGTTTGATCTGCATCAGCACCCGTGTCTGGTAATCCACCACGATAACAGTACAGTTCACTTTCACAACATTGTGAAAATGAGAGAATAAGTCTATAAAACAATAACAGTCAGGATCAACTTCAACAATTACGAAATCATTGTTGGCCTAACGAAAAACGATCCAATGGTTAGTCATGGAATCCATTCTCTGTAAAATAGACTACAGTACCATCAAATATGCTTAAAGATGAGGCCTTTATCGTTAGATATTCTGATTTCAAACTTAACTAAGAAGGAAAAGTCTAAGATTACAATATATATATATATACATATATGTATTTTTTTTACTTCAAACGCTCAGCAAAATGAAAGATTACTTGTAATCGATTGCGCTGTTAGATGAAATAGTAGAACAAGGAAGGCAACCATACAATATCCCGAACAAAAACTCAAAAACTAGGGAGGTTTCAGGTGAAAAAAATCTTCTGCCATATTACTCACATCAAAGAGTGACACAATCACACAATGGCAAGAGTGACACAAAGAGTAAAAGACGAAGACTACAAAGCTTGGTTCATGGCATAGGCATCTGCAGATTTTTAACACTGATTTCATGGAGAGAAAATGAGAAATATCTATGTCAAAAAACTAGTGTAGCTCCCTCGCAATTGAAAAAAAAGAAAAAGAAACAGAGCATGAAGGAACAGAAGCTAAAAATGGGCTGGTGTGTAGTTTTCCTCAAATATTAAAGTTAAGTGCAATTTCTCAAAATCTCATGATGGATATGTGTAATTTACTTGTATTTAAGTATAATTTAAATGGTAACACATGCTTAAACTAAATTATTGAAAGAATTTTGTAATGCAATGTAATATAAAGGATTAGAACAATAACGGGGAAAAATATATATATACATGGCTCCTTACCTTCTAATTTTCAATATCTCACCGAACCCAAACCCTAACCTAGCTTCGAGCCCCTTTGTTCACAAATTTCCTTTCTTCCTTCAAATCTTCAATATAGATCACGGCATGAGAGCAAGGAATCAACAGAGGTTTGATGATGATGGTATACGTCGTTTGCCAAGGGAATGCTGGGGACTGATAATCAATCGAATGAACTCGTATCACTATCTGGAAGATCTTTCATTGGTGTGCAAGGAATTCCTGTCAATCACCAATGAAGCCAGACGAACTTTGAGAATATTTAATAGAGAAACCATCCCACTGTTTCCAAAATTGATTCAAAGGTTTTCCAAATTGAAAAGCATTGATCTTGCAAGAATCCGCGGGAAGGAACTCAATACTCTTCTTCATCAAATAGCAGATTCTGGGTTGAACCTCCAAGAGCTTTCTATGTCACCACCTCTTTACGATGATGACGATGATGATTATTATTATAATGATGATGAAGAAAAAGAAAAAACTTGTGGCTTCCCTGATGACCTGCCCAATCAACTATCTGATGCTTTGAGACATCTGGGATCAAATATGAATTGTTTGAAGGTTTTCAAGTGTACTGGCTGGTTTAATTTCTGTGACGAATATCTGCTTGCAATAGCAGATTCAATGCCATTGTTGGAGGAGTTAGACATCAGTACTAATATATGTAGCTACGGCCGATCAGTAACTGATGATGCTTTGGAAACCATTGGGACTACGCTTAAGCTTAGGAAACTTCGGCGTTTAGACTTCTCTGGCCATTATAATATCAGTTTCAATTGTTTTCGTACTTATTTCACTGATTTAAAGTTGGAGAAACTTTCTGTTGTCTATTCATTTCTTCACATGGATTCTGACCTTGTTTGGAGGGGTGACATAGATTTTGACTTTGTTTTGAGGAATTATCGGGATTTGGTTTCTTTGAAAGTAGGAAAGATCTCTCTACCTCAATGTACTATCCCTGTCAAATCTTTTGCCTTGGCGAGGTCATTACAAGAGCTTGAGTTTTGCTTTGTTGAGGTCTCCTTTCAACTTTGTTCTTCAATTGCTGAAGCACGTCTACCATTGCGTAAGTTTGTGTTCTCTCATTGCAAAATTGACTCATCTAACTCATTTGATGCATTGTCTTCTCTATTTGCTGCATATCCATCCTTGGAAAGTTTGAAACTTGAAAATAATACATTCCCTTTTTGCAAGGGTCATCTTTATCTTGATGACAAAAGAATGAGTGATTTGTCCCAAAATCTCAGAAATCTGAGATACTTGAATATAAGCGGGCTTAATTGTAGCACCACAAGTTTAACCTTTTACACTCTTGCGAGAAATTGTCCATTGCTGCAAGTTTTGGAGATGCAAATGTCGTTTTCACGAAAACAAGAAGGTTCTTCTTCTTCCATAAATAATAGTACTATTGATCATCTCCATGGTAGTTCAGTGAAAAACCATGATCACATTAAGTTCTTGAATTTGTCTTGGAGCTATAGTTTGGATGATCAATTGCTGGAAAATCTTACGGTTATTTGCCCAAATCTGGAATTTCTTCATGTGACTGATTGTCCCGGGCTCACAAGCGGATCCTCCAAGAGAAAAATCTTGAAGAGATGGTTTAAGAATATGGAGATAACTATGTGATCTATTCTGCAAGCTTAATTTCTTTCTTTTAGCTAGAACTTAGAGCAATGTATTATTATTTCTTTATGTCCTTGAAATTGTAAACTTAATTTCTACAACTTAAGAAGTTTTAGTTTGAGAAGTTTTAGTTTGTGATTGATATTATAAATGTGATTTCCAAGCTTATTGGTTCTTATTTAACACTCTTAGATCTTTTCTAATTGCAATGGAAGTGATAGCTTGTAAATTGGCTTCTCTCTGGAATGATTATAGATCAAATAGTATTTTCTGTTGATTGCGATTATGGTTTTTGACATCCAGCTAGAAGTATGACATGTTTATCAAATTAGTTGAAATATGAAACTGGGTTGAGGAAATCAGAGTAAACCCACCCAAAAATACCTACAACACCAGTATCCTAGCATTATGACCCTAGGCAGTACAAATCATTACAGGCTTTCCATGGTGACTCTCTTACTTCACTACTGCTAGAGCTCGAAAAAGTAGAGGACGTGGAGGAATCCTTCGATCCTCCCATTTCGTCCAACAATCTCGTGAAAAGAAGCTTTAGAAATCCTTATCAATGGCTCCCACTGAAAACCCTAACAATGGCTGCATCTAAAATTTTCGAGTTGGCTAAGGACAAAAATTGACGTCGTAGAGGGCTGCCGTTTTGGGGTTTGGTTGAGATTGAAATTAAACTATAGAGACAAAAT
The DNA here is from genome assembly GCA_029379385.1 of Quillaja saponaria. Lineage (NCBI taxonomy): Eukaryota > Viridiplantae > Streptophyta > Magnoliopsida > Fabales > Quillajaceae > Quillaja > Quillaja saponaria. The sequence continues at coordinate 22,689,252 of CM055611.1, forward strand.
GTACAACCAATTCCAATTTTTATCGTTGTATTTAAGTGGCCCCGGCTTTGTTGGAAACAATGGAGTCCTAGAGACTCCTATTAGAGGGCCAAAAAAGAAAAACTCAATGATGAATTTGGAAAATATTGCAATCAAAGTGACCCAATAATGTTAAGCCAAAACTTTAATTCATGAAAAACTTTGACAAATGTTAATCTTGTCAAGCCACTAACATGTTAAATTTTTGTGGGTGAATGCCGGAACCTTATTTCATAAACAATGGGCACAAGAAATGAAGGTGAAAGCCAAAAAGTCTAAAACCAATATTGAGCACATTGCACTGTAATTCAAAGTTCATTTATTTTCATCAGCTTTCTGAACACTACTACCTGTATTTGATGCAGTTCTAGTGTACAACCACAATAACCAAATCAGTTTGCAGTATGTCTATCATATGGTTCAGTGCCTGACAAGCTTTGTTAGACATCCTTGTTTTGATGATAATTCTTTGAATGAAACTTGGACATGAGTTTGAAAGAAAAAAATAACCTACGATCTCTATTTTTTTGGTAGATCAAACTGGATTATAATATCTAACTAAGTTCTTTAGGGTCCAAAATCAGACAATCTTTCCCTTATGTAGTCAATATCTACCTTAGTTAAACAAGCCAATTTTAGATTACTTTTTCTTCTAAAAAGCAATGACAGCTGTTCTGCATGAAAGTAGCTTATAGACAACATCCATATATAAAATAAAGAGTTCAATTCATCATACATAACCATATCCATAAATAATATCCATAGATCAGAGATTCGACTCCGTGAAAAGACAGGTTGAAATCCTTTCCCTATGGTACAATAAACTAAGACATATCCATAGATGAGAGAAAAGGTAAACAGCTACGAATGAATGGCTCATCAATAAAGATACTACTTTGCCCCAGCAGTCATATTTACAAAGACTTATTTTCCTTAAAATGGAGCCAAGACTGTCCCAGTACTACAACATATTCACAGTGGTTTTTCATTCATCTTTCTTTACCCTTTAATAGAAACTCCCACTGAAAGTGAAATGACTCTTGCTCAGGAAGTTTATCTACATGTACTTTCTTACTAACAATATAAAAGAAAGCTTCACTTAATGCAGAGTCGATTTTCACCCTCTTATGAAACCATAGGTCTATGTACAGCTTGTCTTCTTGCATTACTTTTCTACAATATGCATGGTCATCCCTCCATTTCCAATTGCAGCTATATACATATTTATTAGAACCCCTTCAGAATTACTCTGGCCGAAAGCTTACCAGATTTGGGAGGTGAGTTGATTGAAGCATTTTAATGTCATTTGCAGTCACCTTGCAGGATTCCAATGTGAGTGATTTCAAGTTCTTGAGTGTTTTCAAGTGCTGCAGCCCTGCACTGGTGATTCGAGAATTTGAAACATTCAACGAGATCAATCCAGTCAAACCTGCAATTACAAGGAATATATGAGAGCAAAGGGACAAGTTAACAAATGCCCACCAGGTCATTTATGTTTTACTGGGTGCCGATCATGTTTAAGTGGAACAATTATATGGATAAATGATTCTAAAACAACTTCTCCACATAATTGAACTTCAAATCTTTTAAAGGTGAAGTAACTCATAACAACCTACATAATGCAGAGATGGAGCTTACTTTAAGCTTTGAATATTTTGGGTTCCCTTTGACTTGAAGACCAACTATTGTAAAAAAGGCAGACCATTTTATACATCCAGTGCTTCCTATAGCAAAGTGACATGAATTTCCAACCAAAATGTGGTTATGCCTACTTGGTAGAGACCAGAAGTGAAAACGGAACTGAAATAGTGGAGACCATGAAAATGGAAGATGTATAAAGACAATTCAAGGCTGGAGTGTATGTCCCCTCTAAAATTGAATTCTTACTGTTACCTATATGCATTTCAAAGCACTTGCAAGGCCTATGCAAGCTGACATCCTTGAACATTTGTCAGTTTAATTTCAACAAACCTAATCCAAATTTTCTCCCCTTGCAGGAGAAAATATTCAACATCAGATGCAACAAGAATGCGTGTCTCATACAAAGACAAGGTTCAGGAGATACCAGAAATTAACTCCAAGGTTTTATCTGTAAGGTTGCAATTCTGTGATAAATTTAGACGCATCAGAGATGAAAGGTCTTTGATGTTTTTCACACCAGTATCAGTCAGTCCTCCACCACATATTTCTAGCGACCTCAGATTCTTGAAGTCTGATTATAAACACAATTGAAAGAGACAAAGTAGTTAGCTCAGTATTGAACGCTCTTGGAAATATTTCAAGATTATTTGTACCTTAATAAATGCAAAATATTATGAAGGGTAATTAAAATTGTGTTTTCTATAGGGATGATAAGAAAAAATGTCAAAAAATAGAAGGGAACTTGTGAAACAAAGGATATAATAGGCCAATATAGAAATTATACGCTGCACCTCATCAAAGATCATATTAGCATACTTCCCCCCTCCACAAAATAAAAAAATCACCCTCTCAAAAATCATAGATAAAATTTCTCAGTGAAGCTTGATTCAGGGGGAGGGGGAGGGTAGGTGTAGGTAGGGAAGAAAAGGTAACATGACTATTTATAGTTTTGAGTGTCATTTGGGATTGAACAGATAGTCATTTTGGTGGATATAAGTTGGTCAATTCAGAAACAGAGGGCCTCGATATACAAATGTAGGCCTGCACAAATGGATAAACATGCACATACAAGTGCATCTGTAGGATTCATATGTGAAAGCATCCATACATAATATGCAAGTGCTTATGTAAAGCAAGCCAGGATGTAAACCTAAATGAGTATGCATATGGGTAAAGTATGAACCATTATAATCAGATATTAAAAGTTGGCAAATTGGAATGTCAGTTTTACATACTTCTAAGATAGTTTGTTCCAGAATCTGTAATCCGTGCTCCAAATAGATCCAGATTAGTCAGCCCAGTCAAGCCTGCACCAGGGAAAAAAATAATTTATAGGATGCAGTAACATGCAATGCACCCATTCAGAGCAAAGCAAATGCTGGCAAGTTTCGGACCTCAACATGAATAGCTTTTACTACAAAACTACACAGCATAGAAAGAGAGAGAAAAAGGGTAAGGAAAGAATATAATCAAACAGATTGAGCTCAGTCAGTTCATTTTGCAAGCAAAATAAACAATGGACAGCACATGAGAATGCCACTTTCAGCACAGGAATGCATACTTGTGAGGGCTGCAAGTCCAGTATCAGTAATTTGGCGAGTATCCAAATTAAGCGATTTGAGAGAGGAGAGTCCACGCAATTTCCTCAAACCACTATCAGTAACCACAGTGAATGACAGATTTATAATCTCCAGATTACACAGACCTACAAGAAACAGACCAACATATAATCATGTTAGCAAGTAAAAAGAAGATGGTGGTGATCTAATTCCATGCGCATGGATTAAAGCTACCACACAAATAGCTACTTAGTTGTGTTCTCTGGTGATTTAAAAAATTATTTAAGCGAAAAAGAGAAAGTCTCAAAAGAGACATGGTCTTTAATCATTTTATTTGTCCTCAACTTGAATCAGGGAAGCAAAAATTGGATGTAAAAACAAGTAAATTCGATTTTAGCTTCCCAAAAGGGGCTTCACCACTCCAAGTCATGCAATCACTTCTAATTCAACATTTTTTTCCTCTAGTCACAAACACAGCAAAAATGTCTAACCAGATAGATGGTGTAGCCCATTGCTTCCAACATCAGTATCAGACAACTCCAAGCATTTCAATTGCCGAAGGCCTAAAAGCATTCATATGCAAGGCTCAGTATTATCATCTTAAACAAAGCACAAGGAGGAGGAGAGAGGGGGGGGGGGGGGGGGGGAGATAAATGAGGGAGGGAGAAGTAGAATCATATTTATACACGTTTAAGAACCAGAGGAATAAATTGCATTAAATATTGTGACATCAAAGCTAATTATCAGAATTTTTTTCCCCCAGACTCAATTCTGCATGGCTGATGTTATATCACATTGTATGAAAAGATGTTCTAGTAAAGATACTCCTTCAGTACCTTCTCACTTTGTTTGTTTCCCTTTCTTCTTTTTTTTTTTTTTTTTTTTTAAGAAAAAGAAAAAAATGGTGATAATGTTTGTCTAAGAAAATTGTGAACCAAACAAGGAAAATAAGAGAGAATACCTGTCAAGTTGACCAATCCTTCATCACCAATTCTACATGAATCCAAGTTCAAGCTCTCCAACTTTGTCAGTCCTGCTTTATGTAATATCATCAATATTTTATGTTTCAAAATATTTAAACGTACATGCATTTTCCCCTACTAAAAAGCTTGTTAGTCACCCACAACTTCTCTCTCAGCAATAGGCAGTCCATTCATGACAACCAAGTCGTATTTATAGACTATCCCGCAAAGGAAAATACATTTTGTTTGACACCCTTATAGACATGAGATTTAAAGAGAACTGACCTTTTAAGTGTACTAAACATGCATCTGTGATGTCATTAAAGCCCAAGTTTAATACCTTCAAATTTTCCAGTCCTGCAGAAGAGAAGAGGTGTAAATTTTATATCACGAGAATTCTTCCAGTAGCATAAAAATTAAATGAAAACCAAAGCATATCTAAAGGTACATAGTTCACTAGGTACAGCCTGAACTGAAAAGAAAGACCTAGATATGTGTCAAAAACTTACTTGAAAGCTTTTCGCATCCATCATCAGAAAGATTACATCTGCTAAGATTCAAGCATAACAGAGAAGGCAGTTCTGGAACAAAACAAGAGCATAAGGTCAAACAAAAAGTTGAATGAGTGTCGAGTTGCTTAATGCAAGCTTCACAAGATGAAATAAATCAGCCATTCATACCAAATAACTAAATTTTGCCACTAAAGGCGATGGTTTTCTCAAATATATATAAAAAGAATAATTGCAATTAGCAAACACCACAAAAAGGCATTACTTACTAAAATGACTGGAAACAAAATTAAATTTCCTTGTAGATATTATACTTCTTTAAATCAAATCTGACAAAGAATAATTAAAAGAAATGATTGAATACTTAAAACCACATTTAAATAATGAGTCCCTACACATCCCCACCAACAAAAAATAGAAAGAGAAGGAAAAAGCTTGACACATGTGAATTCTTCTTTGTTTAACTGCACAGAGCTGGGGGTGATATAGTTGGGGTGACCCAAGAAGCCACACCTAGGATAGGATCAAGCTCCTTGCAAGACCAACCCCCCAGATCATAAATCTAATGAATGAGTTGAGGACCTCAACTCTGAGTCCCATAAGCCTAATATTATCACTCAAAGATTATGTCAAGTAAAACCCAAGAATTTTGAAGAAATATAAACCTGCAAGAAAATCCAAGCATTCAGTGGTGACAAGGCATCCTTCCAAATTTAACAAAGAAAGCTTGTCAAGACCTGAAATGAACAATTACAGAAGTGAATGCAGAAGCAAAGAGCTGAATGTTTATTAAACTAAAGAGATAAAAGTCAAATCCTCACTGAACTGGCCAGTCCAACCATAGGAGTTGAACAACCAGCTGAATTCAATGCATTTCAATATCAGAATCAGTGAAGACTGAAACTGATATGATGACATGTTTTGAGCATCTTCCAGCCAAAGAGTTTTCCCATAGAGATGTGTTGCATGAAAAAGAAATACTGGAAAGTGTTACAACAAAGAAAAGCTATAAAACCTTTCAGAAAAGCAATGCCGAAATCCGTAACCTTACTGCAGGAAATCTCTAGTCCTTTCAAGTTTGTAAGGCCTGAAATTAAATTGTTACAATAACATGTACCATTAGTTACTGAACCAATTCAGCCTCTAAATAAGTGTAGTAGTAAGCAGATTATTTTCAATTCAACAAATTACTGTCTGTAAACACAGCCAAACACTGACATGTATAGACTCCCGAACTTAGCTATGCCGTTAATTTCTGCATACAACTAAGTTATTGATTTCCACAACCATTTTATGCTCGTACTCTGCCTCAATTCGTGTACCCTACAGGCAGAACTCTTAACCAGTAATTTCGAAAAACTTCATTAAGAAATTTGTGTGTGGACAGTGGACAGTGGTGATCTTTGCAGGAACTATGACATAGAGGAAAGCTCAGAGACAATCCAACAGACGCCAAACCACAGACCAGCACATAAATTTTCTTCTATCATAAATGAAGATGAAGTATGGAAATCACCTGATAGAGGCTTCATGTCAGCATCTGTTATGCAATTACACCATTTAATATTGAGAGATTCTAACTTCTTTAAACCTGAAAGAGATCGTATTTTTGAATGTTAACCATATTGTTAGATCACTGCGGATACATTCCACAGAAGTAGATATATTAGCATGCTAGTATCATGCAAAGCTCATACTTATTTTTTATTCATAGCTAAACACCATGATCATCAAAGGTAACTCTCATCTACTTTGACTAATATGATTTGGGCAGCTATGGCGTGTGATATGTGGAAGAAAGAAATCAAAGAACTCCTGCAGTTATCTGTTTATCCATGGGGACCTCACTGTTGGGTTATATTTTTAGTGCAGATGCATGTGTTAAGCGATAGTGACTACGAAGAAAACTACTTGATGTCTTCGTTTAGAGTGATAATATTAACATTCGTAACCCAAAAAAAAGAAAGAAAAATAAATATGGATCCCCTTTTGGTTAACTCAATTTATCCACTATATAGAGTGTATGACTGTTTCCATAACTTTACCAAATCTAACTAGATTACCTCTAAATTTAGATAGAGCAGGGAGCAGAGTTGGCAGTAAAACTATTCACAGATTATATGTAAGGAAAATAGAAAGAATTATGAACTCTATTCTCATACTCTCATTTTCCCCAACACATGTGCTAGTAATTCAAGGAGATAATTGGGGTTGTTGCATGCTTCTATATCAGTCCTAATAAAGACTAATGGGAATTCAGACAAGTTTAATAAATTCAAAATTTTAACTTGATATAGACAATGTGAATGAACATCAGAAACATAATCTAGCTTGTCTGGTAGGCAAAACAGTAGATGTGATTAGAATTTAGTACAGGGGCAAAGACTCACCCATGATGGAAGATAATAAATACAGAGGTAAAGAGGCATTCATGATGTGTTTTTGAGACCCAAAAGAAAGGGAAGTAGTTATTGGCCAGACATATTTCCCACTGTTGAGAGACAATATGTCATCCACAAACAGGGGATGTGAGGAGTCATGAGCATCATTGTAGTTGACATCTATCATCTATGCCACTTCCAATACTCATTTAAAACATAATTGACAGTTATATAAATCGCTTGTTCTTTTGTAATATGTGGTTAAAAAACCTCTAACCAAGTAGTTTTATAAGGTAAAATCCTAGAGATGTTAACAATAGAATATGATACATTAGATTCTTGAAGTGTCTGGAAAGGAAGAAATTTACTTTTTACATGATGTTACAATTAAGGAGCATACCTTTAAGATGAGAAAGCCCACCATGGACCGCAGGACATCTCTCCAAGTCCAACTTGACCAAGTTAACTAAACCAGAAAAGGCACTCATTCCTTGAGCAGAAATTGCATCGTTTCTTCGAAAACTCAAACTCGTCAAGTTTGAGAGATCTGCAAGTTTAATTACACTTTGTTAGATAATATATGAATGCATGATATTATGATCAGTTCACTCTGATAGCATAGCTTAGTGGCTTTATACTTATATTGGGGAGAAGTTCAAAACAAGAAGTTGCACACACAAAACCTCACATACCCAATACACACAATTTATACAAAGATATATCCAATGAGTGGGAGATTCTTTTCTTTTTAGTTCTTTTTCTCTGGAAAAAAATTCATTAAGAAACAGCAATAAACACTCATGTAAAAGTCTAGGAAATATAGTTTCCCAAGTTTCTATTGTGGCTTATAGGAAGCAGAAACAAACAAAAATCTAATACAGCAATTGGTGATATTTCATAAAGAAGAAAGTCTACCGCTGATGTACTCCAGGCCATGGTCTGAAATCTGGTCACAATAATTCAAATTTAAGGACAAGAGATTTTTGCATTCCCTGAGATAAATTAACCCATAATCCGTGACATCAGAACCAGAAAGATCCAGAGAAAGTAAAGATGGTCCCTGCGAAGAGATCACACCCATCCAACTATCATTCACTCCAGGATATTCTCCCAAGTTAAGATCCTGTCGGATGCAGGACAACAACCACACAGGTCAATTAGGTTAAATACAAGTAATCAGGCAACGACAAAGAATCTGAAGCTAAGTTATATAGTAGGATACCTGGAGAGCACAATCATGAAATGATTCAAGGGAAACATCAGTTAGACGTCGGGAATAAACCAACTCATCAAATATCTGCTGACTTATGTCTCGTGGGAGCATATGAAACGTGCTATATTTATCAATATCCTGTCAAAAAGGAATTGTAGTAATTAACCAACTACATGAAGAGCCTGGACCCTAAGCGAAGTATCAATTCTATTTGAAATAATTACCTCGCTTATCTTAAGGATGCACAAATTCAGGAGGGATTGGCATTTCCCTTTTTCTTGATGAAAATCTAGAGCAGGGCGAGAAAATGAGGTCCCCTGCAACTTTGAACTCCCAGTTTTGTAATATCTCTTGGAAAATCCTATACGTGAACAATCTTCATTGTCTTGGTTGTTGCACTTCCTAGAACAAGCTCCCCCCATCGAGAAAATATCTCGTAATCAATACATGTCATAAAAACTGCAGCGGAACACTACTGTATTCCATTAACTACCAAAAATGAACACATGCACAATACTTCACCCTGTCAAAATAAAAGTAAGAGTACAGTGGAATAAGTTTCACTGTTCGGCAGGCTTGATCATCTAAAACTGATTCCTCTTGAAAGTATTCTCAGTTATTATTGGAGACAATAAAAGTGAGATACAATGAAGAATCAGTTCAATTGGCTAATTCAAGTCTATCAACCAAGTCCAGAGATTAAAAACTGAATCAATTGGAAGATATCAACCACTGGACATAGATTAGCTCAACTCTCGACGGGAGCCAAGGATTAAAGGCTGCAGCCATTTTATCCCTGTGATAGACAGGGAATATGTAAAGAGTTCTTAGGCATCAAATGCCTTTACAAACACTCAAAATGCGTATAACCAATTGAAGTATAACAACTCTAAGACATCAAATTGACAGACACCGCAAGTGATTAAGCACATAAAAGAAAAGAAAACAATAAAGGAGAAAGGGAGAGAGAAACATCCTAAGCCAAACGTTAAGTTACATTCAAGTAAATTAAGGAGAGCTTGACAAAATGCTGAATTAGTCATTTAGTTACTCTCTAGTGAATCGCATATAATTAAACAGATTTAGTATTTGAAAAACCATTAATCACCATTTGATGGTGTTCAGCAGAAACTCTGGTCCATGTCAAAGAAGACAGCTCAAACACCACAGATTCAAGATCAAACTTGCAGACTGCAGAGTCCTTGTTTGATTCAAACGTTATAATTTTTAATATTCAAAATTATCTTTGAAGACAGTTTAGCAAACCAAAAAACAAGACACCAAACAAACTTATCATGGGTAACGATAAAAGATGGAAGAACAAACACACCGTAAGATAACAAAAACCAAAGGGAGTAAGTCACACATCAACATGATCAGAGGGAACCACCAACCCACAAGCAATGATCGTACAATAAATGACCAAACCCCACCAAATATTCTTAGAATCACAATTCCGTCATATATTCAGAGCGAAAAAATATGGGTTATGTATAAGTTTAAGCCCAAAAATCAAACATAAACATATCAGAACAAATAATATGCGAATACAACATTTCCCAGCAGGAAAAAGGAAAAAAAAAAATCGAAACTTTCCACAGAAACAAACAGACCGTAATAAAATTGAGAACATCTAAATTCTAAGGGATGTAGCTATACCCTGACATGATCAAAACTCGAACTCTGAATTACCTAGAGAAAACCATTATGGTAGCTCACAGTTTCAGTATTTAAGTAAATCAGCGAGAGAATGAGAGAAACTGAAAGCGGAAATGGAGGAGTAGGTGAGGGAAGAAGTAGGGAACCAGCACTCCGAACCTGTTCCGAACCAACACATAATCTCCACGTGGAGAGTTTAGTCAGCAGAATAGGTTCGGAGTTTGATACAATGAATAGGAAGATTAGATAAGAACGGAAAGAATCGAAGAGAGAAGGAGGGAAGGAATTATTACTTCTTATAAATTAGTTATATATTATCCACTCGGATTCTAAATAATTGGCTCATTAAATAAATATTTTATTTTCTCTTTACAAATCTTATCCAAACTATATTCAAATTCAATAATATAATCAAATTAGTCACCAACACATATTTACGCACGTACTAAAATATTTAACAATATATATAAACTTATTTTAATTTTTCTTGTTTTATTTCAAAAAGTTAATGTGTGAGCAAAATTTATATGAGCAGTTATTAACAGATAAAGATGAATAAGGTGTAGTTGATATGTATGACAAATAATAAATAGTTATCTGGGTAATATAATAAATTTGTATTGTTAAATTTATTTGAAATTAATTGATTTATATTATTTTAAAATGTACGAGTTATTTAACTTATATAATAGTATAAATAGATGTAGAAGAATAATATAAATAATTATTAAAATTAAGAATAATTAATATAAAATACAATAAGATAGACTATTCTTGTTGAAATTTTAAAAAAATATATATATTTTATTTTTTAAACAAAGATTCAAACTCATTAAGTCTAAATACAATTATTTTTTTATTATAAGATTAATCTCTTTAATTAAATTGCTCAATCTTAATACAAAGCATTATGTAGTCAATATATATATATATATATATATGTATTAGAAATTAGCATAAAAACGTGTCACAAAGATTCTTAAAACTAATATTTAACACTTGTGATTGAACGATTTTATTATTGAGCTAATACATATTGATATCTTATTATCTTCACTTTTTTTCTTTTTTTTTGTTTCAAAACAAACAAATATACTCTATACTTTATGTTAACCAAAAGCCAACGACAAGTATATAACAAAACGCTTTTTTATTATTCAAGGTGCATCTTTTATTTAAATTAAATTTAAATAAAATACTTAGGTAGCACCTTTAGGTGTTTTGAACATTATGCAAACAAAGTATTAAAAAAAAAAAAAATTTCATTGCTGATAAAAGATAATAGAATGATTTAGATTTTAAAAAATGAATGATAATATTACTCAACAAGTATTTCAATATTTTCAAATATTAAACTATATTAGGTAATAAATTAATTAATAAAATGTTTTCTCCTGTTGAACTAATAATAGTTAAAAAGGAAAGAAATTTTTATAAGTGTTAGGTAGACTCACCTTTCATTAACAAAAACAAGTGGATGATCTCACTAAAGTTACTTATTAGTGGAGTTTGGTGGTAATTACCAAAAAAAAAGCTATGATGATGTATTTGGGTGTTTTTGATGAATATGAACTTGGGCCAACATATGGGCACCCACGACCTATTGGGCTGTGGCCCAGTACATTCAAATGCCAACTCCATTGTGGGAATTTCGCTGGTTGTGTTTGACCCCAAGGACGATGAAACCCATGTGTCTCCCAAAAATCTAAACCCTCTCTTCCCCACAAACACATTTTCCAAAACCCATACCTTCACCATTATCTCCACCCATGGCTTCCATCACTGTAAACCTAGCTACGAACTTCTTAGCACTTTCTTATCGGAACCAAAATCCTATTACTCGGGTTCATACAACGGTTCTCCCATTTCTGTGGAGAACAAAGAGCTATCCATCCCAAAGTCTGAGCTACTCTTCCTCGAGAACTATTGGCATCCATGTGAGCAAACCGATAAGAGGTGCTCGCAGGTTCACGGTGAATGCCACTGCCACAACCACGCCACAGAGCGAGGGCTCTGATGTTTCCACGATGGTTCCTCCTGATAATCGTGTTCCTGCTACCATAATTACTGGTTTTTTAGGTTCTGGGAAGGTATATTCGTTTGGCCCACACTTCTCTAGCTCGAATTTTTTAAGTTATATTGCATTTTGTTATAAAAGAAAAATCTGACTTGACTCAGTTTTCCACAGATATTAGAATTTCTTCACTGGAACCAGTAAATTCATTTCATACAATATATGGCCGTGTATCCATCCATTTCATGGACACACAAAAAAGAATGTTTTTCTCCGGTTGGAAAACTTCTGGTGTCTGTGTTGGCATTTTTTGCTGATTTCAATGAAGGGGTGATCCAATTTGTACCCAAAATTTTGGGCTTGTTTCCATAAGGATGGAAGACAAACAAAAGGCGTCTATACTATTTGCATGGAGTTTGGCTGTACCGCTGAAAATGTACCTCAGAAGATTATAATTGAAATCAAAACAACTGTTTTTTTTTTTTTTGGAGAAGTTTATTTGGAAATTGGCTTACCAGGCCTTAGCTTGGGTCTTGGTGAAGTCTTGGGGAAAATACAAGATATTACCTTTATTAGCTTCAATCCTTCATTGTCAAACACCAAATTCTTTTCTAGCTGTCAAAATTCTAGCTGTCAAATTGAGTTTAGACTTGAGAATTGTTTCCAGTAAAAAGAGAAAAAAAAAAAACAATTTGATTTGGAAATTTTATTTGAGTTAACAGGGATGTATACCTTGCGAATTTCATATGAAAGAGGATAAGAAGTCCATAATTTTAAATTAGTTGAATTCTTTTTTATCTTTTGGAGCATAAGTGCTAACTTGTTGAGTTTTCATGTGGATTTTTGAGCAGACAACATTGCTTAACCATATATTGACAGCAGAGCATGGGAAGCGAATTGCAGTTATTGAGAATGAGGTATTCCTTGTCCTCCTTCACATATTGGCAGACAGATGAAGGTGGTGTCCTGTTATGTATAATTTTGTGTTTCTTCCTTTTGCAGTATGGTGAAGTGGATATTGATGGTTCTTTAGTTGCTGCTAAAACCACTGGGGCTGAAGATATTGTGATGTTGAATAATGGTTGCCTTTGCTGCACCGTGAGGGGTGATCTGGTGAGGATGATTTCAGAATTGGTCAGCAAGAAGAAAGGGAAGTTTGATCATATTGTTATAGAGACTACAGGTAGACTATATTTTTTTGGCAGGATTTTTTTTGTGCAATTCAAATTGGGTTATTTCTTTTTATTTTTCTCGGTATTCCGACCTATTCAGGCTCTGTAAAGTTTCTTTAGCGTTGTGCAAAAATGATTATTCAAATGGATATCTTCAACCTTTTGGTTATTATTGTACTGAATGCAATTTGTTTGGAACTCTTTAGGTTTGGCAAATCCAGCACCAATCATCCAGACATTTTATGCAGAGGATAATATTTTTAATGATGTTAAGTTGGATGGTGTTGTCACGCTGGTTGATGCTAAACATGCTGGTTTTCACCTTGATGATGTTAAGCCAAAAGGAATTGTCAATGAGGCAGTAGAGCAGATTGCTTATGCCGATCGTATAATTGTAAATAAGGTAGAACTAGAAACTCTATTTTTTTGCAGGATAATTTCATTTATTTTTCAAATTAGACTTCATTGTACCTTAGTGAGGTCAAACTAAAGCATTTGGGATTATTTTGAAGCCGAGGCTATCTGCATATTTTCCTGGACTTCAATTGGCAACCACTAGATATTCAACTTTTGAATCTATAGACTACTAAATGCACTCAACTTATGTAGATGGATATTGAGTTATCTTCGATATGAAACAATTAACTATCTCATTCCTAGGAGAGCTTCCTCATCTGTTTGTGATGGTTTTATCTTTGAACAACATAATGTGGTGGTAGTTGTAATCAGAAAATGTTATCAGGTTGGATGCTGTCACAATGATAAATTTAATATGCTCCTAATTATATGCTTATATATTTTTAACCAGACTGATCTTGTTGGGGAACCAGAAATTGCATCTTTGGTCCAGCGAATAAAGGTTGGTATTACACGTCTCCTATTATGCTTCTTAATTTATGGGATTTCAACTATTAGTTTCAATTTTTATTATTATTTTGGATATCCCATTGAAGTTGACGGTGTCTGTCTGAAATTAGAAAATAAATGGCATGGCTCATATGAAGCAGACAGAGTTTGGGAAAGTTGACTTGGATTATGTTCTTGGGATTGGGGGCTTTGATTTGGAGAGGTACTTTCTTCATTTTCAATCTTTTGCTGGTGGATAGATGTCTCTAGATATGCTTTACAAAAAAGCTCTCAATTAAAGCCTGCTTTATATTATGATTGTTCTTTCATCGAATTGAATGCTACATATATCCATGCATGAAAATGTTTGTTTTCCCGCCAATGCTTGTAGCCTTTCCATATTTAATATGTTTGAGCACTTATAGAGGTGTAGGTATTTGTGTGTGACTGCGTGTGTATAATATATAAATATATGAACGCATATTCCCTTCTCTTTTTGGTTCTGGGGGTGTTAGTAGTTTTAATACTAAGAAGCTATGTTCCGCCTCTAATTTTATAAGGAATAGTTTTTAATTCCTTTCTTCCCTTTGGTGGGTATTCTTATTCATTGCAAGTACTCTTAATCAGATGTTATTGTATGGATTGTTCCATGTCATTTCAGTTTTTTGCCATAACTCTCCTGTTGGAGTTTACATTGATAATTTGGGGTATTACACTAATGTTTGCAAATTTTCAGAGTTGAGAGTGTTGTTAATGCTGAAGGTGCAAAAGAAGATCACAAGACTCACAGCCATGATCACGAGCACGACCATGATCACCATGATCATGACCACAAGCATGGTAGCTCTCTTATTCTCGGAGAAGATACGTAATAAGTTATTTTCTTTGTTTATGCCATGAATACAAGCATTGCACGATCTGCATGGCCCTTGGGTAGCATGACCTGTATATTCTATATGGATGTATGCTGACCCTAACTAGTTTGGGATTTAAGGCATAGTTGAGTTGAGTTATTAAGTACATGCTTATCATAGTCAGCCTCCTTTTGCTTAGATCCTGGATAGTTTCTAATTTGATTCCATTTTTCTGATGATGGATTTTATACTATCATAATTACCAAGCTTTGTTTATTTTTCAGAATGTAGCATTGTTATGAACTAATAATAACAACCCATTTGGTACTTCTATGCAGAACACCATGATGATCACCATTCCCATGACCACAGTCACGATCCTGGTATTTCTTCTGTTAGCATAGTTTGTGAAGGGAGCTTAGATCTTGAGAAGGTTTGTATTCGTAATGGGAAGTTTGTTTTACAAACTTTCTTACTAGTTGTCTTAAGAAATCTGGTTATACAAAATGACCTGTCAGCTTATGAATGATGCAAGTGCATTTCTGTCTTTTCTATTGATTTTTGAGGAATCTGTCCTTAATTCCTGATGCTTATGCTGTAAAATCTAAAAAAGTAGATGGCGGATAGTTTGGTCACAAATGTAACTTCTGATATCTTTTCAGGCTAACATATGGCTTGGTACATTGTTGTTGGAACGTAGTGAAGACATATACAGGATGAAAGGTCTCCTATCTGTTCAAGGGATGAATGAGAGATTTGTCTTTCAGGTGAGTTTGAGATTTCCTGAAGTTATGGGTATGTGTATTTAAATTCATTGCTTTTAAAAAAATGCAGTCCATCAGATAAAATGATTCTTCCCCATAAGATAATCTCAAGTTATCAATGTCTAATGTTGCATCTACCACTTCCTCCTCCCTGGAAAAAATGGAAGAGAAGATCGTTTTTGTGCCCATTTTATTGACTTTCCAGCATTAAAGTCTGTTTCATCGGATTTTGTTCAGTTTTCTCTGAATTAAAAGTGGTCTATTGTGTGACAGGGAGTTCATGACATATTTCAAGGTTCACCCGATAGGCTGTGGGGCGCAGATGAACCAAGGATTAACAAAATTGTATTCATTGGAAAGAAATTGGATGCACAGGAATTGGAAAAGGGTTTTAAATCCTGTTTATTGTGATACTAACAAGATCAATCCCTTTTGCCTTTACATAATCCCTCTTCCTCTTTCTGCTGCTTATAGATAAACCATGAAATGGTGTATGTATGTGCAGAAACAACTTCAACTTGTGGACCAAAACACCGAATGAGTAAATTACTAAAGTTTTCATATCATCTGCCTCTCTAATTTAAAGTTTTTCAGTAGGTTTATCAGATTAATTCATGTCGAAGAACCTTCAAGTTTTAGTTTCCATAGATTCATTGCCACCCTTGAGCACAAAAAAGCATCTGGGATGCTGTTTTATAAAGGAGCTGCATCAAAATCTTTGAGCCCTCTAGGTGGTTCATTTAATAGGAAGCATTGGCATGTATGTTTGTAGGAATAACCTTGATGGTCACACGTTTCACGGTTAATGGATGACAATTTCTATATATTAATTTATTCTTATTTATTTTTAAGAGCACAGTAATCAATTATTAACAAGAGTATAAGTTATTTTATTGACGTTTTATGCAACTTATAATATATTTGATTATAAATAGAAAAAAGTGATAATTAAATTACTAATTATAAATAGATAGTTTCAAACAAAAATAAAGATGTAACCCTTTAGTTGTTGAATAAAATAGCCCTTTTACAAAATGAAAAATATTTGTAGAGTAAAAAGAATAAAAAATGATTTATGATATTTCTTATACACAAAAAAGATAGGTGGTTCAAAGTTTATATTTCCAAGTGGAATATTGAATAATTTTTCTTAATTTTTTTTAACACTATTAATTTTTATTTATTAAAAAGAGAAGGACTAAAGTGTTATTTTTTTAAAAATTTTTGGAATTTATTGTTATTTCACTGAACTTAAGGGGCTCTGAAAACAAAGATAAGAAAAGCAGGCGTTCAATTTTCTTGCGCAAACGGAAAATCTGAGGGACAAGAAAAAGATACTGAGCTTCGAAGCCTTATCGGAAAGTCGGAGAACCCTAATTTATACAGACTTCCTCTCTGTGTGTCTCTCTTTCTCTCTTTCTAGACTGTGAAATCATTTTTCTTATTCATCTTCTCTGGGTTTTCAGTTTTTCTTTGGGAATCTTTTTAAAAGGGCAAAAGCACTGAAATTTTTCAAGTCAGTTAGGTTTTGGTGAGAAATTATGGAAGGAGATGACGATTACGTGGAGTATGTGCCTGTGGCTAAGCGTAGAGCTATGGAAGCTCAAAAGATTCTTCAAAGGAAAGGGAAGTCTGCTTCTGCCATTGAAGATGAATTGGACAAGTCTAAAGAGGCTGAAGCTAAACCAAGTCTTCTCGTTAAGGCCTCGCAGTTGAAACGTGACCAACCTGAGATTACTCCTACCCAACAGATAGTACAACAAGAAAAGGAGATGATCGAGCACTTGTCAGATCGAAAAACCCTCATGTCTGTTCGCGAATTGGCTAAGGGAATCACGTATTCGGAGCCTTTGTTTACTGGGTGGAAACCGCCTTTGAATATTAGAAAAATGTCGCAAAAGCAGTGTGATTTGATTCGGAAGCAGTGGCATATAATAGTTGATGGTGAAGATATCTTACCCCCGATTAAGAATTTTAAGGATATGAGGTTTCCTGAACCAATTTTGAAGAAGTTGAAAGCCAAAGGGATTGTGCAGCCGACACCCATTCAGGTACAAGGTCTTCCTGTAATCTTAGCTGGGAGGGATATGATTGGGATTGCATTTACGGGCTCAGGAAAAACACTGGTTTTTGTGCTGCCATTGATCATGGTGGCAATACAAGAGGAGATTATGATGCCTATTGCTCCTGGAGAAGGACCCTTTGGGTTGATTGTATGTCCATCAAGGGAACTTGCTAGGCAGACTTTTGAAGTGGTTGAACAGTTCTTGATTCCAATGAGAGAAGCTGGATATCCTGAAATTAGGCCTTTGTTATGTATTGGTGGAGTGGATATGAGATCACAGCTGGAGGTTGTGAAGAAAGGTGTGCATATTGTTGTTGCTACTCCTGGGAGGTTGAAGGATATGTTGGCAAAGAAAAAAATGAGTCTTGACAATTGTAGGTACTTAACTTTAGATGAGGCTGATAGATTGGTAGATTTGGGATTTGAAGATGACATAAGAGAAGTGTTTGATCACTTTAAAGCACAAAGGCAAACTCTCTTATTTTCTGCCACCATGCCTACCAAAATTCAGAACTTTGCTAGAAGTGCTTTGGTGAAGCCTGTCATTGTTAACGTGGGACGAGCTGGAGCAGCAAATCTTGATGTGATTCAGGAGGTGGAGTACGTTAAACAAGAAGCTAAACTTGTATATCTTCTCGAATGCTTGCAAAAAACACCACCTCCTGTTTTGATATTCTGTGAGAACAAGGCAGATGTGGATGAGATTCATGAATATCTCCTCTATAAAGGAGTTGAAGCAGTGGCCATTCATGGAGGCAAGGATCAGGAAGAAAGGGAGTATGCCATCTCATCCTTTAAAGCAGGCAAGAAAGATGTGTTGGTTGCTACTGATGTGGCCTCCAAGGGATTGGACTTTCCTGACATTCAGCATGTTATTAACTATGACATGCCTGGTGAAATTGAAAACTATGTCCACAGGATTGGACGAACTGGAAGATGTGGCAAGACAGGCATAGCGACAACTTTTATAAATAAGAATCAAACTGAGACAACTTTACTTGATTTGAAGCATCTCTTGCAAGAAGCCAAACAGAGGATTCCTCCGGTCTTGGCTGAGTTAAATGATCCGATGGAGGATATTGATGCAATCAACAGTGCAAGCGGAGTTAAGGGATGTGCATATTGTGGGGGGCTTGGTCATCGTATCAGTGATTGTCCCAAATTAGAGCATCAAAAGAGCCAACAAATTGCTAGTTCTCGAAGGGATTATTTTGGGTCTGGTGGATATAGAGGGGAAATATGATTTTCCCCATCCTGTGTGCTGCTGATTTTTTTTCTCGAACACCAAACTGGTATGCAGTTTCTCTTCACCATGTCAATTGTATTAGTTAAAAATTAATGATATTTGTAGTATTTGTCAATGGATTGATGTATTTGAATTTCTGATAATTTTAATGTAGTTAAATCTGTGTCCATAGTATTTGTTCATACTTGCACAAAATTTATTTAAACTATTCCTTGGTGGATGGAGATTGAGGATGAGGAACTGATTGACATATTATACTGAACTAAATTGCTCGGATAGACAATCTGAAGCCAAATTTATGTTGTTATACACCATTTAATGAATGAAAAATTGTGTGATTAGAAGTGTGGTTTCTGAACACAGTCCCCCAGCCCCTTACTTCCCTACTAAAGGTAGTGATATCTGAAGTTACATTTAAGTAAACATTTTGAGCTGATTAGAAAACATTCTTATTTAAGAACCATGAGGCTGCTGTTTTAAGGGTGTCCAAAAAGCATGGTGATGTACTCCATTATTAAGCCTCTTAACCTTCATTGAAGAAATGGATAATACTTCTGGGAACATGTGAGCAAGTTCTTGAATCTAATGCACACACCTAGGATTAGAAGGAACAAAGAGTCATGAATTTTCTTTGTAAGTCCGGGATGAAGGAGGCTGTCTCGGATTAGGATGTGTTTGAACAAAAGAATGTAATTCCTGATGCTTTCAAGATCATTTTTTTTATTTGTATTTAAATTTGCATGTTGTATCTGATGGAACTTATGTTAAAAGAGCTGCCTTGGTATACCCTGCTGATTCTGATATCTGGGATTTGGTTCCAGCCAGATGGATTTTATCACAGAACGTGTTTATATGAACTAGTTATAGTATAGGATCTTCTCCGGGGAGGCAGGCAGGGCATGAACTACTGGGTACTTTTATGGAACATTTTGGTTAGTTGAATTAATTTTGTGTTTTTTTTTTTTTTTTCTTTTGGAACGGAGGGCATCTTGAGCTTATTTTTTGTACCTCAATTCATTGATTAAGCTCTATTTCTTGCTTGATGAAATTCCTGTCGTATCCTCCTCTTCCTTATCTTGAACTATTTACTTATTTTCTTGTTTTCTTATTCTTAAGCTACACAATAAGGCAACCCATCGCCTGCAGTGTTGCATAAATCTTAATTTCTTAATCTATTTAAGCTGAATTTAAGAGTATTCGTTTAGGACTAGCTTGCAATTGCAAAATAATTACATTTGATGGTTTACTAATATTTAAGATGAGGATATAACATTAAATGGACTGGATTACCATATAGCAGACACATGTACTTTTGAATAAGAAAATATTCGATAAGAAATCTAATTTGTTTTACCGGATCACTTACTTCATAGTAATTTTTTTATGTTTTCAATTCTTTGATCTTTGTGTAGATGACCCTAGGTGTACAACAATATTTCTATACATGTCAGAATTAGTTTGAACCAAGCCTTTGGTCTAATCAAGAAGTTATCCCCTTTTCCCTTAATACTTGCTAAAGATTATATCCGACAAGAAATTTGATCTCTCATCTATATAATGGTCAAAATAATTT
Organism: Quillaja saponaria; assembly: GCA_029379385.1. Classification (NCBI taxonomy): domain Eukaryota; kingdom Viridiplantae; phylum Streptophyta; class Magnoliopsida; order Fabales; family Quillajaceae; genus Quillaja; species Quillaja saponaria. Next base: position 22,709,728 of record CM055611.1, read on the forward strand.
ACTTTTTCTCTAACTCACCTCCACCAAGTCACAAAAGTTTCGTTGTTGAATTTTGCTGAAAAAAGATGGAGCTGAATGGGATAGGAAAAGTGGTCATTCTTGCATTATTATTTTTCTTAAATTCTTTTTTGGCTTGTTCCTGCCTTCTCTTAGTTGTACATTTCAATGTAGAATTAGTATATGTCATGAACAGAGTTCAGAAACATCAAGAAATACTGTGGGCTGGATTTAGAATTGCTCTGTTCATAATCTTTGCCTTTGCTTTTGTTGTCTTCACTATTTTCTTAGGTATTGGTATGCCTTTACAGTAACACCAAAATTGCACCTGCTCCGAGTTCTGTGGAAGGAGAGCAGCCAGTTGTGGTTTAGCTGAAACCATCAAAACTGCAAGATTCAAGATCCTCATGATCAAAATTGATGATAAAGAGTCTAGTCTTGCTTAACTGCGTATAACGGGATTGTATGTTTCTTATTAATGTTAACTTTCTTCTCATGTTTTTTATGCTATTTTTATAAGCAAATTAATTAAAATTGTATTAACACGGCAACATAATATCAGTAGGATTCATCTCACAGAATTTCTTGTTTAGTGATATGAAGAACAGCTTTCAGATTCTTGGCAGGCCAACTGGGTTCTTAGTGATATTGTGGAAAGTTTGAGACGGCAATTGCATATTGCTTGAATTGACGTTTGGGGTGGGTGAATAGCTTGGAAATAAGGTGCTCAACACAGGCCTGCAATCTTTTTGCTGCCTCTTTTTGAACCTTATAGGTGATTCCACAATATAATTTTTTTTTTTTTTTGGTGATTCCACATTTACAAACAACATCTATGTGATTGAAACTAAAATTAGACTATTTCCTTTTAGTATCTTTTCTGGGTTGCAAGATAGCTCTTCAAAGTTCAAAACCCACCTATCTCTCTAACCAGCTGAAAATACAATATCAACTCATTAGTAGCTTTAGAAGGTTGAGCTCTTACAGTTTTAGGAAATCAAACCTGGACGCCACACCCGTCTAAAAAAGAAAAGAAAAAAAATGTGTACTTTCCATGGGGATTTAGTAGTATATATATTGGTTTGTGATCAGTGCAACACAGGGGAGCATAAATACAATATGCAATTCCATTTTGATACAGATTTTGGTACAGTCATGAAGCTGAATTATTCTACAACTTTCCACCTCTAAAACTAGTAGGAGAAACTGCAAGAGCCTTAGTCAACAGGAACTTCAACATCCATTTTTAAGCCAGAATGGCCTAGAACCTGTAATAAATCCACACCGAAAAAAATAAAAATGCAAAAGACAAGAAAATGAGAAGGAGAAGAAAACCAAAAAAGGGAAGAGGGAAATTAGGAACCAAAGAAAAAAGTATCAGGGAAACTATATCTGTTACATAAGGTGTTGAACATATGCATAACCCCATATTAACAAGTAAGCTAATCAAATTATTCAAAATGGAAACTCGATTCAATTATTTGTTAACAGGAAAAAAATAATCCCCAAATTTTGTGAATGTCAAGTTAAATGCAAAAGGCAAAGGTATTCAGTAGGTACTGACAATACTTAGTGTAAAAGTGTATCTTAGGAGGATTGGCTTCTTCTCCGCCTACTCGCATGCTTTTCAAGCAGAGGTTTTTAAAAGAAAAGAATACATGTACTTCTATTATGATTTATCACTAGCTATTTCATAGTTATCTTGCCCTGATATATTGTTTGGCTTCTTGATATTCGACCATAGTTATGAACTTTAAATTAATAAATCGACCAAACAAAGCTAAGTGTTTCGACTGCCTTCCAAACCATAGGAGTATTCCAGTGATTATCAGCTATTATGTGCTGGTGGACCTGGTAAACAATGTAAAAGCTCACATAATAACTTCCCAATGATCTAATTAATAACTTTCAATGACTCTCAAATATTAAATGCTTTCATAGCATTCTCACCCCTTCCTTTGTAAACATGTCGTTTCTAATTGGTACTGATAAAGATATTATAGGTATATAAGACCTCTTGTATAGCCGTGAAAAGTTTTTAAGGTAGGGGTCAATCAAATAACTAAAGTTTCTAATTTTCTTAATTGACTCATGTTCTATGTATATAAATTCAAATTCTTATGAAAATATTCAACAGAATGAACACACCTTTATGAAGTCATCCAACTTTAAGTAAGAGCTCTTGCTGTACCCTGCTTCCTGTTGAACATGGCTCAAAATCTCCTGCAACCAAGCAAGTAGAAATCAACATGTTATACTCCTTTGAAACTAAAGCTAGCAGCATAGCTTTAAAGTCACACATAATCAACAATTCAACTCATACTGTTTTCGGAACAATACAATAGGTAACTCTGAAGAAAAGGAAAAAGGAATAAAAGGGAGAACTTGCTGCCTTCATTGAATGAAATGCACGGCATGTTATTCAAAGACTTGTTTTTATACATGTAAAATTTGTCTTTGTCGAAAAATATTAAAGAAAAGGAAAGAAAGGAAAGGAAAAAGAAAATTGTTTAGAAAGAATCTGAAGCATGGAAACAAACAAGTTAAGTTAAAACATAAGGTTTGCTGTCTTCCATATTTAAGCATTAATAAGATGGGAAGATATATATGAACTTCCCACTAGGGTGCAACTTAAACAGTTTTTCTATTATGTCATTCTAGTCGATATGAGCGAGATCTACATTTTAAAATTCATGTGAAAACTTCATGGAGAAATCAGGCTTCAATATTCCAAAAATGACAATTATGACCTTGTCAAACAATCAGCAATTTATCCATGTTTTCTAATTTCTTATCAAATTCCTCTTGAAACAATCACCTCTTTGTCATTAAGCAATACATGACAGTGTATTGATCCTTAGTGATACCTCTCTCTGTTCCGCAGACATGAATGCACCAGACAGATCCCTTAGAACTTCCAAAATGTCATTGAGTGAAACCTTTCCATTGCTGTCTGAATCATATACCTTGAAAATTACCGAGACAAAGATAAAAAAAAAGATTCATGGGTACCATTAGAACAATCAACTATCTTCAGTTCCACATTCAGTGTAACTATAGAACACAACTCATGGTTCATTGTAGCCTTGGTAGTTAATGATAATATTATAACTGTAGACTAAAGAAGCAAAATATCGGAAAATTAAAATAATACTAATAATAAGGAAAAGCAATTGTATCCACTCTTCTCCAACCCTCTCCCTTCTCCCTCTTCTTGAAGGCTTTGGAAAGAGTACTGCATGACTTGTAATCTTAACGTAGTGTAAACCATTTCTATGGCACAATCTTGTAATCACAACAAAAGTAGGAACAAACCAATACTATTTTCATTTAACAGTCCTTATAAGTACTAAAAACATACCGATGACATGAAATTATACTTCTTTTTTCCCATCTAACTAATGAGTACTGCATAGCTTCAACTAACCATGCAACATTTTGTGGGATAGACTACAGTACAGATTTCTGAATTGTCCAAAAGCCAAATCTGAAAACCTTTTATGGAAAATGTTCTGAAATCTTCACAAATGAAATTGAGAAAATCCAGCATCAGTAGTAATCTTAAAAGACAAGAATGGCACAAAGCCTTCAAGCTACTTGATTACTAAATTGAAATCTAATTAAACACTTCTAATGTTTTGAAACAGTCTTTGAAGTATCGAAACACTTACGTTCAATCTTTTGGTTAGTACTAGCTTTGGCACTAAACGCAGACAAGAATGCTACAAAGTCCTTAAAATTCAAACCATCTTCCATCTTAAGCAGCCTCTGCAAAATAACCACATAATCCATGGAATCAGACAATGTCCACTGTATGTCAACCGAAATCAAATGATAAGAAATAACAAAAAGGAAAAGCCTCAAACTAAACCAAAATTCCACTCACTTTCCATATTCCATGACATCCTTCAAAGTAGACTACCTGGGAAAGTGGATTCATTGCATACTCAGGGACGGATAAGAACTCATCTGCTGGTATGAATCCTTTTGCATTGCGATCAAGTTGACAAAATCTTTGATACAAGGATACTATTTCGTGCTGGGAAACTAAACTCCAAACCAAAAGTAGATTCAGCTAAGAAAAAGTAGCAAAATGAAAACTTCCAAAAAGAAGAAAAAGGAAAAAGGAAATAACCCACATAAATTATTGCAGTGTTCTTGGACCTCCTCAATATCATACTGAGTTAGCATAGATGACGCACTCCCCACTGCTTGTCAATGTAAAGCTGTACAGTATAGAAGTACGCATTAATCAGTTACCATTTACCAAACAAGAGGATACCCGTGATGAATCAAACAAATTCAGCTCAGCTCTAGCTTGCTAGACCAGAAGCTTTAGGTAATAGTGTATCAAAATCAGTTAAAGACCCGCTCAACCCAAAAGCTCCCAAAGAATTAGCTTTGATCACTTAAAAGTCCTTCAAAACATTAGTTTGTTATTCTAAGAGACTCAACTCAAGAAAGCAAAAAGTTCCAATCCAAACAGTAATGTTCTTCACTTTACCCACCCAAATTTTCTCAGCAACCAAACGGAAAACGAACGAAAGGGAAGTTGGAAATGAGAAGGAACCTGAAAGTCTGAGTTGATAGCTGTGGATGGTTCTGAAAGAGATGAGAGGAGAAACATAGACATGTGGTTACGTTGTCATTATCGAATTACTAAGAAGCAGAATTGTTTGGTTACGGGAGGGGACGAAGATTTTGATATTTATCCCTCCAAGAATAATACCTCATTAACCATGACAAATTACAACATAATATGTTAAGATCACGTCAGTAAATGATGGAAAAGATAAAAAAAAAAAAACCTGTTTATGCATAAGCCCAACCAATTTTTTCAGGTTTTTTTTTTTTTGAGTGCAATAATTATTATTTTAAAAATAATTCTATTTAAAGGAATAAATCATTATTTATATAACAAATTATAATTAATTACTACAATAATAATACTAAAAAGTATCAACATATACCAACTTTCCTAGCACTCTTTAATAAATAAAGAATCTACTTTTTTTTATTTTTTTCTGAGCTTTTGGCATGGACCATTTTCTCCATATACATATTTTGAGCATATTATTCTTGCAAATTTATGTTTCTAGAGGTGCCCTGTGATTCATGAATGGGAGTCCAGAAAAAGATACAAACCACTTCGAAGGAAAAAGGCAAGGAAACTAAGAATTTTTATGGCTCGAACTAACATCTCCCAGAAACCATTCTGGCATGAGAATACAAAAAATGGTTGAGCATGTAATGATTAAACAAGATGATTTCAGGATATTGGGAAGCTTGGCATCGTCCAAGCTTTTACATTATTTTAGACAACTAACGTAACTTTAGCAAGCATCAAGATCCCGGCATGGAGGAGGCTTGGGTTCACCTAACAAAGTAGTATTCCCCCCTTCAGGTCCACTCCTGATGCGGCGCGGATTTTGTGTGCCAGGCTGAAATACAGAAGAATTGATGTATAAAGCAACCATGACACCAAGGAAACAAAACTCAAGATTAAGATAAATGAAATCATTACACAAAATAATACAATTTTTCATGCCCAATTTGGCTTACCGGTAGCTTCTCGCCCCTTTTCAGAATCTCCACTATTTCAACAACTCTTTGTGGAGTAACATCTTCCTGGAATACAACACAAAGGCATCCTGAGTCCTAAAACTTTCAACCATATCAAGGAAAAAAAGGAATCACGCTAAGGCAGAATAAGAGACATACATAATAATTATAAGTATAGCCTTCGGATCCATTTGAGTAATCAGCCACTGTAATCATTGGAGCATTCACACAACATCCCTGCAGAATGCAAAAAACTTACAATTATCACTCATTCAGTAAGAATGTATAGATGAAAATGTTTGGTATTGTTATTACCCGATGTTTCTTATACTATTCCTTCAAAAGCCCACATGCACTTTTCTACAAACACCCAAGGATGCTTCTAGATCATGTTATGGGTAACACAATTTAGAGTAAATTGCTCAGACTCCCCTGTATTTCACTAAATTTCACAGACCCTATAAATTAATTCTCCTTACAAAAACTAACCAAACATTTTGTTCAAAGTTTTACTTTTCCCAACAAATGTTTTTCACTTCAAATATTTCAAAAAGATAGTATATTTAGTAAGTATTTTTAAAATATTTTAAATAAATATAGCATTTTCTAGGAATATGTAATAATTGTTAATAAGAAAAAGAGGGACCACTTCAAATACAAATTTCTAATAAATTCTTGAGATTTGGACAACCTAGAAGGCTAGAAGAGCTTTTGCAAATACGTCATCCAAAAAGCTTTACAACTCTTCACTCGCAACAGTCAGAAGATAGCAGATAAAAGATTTCTTTTCTCTTTTCTTTAGTAAGTGTAATTTCATTAAGAAGTAACGACATCAAAATGGGTAAACCCAATACACACAAAAGAAATTAGCTTTAAATCCATATGATGCCCAAGAAATCCAATAAGCAATTACCATGTAAGTACTATATGTCTTCCAATAGTGCTATCATAATGCCAGTTTCTTTAAAGCAAGAGTAATTCTAAGGACAAAAGCTGCAGTTCCAGACAATTAGAATCGAAGACTCACCATGCATTCCATTTCTCCAACTGAGAACAAACCATCCTTTGTTACTTCTGCCAATGAAAGATACAAGAGGCTTATTTTCCTAAAGAGATAAAAATTATATTGCACTAGGATCAGGTTCAAAGACTATTAATGTGAGAAATAAAACTCACCATTGCGCTTCACTCCCAAATGTTTTAGTAAAGTATCTTTGATTTCTCGTGAACCACGTATCATACAAGGCGTTGTGCCACAAACTAACAGATGGTACTTGCCAACCTGAAAAACAAAGAAGTCTATGCAGGTAAGCTAAGACTTGCTTGAAATTGTTGCACTTAGATGTCTTAAATTATAATGTAACTTCTCACCTTAGTCCGATTGAACATTGAATAAAATGTGGCAACCTCATATACCCGTATAGGAGCAACTTCAATAACCTTAGCTACCTGAGTCATATAACATGGCTTATTACAAAGTCACTCAAAAACTCCATGCGTTCAAAAATTACAACAACTAATATGTAAAGACCATCATCAACGAATGACATATGCTGCCAAAAGATAACATTATTTTATAGAAAGAAATTTTATTAAGGAGGAAGAGAAATACAAGAGGGAGGACAAAAAGTCCTCCTAAACAGAAAGGATAACATTATTATACTATAGTAGAAATTATATGTGAAGCATAAGTAACCCATTTTTCTGATTCATGATGTTCTGTTTTGCTTAGAACTATTCATTTGTATATATGTAAGGAAAACTATAGAACTTTTCAAGCACTATGCAACATACTGCATTCATCGCTGAAACAGGGAGCCAACCTCCATGTTGCTGCTGCGCAAGATCCAGCAAAGGGATTACTGCTGATTGCTTGTAGTTGGATGGATATTGAGATATAATCTCCTTAACCTGTGTTTGCATCAAAGTAAGATTAATAAAACTCTTAATGAACCAACAACATCACTTATATCAATGCCCTCTATCGAATTCAAGATCCACAGATTCCTCTTAGATGTTACAAGTAGATAAGTAGTGAGATGAACTCTATCAGTCAATGTAATAGTGAACACAGAGAAAGTACAACCACGAGAAATAGACTGAAAAATTGAAAATCACAAATAAGGTATAGCACATCTTGGAAGAGCTCATGTATATAAGCAAATATTTACATGCGCATGTACTGCTCAAAACCCATTCAAATAGAAATCATTGTGTAGCTGATAAAAGATTCTATAGCACATCGTGGAAGAGCTCATGTATATAAGCAAATATTTACATGCGCATGTACTGCTCAAAACCCATTCAAATAAATATCATTGTGTAGCTGATAAAAGATTCTGGTTTTATAAGAGTTGATGAGTTTCAAGGCATTGAATTCCAATTTCAAAACTCTCCAACTGTTAACACAAATACTGCATTCTAAAGTCAATCCAGACTAAACCCAAGCTAATGTGATATCACACTCAAGTATGCATTAAAAAGCCTATAGTAGCTCTGCAAATTAATGTTTACATAAGATACCAAATTTAGTTATGTTAAACGCACAATAATATCAACTGATATATGGCCAGAAAATGCTGATTGACCCTGGAGAAATGAAACATGTATAAATTGTTCTTTTTATGTTATATAACTTGCATACTAGTTACTAAGCAACGTTTATATACCAATGTTAAAATATTACTATACTTTACAGGCCATTTGGTCTACTGTCTTGGTGGTATCAAGCCCATTCACTCAAATCTACGACATCTACAAGTTTTCTCTTCTTCTTTTTTTCAATTTCTTTTTTGGGAGAAGAAAAAGAAAAAAATGAGAGCATGCAGGAAGCCATCCCTAATTGTACTACAGTTTTCTTTAATGCCAAAAGAATTAAAAATTTAACAAGCTTGATTGAGCAAACAATCATTTCAAAACATAGATAAACATGAAGTATGCCAATACAGAATTAGTTGCATGTGCGAAAGAGCCTCATTTAAATAAAATAAACAACAGAAACAAAAGCTAAATGATTCCACAACCTAGACAGAGGTACAATAACTAAAAGTCTAAACATAGGATTATCTTATAGATGAATCCTTAATCACCTCTTAAAAATCAAGCAAACATTATAAATTTTTCTGTCACATGTTAAAACAGAAACTACATTGTCAACAATGCAATGCACGAAATGGCATTTTTCTGTCTCTGTAAACCATCAATTTGTTACTAGCATATTTGATTTTATGTCTTACCAAATGCATTTGAAATAAGCAAAGTAACAAAATAAATAGGAATAGATATCGGCCAAATTAACAAAAGGGAAATTTTCAAGCTTTACTCTCAGAAGTTATATCAAATTGAAGCAGATTAAAGCACTCTATTTCTAATGAAAATCATCAAGAACCCAGAAAACCGAAAGCGAAACACAAATTTGTTAGCATTTCAAGCTCACCTTCTCTTTGTTGGCATCACTGAATTCCCATAGAAGGTCTGGATTGTTATCTGGCGAGTCAATATGCTGCGGCATATGCAAAGATCCACTCAGCTACATAATTAAACTAAGAAAGTCCCATACAAAGAGCTGAAACAATGAGTACTCACATAATTCAGGGCCGTTGAGAAAGATCTTATAGGCTGCACCAAACGCAATGGAAACCACACATAGATAAGGATGTGATTGGATTAGAAGAAAATGAAAGTTAATACGTGAGAAAGTTCAGTAGAAAACCTGACGAAAAACTTGACGGATCTCAGCGAGACGTTGCGCAGCCAGACGAGCAAGCATTGTCGACGACCACGAGGAGTTGAGCTCAGCAAGAAGGAGCGATCGGAGTTCGGTGGAGAGAGAGATTTGAGAAGCTGAAGCACTGACAATTTCCGGATACGTGGCAGAATTTAGACCATTGGATATCATCAATGGTGAAAGAAATTGGGGGCATAAGGTTAAGATAATTATGGGCTTCATCGCAATAAATGGGTTATACGGGTTGGACTTCGTAGGGGAGACATAGAGGACAGAACAAAATATATTATTTGTATTTAGATTTAAAATAATTATCTATATATATATATATATATATATATATATATATATATATATATCCTAGTTATTTATATCTATATTATGGTCATAACGCGATCTTAATTTTTTAATAGTTTTTAATTTAAATAGTATATTAAAACGAAAGATAATATCTTTCTAAATTTAACAATTTTTATAAACTAAAATTTTAGCGTTTATTAGAACTACTCACTTTTCTTTACAATTAATAAAAAATAAAAAAAAGCCTTTGAACACATGTATAAGCATCATGTGGGCTAGTGTTAAATATTGAATTAGAGAATAAAATAATAATAATTTAATATTGTAGGTGTTTATTATAATTTATGAATTCATGTATGTATAGTAGAATTATAGTTATGTTACAACTCTTAGACTTGCTTATATTTAAGCCTGTACTAAACAATTAAGAATTTTTTAATAAATTGATGTTTAAAATATTTGTTTTTCTTAGACTTAAATAATTTTTTTTTCAATTTCAAATATGCTCAACTTATCAGTTTCTTCTCTTTTAATACTTTAATTACATCAATTAAATCCTTGAAATAATTTAAAATTATCAATCTCATTCTTTAGTGCCCAATTTATTAAATAGATCCTGAAAGATTTAAAAGTTATCAATATTAAAATTTATCAATCAAATCCCAAAAAAAATTAAAATTATCAATTTAGTTTTTGAGCTAATGATTTTTTATCAAATAAATAATGTGTTATGATAATAGTATAAATCTTTTTACATGGAGAATTAATCGAATTCTTACACTTTACTAAAAAAAAATTTGATCTTAATTTTTCTAATTAAATTATAAGGAGTATCATGAAATTTCTTGATTTCATTAATCAAGTCCAACTCATTAAAAATATCCAATGAACTCTCAAAGATCTTACAACTTGCTTGCCTTATTACAAATGAGCTTTTTATGAAACCCTCAAAGATATTACAACTTGCTTGCCTTATTACAAATGAGCTTTTTACCGCTATTTATAGTACTCCACACCCTTAACTAATGGTAAAGATTTATTACATCCAACGATTCATATTAATTTTTTAAAATTCTCGTAAAAAATATCTAGATATTTATAAACTCAAAGAAATATCTAAACCTACTTAATTATGCAGAAGGTTCTATGTTATTCCATACTTTTCCGTACCTTTTAGAACATTTTAAAAATTGTAAAATTTTCTAGAATTTTCTGGAACCTTCTAGATGTTTATTTTATGTTCTTCCATACCCTTGTAGAATGTTCTGGAATTTTGTATCAGCGCAACATTGACATTTCCAGTCATTGTCCAAGTGGCATCAAGTAGGCAATGAGTCAACACATTGTGGCATCAGTCCATGACGGGATCATCGTGTGTTTTTGTAATTATAGTTTTGGACCAGAATTTCTTTTTATTATTAATGGGTCTCAATCACTGTGATTTTGAAATATCAAATTGAACCAAATCGAACCCAATCAGATTTTAGGACCCATTTAAACGAAAATTTGAAACCCTGTACTATTTCTATTACATCATAAAGAAATGCCTACATAAAGCACACTTCTTATTTTTTTCATTGAATTTTAATTACTGAGATTACTGCTTCAGGATTTTATCACTTCACCGCTTTATATACTGTCCTTAAAAAATGTCCAATTGGTAAAAGCATTCATTACTTTGAGCTGTGTGAAAGTTGACGGAAGAGTTTAAGTGAATGAGAGACGATGTGATATTGAAAATTTGGAAGATGAGATTTAATTTTAAAAACCTGCGAGGAAGAGGATAGCGTTGTATTGCAGGATGAAATAGAGGGTAAGGTGATTGAGTTGGCAATAGTGGGTAGTCATGATGACAGACTCTTAAAACAAAAGTAGGAGATAAAGAGAATCATGGTCCACATAGCATGGTGATAAAGTGTTTATGCAGATGTTCATGTTAGAGCCATGTACATACGCTTCTTAAATTAGTAAAAAGGGTGTTTAGTTTGAAGTTGAATCCAATGAGCGTGACCTATGATATGGTTAGCATTCTCACGGATCTCAGAATTTTAATCAACATTAGATACTATCAACTCATCACGCCGTCTTCGGAAGAGAAAATTGGAAAGGGAAAACAAAAATGCCACATTCCCATTATGAGAAAATATAATTTGGCAAAACTAGTCTTTGTAAATCAATCTCAGTTCTTAATCAAATCAAATTAAAAGAGCTATCTAAAGATGGAGAGGCAATTGATACAAAGGAAAAATGCGCAAGTTGTTAAAGATAGACCACTAATCCTAGGACAAAATTAGGATTAAAATTGAATAATAAACCTCTTCCCCATATATTTCTTTTTCACATCTCAAAAGATTTTGAAAAGCAGGCCACCGTGAGTAGCGAAAAAGGGAGCAAAGACAAGTGACTCGACTGCCATGAGCTTGATGAGGATGTTGAGCGAAGGGCCAGATGTGTCCTTGAGTGGGTCTCCAATGGTGTCACCAATAACAGCTGCTTTGTGTGGCTCGGAGCCCTTAGGGCCAAGGGTCCTTGCATGCTCCGATGCACCAGCCTGATATTTAGAACCAAAAGAAATTTCCATCAGTAAATTAAGTTGCACAGAAAAAAACCAGCAAATAATCTTTAAAACATTAATAAAGAAACTAGCTTGAGACAAGTTACTAGATGTTCACCTCAATGTACTTCTTTGCATTGTCCCAAGCACCACCAGTGTTAGATGCAGATATTGCTATCTGTTAAAACCAATCCAGAAGAGCAGAAGGCAATCAGAAAATGTATAATGCAATAACAAATCATAAGGAGCATTTACTTTGATCAAGTTCTTTGCTATTAAACAACTTAGAGAAGATAAATGAAGTCACAAATCACCATATAAGTGTGACTATGTTTGATGTTCTAATTTTTAAACATAACATTACCTGTACACCAGAAACAAGCGAACCAGCCAGAACACCAGAGAGAGTCTCCACACCAAAAAGGGTTCCGACAATGAGGGGTGTGAGCATGACAAGGGCACCAGGAGGAATCATCTCCTTAAGGGAGGCATCAGTAGAGATCTTGACACAGGTGGCATAATCAGGCTTTGCAGTGCCCTCCATGAGACCTGGAATGGTGTTGAACTGCCTACGAACCTCCTCAACCATCTTCAAAGCAGCACTCCCAACACTCTTCATGGTCATTGCAGAGAACCAGTAAGGAAGCATAGCACCGACAATAAGTCCAATGAAGACCTTAGGGGTCAAGACATCAACAGTTGAAATTGCTGCCCTGCTGACAAAGGCACCAAATAGGGCCAGAGACACTAGTGCAGCAGATCCAATGGCAAATCCCTAAGGTGAAAAAGAAAGAGAAATTAAGTATAATGATAAATTAAATATGGAGAAATATAACAAGGTGCAACTTCGATTTACAATGAAGAACAAAGAGAAGGGCAAAATCAGATAAACTTTCAGCTATAGCATTTACAACATTTGGCCAGGTTTCAGAGAAAGCAAACAAAGGCTTATTTTAGCTCAATATCTGTAGCTAATTGAAGTGGCTTTCAGAAATGGAGACCTAAGGAGGCATCACTCCGAGCACCGTAAAATTTTCAAGATCCATAAAATGGTCAGAAGCTGTAAGCAAGAGGGATGGTTCAAGGCTTTTTAACTTCAACCAATTTACGATGACGATATAGCTTGAACCAAACAAGTGGTAAATAGACAATAAACTACTCATTACCTTGCCTATGGCAGCAGTAGTGTTTCCCGCAGCATCAAGAGCATCAGTTCTCTCACGGATACGGTGGCTCATGCCAGCCATCTCAGCAATGCCTCCAGCATTGTCACTGATGGGCCCATATGCATCAATGGCCAAGCCAGTAGCAATAGTGCTCAGCATCCCAAGGGCAGCCATGGCAATACCATACATGGCAGCAAAACTAAAACTAACAAAAATGCTGATAGCAATGGCAAAAATAGGAATGATGACAGACTTATAGCCCAAAGCAAGGCCAAAGATAACATTGGTTGCGGCTCCAGTCCTGCAGGAGTCAGCAACATCTTGCACAGGGCTGCAAACAAGTAATTATACATGTCAAACCATAAATTTAAAAAGAATTGAACAGTAAATAATTAGTTTGATGATATTTTAGCTACCTGTAAGCATTACTGGTATAATACTCTGTGATAAATCCAATAATAAGTCCAGCCCAAAGACCAACACCCACACACAAGAACAGCTGCCTGCAGATTTCAACCATTTTCTTAGTTGATAAAAAATAAAATATCTTGCTTTAAATGATATATATATATATATATATATAAGCAGCTTGATGAAATTTAAGTAGTCTTGTACACATTAAATCTTACCAGTTCTTAACTTCTTTCTGAACCCCAAAATTGAAAATTGTGAAGGAAGATGGCAGAGCAATCCAACTAACAATAGCGATTCCCACGGTCATTAGAACAGTAGAGATGATAAGCTGCTTTTTCAGTGCTGGTTCAATTTCCTTGACAGCCTTGATCTCAAAGAAATCAGTTGCAAATAGAGTAGTAATCAAACAGACAATAATACCCATAGAACTAATTAGTAGGGGATACAACATGGCAGTGAACTCATGGTTGACTCCAAAAGACGAGATGGAAGCAACAACTAGGGCAGCACAAGATGACTCAGCATATGACCCAAACAGATCAGAACCCATCCCAGCAATATCTCCAACATTATCACCAACATTGTCAGCAATCACCTGAAAGGGTATCAATAAGCTCATACTCATAACAAGCAGACCAGCATAAAGTTGAAGAAACAGAAACATAAGGGGGGAAGTGGAGCAATAAGACTTACAGCTGGGTTTCTGGGGTCATCTTCAGGAATATTTCTTTCAACTTTTCCTACCAGATCAGCACCAACATCGGCAGCCTTGGTGTAGATACCACCACCAACTCTTCCAAACAGAGCCATTGAAGAGCCACCAAGACCATAACCAGTAATAGACTCAAATAAACCTTCCCAATCATCACCGTAGTACAGCTTGAACAAATTGATCGTAATGTAGAGTACCAAAAGACCGTTTGCTGCAAGGAGGAAACCCATCACTGCACCAGACCTGAATGCAGTAATAAAAGCCTTGCCAACACCCTTCCTTGCTTCCAAGGTTGTCCTTGCATTGGCATAGGTAGCAATTTTCATCCCAAGGTAACCAGACAGGATTGAGGTGATACCGCCAAGCAAGAATGACACAGTGCTAAATACTGCAGTTGCAAGTGCAGGCTTGCACGACTTATGCTGATTGTAAGTGCAAGGCTGACTCTTTGTGCTGAAACCCTCCACAGATCCCAGGAAAAGGAAAATCAAAATTGCAAAAGCAACCATGAAGATCCCAACATACTGGTATTCCGTAAAAAGAAAGGACGTCGCACCTGTTACATTCACACATATGTTGTCAATACTAAATAGAAAATAAATAATTGAAGCCATGAATAACTGTTCACTTGACAAATAAATTATTAACTAGTGCATGTAAATCAAGTATTCATTTTTTGGAGACTGAAAGATACAGGAAACTAAAAATACAGAATATATAGCACTCGACCAGATATCTTACCAAGGTGAAATATAAGATCCTGACAGAAACTCATACTAATATGACATCAAAGGAAGTACCTTAATACTAAACTATTAATCTAATTATTGAGCATCAGACATCACATCTTGCTATCAGAAGATAAACTTGTTAACTAGCAATACCAAGTTATTTGTCAAAATTTTAATTCTAAATCTAAAATTACTTATACAAAAGCACGGCTAAGAATAATCAACTTGGGCTTTAATTATAAGGCATCTTATATTTTATAAAAGGAACATATCACCAGAAAATTCAATTTTGAGCTAGGAAAATTCATATAAGTGTTCTCCATCCTCAACAGAACCATAACTCGATAATGAACGACATATGCAGATACTGAGAGATCCCAAAATACCAGTTGGTAGGGAATATGGTCTCATCTATGCAAGTGCCATATATTCCTAATTTATCAGTTCAGGTTCTAGATATAATGGCAAGACGTATTCGTAGAAAGTTAATATATCAAAGTAATAAAGATTTTTTAGGAAACTCCAATTATGTAAATGTTCGCCAGGTTACAATCTTATGAGTTCTGGTAGTAAAAAGTAAAAATATCCATGAGTATGTGGATATGCTGCCGAAGATGCTTAATTGTAAGGCTTTTCACGTGCACGTGCAAGGCATTCTAATTTGAAAACAACATCTAAAAAACCCAGAGGATCTTAATTTAGAAAAAGACAGAGACAAAAATATTCATTGACAGTAATTGTGACAACCAAACAGAGCAGAAATCATTAAATATTCTTTCCAAAAATAAAAACCATACATACAGTGAAATAAATTAGGAAAACAAAATGTGTGAAAAAAAAAATACAGATCTATCAGAAGAGCCATCACATACATCTAATATCCATGAAAATGGAAACTTTTATGTAGTACAAACCCAGAAGCTTCATCATATTTTCTTGTGCAAAACCTCAACTACAGAGCTTCACTAAAATTAGTAAAGAACAAATTCACTAATGCAAAAAATAAAAACAAAGTTCGGAATTTCTATAATTTAATCCGTTAAAGCTCATTTTCCCACAAAATTCGACACCTTTTTTTATAAAGAATAACATGAACCACCAGATCTCAAACTGAACTTTAAGATCTACGCCATAAGCTTACCTTCAGAGATGGCGCTCTGTATCTCAGCGCATTTAACGACGACGTTGTGGTCATTGAGACCTTCCTCTTCTTCAATCAAGTAATCACCGTAACCATTCTTCTTGTTGCTAGGTGACGACGACGGCGCGTTCCTCTCAGGCGTGAGCTTCACTTGAGACACCAAATACCATTGTACTAAAGAGAAAACGATTCCGATGACGGCGCACACCGGAATCACAATCTCCGTCGCTAGCTCAGACAAAAGTGCCGCTCCCATCCTCGCCGGAATCTAGCACCACCTCTTTGCCTGAAAGTGCAATAAAAATGGGAGAGACAAATGAATTGTGAGCTCAAGACGAGACAGGTTTTGAGTGCGGCGAGGCTCGCGTGACTTTATATTGGAACTGATCCGAGGATGACAGAGAATTCTTACCTGTATTTTGTTCTCGTGGGATTTTATGTATCTGAATTTTGGACCGTTAGATTATGCTACCACCATATAGGTGGAGATTTGCAATCATCCAACGGTCAGTGTTACAGGAATCTGAACAACAAGTTTTAGCGCGTAATTTATAACGCATCAATGTAAAGAGATGCTTGAATTTTACACAATTGGTATCACTTTTTGATGTTATTCTCTGATTTGTTGAATACTTTCTGTGCATTGAAGGTCTATTATTTTGCAATGTACCATCCACGTGTCTTCTTGTAACTAGTAATCTGTTTTTTTAGTTTTTTAATATTATAAATTTGTTAGTATTTAATAAATATAGGTTTAGGAATTAATTTTTTTTAAATAATAATTTATGTATTAAATATTACTAAAAATATGGTCAATTATTGTAATAAATATTATAAATTTTTTATTTATAAAATCTTAACAAATGCAGAGTACTCGTTAAAAAAATCTATACTAAAAGAATTTTTCTAACGAGTATCCTAAAAGTACTTGTTAAATTTATTTTATTTTAATAGAAAATTTGTATCATTTATTATGGTAGGTGGTCATAATTTTAGTATCATTTAATGCATAAATTGTAACTCTTGAAAAGTTTCAATGTCCAAAGATTTACAAATATTATATTTATTGTAACTTAACAATTACCTTTAAGACACCTCTTAGAAAAATTATTTTTTGTTTTTAATCAGAGAAAAAAATTAATTTGAATCACTAAAATTGATTAAAAATTCTATAAAATACAATTCTCTTAATTTTTACTAATAAAAACTCTTTTAAAACAAATTTTAATAATATAATTATTAGGATTAAGCTTAGGATTTAGATTAAGAGTAGAATTAGGGTTAGGTTTAGGATTAGAGTTGTGATTTAGAATAAAAATAGGGTATATTTTCAATATAATATTTATTTTATAAATTAAATTAATAAAATTAAAAACTAAATTATTTAGATGGTTGAGATTTAAAAAAATAATGAATGGTTAAGATTAAGGAAATTTAGAATTGCTGGATTAAAAAAAAAAATACATATATAGAATTATTGATTTTGAAATTTTTTTTTAAAATAGTAATTTATACTTTAAATATTATTAAAATCATAATCAATTATCATAATAAATATTAAAAAAAACTTATTAATAAAATCTTAACAAATGCCCTTATAATACTCATTAGAAAATTTTATATTAACTGCAATTAATGAGAATTGAATTATTTTATGGTCCTGTCCAAAGAGAGAAATAACAAAATATATTGTTTTCTAGAAATATTTTTAATTAATAGGAGAAAATTTGAATTTGGATCCCTAAAATTCCTTTAAAATTCTATCAAATATAGTTCTCTTAATTTTTTTTAATAACAACTCTTTAAAAAAAATTATAAAATTATTATCAGGATTAAGATTAAGTTTAAGATTTAGATTTAGAGTTGAAATTAGGGTTAGGGTTAGAGTAATAATTTAGAGATATATTTTTAATATATGATTTAATTTATTAATTAAGTAAAATAATAAAAATTTAATTAAATTATTTAGATGATTGAGATTTAAAAAAAAAATTAGTATGAATGATTATAATTGAAGAAATTCTACTTAGGAAATTTATAATAGTCAGATTGAGAAAACACATATATACCATTACTGATTTAGTTTTAAAAAAGAGGAGACTTGAGTGAAAGCGTGTCAATGGAAATTATAATAAAGAGTACAAAAAAATTACTTAACTAAGCAAGATATGTTATAAGCAGTGAATAAAATATGGTACATTTATTTATTTTTATTTTTTTTAACTGGTGTCTTTAATTGAATTAATGAAATGTTGACTATTTAAAAAATAAATTTTTAGTTATTAAATTATAATAAATATAATTTTTAAAATAATAATTTATAAATTAAATATTATTAAATTATAATCAACTATCATAATTAATATATTACTTAAATTATGACTAATTATTATAATTAATACTAAATATTTTCTTTAAATTACAAAATTATTTCATGCATTAATGGTAGCATTGCAAAAGTCAAGAGTGACCTTGTTGGATTACTTTTTGTATTATGAAAAAAAAAATCAAATCAAATCATGGTTGATAGTGTCGGTGACATTGATTGACTGAGTATCTAGGAATATATAGGATGAGGCAGAGAGCACAGGATTATTGCCTTGCTACGCTTCGCAAGTTGAGGATAGTATGGGTGGTTTTTCAAAACGGTTTTAGTGACTCTGACGTAGCGTGTATTGAATGGCGTGCAAAGCATCCTATCGGATAATATTAATTTCTTCATTCCCCTCTCGTTTCACACATTGTCTCCTCAACCTTCTATTTCTATATTTATCCACAATAAAACCACGTCATTTTAATGAATTATTGAACTAATTAAAATTAATTGTGGATTTTAATAGAAAAAACCAAAACCAAGAAAAATGAAGATATATACATGGACAAAACAAATCTTTTTCGAATTGCTTTCCACCATTCAGTTATTATCCAATTTCATACCATTGTCAATTGTATTGAATAGACCAATTTCTTGTTTGAAGTTGAGCTATGATTAAATGGTACACTTTGTTTTGATGAATTATTTCATTAAAATATCATGATATGAAGAAAAAATATCCTAATTATGTATTAAAATTGGAAAGATAAAAACTTGTGGATAAAATTGGGATCAATTAGAGTGTAACAAATGTATACAAAAATAAAACCAAGATATTATCAAGAGTTAATTATTATTTAAGAACTTTAATGTTGAGGTCATTTTTGAAACAAATATTTATATTTTTTTACTTGTTTTAAGTTTTTGAGATTCTCAATTTTTTTATTTATAGTTTGAGACACTTTCAAAAAATTGATATAGTTACCGGAACATGTAAGAAATATAATATTTAAAAATTAAAACTGCTTGAAATTAATAATTTATACATTAAATAGCATTCAAATTATGATTGATTATTATAATAAATACTACAATTTTTAACATATATCTTAAAAACACTTATTAAAATACAATAAATTTTATATTTTGAAATTAAAATCTTGTACAATAACAATTATAAAATCTTAACAATTGTATTTAAGATACTCGTTGAGAAAATTCCTTAAATTCTAATTTCTTTATATAGAAACATCATGCTTAAGTCTAATCACTTAAAATAATTAGAAATAGTTTATGAGAAAAAGAATAAATTATATATATTTATTGCATATCTCAATATATGAATATTTCAGTCAATCAAAATTAAAGTATTATCATAATTTTATGTAAATAATTTTAATAAATTTTTTTAATAAGTGTTATAAGAATACTTGATAAAATGTAATAAATATAATTTTTGATGTCAATTGATATGTTTCAAAAAATTAAAGTATTATAATATTTAATAATTTATTAAATAATAATAAATCATAATCAACTAATATAATAAATAATATAAAAAATTTTATTGATCATTTTAGTGAATGTTCTAAAGATACTCGTTTAAAAAATATTTTTTAACTCCAAACTCACAAATTTTGATTTTCTTGTTTTTCTTTCCCAAAAAATCTTTTTTATATTAAAACATAGGATTGTTATTATGGAAAATATGCAATTTCTAAGTATTGTGCACAAATTGCATAACAAATGTGAGAACTAGCCGTTAGCCCGTTATTGTCACGTATACAATGTGGCAATTATATAAAAAGAAAAATGATGTGAAGGTTTACGAGTATGGAGATTTAGATGATGGGACTGGCGCTCTGAATGCTGGTCTGGTGGACCCCTTTGATTTGCCAATTGCAGTTGTGGTGGGACTTAGTAGGAGTCTTGATTGGCTCGCTCAACTCCAAGATTCCAGGTTGGCAGTGTTGTAATCAAGACGTTCCACCTTGCTTCACTTCATTGGGCCCCACGCTGGAACAAAACGGTGAACAAGTTAGAAAACCAACGTCACAAGGGAAAGCAACTACAGCTTTAATTGAGTACCTCTATACTCTACTCTTATCTTTCTGCCCTTTTTATTATCAACTTTGTCGTTTTAAATGGCTAGTGAATTTTTATTTTTTATAATATTTTAATAATTTTCTTAAATGCATCTTTTTAAATAAAATAAGTACAGTTTTCAAAAATTACTAAAATATTTCAGAAAATAATAATCTATTAAAAAATTTTAGTGTATATAATTTTAATATACAATTAATATAACTTATAGAATTTAACCTTTCTAAAATAAATAACTCATTAAAATTATATTCTTGTCATTGTATATTTCTTAATTTTGCTCATAAACTATATAAAATTAATATTTTGATCTATCATTGCAATAATTATTATAATTTTTTTTATACCATTTGACAAGTTATTTGTTAGAAAAGTTCATAATTAAATTTGTATTGCTAAAAATATTATCAATCTCTATGATAAATGTGGAGAGACAGTTCATTAAAACAATTGTTTCTATGTAAAAAGAAATAAAAAATTGCTCTACAGAGTAAAGACACACCCTAAAGAAAAGCTTGATAATTTAAAATTAAAATCTTTGACAAATTAACACGAATATTTTGAAGTATATTCCTTTCTTTCTTTTTTGTACAAAAGAATATGCTTTTCACACTTGCATAAATAAATATGTATGTAATATATTAAAATAATATTAAAAATCTAAACACCTTATGATATCCTTCTAAGTATTAATCAATTTGTAATTTAAAAATGTCATATAATATTTTTATATTTAATTATTTTTCTTTCCATGTTGAGGATTTTTGATACTCTTTTATAACAAAAATTAATTAAACAAATTATTAGCATATGATTGTGCTGATGAATGGTGACAGATTTCAAATGAGTAATATTTGAAATTTTGAAGTTCATACGAAATTCCAACTGTTACATGAATAACAAATGTCCCATGAGCCATGTGGTTTTGTCATAGTAATTGAATTACTAGATTTGGTAGGTTTAAATCGTATTATTTAGCTAATTACTTATTAATTTTATTGGTACTAGGAGTAAAGGCAAAATTTAATATTCGAGTAACAATAAGATATGTAAAACTTTTTTGCTCAAGACACAATTTTTTGTTTCTCTTTTATTCTCATGAGTAAAGCATATTTATAATTAATTTTATTAAAAAAATTTATTTAAGAAATATGTCACTTAGTTCAATTAATAAAAAAAAAATATATTGATTTTGCGTTTATTCGCATATCAAATCTACATGATTCAATCTTTTGTTCTATAGTAGTTGCTTCTCAAAATGTGTAAATTAACTACTTAACTAATTAATATATTCTCATAGTTCCTTAGTTAATGCAATTTTATGTTATTTTATCTTCTTTCCTCATTTTTTTTTTTTATTTAAAAGGATAAAAGAAAACTTCGTGATAACTCCATAAAGTAATTATAGCAACTACATGTTTGTCACGTAGAAGATACTAATATTTATTGCAATATTATAATAAATGTGACAACTATAATGAAAAATATATTTTTATTGAAAAGGCAGATTTATATCATAGTAACCATGTGGGTAGGCATCAAGATATGCTGATTACAAAGAAGCTTATATAATTTTTAAGTTTTGCAGATCATTGATTGAGTTTCACCAAACTACACTGTCGGCTAATCTGAAGCATATTACAGCCAAAGATTTCAATTTTAGGGTTCAACCAAATAAATAGGAAATGAGAATCCGATCCTAAGCTTTCTCCCTTTCTCCAGAGACATGTATACCAGAAAAGGAAACCCACTTAAGGCAACCCAATAGTTAATTAATATGTTTTCTATTCTTTATATTTTTTAAGGGTTTTTCAATAAGTGTCTAAGGATACTTGTTACAATTATATAAATAAAAAATTTAAATTACAATAATTGTTAATGATTTCAGTTATATTTAATACATAAATTATTATTTTTGAAATTTTTTTAAGTTTCAAAAATTATATTTATTATAGTTTAACAAGTGTTATAAGACATTTGTTCAAACAAAATTATTTTTTAAATTAAAATTATAAATTATATTGGAAGTATCACTCTTAAAAACTAAACAACTGGTCTTAAGAGAAGATGCTATAAACTTAAAAGTGTAAAGTCTTCAAACTTTAACGATATGAGATTCATCTTGACATATCAATTTATTAGTTTACAAATGTGGTTCCAATATAATATTAGAGCAAGATTAATTTTACACCCAACCCCATTACGCATATACCTAATGATTGATTAGCCTTGATGGTTGGACTCCACCTTACCACTTCGAATCTTCTTCACATTTCACATGATTAAAGATGTCAATGGTAACTCCCACATATATAAGTAAAATATATCTCCTCTTAATATCAATTAATTGATTTTAAGAGTAAGTTTGTAACAATATTAAAATAAATTTATTTCCGCTCTCCCTTATATCCTTTATAGAACCTCAAAAGCTAAATCACATAACACACCTCTTTAGAATAATAAAGGTTGTTGCTAATGGTTTACTTTTATTTTGATTTTCTATTGCTAACTAGTAATCAAATTAGGCAGCTGGTTGAGTAGTCGCACAATTTGACCCACTACCAAAATCCCAATTTACAAGGAATGACAGTTACTAATTTTTTTTCTTCCTTCCTTTTTCACAATTGTTATTCCATAGTTGAGAAATTAAAATATGGTTTTATAGTTAAACGACATGCTTGATCTGGTTGACAGATACCTAATTCAGATTATATTATTTTTATAATATCTAAACTTTGGAGATGTGGGTAGGTACCAGGGAAGGCTTAACTCGGACAGGCCAGATCATATGCCCATGTGTTTCATTCCCCGGATAGGCAGATACCCACCCTAATTTGTTCCTTATGCAATGTGTTTAGTTTAGATTTTACATAAATATAAAAACAACAAAATCGTATTTGTTGTCCATGTTATAGTGAAGGGAATCACATTGGCCAACAATACTAATAAATTCATATTTAGTTATTTGTGTTTGGGTTAACTTATACATATTTTGATTATTTTATATTATTCAATTATGTTATATTTATATTTTTATAATTAATGTAGAGGAGGATAATCTCAAGGGTTATAGGAAATATATTTAACGTTGAGGACAATATTTATGAATAGTTAAAACTTTTATAGTTTTAAAATCGAGTATCTTTACTAATTGGACAACATATGCTTACCTTTTTATAAATATAAAAACTGAGTAATTTGCCAATGTTTCTATTCAAATTCTGAATTTTCTAAGATGACAAAGGCCTAAAATAGTTGTAAGCCTTGACAAAAAACTTTTGAAGTGTGTACTCATATGGACTGGGCTTTGAGTTTGATCTCGAACAAATTTGTTGGGTGTGAATTAGGCCCATTCTACATTGACATACTAAAACACCACAATCCCCCAATTTGTTGCTCTCTTGGATTTTTGTGTTCTATAATGGTGATCTATGGTTTACTCATAATTTTTATAAGACATGACCATGATATTTATGCTTAACTCGTTTAGTTGTTTTATGTCATCTCAATGGCCTCAGAAGATAGTTCAGCTACGAACAAAAATAATTAGAAAATTGAATTAATGTGAGAAATATTAATTAGTTTTATGAAAATTTATGTACATTTTTTTTAGTTTCACACGAGTAAGCTAACACCCTTTGGATGTGAATGCTCCTTCTCCACATTTTTCTGCAATCTTGAACACCTGATATTGTAGAGGTATGTCAACTACTAAATTCAAGAATATCTTATCACTTGTATTGTGAGTGAAAATTTATATAATTGACTACATTGATTTCAGAAGAATTGTTGTTGTTTGTTATGTTTAATAAATATAACTCAATTATTATTGTTGTTTTTATCAATTTTATTTTATAGAAAATAACACTTTATTGATAAAAATAAAATAAAATAAAACTAAATCATAAAAAAGAGAGTTTATATCATAAAAATTTAGTTATACAAAATAACTCTTAACAATTCTACTTATAATTATATGATTGCTTGATTTTAAATAAAAGTCTTGAATGACATTTTGATATTTTTTTAAAATTGCATTTTGATAAAAGAAAATGAATCAAGAGTTCCATTATCACTAAATGTGTCATGATTTTTTTTTTTTTTTTTATGAATTGAATTGTTTGTTCTAAGTTCCATGTGAATTTATGAAGTTATAATATTATCAATTGTTTAAATAGAATAAATATGTTTGAAAAAAAAAAAAAGTGTCGTACGCACCTAAGCCAAGTGGCTAATTTACTCCTCCCACTGAACCGAAGTACCGTCCCAACGATTAAAACGGCTGAAGAAGAACGTGTCAGTCGCTTACTACCAAAAGTCGTTTAGAAGACTAACAACTCCGGAAAAGATGACGCCAATAAAATCTCGTACTATCCGCCCAAAATTCTTGTTCTCTAATTTGGAACATTTCATAGCAGTGAATGAAAATAATTAATTAATTAAATAAAAAAACCACCTCCATCAGTTCCTCTTCACTCTCTCTTTCTTCTATTTTTCTGAGAAAGAAAAATTCAGTGGGCAAGAAGAAGAAGAAGGTGATAACAGAAGAAAAAATGTCGAAACAGGAGGAAATGTATATTGGCTCAATTGATCAAGGAACCACTAGTACTAGATTCATAATCTACGACCATTCTGTTCGGCCTATTGGATCTCATCAGGTTGAGTTCACTCAAATATATCCAGAAGCAGGGTAATCAATCTAATCTAATCTTCTTCTCTCTCTGTGTTTAATTTTTCCTGTGATTTTCTTTTAAAATCTTTGTTTTATTTTAGATGGGTGGAGCATGATGCTATGGAAATTTTAGAGAGTGTGAGGGTGTGTATTGGTAAGGCTTTGGACAAGGCTACAGCAGATGGGCATAATGTGGATAGTGGATTGAAGGCAATTGGATTGACCAATCAGAGAGAAACCACACTGGTTTGGAGTAAATCCACAGGTTGTCCTCTTTACAACGCCATTGTTTGGATGGATGCTCGTACCAGTTCTGTTTGCAGGTACTCCTTTGTCCCTTTTTGCTTTGCCTTTTTGTATATTATATTATATTATATTATTATTCTTTCTTCAAATTGTAGAATCTGGGTTTTGTTTTGTCCTTCTCTGTTTCTCATTAATGGATTTCTTTCAAATACCCTTTTCTGAACTTGGTGTTTGTATATGAATAATTTGGCCCATACCCATTTTCTGGATCAGCTAAGTTTAACATAACTTTTTCTTTATTTTTGGAGTCACATGGTCAGTTCTCACTTTGTCATTATATGAAATTAGGATTTAATGTGGGAGTAGGATGAGAAATTTGATTTTTCCCCTATTTTTTGGAGTTTGCAATTTATGACCCATTTTGTTATCATCTGTTGTGGTGGGAAATCTCATTCGTGTTATTGGATTACTTGGAACAGAAAATTGGAAAAGGAACTATCAGGTGGGAAGACTCATTTTTTGGAGAAATGTGGTTTGCCTATAAGCCCATATTTCAGTGCTGTGAAACTGCTTTGGTTACTAGAAAACGTAGATGCAGTCAAAGAGGCTGTGAAATCAGGGGATGCTCTGTTTGGAACTATAGACACTTGGTTAATATGGAATTTAACTGGTGGAGTGAAAGGAGGACTACATGTCACTGATGTTTCGAATGCATCACGGACAATGCTCATGAATCTCAAAACCCTAGAGTGGGATAAATCTATCTTAGAAACCCTTAAAGTTCCTGGAGCAATTTTGCCAAAAATTGTTAGTAATTCTGAAGTTATTGGAAAGATTAGTGCTGGATGGCCAATAACTGGTATCCCAATTTCAGGTTGTTTAGGTGATCAACATGCAGCTATGGTGGGGCAAGCTTGTGGTAAGGGTGAGGCTAAGAGCACTTACGGGACAGGCGCTTTCATACTTCTCAACACTGGTGAAGAGATCATTACGTCAAAGCATGGTCTTTTAACCACTTTAGCCTTCAAGCTTGGCCCCAAAGCTCCCACAAATTATGCTCTGGAAGGATCGATTGCTATTGCTGGAGCCGCGGTTCAGTGGCTTAGAGACAGTCTTGGGATCATCCGTAGTGCTAGTGAGATAGAGGATTTGGCAGCACAAGTTGATTCCACTGGTGGGGTTTATTTTGTACCAGCTTTTAATGGATTATTTGCTCCATGGTGGCGTGATGATGCTCGCGGGGTTTGTATTGGCATTACAAGGTTTACAAGCAAATGTCACATTGCTCGAGCTGTGCTTGAGAGCATATGCTTTCAAGTGAAAGATGTTTTGGATTCAATGCACAGAGATTCAGGGGAAAAAGAAGTTAAGAATGATAAGGGGGAGTTTGTGCTTAGGGTGGATGGTGGTGCAACTGTTAACAACCTTTTGATGCAAATTCAGGTTTGAGCTTTTTGCATTTCTTCTATTCTGAAGTTTGAACTTTCTCTGCTTAATTTTTTTGTATGTAAAAATCACCAAGACCATATTTCGTTTTAGAACATTCCTCTTAGTTCTTGTTGTTGGCATCACATTACTATTGGTTAACTTTCTATTATCATGCTTTCTTCCAAGGTTCTATGATGTTTGTGATTTTCATGCCAATATAGCTCATGCCTAGAAAAACCAGTACTGAGTTACTGAAGCTGCAGGTCTTTCTTGTGTGCAATGTCAAAGATATTGGCAATGTGGTTTTTTGTTTTTTTCCTAGCTATTTCAAGAAAGAGAGTTTTTAACAGTGAAATCTTATAAATTATTTTGCTTTGTCACTTGTATTAATTTCCTCAATAGCTGTATAACATTTGTCTGATGTGGGATTTTCACCTAACCGACTCGTTGGATCTGTTTGTGTCCCAGTAGGAAATTAGAATGGAACAGTGAAGAGGATATATATAAGTAGGAAATGAAGTATGTTGCTTACATAATGATTCTTCCATCGTCGCTTCAAACTTACACAAGGCACATCTTTCTCATAAGTTATTGAAATTGTTTCTACCTGTATGTTCTGCTCACAAGATAGTATTGTGTCAGTGTGTTGTAGTAAGCAGTAACTCTCACCCAAATAGGGATAATGGTATGAGTTTTTATTCTCAAAAGTGAGCAGGCTACAGAGAAATGTTTATTTCTATTCCTTTTCCCTTATTTAACTATAATGAATAAACTGTACGGCCTTAATCTGTTTCTTGAATTTTTACTCTTAAATTTTCTGTAATAATAATGTGCAGGCGGACTTGTTAGGAAGTCCTGTGTTTAGGCCAAAGTACATAGAGACAACAGCACTTGGAGCAGCCTATGCTGCTGGACTGGCTATTGGGTTTTGGAAAGAAGATGAGATTTTTGATAAAAAAGAGAAATCGAAGAATGCTATTGTTTTCCGTCCCATAATAGACGAGGAACTGAGGAAGAAGAAGGAGGCATCTTGGGTCAAAGCTGTTGCAAGAACTTTTGATTTGGCTAATCTTTCTCTTTAATGGTCTCTTCTAAATTCTGTTCTGGTGTCCTTCAGTTTCTTTCTTTCTTACTTTTGTTTTTGCTTTTTCATTATTTCTGTGATGTTACATGTTGGATTTCTTCTCTAGTTCTTTTGTGAACTAAGGCCACTAGTCTTAGTTACTCAAATGAAGTGAATAATATTTTCAAATAATTGTTGATTTCTGAGAATGGCTCCTCTCTCAGTCTCCCCATTAATTTTGATTTTGTTCTGCTTTGTTGATGAAAATTAAAATAAAATAAAATATTTAGTTCCTATAATTAAAGATTCAACAAAATCAAAACTCTATTCATTAATTTTAATATTGAATTAAATATATTTATTTGGACTATCAATATAACCACGCCATCTAAAATCTAACCAGTGATTTAAAAGAATAAAGGTCTCTTCATTACAAATGGTGCAAAACATCTATACAAGCTCTCTAATAATAAATAAAAAAATGTAAGTCATATGAAAATTCAACGCAATTAAAGTTCTATTCATTAATCGTAAAATATTAAATTAATTATACTTATTTGGACTGTCAATGGAACCACTATCTAAAGTCTAACCAGTTATTTAAAAGAATAAAGATCTCTTCACTGTAAATGTGCAAAACATCTATACAAGCTCTAATAATAAATAAAGAAAAAATCATAAGTCATACATATAAAGATCCAACAAAATCAAAGCTATATTCATTAATCATAAATATTAAATTAAATATATTTATTTGGACTATCAATATAACCACCAACTAACATCTAACCAGTGATATAAAAGAATAAAGTTCTCTTCACTGCAAATGATGGAAACATCTATACAAACTCTCTTATAATAAATAAAGAAAAAGTCATGAGTCATACCTACTTATTAGATTAGAAGATTAGAGAAGATTTGCAATATCAACATAGCCACTCCTGTCTTATGAAGAAAACACATCTTTCTTTGTGTCATTGTCGTTTTTTTTTTTTAAATAAAAAAAAGTAACTGGTCTTTTAAATAATTTCCTTTCCCAAGTCTCTGGCATTATTCCTTGTAGATTGAAATCAATTTAAGGTTGTTCTTACCAAGTCACAGTTGACTTGGATCTACATCAACATCGACAATGAAATATGTATCCACCTTATTAATTTCAGATGAACCTCAACTTTACTATTTCCTTGCTATGGTGAATATTTCAACAATGGAGTGGGCTTTGGTAATGTGGATGGTGATCATAATTGTGGTTCAATTCCAAGGAAGTAATGGGTGCCAAGAAAAAGAGAGAATGGGTCTGCTGGAAATCAAGGCCTTCTTCAAATCAAAAACTGGGAATAAATATAATCAGCTTGAATCATGAGTTGATGACAAAGCTTCTGACTGCTGTGGTTGGGAGCGAGTCAAGTGCAGTGCTCCAACGGGGCATGTAACTGACCTGTCCCTTCAAGAATTTCCCATTGGTGATTCTGGAAAAAGTTATTTTCTTAACGTGTCTTTGTTTCGTCCTTTCGAAGAACTGCTAAGTCTCGATTTATCTTTCTACCTATTTGATGGTTTGCTTGAGAATGAAGGTAACCTTAAATGCATCAAATATGACAATTTACAATGACAATTAACCTGGTTTTACGTTATATGTATGTAAGGTTGAGTGGGTAGAAAAACAGAAGCAGCTTATATGCTAATTGTGAAAATGATTTAGTGATTAAGACAATTACATATTCTGCAGGATTTTGGAGTTTGAAGAAACTGGAGATCTTAAAACTAGGCTACAATTATCTAGACAGAAGTATCTTTTCAAATTTGAGTGTTTTAACATCATTAAGGACTTCGGAGCTTCGTATGAACAGAATTGGGGGATCTTTTCCTGCTAAAGGCAAGCATCTTATATGTTCTGTGATCGGTTAAAATTTATGATGAAAGTCAATCTCATGTAATATCTTTCTAAATCTTCTTCAATTCTTTTTCCTGGCTCAGATTTTGCAAGTTTTAAAAATTTACAAATGTTGGACCCAAGTGATAATTACCTCAAAGGCTCTTTGGGTACTGCAGGTAACTTCAACTTTGTCCTTCATACAAACTGCATCTTCTCTCTATCAATGTGTTATCTCCTTCTTAGCCATGGTTCTTTTCCTTAGTGCAGCTTTTGAGCATTTGAGAAACTTGGAAATGTTAGACCTAAGCGGGAACAAATTGAAAGGCTCACTTCCAATGCAAGGTACAAAACTGAATATCTAGTCAAAACATATCTATATCAAAAAATTTATATGCTTGTCTCCAGTTGCACTCTTCTCCACCAGTGGCCATGGCTGATCATATCGACGCTACACAGTATATAACTAAGTTCATCTTAGTATTTCAAATGCAGTCTGTTTACCCTTACTACTATATGCTCCATTGAAATTGTTTTTCAACTCAGTTGCCAATTAGATGAAAACATGAATCCAACCAATATATATAATAATTTTGGCAGGATTATGCAGAATGAGGAACCTTCTTGAGCTAGATCTTAGCATGAATATGTTTAGCGGCCAGCTTCATCAGCCTCAACAACTTCACAAACCTTCGTGTCCTTGATATCTCAAATAACTGTCTCAATGGGAGTATGCCAACCTTCATTGTCAAGCTCACATCTCTTCAATACTTTTCTCTTTACGGAAACCACATTGATGGCTTCTTTTCATTGAGCTCTTTGGCTAACCACACCAAGCTTGAGGTTCTCCATTTTCCGACAGAAAGCAATAGCTTACATGTGGAAACTGAGAATACACAATTGATTCCTACATTTCAATTGAAATCTCTTTTTTTTTTTGTAGATGCAACCTAAACATGAAAACTGGTAGAACTCTTCCCAGTTTTCTTCTATACCAGCATGACTTGCAATTCGTCGAAATCTCTCACAACAAAATGGCTGGAATATTCCCAAATTGGTTGTTGCAGAATACACAAAACTGGAAGAAGCTATTTTTAAGAACAACTCATTTTTTGGAAACTTCCGGTTGTCCTCCACCCTACCGAACATAACCTACCTAGATATATCAAACAACAAGATCAATGGTTTGCTACCAATTAATTTTGGTACAGTCCTTCCACGCATCTGGTTTCTGAACATGTCAACGAATAGTTTCAGAGGCAGAATACCTTCATCAATAAGTGAGATAGCAGATATTTGGTTCTTGGATTTATCCTACAACCATTTCTCAGGACAGTTACCAGAAGAGTTCGCCACATATTGCATTCCATTGAGGTTTCTGAGGCTGTCCAATAACTTCATTGGGGGACAAACTATTCCTAAATCTTCAAAATTGACCAACCGAGCACATAATATTAATTAGTAAATATATTTTAGATATTTACTAAAGAATTAATAATATTATTAAATAATAGATAACTATAAGGGCATTTTAGTCATTTCACACAAAAGACTAAAACTCATCCCGATGTTAATAATATTATTAAATAATTAATATTTCATATTATGTAATATTTTTTAATATGTAATTGTAATTAGTAAATATATTTTTGAAATAAATATATTTACTAAATAATTAATAATATTATTAAATAATAATTAACCACAAGGGTATTTTGGTCATTTCACACAAAAGGGCAAAACTCATCCAAATATTAACAAAACCTAATTTCAACCATCCCAAGGCAACCCTAGAGACCTGGAGGGGTAAAACCGTCTTTGACCTTTCCCAAATTCAATCATTTGTTTTTCACTTTTGATTAGTTATTTATTATTTAATAGTATTATTTATTATTTACTAAATTGAATATTAATAATAATTAATATTTATTAACATAAAATAAAATATTTGAAAGTATTAATTATTGAATAGTATTGAACATTAAATAATATATATTGATAAATATTAGTAAAATTTCAACACTTTTCATGTTTTAGTAATATTTCAACGTAAATCGTCAGAGTCTATGACGATTCACGTTGAAATTTTTTCAAAACTTGAATCGTTGGAGACTCTAACGATTTACGTTGAAATTTTTCCAAAACGTGAATCGTTAGAGACCCTAACGATTTACATTAAAATTTTACTAAGTTGAAATTTTACTAATATTTATCAATATACATTATTTAATATTAGATATTATTCCTTGGGGGTTACCAGAAGAGTTGGACACATATTGCATTCAATTGAGGTTTCTGAGACTGTCCAATAACTTCATTGGGGGACAAATTATTCCTAAATCTTCAAAATTGACCAACCTGGAATACTTGTATCTGAGTAACAACAATTTCAGTGGGGTGATTGAAGAGGAACTGACCAGTAATACAGATTTACTTATCATTGACATCTCCAACAATTCAGTAACAGGTAAAATTTCAAGTTCAATTGGGAACTGCTCACGTTTGAGAGTTATGCTGATGTCAGAAAATCTGTTAGAAGGTGAGGTTCCTGTAGGGATTTCCAATGTGAAATTCCTCGAGATTTTAGACCTCTCTCATAATAAACTCTCTGGGTTTATGCCACATCTTAAGCTATCCTCCTTGAGGTTCTTGTACATGCAAAAGAATGATCTCACAGGTTCTATACCATATCTAATGTCAGAAAGCACCCAATTGGTAACTTTGGACTTGAGTGACAACAAATTATCTGGAGTTGTTCCTTATTGGATTCATAAGCTGACAAGTCTAAGAGTTCTTCTGTTAGGAGGGAATAGTTTTCAAGGGAATATTCCAATAGAATTGTGTCAAATAGGAAATCTCAGCATCATAGACCTGTCACGTAACAAGCTTGATTGATCAGTACCATCATGCTTTGCAATGTCATTTGGAATGTTGTTCCATGAGAACTATGGTCGGAAGTTCTTTGTTCGTGACTTAAGCGCAGGGCTTTCAGGTGAAATCATAGGAGATATCTACCTGAATGCCAGTGTAACATTGTTGCAGCCAAGTATTAACAGTATACAAGGAGATGCTGTGCAAGTAGAAGTGGAACTTAGGACAGAGTAATTATTACTCTTGCAAAGGTACCATACTTGAGATGTTGTCAGGGCTGGATTTGTCCTGCAATGAATTAACGGGCGAAATTCCAGTAGAAATTGGAGACCTGCAACAAATTCGTGCTTTAAACCTGTCACATAATCATCTGTCAGGTTCTATACCAAAGAGTTTGTCGAATCTAACTCAGGTAGAAAGCCTTGATTTGTCCTACAACAACTTGAGTGGGGAGATACCTTCTCAACTGGCAGAGCTCCATTACTCAGCCATCTTCAATTTGTCATACAATAACTTGTCTGGCATAACTCCTACTTCTGGACAGTTTGCAAACTTCGCAGGAGCAACTCTAAAGGTAATCCCGGTCTTTGTGTGCCACTGCTCAAGAACTGTGATGACAATATTGCTTCAACTGAAGATGGAGAAGAAGAAACTGTAATTGACTTGATTGCATTCTACTGGAGTTTTGCTGCATCCTATGTGACAATACTATTGGGGTTGGTATTAATACTCTGCATCAATGCTCATTGGTGCAGGGTTGGGTTTCGTTTCATTGATGTGTGTATAAATAAAATGTGTTCATGTTTCCCACAATATCTGAAGAATGTTTTCTACTGATTTTTCTGTCTTGTCAAAGCAGAGGAAGAAATTCCTGCTATGTATGATTTGATTTGCTTTGAT
This sequence comes from Quillaja saponaria, assembly GCA_029379385.1. NCBI lineage: Eukaryota > Viridiplantae > Streptophyta > Magnoliopsida > Fabales > Quillajaceae > Quillaja > Quillaja saponaria. The sequence continues at coordinate 22,743,502 of CM055611.1, forward strand.
TTCCATTAGGGATTAGCATTTTATAGATTGTATTATATAAAAGATAGTCTCTCACTCTCTCTTTTATCCAAATCTATCTAGATGAGTTCCTTCATAATATAATGTTACGTAAAAAGTATTTCTCAAATACATATCGTGGAATACACACATAGATACAATAATCAATAAAACTAAACCAAGCCATGCGCCAATGAGGATTGATGCCAAGAATTATCACTAACCCCACAAGCAATACTGAATATGATGCAACAAAACTCCAAATGAACCAGTTCATGTCAATTGCACTTTCCTCTTCATCTCCTTCTTCATGAAACGGCACCAGAGGGAAATCCATGGTGGTCGTACTGGTGGTGGTGGCGGCATTGTTGATCTCATCATTTCCTGTACTAGATGTTATGCTAGAAATGATGTTGTTTGATATGTTGAAGATGGGCAATTTGGTCAGTTCAGTAGGTATTTTGCCACTCAAGTTGTTGTAGGATAAGTCCAGGCTTTCTATTTGTTTTAGATTGGATAAACTCTTTGTTATGTAACCTGATAGTTGATTGTGTGACAAGTTCAAGGCATGAATATGTTGTAGGTAGCCAAGGCACTCAGGAACCATGCCAACAAAGGCATTCCTGCTAAGATCCAACTCATGGAGATTCTTCATTGCACATAATCCTGTCAAAGATTTACACATATAGTGGTATAAAAAGATTACAATCAACTCCTAGGATTCAATATTGCTTAACCTAATTCGAAGATTAGAATCAATTGTTCTTTGACATGGTTTAAGAACTTCTTAACGTCAACAAATTCTAGATGTTTTTTACTTATCAACTTAAGTTTTTGAGTTAAATAATTTAATTAAAATCAATTCTCGAGCTCAATCTTACCTACCTTGCATTGGAAGAGTACCACTCAAATAGTTATTGCTGAAATCCAACATTTCCAAATTTCTAAAAATCATAAAATCTGCATCAATGCAGAAGAATGTTTCATTGCATAAGGAAAAATGTAACTTTTACCTGAATGAAATGGGGGGGAGGTTGCTCTAGAAAAAAAAAAATTGTGAAGAGTTTAATACCTTCATCAAATATGCCTCCCATGAGCTGATTATAACTTAAATCCAACCGTTTCAACTTTCTTAAAGTTATAAAATCTGTTCCTACATTTAGGAAAATAATTATTTATTCAGCAACTTGAATATGCAAAATTTTCAAGATGAAAAAGGGAGATAACCCATATAACCCATTATTAATTTAACGAACAAACAACTTTGTATTAAAAGAAAATTTAACCCAGTATAAATCGACTCTTGAGTGACTATAGAGAGTTTTATTCTCCAAACCTCTATCTATATATTCTATATGAATATTGTTATTTCCCTTTGCCTCGTATATATATATATTATCAAAGAAAAAAAGAACAAATGTAGTGATATACTTACCTAGATCAAGAAATGAGCCTTCAATGTTGTTTCCACTTATATTCAAAGTTCTCAGAGATGTCAAAGTGCTGATAGTTGGTAACATGTTGCTGTCTAATTTATTGTAACTAAAGTTTAAAGTCTCTAGCTTCCTCAAACTCTGAAACCCTTTCAAACAAGTAAAGATGAAAAAGAAGTTGTTATATATTAAGAGCTATAATTTATATTTCACACAATAGTGGCAAGCAACATATTTAGGATTAGTAAATAAATGTATGCATAAATGATCATAATTATAAAAATAAGTGGCAATAAAACTTTTGATTTTTTTTATACAAAGATCGAGATCTTTATATGAACTAAATCAAAATATGAGAAAAGAAGAAAAAAAAAAAAAGGAGGAGGAGAAGAATAAAAGATGCATATACCTTGAATATCATCGATCCAACCGGCAAACCAATTGTTAGAGAGGTCAAGGTTTATAAGTTGGAAAGGATGAAACAAAGAAACATTTAGAAAGAAAAGATGATCATAAGTAGGAACTTTAATCCCCAATTCATGAAGGGACAACTCTATTACATGGCCTGTCAAAGCATTGCATTTCACTCTCTCCCAGTGGCAGCACTCAGCAGCTTCTTTGTCATCAATCCAGGAAGAAAAAAGATTTTGAACATCCACACCATTTGATTTGAAAAATCTTTGATATCTAAAAGACCTGCCCTCTCTTTGTCTAAGCATCCATTATATATTTGTATTTGAAATCCAATTATGATCATAACCCATAATGAATTTTTGAGAAATCCACACTCCATTTAATTTTGTCAAATCGAAGCTGCAAATAATTGAAGTTCTTTCCTTTTTATAATTGTATTTGTTAACTTAGTCATCCTTAACAAGTTGGAAATAGAAGAAACTTATTTTATGGATGGATAACTTCATGGTAATAAGGAAGAGCCAAATTTATTCCCATAGGGTTTATTTGAAATATAATACTACCATCTCCCTAAGTTGACTGCACCTATCGTTTACTTTGGAAAGTATTTACAATTGAAATTATTTGTTTGGTAAGTGGGAAATTAAAAAAGAAAAAAGAAAAAAAGAAAGTGGAATTAATTGAAGATAATATATTTAAACGTATTTTGCAAGCAAGAATGGAAAGAGGAAAAAAAATAAAGCCAAGTAATGTAGAAAATAGATTTTGGAGAACATAATTTAATATAATTGTTTGTATTTCATGAATTTTGTGTGGAGTGGATCAAGTAGCATTTTGGATAAATTCAATGTTCTTTGCATATTGAGTAATTAAAGTTAATGAGTAATTTCAAAAGAAAATGAAAGTTATTGAGCATAATAAAACGAATGAAAATGAAGTATTTAGTTGAAAACATAATTTCAAGACATATTTTTTCTTTGAGAAGAAAATTTTCAATATATCCAAAGAAAAATAATCAAGTGAAAAAAGCTTAGTTTTTTTATATATAATTGTAATTATTTTATGTTAATTTTGAAAAGCAAATGCTTAGAAATAAGTGTTGAAATCTAAGTGTGGACTAGTCTTAGTTTAACATGTTAAAATAAAGGTGCCGTATGGTATCATATTCAAATCAATCTTTTGATTGATAAGTGGTTATTTTCTCTTTAATTGTGAGTTGTTTCTTCATCTTAGTGTGACTCTATGAAATTGTAATATTATTGAATTAGGAGCCCTCTAGTATAATATATGTTAAAAAAAAATGTTGAAATCTACATAATTTATTTCTTTTAACGAATGGGGTGAAATACTTTGAACTCTAAAATTAATATAAAATGAATTTTGAAAATTAGAATATGATTAACCAAATCTTAAAGTGTTAGGGTTAGATTATGCGCATCTTGATTAATTAATTTTTTAATTCAGTCAAAAATAAGCTATCCATATATGAATTAAGAAATTTATGAATATCTTATTATTTACAACATCTCCAAGACAATTCAAACTTAAAAAATAAATGGATGGAGCAATTAATGTCAAATTTATAGAAATTTTAGTATATTAAATAACAGTTTCTGGCCTGGATTTGAAAATCCAAAAATTAAAGTATATTAAATATATAAATTATTCTGACATTGTTTTGTATATATAGGCAATTACCCAAAACACCTTGGTTTGTTCAATTGGCATTGCTTCCTACTTATCTTATCCTGAAAAAGTCAATGTCTCTTTCCTTAAAAAGTCCACTAAATCCAAACACCCCATGATTTTATTTACACTTGTCGTTAATTAATTCTCCTACGTATACACCCAACACTTGTCCCCAAAGCAATAGTTTATTTCTTTTGGTAGCCAATAGAGAGAATGATTGGAAACTTAGTTCATCAAATTAATTATTATTTCTTGTTACGATGAACATTAATTAATTCTTCATAATCACTTTAGTTAATTAGTGGGTAGTTACACAAAGTTAATTAAAAATTTATAAAGCCTCTTAGTTAGTTAGTTCATAGTACACCACTCACATTTCTTATTTACCTTCTAGTCTTCTTGTCAATTATATTGTCCTCCACTCATAACTCTTATGATTGAATGTTCCCTTTGCATCATTTGTACTTTGAAAGAATTCAAATGGATGATGTCTACTAAGTGACCTTTTTGACTTGGGAGAAAAAAGAAAAGAAAAGAAAAGAAAAGGGTCAATATAAATAGTGCCAATTTACTAAATAGTAAATATATATATATATATTTATTTAATATGAACTTAATTCAATACTAAGACTTTAGGCTCTTTCGTTTTGATCAATTAAGTTATTTATATGTAAGGGTAAGCCTTATGTACTTTAAAGGTGCTTTAATTTCATTATGAACAAAAACTATAAAGAGCAATGAATTAAAGAAGTTTAATTATCAAATATTAATTGCACATTTTACCCATTAATTTCAATAACATGATGACAATGGTTGTTGTCCAATCACTAATCTATTCTGAGTAAAAAACACATGTACATAATAGGATTAGGAGCTCTTTTCTTGGAGCTGGTTTTGAATTTTTCAACTGTGTATACATATATATATACTAACTATCTGAAGCATATATTAAATTTTGGCATGGAATTAAATTTACTATGCATAGCCATAGATGAGCTATAGTAATTAATGTACAGTGCATTCATTCTGAATTTAATTAAGTGCATGGGCTCACTATCTTGTTTCATATGAAAGGGAAAAGAAGCTGAAACTATACGAAAGAGTGTAAGACTCCTATTAAAGCAATAAATTTATAACAAATTGTCAAAAAGTATCACAAATTAAAACCAAACCTTACATCAAAGCAATCCTAAATTCCTAATTCCTAACAAAACAAAGAGTAAAGCAAGAAAACTACTACAACGAACCAACCCAAAAAACAACATCTTTTCCTCCTTGTCAAAATTGCAATCCCTCAAGCAAACTAAAAGAGGAAAATGCTTAAGAAAAAAAATAAATATATAAAGATCTTGGTCTCTTGCATATTCTCATATATTTACTAATTTTCAAATCTTCTCGAGTTTTAGAAATAAGAAAATCAGTTTAATTTAATAACACAGAAGAAACAACTGTATATTTAATAGATCTAAATTTTTAAAATTTGACGAGATCAACAAATATTATTTATTAAAGTAAATTTTAAATAACTTTTTGTAAGTTTTGTACAGATCATTCAAAAAATAAACAAATTGGAGAAAAAGAAAGAGAGAATCACAAGGAACACAAGGTCTTGTGATTTCTGATAAGAGCCTGAAGAGCAAGGCAGGCAGGCAGACTTTTTGTTGGCGTAAATACTAAATAGCTTCTTGTTTCAATGCTCCTCTGACCCCCGCATGACTCATCCTTCAATGCCACCTCCTCATTCATTTATTTCTCAATTTTTTCAAAATTCAAACTACAATCATCTTTTACTATTTCCACACTTATCACATTTCATATTTTCATTACGTAAATTCCACTACTCCTACAGATTGAATTTGGAATGGAACCCATAAAGATTTACAACTGGAAGTATAATTATTAGCAGATAATTATGGTTCATATTATGGGACCACGATAGTGAGTTGCCTTCATGTGCTATATACATATTAAAATCAACCAATAACTTAATTTGGAATTTTTTTTTTTTTGTTTTTTTTCACCACCAAATTATATTATAAATTTACTTTACTTCTTGCGTTTAATGATGACATTGTGCTAGTACTAAGTCTCCCATACTTTAGGATCAGACAAACATAGCCTTATCATCCTCCACAAACAATTTGAAATGGTGAAGGATGGTGTGGAATTAGCCATCATAGCCCTATTTATAAAATATTCATTACTAGAAGTTTTACCTTTTACCCTCTGACTTCTGAGTCTCTGTTTCCTACGTATCTGACACTTCCACCACCCGCCACCCTATAAAGCAAAGCAACCAAATAGAAAGGAAGTAACCAATTTTACAAAAAATTTATAAATAAAAGATCAAAATTTAAAAAGTAAATTCCTTTCTCTCTCTTTTTCTCTTTGGGTATAAAACCCATATTTCATGCCTTTCTTCCCGCTTCCTTTCCAACTCTGAAGCTTTTCTGTCCCTCACATGGCTTCCAACACCACCAGCAACGAATCACCAACCACCTATGGATCCGACCCAGCAACACCCAACACCACTTTCGTTCAAGCCGACCCATCAAACTTCCGAGCTGTGGTTCAAAAATTAACCGGAGCATCCGAAGACCCGTCAACTCCAAAACTCCCTTTGACGCTCCCTTCACGATTCACCACCGCCCATAACAACTCAACCTCTGAAATGGGCCTTAAAAGGCCCACTTTCAAACTCCACGAGCGGAGACAGACGACCAAGAAGCTCGAGCTAAGCATAATAGGCCTTGGAGAAAAGCCCAATGGGCCTTATTATCGGCCCAGAGGAGGAGGCGGCGGCGGCGGCGTTTTGGGATTTGGCGGTGAGATGGTGATGGCTTCACCGGTTTCGCCATTTGAGTTGTTGGCTCGTGGGAGTCCACGAACACCAAGGTCGCCGCGTGAAGAGGAAGAGCGAGCCATTGCTGAGAAAGGGTTTTATTTGCATCCAAGTCCACTGAGTACACCAGGAGGGTCTGATCCTCCACAGCTTTTGCCTCTGTTTCCTTTGCATTCTCCTAGAGACAATTAAAATTACTAATTTTTCTTAATTAGCCTCGTTCCTTAATTAAGCTCATTAACAATTTCTTATTATTATTTTAATTTTATCATTTAATATTAGTATTGTGATAGGCTAAATAAATATGAGTTTATTATCTTATCCTACTTTTATTTCATCCATGGGTTTCTAACCTTCTTTCACTTTTTTTTTTTTAACAAGTAATAGCTTTTTTAGTGTGGAATAGGCAAACTTTGAAGAAATATTGTATAAGAAACTTGTATAAGCAAATTGGATGACAAAGTTTTTTTTTTTTGGGTAATAGGCATAGTTTGATTATGGATTTTTTAAGAGGTGTTTATGAAATTTTATAAGTAAAAAATTTGTAAAATTTGTTAGGGTGATTAATTATTACATAAATAATTATTTATTTTAACAAAATTTAACTATCAAAAAATATATTTATTGCTATTAAATGAATAATTTTTCTAACTAGTGCACAATTGATAAGGTATAATAATTGTGAGTTTTAAAATTTAAAACATTATAAAAGTAAAAAATTATTTATTATGCAATACTGAAATTATGATTAACTATTATATTTTTAATATTTATTACCTTAACAAGTATCATAGCACCTATTAAAAAAATTCTTAAATAAATAATTTATTTAATAGATATTTAAAAGTAAATTTTTATAAATGAAAATTTTGTAATATTAATTATGATAGATGATTATGATTTCAGTGCTATTTATTACATAAATTATTATTTGTAAAAAATTTTAATTTTTAATAATTATATTTATTATAATTTATGTAGTGTTTTTAGGCGTTTGTTGAAAACAAATTTAGCAATTTTATTTATTTGTTTGACATTCATTGCACTGTAAATTGTGGGCCGTTGGATTTAATGACTAAACGTTGATAAACAAGCCGCGGAGGGGTTCTTTTCCTGACATACCAACGGCTAAGATTCTTTACTGAATTTAATAGTAGGACGTTGCAATAACATTTGACATTATTATGCTGAGACTGCTGCGATGTAAATGTATTGATTTAATATTCTGAACTTTGACGTTGCTCACAAATTCAGACATCCAAAATATTTTTTATATTTTCATCATAAGTAGGCATCATCTGACTTTATACTTTGTTTCTTCCTGCATTCATTCATTTCTTTCATTATTTTTTAATGATTATAGTTTAAATTTTAACTTTAATCACAACGTAATAACATACGAGTCTTAATTTACAAGTGGTTTGCAAAAAGGTTCAAACCCTGCATGCAATCTTAATGAACCTTATCTTTCATATAAGCATGTGTTATGTGTACTAAAAATGTATTTAACAAAATTGATACTTGATCAAGGTTGACATAGTCATTATTCAAATATCTCTTAACTTAAACAATCAAATAAACTTGGATTATGAACTTATTATGACTGAAATTACTGTATCTATGAATTTGCACAACCTTCAAAATGCTATGTGGAAAAACTTTACCAGGATGGGGAGGGGAAAAAAATGGTTCCTTGTAATCTTCTTCGCTCTGTTCAACTGACTGAAGTACAGATGGATTGCTGATTGTACAATCCCGTTACTCCTTCTCTTTTTTGTTACAACTACAAACCCCTCACCATCCCCATTTTTCTTATTATTTACTTCTACCTTTTCTTGCTCTTGTCTACTACTGGAGTGAGAAACCGTTTGTGTCTTTCCTTCATCTCCATATAGAATTTTTATAATAGCACTATCTTTTGCTATTGGATCAGAACTGTTTTCCAAACAATCAAGCTTCTCTTTGCTAACTTTAGGTTCATCCACAGGATCAACATTTTTCTGGACTGATTTCACAATAAAGCTAAGCAATATCTGCCTTGCCAGCTCTGATTTTTCAGAATCAGAAATGCTCTTTCTCACAGAATCATCCTTGACTTCTTTACCGGATTTTTCATCTAGCTTCTTGCCTTCTTCCACTCGTGTTTCAAAGAAAGAAGGCTGACCGGTAGAAAAGTTTGAGTCTGCATCAGTGGAATCTGTTTGCCAGGGTCTTCTGGGGACAAACTAAGGTGCCTTTGGATTCAAGATTCTTGGAACACCAAATCCACTTCTTTCCCTGATAGGGGTATGGAATTTTGCAAAACCATGTTTCATAAGGAAAGTATAATTGGTCGTATAATACATAGGTGATCTAGGTCCACAAGGGACCCTAGCAGCAGGAGGAGGAAACAGAGGTTCTGCAAGCATGCCTTGACTGATGTTTACATCATACATGCTTGTGACCGCAACTGAATTTAAATGGTGAGGCATGGAGATTGTTCCTGGATTAAATGGCTCAGCAGCTGCAGAAAGCTTACTGTTGTTTGTTTCCGTAGGTTTTGCCTGATTTGAAGAGGGATCGTCCTCGAGCTCTGATGCAGAATTTTCCAGTTGAGTTACAACTTCATGAGTTCCTTCTGTTTCATCATTATTGGAGTCCACTTCAACTACACAGTTTTGGCCGCTTTCTTCATTTATGTACATCACAGGTGGAGTAGTGCACATATCTGTTTCTGATTCTCCGTCTTTTGCTTCTTCTTTCTCCAGTGAAGGCTTTAAAATCGTACCTGGTGGTGCCACAGCCACTTCTTTGTAGGATACTAACTTTGAAGCCAAAGCACTAAGAGTTGTTGGGCTAGAGGAAACTTTGTAAGAAGGACCTTTTTTTGTACGATTAGTAGAGCCCCCTTTTGTAATTAAGCAATGAGGTTTTGATTGTCTAGGTGGAGATAACTTGGTTGAACTGGGTTTTGGAGTTCCCTTCTGTGGCTGTGAAATAATCTCCCGCCTAAAGCTGCTTTCTTTGGAATTGGAATACCCAGAACTATTAATGCTGAGCTTTACATGCACAGGTCGCCTACGGCCAAACATCCTATTACCTGTGTTCCCCGATCTCCCTCTTGAATTGGCTTCTTGCCACCCTTCATCAGATGTTGTTTCTTCAACACCTTCACTTGCTGTTGACAGATATCTAGTGGTATCATCATTTTCTTCCAGTTCCTCAAATTGAAATTCTTTTCGCCCATATCTAGTAGTATCCTCATTTCCTTCCAGTTTTTCAGAATAAAGCATGCTACCCTTTGCTTCTTCTGAATCGCCTTCTGTTATAACAAGAGAATTTTTGGAACCATCAATTGCAACGTCCTCATCAGCCATTGTACCATGATATGCATGTCGATTTTGATCACTAACGTGGAGCACCTGAAAAATCATAAACAAGAGAAAAAGATATAAACTACATGACAAGAAATGAATCTATTCAATGAGTGCCTCTGGAGAGGATATTCATGATTGTTGCGTATTTTGTCAATAGCAGTGGTCTAAAACTATTAGTAAGAGGTCAACATGGGAATAGTGGTTGAAAAAAACCCAGCTTTGAACTTCAAGTTAACTCATACCAAGCTGATGTACTTCATGCAGCAAGTTGCCTTAAATATGTTGAACGCCACTGACTTTTAAATTTTAACCAGGAAAAAAACTTGTCAAGGACAAAAAAAAGTTCACATATTCAGCATACCAGCGAGTTGAACTTAACCCCATGAAGGGGAAAGATATATAATTATTTTTCTGTTCACAGATGGCCAGTAAGAAATGCTTGCCAACCTTTGCTCGCCGCTGTTTCCTCTGTGCTTCGCTTCCTTTTGAGTCTTGGTCAGGACTAATGTAATCCAGTAGATCTGAGACACTGCATAAAAGGGTCAGATAATTTGGTACCTTGAAATATAAGTATCTGATAATCTATTTATCCAATAATTTGGGAATACCATATTAGTACCTAAGGTGACCTTTGGTTGCAATGGATGCATCTGGCTTGGGGGTCCCATATCTAGCTGCTTCTTGTTGCTCTATTGCTTTTGATTCAAAGTATTCAAGCCATGCAGCAGCATCCTGTGCAAGAAAGTACCGTAAGTGATAATGCCAACTCATTAAAGCAACTTCTTGCAAAAGTTGAGAGAGAGCATCCCCTTTTAGTTCAATCCATTATAATTCAAGTTATGTCATTTAACCTGAGTACGAAGATCTTCTGATCCAAGTTTCTCTTGAAGAATCTTCAGCGTAGTTTGCTCATGTTGCACACTCAGAGTAAATGCTTCCATCAATGAAAGAGCTATGGCTATGGCATGATAGCTTGCAGCTGTCTGTGTTGGTAAATAAAGAAAATAAAAAGCTGTTAAACTTTTGCTATGAGGACACAGTATAAACTATCCCGCAATGGATGTCAGACCCTAGGGTGGGGAATGGTGGGAGAGAGAGACCTGTATATGATCTGCTCCTAACAATCTTTTGTTGCACTTAAGAGCTTCGTGTAGGTATCTGAGAGCTACATGAACATTGCCCATGCCCTCTTCCATCATAGCAACATTTATATATGTTGCAGCTGTGTTTGGGTGAGACAGTCCACATGTAAAATGAAGAAGAAATAGAGCACGGTTGACATACCTGCCAATTGTGGATTAGGTTAAATGAAGAGAGAAAACAAATATCAAGGAATGAAAAACAGTGGAATCCATGGGAATTAAGCGATTGAAACAGATCCGGAACTTTGTAGTTGGTGAAGGAAACATCTGATACGAATTTCAGGTATGTAATGCTACATAAATTATCAGAAGATAGTAATTTCAGAATGATCAAAGAAAGTTGTCACGCTGGCGGGTTGACCAGTTAAAGAAATCAGTTCAGTTCCGACTTACTTCAAAGCCAACTCGATGTGCTGAAGACGATAATAGAAAACAGAAAGATCCCCGTAGCTTTTCATTGTATCTGGATGATCAAGCCCCAGTTCCCTCTCATTTATATCCAAAGCCTTTTGCTGGTATATGGTTGCCTAAATTGGAAAAACATAATAAAAGTATTAGTATGTAGAATAATGGGACCATCTCGCATCTCTGCTCCAAGGAGCAAACTACTAACACTTAACTAAAATTCTCAAGTCTCAAAAATAAGCTGAGACATCAATAAAGAATATCTGTTACCTGATTAAAATCTCCAGTGTGGTAGAGAACTACAGCTAGAAGACTGTATGCACTTGCAGTATTTCGATGATAGGGACCACAAACAGCCATCATCTTTGCCAGTGCCTGAAGATGCATGCAGTATTTTGACATTACGAGTTTGATACATTTAGAAGGAATGTAGTATAGCTGTACAGCTACTTTTCATGCAGATATTCAATGAACTGATTGCTACCTTGGTTCCATAATTTACAGCATCTTCAAGCCTTCCTTTATCAAGAGCAGTTTTGGAGGATTCAAGTAAATTCCTTCCATCAGCCGAGGAGCATCCTACATGCTGTTGAATAAAATGTAAGGAATTTAGAAGCTACTAAATGCTAACATCAAATTAAATATAGAAATGCATAGGAGTGTGAGAAAAGGGCAGGCTCCCACCTTGCACACAGGAACCATGCTGATAATATCATATTTCCCAAAGGGATTGGGGGACTCCATGTCATAATCTCTTGAGAGCAACTCCAATCCAACCTATGAAAATAATGACAAATGCATATAGTGAAAACGATTTGAGAAGAAAAAGAAAAAGGACACCAAAAACAACTAATAAAAGAATTCAAAGAGACAATACCTTATGGCAAAGACCTCGGAGGATCGATAACTTTCTCAAATGTTGAAATTCATCTTTCAACATCCATCCAAATCTTTTGGATAAAAATGTCCTTAGCCACTGCAGTCGGAGAACATGGTCAGCAGTCAAGTTTGGGTCATTATCTTCTATCCCATAGTTTCCAAGCAAGAAGTTTAGTGTTGAAGCAATGGCCGAAGATATGTCTGCTACATTGTCAATGGAAGCGAAAACCGCTTTAAGCACATGCTTGAAAGCTCGAGTAACCATCTCATGAATACAAAGTGATTGTATATGGGGAAGATTCTCTGCACGTTCAACCTGATCCATATGATAACATCAGAACACGAGGAACAGAGTTTTTTTCTTGATAATTTGAATTGCATAAATAGGTCCAAAGCATCAGAAAGGTTGAGAGTTGAGACATGTTAATATTCCTAAAAATGGTGACATGTGAAACTAGAAGGAACAAGCCTGGTGGGAACCAGCTCATGTGGGATTTAACTTAAAAGAGTTAACTCCATATTGTGAAAGATGTTCTTAGAGGGAATGATGAAAGAGAGAGAAAAGGAGAAGAAGAATTTTCTCACCACTCTGCCCAAAGAGCGCATCTGTAATCCCCTTAAATGCATGAAGTCGGTTAACGTACTGCCATCAACTGCAGAAAGTTCAAGTGATCCAAAGTCTGTAACCTAATAAAGTAAGCCTTTTAGTTCATAAGGCATGATAAGACCCTGATGTTGTAAAATGTAAAATTTATTGTACACATAATGTATTACCAGCTTTGGCAAGGCTATCTCATCATAATACTTGAGTGCCATGTTGGTAAGCTCATCTGTTGTCTGTTGCAATAGAAACAATCTAAAATGTTAAGTACTAAAGTTCACAGTATATAATATAACAATCATAAGAACATAACAAACTTATAAAAGCAAGAGTAAGATATGAAAAAGAAAAATAAGAAGAAGAAAAAAAAAACTTTAAGTGTTCAAGAAAAATGAGCAAATCAAGCAGAAAATGAAGGGATAAGAATTATGAATACAACCAACAGGAAAACATAGCACTGAGTTTTAAAGGTGTGGTAGAAACCTTTAGGTGCAAACCAGTTCCAGTTCCTTTCAGACGCAAGAAGGCTTCTTTAGATAGCAGTTTGTCTAGTTCACAAAAAATTTTAAGCTCATTATCTTTAGGTGTACAGTCTTTTTGTTCCTTAAGATCTTTAGTACTTAGACTGCTTGGTTTGTTCTCCCTCTTCTTCAAAAGCTTAAATTGTTTACCAAGACCTTTGACAGCTGGTTCAACTTCGTAGTCAACATATATTTTCTTTTCAGAATTGCTATCAGTTGGAGTTTCCTGCTTTTGTAGATGCTGCACCCAACAAGAACCAAGCTCCCATCTGATAGACCTTTCAGAAACAACCAGTTCCTCATTTATTTTTCTCATGCTTTCCTTAATGAATGTGTGGACAAGATATCTAGAAGATTCCAAGTCATCCAAATTTGATAGTTGTGATTGACTCACTCCTGATGATTCAACTCCAGACTTGTGAAGAAGTAGCCTTAAGCTGTAAAAGTTTTCAATCAGTTATAGACATCAATATAAAATTAATGGCATTTACACTAACATCTTACTCTTGATATGAAGTACTTCAAAGATTCATTGAGAAAGCTTATTACACAGTTATCAGTCAAATCCATGGCATCGAATAATTTTTTTCCTTTTGTACGAGCAAGGGCGATTAACTCTTTCTAAGGCTGCTGTATCACTTTATGACTTAAAAGGGTAAAGAAGATTAACAATTTGTGATCTTTTCACCCAGTGTTTAACTGCTATCCTGTAAGCAATAGGGCTATGAAAATGCAGCTGGCATTATAAGTATGGATGATTATTTAATCCCTATTGACAGTATTTCCTAGCACATTTTCCATATGCAAAATTAAAGAGGGGGCAGAAAAAGGAATGTCTGGATTGTATATGATATATGCATTCCATTTTAGATTGTTCCAAAGAATAAAATTGCAGATAGCTTATGCTCCATACCTGTTGACATTGAGAGCATTAGCTCCTCCATCTGGCAGATCATCAATATCAATATCTTGAGCCTCAGGCTTCCCCTTCTTCATGTTATTAACAACCCTTACTGTTGCCTTGTATCCACAATGGCGTATAACAGCAATGCCCAAGTAGGTTATATCCTGAAATTTTTAAGTTCACTGTATAATTAATATGGGAAAGTTTGGCCGTGTCTAGATTAAGGATATTGCATGAAGGAGGAGGAAACCATGGGATGTGTATTGAAGGAAGTACAAGAAAGACTTGTGACTAAAATAATGTCAACATACAATTCATGTAGCAAAAATGAAGACACAAGACAGATGCACATAGACATGGAGATGAAAATGGTTGTTTATACTCTAAATGGGGTTCTAAAACAACATAATTAAATCAGGAATAAGACACTAATTCTATGTAAAAGAAAAAGTTTAGTAATAGCTCACAGTCAACTTCCACTTCTTTGTACGAATGTACATATTCCTAGTTCTAGTTATGCTTACAAATCTATAACCTTGAAGCACAGAGGAAAGAACTTACTTGAACAAGTACACTTTCATCTGCAGTCAACCCCTTGAGTAAGTTCCTTTTTGCAACTTTTTTATCAGTCACAGGGCATTCATTAAACTTTACTTCATACTTCGTGTTTGAATCTATTGTATCGCGTCTAATTTCAATGGACAAGTCTCCAACCTGATCTTCATGCAGCACTGAACCAGGAGGAGAATGGCATATATCCGTTGCATTCAATCTGGACTCCATCAGATGTCGTATTGCTGTAACAGCTTTTAAGATTGAGATGTCAACGAATTTACTTTGAAGCAGAAAAGCTTTCCGGTCTCTGACTACTCTCTCCTCCTCGGTTTTGCTAGGAAGTCTGGCTAATATTGCAAATTCTGTAGCCCACGGTCGAAGATCATATTCACCATTCCTCCCCTGGCCACCACCATTACCACCCCAGTTTTCATCTTCAGTTGGTAGGGCTGGAAAATCTGAAGGAGACTCGGAAACATATGGAGGGATGAGCCATGTATTAGCTCGAAATCCATATGGGAGATTACCAAACTGAAAAAAAGGAAACAAAGGAAGTCATTGTTAAAAATGCCCATAACACTTTAATTTAGAAGATGTAAACCATTAACTTTTATCGGATGTAAGAAAACTGTCACCTTATTACGTTCCAGAAAAGCTTTCATCAGGGATCCATATGCCTGCATTAACCAATCATCATTTAGACTGACAAGAAAATAAGTTAAAATTTTTGCTTAAGAAGAAAATCTGCCACAATAGAGTCAGAGGTTTTCCTTGCCAACCAGATCAAAGTGAAAACTACACACTGGAGAAGATAAATGCCTTAAATTCTATGAATCAATAAATCCATGAACAAATTAAATTAGAAATATTGGATAACGATTAAAATACCAAATTCAGAGCTTGATAAAGAAGATTGTAAAGGCAGACACCACCACCATATAAATGGCATCAATTGAAGATCTTAAAAAAAAAAAAAAAAATTTCCAAGTTACCACCTTTAACTAAGTCTCAAAAGCATGCCCACAAATACTATAGCTTTTTTAACTTTTTTACTGAATATAACGTATCTTCCAAAGCATGCATAGCTAAACATCCAGAAAGGTTTACGTGCCAAATTTGACCAAAACTAAGCAAATGTAATTAACTGATCTAAAGTAAGTGAAAACACTGACTTCTTAAAACTAGCAAAAGTAGTGCTTCTTATGCAT
Source organism: Quillaja saponaria (assembly GCA_029379385.1). NCBI lineage: Eukaryota > Viridiplantae > Streptophyta > Magnoliopsida > Fabales > Quillajaceae > Quillaja > Quillaja saponaria. Next base: position 22,759,448 of record CM055611.1, read on the forward strand.
TACCTAAGAAAATAAAGAAAGTGGAAGTTCATAAAATATTAAAAACAACAGAACACACATTGGCAAAACCTCGGCTGAGCTGTTGCAGAAGATCGACCAAAGAGTGGCTTTGAATAAGCTGCTTTCCTACACTATAGAACCCTTTCTCTGATGCAGCTACTTCTACTAGCTTCCCGTTGCATATCCTAATCTGCTTGCAGCAATAACAGTTTCAGCTTTGGTGCACTCATTTGGACAAGAAGATAGTAAAACTAAATTATAAGATTCCTCAGCTATTAACTTAGTAATTTTTTTTTAGAAAAATAAAATGAAAAAGAACAAGTGGGTTATTCAAATTGCAACTTAAAATGATAAATTTTGGAGGGAAATGGAAAAGAAGATTCAACCTGAACTTCAAAATAGTCTCCCTTACGTCTATTCTCTGCATTCTTCAGGTCACACTTCTTCAAATCTGCAAAAGTAAGAAATAACTAATTAAATAACAAAAAAAAAAAAAAAAAAACAGACCCAGGTTAAAAAAAGAAAAAAAGAAATGAAAAATCACGTTCTCATTTTTCTCGGAAATCAAACAATACCAAGAAAATAGAAAACATCAACAGATAAAAAATGTATAACACTCACTTAGAATCGGAGGAGAGAGGTGCGCGAACGAGAAGAACTCGTAGAAATCTGAAAGTTTAGGAGTGGGATGAATAGCCACCATGCCAAGGGTATCGGCGATCGGTGAAACTGGCGGCTCCGATGACGGTGACCCGGCCCGTATATCTCCATTCGACGGTGTAGGCGGACCCACATTACTCTTGGGATTGTTTTGGGTCCTGCCGTTCTTCTTGGATTTGGAATCTGGGCTTGACAATGATCGTTTGGGTTTAACGAACCTGGTGGTGCAGGCTACGATGTCCAGGAGCCTTCGCACATGTGCAACTGCTTGGGCTTCTTCGGTGTAGTCCTCTGTAAGGGAGTGGCATTAATGTAAATAACTAGAAAGCAGTGGTCCACATTTATGAGCTGTTTGGACTTCTAACAGTAACATTTTTTTAGGCCTTAGACCTCTCTTCAACACTGATTATGACAGCAGTTTATTTTTCAAATTGTTTTGGACAGAAACATTAATGTACACTCATAAGTCCAAAAGGCCAAATTTTTTTCTTTTAAAACATTAATAACTAAGTATTTTGCTTGTGATATCATAACAAAAAAAATTAATCACTATTATGCATTGAGCGAAATGTTTCAACTCTACCTCTTAAATAATTTTTTAAATTATTATTACAAGATCAATTAATAATCTAGTTAAATAACATTGAATTTGCAATTTCCAAAATTTTATTGATGAAAACAATTTTAATTTCCAATTAAGGTCAATTATTACCTACTCATGTCTCATCAAAAAGAAAATTTCCATCAAACAAATTGTGTAAATGTTTTTTTAATCCTTGAATTTTACTATATATTAATTAAATACAACCAAAACTAGCTTTTTCTTTCTTTTTTTTCCTTTAAAAAATGACAATAACAATTAACATATTAAATATTAAATAATAAATAAACATAAAAATAACTTTTGGGTACAATAAAAAATGCTTAAAATAGTAAAATAAGGTCTGCCCCTCAGAAAATAAAAGAAATATACCACTATAATGTACATTATTAAGACTAAAAGTTTGCAGTTTTAAACCTTCATGGTAGTTGATGCTAAATAAACCAGTATGTAAGCTACAGTACACCTACCTTCAACCATTCTGAGAAGGCATGGTTTGACAGTAACAACCTCAACTCTGTCATTCAATCTTTGCCCTTTAGCCTAAATCAAAGAAAATAAGGCGGAATTAAAATTCATTCTGCAATTGGAAATGAGAAATGAAGTCAAAAAATTTCACACACCTCATGAGATAAAGAATAATTTGTAAGATGGCAAGTTTCCACATTCACAGCCAACAGCCTTCTTACATCAAGTATCTTATCAGTGGAGATACCCTTTTGACAGAAAAAAACAGAACATCATTGTTCTGAACAATTAGTTCTTAATTGAATATAAAAAAATAAATAAAGAAAATGAAAATAAAAGAATACCTTCAAAACAACTTGTGAGTCATATGGTGTGATTACAGTTATGTCAATCAGAGCGAGCACTACAGCTGAAAAATAGAGGTAGATTAGAATTTCAAGTAAATGATAAAAATAAATCTGAAATTGAAAAGGCACTGACCTTTGTCTTCCTTTTTCTTTTTATCTGTTTTGGCCTTACTTGCCTTGCCTCTACCTGATTTTGGGGCCATCTTCTTTATCTTTGATTCTTGTTCCTTAAAAGAAAGTTTTTTTTTTTTTTTTTGGGATAGGTTTTAAAAACCCACTTCAAGTATCATAAAGAATCTGACTTTGATTGCTGGGAAAGTTCAAAATAGCAATACACTCAGTGGGTGGATAATGAATTTCAGAAAGGAGAAAAAGAGAAGGAAAAAAACAATTGAAGAAATGGGGTTTTTATAGTGAGAAAGTGAAGAAAATGAAATCTATTGCACAATGTATTGAAGAAGATGGGATATTTGAGGATTTGGGAACAATCCTGGCCTCTCCTTCTTGCTAATCACCTGATTGCTCTCTCTCTTTCTCTCTACATGTATGTGAAGCCTCGCCTCTAAATATATGCAAAGAGAGAGCTGGAGCCTGGAGGAGCTAAGTGAGAGAGTGTCCGTTGATTTGGTGACACGTGTCAGGTAAATAAGTATGGCCGTTTATTTTTGTTTTATCACGTGTTTGGGCCTTGGGTTTTCCTACCTAGTGGCTGAGCAATGAATTTGTAGACTATTGATTAGGCACACTCAGAAAATATTAGAGAATCTTTTTGTGTTGGGTAAAGTCCATAATTGATTCGGTTAGAAACAAAAAACAAACAAAAAGTCCTTAATTGAATCCACAAGTTTGTCACATTTTTTTTTATGGTTATTAGTGTTTGTATTTACTCCTTAACTGTCAATATAAGCAAGAAAATGTTCCACTTTTATATAACAAAAAAATAAATGTTCCATTCTTAAAAGACTCGTTCTATTCTTCTACCTTTAAGAAATTTATATGCTAGATGACATTTTTTTTCAATTTTTTTATTGAAATATATAATATTTTATGTATAAAATTACTTATAAAATTTTTACACCTCTCCTAAAAAAGATTTGAACTCATATCATATAATTAATTAGAACATACATTTTCTACTACTAAATTAACCTATTAATTTGAAATATTGATAATGTTATTATATATTTTATTATTAGTATGGTCTTATTATGCATAACTAGTAATCAAATATTTAGATTACATAATTTTATTTTATTTATTTTTAAAATTTACTATTTTGTGGTAGGTTTTACATTGTGGACTTTGAATTTTTAAGCATTAAGCATTATCAAGTACTATCCACGTTTTCAAACATGACTACAAGTCTAAGACATGTGAGGAAAAACATGGACAAGAGATGAAAACTAAATGATAAATTAAATTTGAACAACGAAAATAGGACAAATCTATAAATTGCCACACTTTTAGGTGGAAAGCACGTGCATTGTCAGATAGGATCTTAATGCATATATTTTTTGTTGTAAGCTGATTTATCTCATTTAAATTTGAAGGTCTCAATAGATTTCAATTAGTAAATTTACTAGTATGGTATTAAAATATAAAATTCAATCTTGTCTTCGGTTGAAATAAAAATTTATAAATAAAAGAGAAAGTTACCTCCCGTGGCTTATATTATAAATCCAACGAATTCCTACCATTTTCATCTAATTCAAATCATTTCAACTTTATGATAATTAGCATTATAAACCAATTTCAATTATACTAAAATTTAAATTGATTAGATTGCAATATACAAGTTTTGATTACATAATCCTACAATAATTATTGTCTTCTTGTTATAGTTTTTGACTTATTTTGGTAGTTGTTTTATTTGTCTCTGTGAAAAATTCTCATCATTTAAGGAGAGTTCTAACATAGATTGTCATTCGTTCTGACAAATATCAATAGTAATTGTGATATTTATTTGTCTCGATAGTAATTGATATTGATCATAATGTTGTCAGATAGTATTCAAATGATCGACAACGGCAGTAGCTGATGGTCAGCAAACAAAATTAAAAGTATGTAAAGGCTAGCATGATGATGAGTGGCAAAGGTTATTGGGTGATTGTGACCGATATTATAATTCAGTATATTGTCGTAAACTCATAAGTAACGTACTTGTCAATAATAACACATGTATAAAATTTGTAAAAGATTATGCCCATCAAAATTAAATATAATATTTTTTAATTATTTCTCAATTTTTAGAAATTGAGTTAAAAATTGTAATTGTAATTTTAATTTTAAAATGTATGTCTAATTTGAAAAATTAGAAATCAACAATTTAATTTTCAATTCGCACCCAAACGGACCCTGAGAACCTGAACGAAATTGGGACCCACCATATGATGTGTACGGACAATTTCAACATGGTCAAGGTCAAGTGATTCACATTTGACATCTCCAACTCCTGGACTCACTTCAACAGAAACAAAACGCAACCTCATTTTCGCTGAGAACCCACTGCCCCAGAACAAGCGCGGGAAAACTCCATAGCTGACACCGAAGCTCAGAACTTCCAATGCCAGAGCTTCCGGAGGTAGAGGCCGCAAGGAGAGCTATAGCGGAGAACTGTCTGGGCAAGAAGATAAAGAGGTCCGTTATAGCCGATGATTCCAAGGTCATCGATGGCATCTCGCGCTCGGATTTTGAGGCTTCCATCACTGGAAAGACCATCATTTCCGCTCATCGTAAGGGAAAGAATCTCTGGCTAGAGTTGGACTCCCCTCCTTTTCCCTCCTTCCAATTCGGTACTGTTCATTAATCTAACCCCAATTTTTATTTTTATTTTTTTAATGATTTTTTAGAATTTTTAACTGATATTATCCTATAATGCTTGCTTGCATTGAGTTATTCTCTCCCATCTCTATATTTACGTCATGGATGTCTATGTAGTGAACCAACCCCTTTCTCTTACTCTTAGCCTGTTGGCTGTTGCTTATACGGTTTTTATATCCTTCAGGCATGACTGGTGCTATATACATAAAGGGGGTCGCAGTCACGAAATATAAGAGGTGAGGGATGGTTAAAATGTCTATTTGAAGCTACAAAACCTTGTATGCAACATGATATATGGCTTGTTATTTGGGGGTTATGATCGATACTTGCTAACATGCATATTTAAATTTCAAATTCCTGTTCATAAACCTGAAGTTTGTCAAGTTTTGTGCTTATTGGAATTGTGTTAGTAGCTTGACGGCATTTCCATAGTCTTGCATTCTGCATGTTACCAAGTGCGCTGAATATTGATGGTGGCAATGAAGTTACAAAGTATGAAGTTACTAAAATATCTCTGGAAGGAGAGAAGTGATACAAATAACAATTTGATTTAATCATTCTGCGAGTTTTCCAAGGGCATTGAACTTAGCATGTGAATAAAGTTCAGTCATAATGCTTTAATTTGTTATCTCAGCTTAGTGAATGTTTCATTACAATCACCTCCTGTAATTTTCACCAGTTGTTCCTTGTAATAAGTAGATTGTTACTTGCAGGTCTGCTGTAAATGATGCTGATGAATGGCCATCCAAATATTCCAAGTTTTTTATCGAAGTAAGAACTTATGCTCCTTCAATAGGTGGAGTGCTTTTTGGGTTGTAAACTTTTTAATAATTTCTGTTGTTCGGATACCATCCTGTAAATCGTGAGTGCTAAGGAAGCATGCTTTTATTGTTTCAAGCTTACAACATTTACTACAGTATTATAACCACATTAAATCCCATTTGCAGCTAGATGACGGCTTGGAGTTGTCATTCACTGACAAAAGGCGGTTTGCTAAAGTACGCTTGCTCAAAGATGTATGTTACTTCAAGTGGCATGAATTCCCTCATCCGCTTCTTATTTATCACTAATAAAGTACTTGATACAGCCAACATTGGTGCCCCCAATATCTGAACTCTGGTCCTGATGCATTGTTAGAGCCTATGACAGTTGATGAATTCACTGAATCCTTGAGCAAGAGGAAAATTGCAGTCAAAGCTTTATTACTTGATCAGGTACAGACTTTTTGCTCATATTCATATCTATTCCTATATCCCAAACTACCTGGTCAGTATGCTTAATGCCTCAAATTCTTTTCTATGTAAAGTTGATTCCTAAGTTTCCAACTTTTTGCAGAGTTTCATTGCAGGTATTGGAAATTGGATTGCTGATGAAGTGCTATACCAAGTCAGTATATACTTCATATTCTGGTGTTAATTTCTTGTACTGTAAATCAAGAATCATGTTTAATTTGTAGATGTACTGATGTCGTCTTTTTACATGATTTATAAAGACTTTTAGCTTTGATATTCAACTTCGCTTGGTCTTAATCATGACAACTATGGCCAGCTGTGTACGTTTTATCTGCAATTGATTATATTATCAGAGTTCTTCTTTGTGATCACTATTTTGTTCAAGATGGACAGTCCTGACATTTTCAATGGCATTCATGTCGGTTGCTCGTTCTTATAAGTTATAATCCGTCAGTTGTATTTGCATTTGTGTATATACATTCCTTCGTTTTACAGGATAGTCAGTCTTAATTTAGTTTCTCTCGTCCTTTTCTTATTTAAGGTATGACAATATGAGTATTGAGCTTATTGGTTGTCCTTGTGCATACGTGTAAATGGGTGCTTAGAACTGGAAATTGTGTCCCGTCAAGAAGTCTCCATGTAACTTAAAACATTGCTCTGTACCCATCAGAAATTGATCTTCACACGTATAGGAGAAAAGTGCTCCCTAATTTAAAAGCAGTTTTATCTGATTTTAGTGGCAGAACATAACTTGTATGGTGGGTCTACGGACTCTACTCCCTGTCTGCATCATGGTACTAGAAAATTATATAAAGTCTAAGTTATGGAAGACACTGGCAGTGTCTTCAAGACATCAGGAACCTGTAAAGAGTGTCAATAATCCAACTGAAGAGGAAATTCACAAATAAGGTTATTTTGGCTTAAATATGACCAAAGTAAAGTAAATGATTCAAATACAACATTATTATAGATATTTTCTTTCTACAGGCTAGAATTCATCCACTGCAAATTGCTGCCAGCCTGTCCAAAGAAAGCTGCTTAACTTTGCATCAGTGCATTAAAGAGGTGGGAGATAGGGATTTCTTCTGTTGTTCTTGCTTATTTTTTAGAAATTTGTTTTGTGGAACATGTATTCTTCATGGAAAGTACAGAGGACAATTCCTGTAGGTTATTCAATATGCAGTTGAAGTTGATGCTGCAAGTATCCGGTTTCCTCTTGAATGGTTGTTTCATTTTCGATGGGGCAAAAAGCCTGGAAAAATTAATGGTAAGAAATATTTCTGATATTTATACTACTTTGACGAATCAATTTATTTTACAGGTCATTGAAAAAGCAGTTGAGGTTGGGGCAGATAGTAGTCAGTTTCCTACTAATTGGATATTTCATTCACGCGAAAATAAGCCTGGCAGGGCTTTTGTTGATGGTTTGGTTCTTGACCTTATAATATTGGATCTAACATCATTTGTGTAACATGGATAGCATGCTCACCTTTCTGATGTTACATTTCTGGGTTATAGTTGCATTGGTTATCTCAAACTCAGACTGCTTTATCATCCCATTTGCATGCACAACTAACATGTTGAAATTTTTTGCTGTTCTAAAACTTAGGTTCTTTCTTCTTGAGTGACAATGTGTTGTAAGTTGAAAACTTTGTACTGGAAGCATTTGTAGTGATCCAATCCGAAGCGTCTCTTTTGCTTCAAGCTTTTCATAATAAGATAGCGAATAAAGTACTTTGGGTGCTTTATGCATCTTAGTGTAATATTATTGTAATCAGATATTTAATGAGGGTTTAGAACGATCACTGAAAAAACTAGTATTAAAGAACTTACATTTTAATTGATTTCAACAATTGGAATTTGAAAGTAGGTAGTAGGTGTCGTAATGGTTTATTTAAATAGCTACAGAGCTGTTCTTTGTTACAACAAAACTTGGTTAGCTTGCGGAGATCATGGTGACCAAAGTGTCACAAATAATGAGTAGTATTATAGAGCCATCACAGTGAAACCCAGAGGAAGCTAAGGTCTTTTCCTGGTAAAACAGAGCCATTTTCCACTAGAAAGGGTTTTAGAGTCATATAACATGCATGCCTCTAAAAGGCTTTTTATATTTTGATCCCGGGACAGTTTTCTAAGAAGAGTTTACCAATGTATTACAGATATTGACTTTTTTATTGAAATGCAAGGCTGTTGAGAGGGTTCCTTGATGGAGCCTGATCCACCTCTGTCTGTCTCTCTCTCATTACTTTCTTCACCACTTCTGTATGCTTTTTCATGTATTGATATTATATCTCGAGCAAAAAGTATCTTCTATTTCACCATGCAATTTAACTTCTGGGTCCAAATATTTATTCTAATTCCATTTAATGGCAGGGAAGAAAATTGATTTTATCACAGCTGGCGGCAGGGTATGCCATTCTGGAACAGTCATTTCTAGTTTTGTTGCCACTATATTAAACAGTTGTTTTGACTTGCATGTTTTTGTTGGTCCAGACATCAGCGTATGTGCCGGAGTTACAAAAGCTGAGTGGATCACAAGGTGCGAAAGAAGCTGGTAAGCGAAGAAGGCAAACTTCTAAGAGAAAAAGTAGCAAAAATGATGACGACTCAGAGGAACCGACAAATGAGGAAGAGGAGAATTTAGGAAGTGCCAAATTGAACAAGGGCCCAGCGCCTAGAGATCGTGGTAAGAAACGTTCCACAAAGAGGAAATCCACAGAAAGTGAGGACGAGGATGCTGCTGCTGATGATGGTAATGATAATGGCAACAATGATGATACAGATCAAGTTCTGAAGAGAACTGGGAAGATGACTATCAATAATAAACATGCTAAGGAAGAGAAGACATCCATGAAAAAAGTTCAAACCACTCAAAACAATAGAAACAAGAAAAAGAAAGCCAAGTAGTTGCTTTTGAGATAGTATGAAAGTTTTTCCCCGGTACTTCAAACTGTTTTGAAAGAAAGTAAGGTTGGGTTTACTCTTGCTGTAGCTGATATTTGATGGTCTAATCTTTTGTTGTTGAGGGGTTGATCCTGATTGTATTGACTTATGCTGCGTAGTGATGTTGTCAACTCCTACAAAGTAAACAGAAGAAAGCAATGTCAGGTGTATTAGGTTTTTTTAACTGTTGGTACTTGTATTTAGTAACTAAACCAGAATTTGATGTTCTGATCTGTTAATATTCATGACAATCTGTTATTTACCTCTATGGTTTTAGATAGAGAAGCATAACATGGTACTTAGAAAGATGGTATTCCTTATTCTTAACATAGAAATTGTGTTGTGTCGTAAATATCTTCCAAGATGCAGAGAATCAGTTTAAAAGTATCCAATTGACGGATTCCATGGTATTTGTAATCGATAACTGATTCTCTTCTGCAGAAAGAAAGTTCATAAGCATTGTTTTGTATCTATCAAATATTAGATTCAGTATCTTCACATTTTGTGGAAGTGATAATTGTCTTAAATTTTTTTGTGTGGAAATCGTTATGTTAATAAATGATTAATTTTCATTCTTACATTTGAAAAAAGCTGAAGTATTATTTGATTTGACCATTGTAAATGCTTATGGGGCCCCATAGTACATCATACACATATTTTACAAACGAATATTGCAGTGAGGAAGAACTTTAGCTAAGACAGAATTATTTCTAGTGATGAAACAGTTCATTAACCATTTCAAGAGGGGGAGGGGGAGGGGGAGGGGAGGGGAAACAAAGATAGTACTGCTCTTGAAATTTTAAACTCTTGCTGTCAATTTAACCGTGGAATTCAGAAAAAGTATCTCAGAGCATCAACAACCTTCTCAGGCCTGTTAATAATGAAAAGGTAAGTTTTTCTCCCCTAGGAGTTTCAAAGATGATAAAGATATATGGTTCCAAACTTAAAAAATTTTGAATTTACTTACCAGTCCTCTTGAGGCATATGACCAGCACCTTCAATCAATTTTAGCTTGATGGCAGCTGGATTTCCTTTCTGGAACTCTTCTGCTAATAGATTGGGGTAGATACTTGTCTGATATACCCCAAGCAAGCAATATTGGATTATCCCATCTGAGATCCAAAATCCATTAATCACTTGTAAATAGATTCAACTCTGAATCATTACCACAAACTTTGAACAATGGTGATAACTTGAAATTAGGATACATAACTCATGTTACTAATACTCTAATAAGCAAATCTAATGCCAGGACCTTGAGTGGGCCAATGGCACCTGTTTTCCTTGTTTGTCTAGTATGTCCAAGGTCGACTCTCCTAGAAGACTTACTTGGGGGTTTATTCCCCCTTTCTCCTTCCCGTTAAAAAAAGAAAAAAAAAAAAGGAAGCAAATCTAACAACTGTGGAGTCACTAAGATATCTGCTAAAAATGGTCTATGTTAAGTATAGTCTGCAGGGGTCCTTTAAATAAATGTGACTTATTCATTCTGATAATATACTACTATTTTTTTTTTTTTGGGTTCTTGCAGGCTCAGAAAATCTAAAGAAAAAGAAGAAGGGAGGGTGGGAGACAGAGAGTACATATACCGTTCAGTTGCAAATCCTTCTGCTATTTGACTTAAAAGACCTTTGAAATTGGCTTTTCTTGCAGCTTCAAGCAGAGCTGAAACCCCAACATAACGGCCAAAAAAGGCCACATAAGAAAGTTGAATTTCAGTAAAAAGGAGGTTCATTTTTTTTTTGGGCCACGAAAAGGCTCATCATATGTCAAATTTAAGTAAAAGTGAGAAACTTTCTAATGCTCTCATGCGTCACAATCGTTGATCATGAATTAACCATTGATTTCTGTTTTGAAGAACAAATTGCACAAGCAGAAACAGTCAACATTCATTGCAAAGCTCATTGATAGTTTTCAGCAACAATTCTGATCAAAATGGCTCAATTTCATGACTTGACAAGTCACTCATTGACATGGCCGATTTATGACATGTACCTCTACCTCATAAGAAAGAACATAATTCATGCATATTTATCATTCTTGGTTTGTCAAGTAAAATAGGAATTCCAATATACAGGACCAAGAAAAGTTATAGTCCTCAAGCTTTGATATTCTTCAAGTCAAGAGAGTTTGTAGTTTGTAGCTTATTCTTCATATAGATAGAGACCATATTCTATCAAACATGTATGGGCCATGGGAATGTCATGCCACTGTTATAATCAACAAGAACTAGTGAGTGGACTGTGGAGGTAGCTTATGTCATTTTTATTAAGTAGTGGTATGTTCAACAGAAAATTATGTCATTCAGATTTTAAAATGGACATGGAAAGTTGGACATAGCCTATGAAAATTGTTTTTGCTACTATATGATTCTGTAAAGTCATGCAATATGAAGCATCAAATACAGAACAAAAGAATTGGGAAACCAAATGACTTTCTTCCATTCTGAAACAAAAGTAAAGAATAGGGTAAAAGATGAAACGAGGAAAATGAAAAATCTGTAACATCAAAGTCCATACCCTGCTTCCCGATTCCGTGGTCAATGTGTTCAAGAAATGAAATTGACATATATCCCAAGAGCTTCTTACATGTCATATTTGCTCTTATATATACTTCTGAGGAGTCATTACACATTTCTCATTAACCATCATCCTAATGACCATGAATAGCTGGTGATGTAAATTATGAATGAATGTTGATATGATTCAAGAATTGTGTGCTTGAAATAGTTATGTTAATGGCTTAAGATTATTCATCAAAATGATAATTTTACCAGGTTCCTTTTATGTTAAGCACAGGCTAAGTAAATAATGAAATCCATCCTCAATACTTTTATGCTTTCAGGTAAATCCAGATTTAAAACTTTTCCGTGGAAGGAAGAGATGACAAACCAAATCCTGGTCCACTGCTTGACAAATATGGCAACCGATATACATCAGCCTTTTCCAGTTTCAGCACATAACTGTCAAAAAGCAGATATATTTATAAGAGTAATGCACATATAAAGGAAATAATTACTAAAATATATTCTTTATATCCAATCTCATTAATTTCCTGAGTAATAAGTTGGAAGCTATCTGGGAAAATAATCATGCGAATATTGTTTTCTAATTGCATCATGAAAACAAATATACCAATCTTTATTAAGTTAAGTGTTTCATTCTCAATATCATATGCCTCTTGCATAAAAATGAATGCAACAAATTACTAAATGCATCCCCAGCACAATATGCTGTTAGCTTCTATCAACTCTCTCAAGGTTCTTACAGTTGTTTCCCATTCATGTTTTCACAGAAGCAGTTGCAAGCATGTAGAAGGCAAGGCATGCAACAGCTAAAGAGAAAAATAATATCTGGGATAGTTAAATGCTGAATTTCATTCTGACTTGCATGAAGATCCATAACTACATCATTCTCTTAATTTCAGTAATACATCAAGTTATCCATAAATCTTGATCACAACAAGAAGAAATGTAGTTGAGTAAATCAAGCCTTTTTTATAGTAAAAGTCGCATATATAAGACACATGATGTACAGGAAATATTCAATTTAAAGAATTAGTAGATGATGCATTTGGATACATACGCGCTACCTGCTTCAATAAAGCGTTCAGCTGTAATAGCATTCTGGCATGTAAATTCACCGAAGAGAGGGATTCTATAAAGAGAAAGAGGAAAGAGAAAGTCATAGAAGACAGAAACCAAGATTAAATAACTATGATAACTAAAGAAGCCAAGAGAACAAGAAAAAGAAGCATCAAACCAAGTAGTACGGGTCTGTGAAAATTAAATAGTGCAGATTCCGCAGAAACTTGTGCAACACATCATTCAATTATTATAGTCTGTCAGACTGCATGTCCCCAATCACTCTTATGACATTTTGTGCAGATAACTTATTGACTAGTAAACAAGTGTCCCATGGGTCACTAGATCACTTGATCAGCACTGTAAAAATTAATCGCTTTGCAAAAACATCCAATAAGAAGGCAGTAAGACCAAATTACTGAGAAAAATTATGTCCTGACATAACACCAAGCTAATTTTTCTGGGGTGGATTATATATTAGTCAAGGTGATAGCCCTATAGGACTACCAATAAAAGAGTTCATATGGCTAATTATGAGTTGTTTCCCTAAAGGGTTTATATAGCCAGATACATGAAATTGGGCTGAATACTTACTTGAGTTGAGGACAAGACTTAGACCTATGAACTAATTTATGTTCTTCCACAAAATTTTACTTGTTTCTAATATCTGTTGGAAGTACTGTGACATTGGATGTATTAAGATAGGTATACATCAACAATAGCATTCAATGGATGTGTATAGTTAAACCTTAGCTTCTGAAAAAGTCCTGGAATGGGTGATGAAACTGTTAATGGACTGTTCAGTATTGCAAGCTTCAATATCTTGCTTGTATTCTTCAAGGCCCAAGTCAATCCATATGAACCTACAAGGAACCCCTTTCAAGAAAATTGTCCAAATGTTAGATATTTACTGCAAGTATACATACAACTGAAATGTAGTTATGACTTGAGTATCCTTCTTTCCAATTAGCGAATTCCATGTCAATATGCATTGTAAATTTATCAAATCATTTTATGTTTTTCCTTATGCAATAAATCATTTTATGTTCCGTACTCAGTTTTTCACATGGAAATACTGCTTCCATAGGATGCATGCTAGAAGGATCAAACCTGAACGACCAGGAAAAAGGGAGACTGGACTCCCAGCACCTCAAGTAATTTATCCAAATTCCTCATGGAACTCTTTTTCTGTAAGATTTGAAACAATAACAGTAAGTATAGGATTTGTATAGGAAGAGTAAATTTTATACTATTCTATAATTCTTATTAGAAGATATGAAAACCTGTATAATCAAAGTCATATCCAGGCTGTGGTTTGTCACTGAAACCAAATCCTATCCAATCAGGTGCAAAGCAGTGGAATCCAGCATCTGCCATCTATGCATGAGAAAAACGAAAATATAGAAATGAGAATCAACCAACAATTGTGGCATCAATTACTGCATGTCCAAGGATGTCATAGAGAGGTACAAGGAAGAGGCTGAATATTACACATATGACAAAGTATAGAAAGACAACCTGAGACATAACAACTCGATAGCTATAAGATTGTGTTGGAGCCCCATGAAGGAAGACAACTGTTCCTCGTCTACTGTCATTCGATCCTGCAATTCAAGGAAAGGAAATACTATGTAAAAACATTTGTTAAACTCAAAAACTAAAATAAAAAGAACAAGAAGAATGGAAGTAATACACAGCTGAGGAAATATTACCAGTTTCCCTTACAAACCATCTGAATTCCCCAGATTTAATGTATGACCCATATTCCTTTCCCTTGTCTTCTATCCTCTAGAAATTAAAATCCACAGGAATTATAATGCAGCATTATCTGAACTCTATATGACAAAATTTTAAGTATATGAGTTGAATAAAATTGAAAGTGGCATTAAAATTTGAACTTTATATAACTAAAACAACCCTTAATTCTTAAAATTCGAAAGATTACAAGCTCAAATACCATAAAACTATTAAGACCCATGATTTAAAGAAAGATTCAAAGTGGCAATACATAGAGCATTTGGCCGACATTTCCATCCTCAGCAGGACTCTCAGGGAGCTGGATTGCACTGCGGCTTGATGGGTTGTCAGTGACAAAGCCGAAGGGATTAAAAGCTGGAGCCTCCTCGTCCCTGGCTTCTTCCTTCTCAGTAGAACTTGCTCTAATCGTGGTTATGGTTGTTGCCGATCTTTTTCTCCTGTAGCTGCTTATGCAATTTCTGCTATTTCTAGTGGAAGATATGGCCAGGTTGAGAGCGGGTGAGAGCAAAGCAAAAACCATTCTTTGGCGTTTTGGGTGGCTGAGGTTGAAGACAGAGCTTCGACGGTTGGAGGAATCTAACGGACACCACCAGCCACTGGTTCATTCTTCTAAAAGTTTCGTGAGGATGAGAAATTTTAATAAGCCACGCGCTTATTCCAAACAAGGTAAGTAGCATGAACTATGGTTTATGAACGGTTTGTCATTCTAATTCCTTTGAATTTTTTGTGTCAAAAATAATCTTCAATTTATAGAAATGTTTACTCTCATGAATTTCTTTCTCTTTGTTTTGCATATCAATTTACAAGTTTTGTTGTATTATAAAGTAAATTGTTAAACCTCTAAATATTTTATTTGTTATAATAGTTTTGAGTGTAAATGATAAAGTTGGTTTTTAAAGTAAATTTAAAAAATGATTAAATTCTTTTTTTGATTTATAGTTTATAGAGTAAATCATAAGAAAAAAAACTTGTCATTAATTTTCCTTCTTTTGTTGTTTTAATTTATAACATGTATGGTCAGAATATTTTGCAAATTGATTCACATTTTTAGTTTTTACATAGTAAATAGATAAAAGTTTTGCATTGATTTAATTGGAGAAGGTTTACAAAGTAAATCGTTTGGCGGTTTGCCGATTTAAGGTTTCCTAGTTCCCAAAACGTAAATCGTCATGTCTTTAGCCGTTTCTCGTCTTGTTTTACTCTCAATCGCCACATTCCTTGTCGTTTTAAAAGTTTCTTTGATTTTTCCTTTTGCCACTCTACTTGCTTTGATGATTTTTAAAGCACATTGTCAAGATTTTAGTAATCTTCAAGTTTATTTATTTGATAAGATAAATCGGTAAACTTTTTAACTTGTTTGATAGTTTTTTTTTTCTCCAATAACTTTGCTGTATTTTTGTCAAATTACTAGTTTTTGTTAAATTTCTTTTATAAGTTTTTGTTGAATTTCTTTTATGATAATCATCTAGAAATTATCGATTTAAAAGTAAATCAACACATTGCCAAAGTAAAATTTGGAGGGTAAGCAACTAAGCATCTCATGCAGTGATAAGGAAGCACACATTCCGATGAAGGAGAGACTAACAACTATATTAGTCAGTGCAGCTGGGCAGACTCTAGAAACTGAAAAAAGGAGATGCAGAAGTAATTTCTAATTATTTCTGTTGGGTTCAGTTGACTGATCCGAACTTTTTCTGTCTGACAGATCTTAATGATGATGGACATTTGAGGAATGTTTTCTGGATTGACTCTAAATCCAGGGCTGCATAAGGTTACTTTGGTGATATGGTTGCAATTGACACAACATGTTTATCAAACAATATGAGATTTCACTCGTTGTATTTGTTGGTGTAAATCACCATGGGCATTGTATTTTGCTGGGTTCTGGGTTGCTTGAGACGAGACAATAGAATCATATATTTGGTTATTTAGAGCTTGGCTTACATGTGTCTGGTCGCCCTCCACAAATTATTGTTACAAGTTGGTGTAATGCCATGCAGGGTGCAATCATGGAGGTGTTTCCAAGGGCTCAGCATTGAATTTTCACACATGTCATGCAAAGTATTCTAGGAAATTTGAGACAGTTGCAAGAATACGTCATTTCAGATGGTACTGACTAGAACAGTTTGTAGCTCTGAGCAGGTGGATGAATTTGAGATGGCTTGGGAAGACATGACCCAGCGTTTTGCAATTGGTGATCTTGAGTGGCTCAGAACTTTGCATGAAGAGCGGGATCACTGTGCTCCATTTTACTCAAAAGAAACATTTTTTGCTGGAGTGTCTGACTTCCCAGAGGGTGAGTCCGTAATCCCATCTTTTAGTGGTTATATGCATGAACAAACTTCTTTAGAATAACTTTTTGACATATATGAATTAGTCCTACAAAATGAGCGTAAAAAAGAAGCTCTTGATGATCTGGAATCAAGAGAATCAAACCCCACACTGCAAACAAGACACAATTATGAGTTGCAGATCTCAAAATTTTACACAAATGACATCTTCTGGAAGTTCCAAGAGGAGGTAGTGATGATGTCTTCTTGCTTTAGCATTACACAAGTTCATGAAAATGGGCCAATCATTACGTACATGGTAAAAGAACACCAGGGGGAGGACACAGCGGTGGAGATTAGGAACTTCGAGTCTGGTATGATCATAAAACAGGAGTAGAAGCTCGATGCATTTGTAGTTGCTTCAACTTGAAAGGCTACCTATGTCGACATGCATTTGTATCCTAAATTATAACGGTGTGGAGCAAATTCCATGTCAGTATATTTTGTCAAGATGGAGGAAGGATTTGCAGCATTTGTATGCAGCAGATCTTGGCTCAGTTGTGTTTTGATCATTTGTACAGACGTGCCATGCAAGTTGTTGAGGAAGGGATGATATCTCAAGATCATTATATATATGGTTGCATGGCAAGCATTTGAAGTCTTTAAATAAGGTCTGTCTTGTAGCAGACAGGCATGTATAAATAAACTGGTGAGTACAAAAATAATGTAATGTTGCATAAATTTTAACATCATTTGTTCTCTCTTGCACAAGCCAAGCTCAAAGTGGGACAAATCAAAATATTTTATGTTTGGGGGCTCAAGTGTTCCAAACTTTAGCAGACATGAATCCTCGATGACAAGCTCATTCACTGTAAATAAAATTAGATTTGAGTTGTCATGTTAATTTGTGTTTATTTTTGATATTATCACTCTTTATAACTTATTTGACTTGAATAGACGTGTTCTATAGTCTAGTACCATTATATCCTCGAGTTATCAAGAGACTAAAAATAAAATATATAATGTCTAGACTTTTGGTTAGTTTATCTATTATTGACATATTATTAAATGTTGGATATAGTAATAAATGAGTTACATTTCTAATAGAAGAACGCAAGTTTGAATCTTAGAATATATAATTATTGAGAGTTTTATCTTGTTCATTCCAGTTATGACAAATTTACAATACTTGTGAAAAAACCCTAAAAATCAAAAAAACAAAAAATAAAAACTTACCTATTTTCGAATTTCTTTTTAGTTTAAAAATTTTCATTGGTTTTAACTTTTATACTTAATAATATTTTTCAAATGATTTTTTAAAAAATAAATAAAAAATCTCATATGATTCAAAAAATACTAAGTCGTGAACTCACCGTTTGCTCAAAGCATATTATACAAAGTAGTAGGAAAAAAGAAAAAGAAATATAACTCTGTCGAAGTCCCAGCCTCAGCCTCCCAGCCCAGTGTACCGACGCCGCCGCGCTCGACGGGACGGTAGCATTTCAAAATTCATCAAGCTCTCTCTCTCTCACACACTCACTCCCTTGGTGAAGTTAGAATCAAACAAAATCAGGTCTGCTAGATCTTCTGGAGTCTGCAATTCTGTAACGGAAACGAATTCGCATCTAAATGGCGCTATATAAAACCGCATAGCACGAATTTGTCTCAAATGCGCTCCCAGCCGCTCTAGGCCCTGGATTTGTGTACGTAGGGAGCGAATTTAGGTTGAGCTTCAACCACTGAAAGAAACTAGAATAAGACAACCGCCTCAGTGTCTTTCTCGGAGTCTGGCCGGAAACACCGTGCATTTTCTCGGGTCGGTGGATCCTCTCATTTGGGTTCAAGTTCCATTAATAACTCCAAGCTTGTAAGTGCTCTCCTTCTCTCGGAATTTGACGTTTTTGTTATATATATATATGCTGTATGCATCCTATTACTTTGTTAGGGTTTGGTTTATTTGGTTCTGTAATTTATTTTTTTATGGAAATTGGAAGAGAAAAAAAAAAGTGTGAGAATTTGAGTTGTGTTGTTTCCATTTATTTGTGGTGCTATGGAAAGGTGGAAACCACAGGAACATGCATCCTTTGTAATTTACAAGGGTCCGTCTCCTTGCACATTTTAATAAGGATTTTATTGTTCATTGAAATGAAAAATTAAAGTGGAAAACTCAATTTAGCTCATCCGTCCATATCAGCCTCCAGGAAGCTTGCATTTCTCTGTTTAAAGTTTGTAATTGAAAGTTATATTTTTGTTAGCTTGAAATGGGATGTAAGTTGTCAGAGTCTCGGCATTTCAAGGAGATTAATGTTCAGAAAGGAGATATATTTTAGTTGGTCCTACTTTGTTTCGACATGGTTGAGTTTTAAATGTATCCAATATTTTGTTTTTTCCCATATTGTGGTTGGTCAGCTTGGTAAGCAGCAGAAGCCTTTGGGGAGTATTTAAATATAAAGTAGCAATAAATAGGCAAAAAGTTTAGCAATATTTTGTTACCCTTGTCCATTTTGTAGAAAGACTGAATGACTTGTCCCATTAGAAATACTTAAAATAATGAAATTGATAATGTTAAAGACTCAAAACAGCGAAGGCAAAAGCAAAAGAAAACATCGAAATTAATTGAGGAGGTTAAGAGTTTAATGTATAATTGAAACCTGATATATGTGTTTGTATATCTTACGATGTTCTGGTGGGGCATAGTTAGTGTCAAGTCTTCATATTGTGTTGTTTAATTTGGAAGCAAACTGAACAAGTTTGGTTGTTTCAGATGGAAGAGGCCTCCCTTCGCTGTGAGCAAGTGCCTGATGGTGAATGCGTTGAGATTCAGAAAGAAGAAGATGGTGTCTTGACAGAATTAGATTCTCAAAATGGTATTTCTGAAGGAAGAAAGGAATTTGTGGCGCCTGCTGTCGGGATGGAATTTGAGACATATGATGATGCTTACAATTATTATATCTGCTACGCCAAGGAGGTGGGATTTCGAGTTAGGGTGAAGAATTCATGGTTCAAACGGAATAGTAGAGAGAAGTATGGTGCAGTACTTTGTTGCAGCAGCCAGGGTTTCAAGAGAATAAAAGATGTAAACCGTTTAAGAAAAGAAACAAGAACTGGTTGTCCTGCGATGATCAGGATGAGGTTAGTTGATTCCAAAAGGTGGAGGCTACTTGAAGTTACACTGGAACATAATCACTTATTAGGCGGTAAGACATATAAAACGATTAAGAAGATGGGCACTGGATCCAAAAGGAAGTCACAGTCTAGTTCTGATGCTGAAGTGCGAACAATTAAGCTGTACCGAGCACTCGTGATAGATGCAGGGGGTAATGGAACCCCAAGTTCAAATGCAAAAGAAGTCCGGAATTTCTCTGATCATTTCAATCAGTTAAACCTTAAAAAGGGTGACGCACAAGCCATCTATAACTATGTCTGTCGTATGCAATTGACCAATGCAAACTTCTTTTACTTAATGGATCTCAATGACGAAGGGTGTTTGAGGAATGTGCTCTGGGTTGATGCCAGGTCTAGGGCTGCATGTGGTTATTTTGGTGATGTTATTTATATCGACAATACATATTTGTCAAACAAATATGAGATCCCTCTTGTGGCATTTGTTGGAATAAATCACCATGGCCAATCAGTATTGTTGGGTAATGGCCTGCTTGCAGGTGAAACGACTGAGTCTTATTTATGGTTGTTCAAAGCTTGGCTTACTTGCACGTCAGGATGTTCTCCACAAACTATTATCACTGACAGGTGCAAGGCTTTGCAGAAGTGCAATTTTGGAAGTATTTCCTAGATCTCTGCATCGTTATGGCTTGTCACACATCATGAAACGAGTACCAGAGAAGTTGGGAGGATTGCGAAATTATGATGCTATCAGGAAATCTTTGATTAAAGCAGTTTATGAGTCACTGAAAGTAATTGAATTCGAAGCAGCATGGGGATATCTGATCCAGCGCTATGGGGTAAGTGACCATGAGTGGCTTCGATCTCTATATGAAGACCGTGTTCTATGGGCACCAGTATACTTGAAGGACACTTTTTTTGCTGGATTTTCTGCTGCACGTCCTTGTGAGACCTTGATTCCATTTTTCGATAGATATGTGCACAAGCAAACTCCTTTGAAGGAATTTCTTGACAAGTATGAATTAGCTCTGCATAAGAAACACAAGGAAGAATCTACTGCAGATATTGAGTCACGAAGCTCTATTCCCATGTTGAAGACAAGATGTTCTTTTGAGTTGCAGTTGTCTAAAGTTTACACAAGAGAAATATTCAAGAAGTTCCAATTTGAAGTGGAAGAGATGTATTCTTGCTTTAGCACAACTGCAGTTACATATTGATGGGCCAATCATAATATTCTTGGTCAAGGAGCGTGTTTTGGGTGAGGGAAATAGGAGGGAGATTAGGGATTTTGAAGTTTTGTACAACAGATCAGCTGGCGAAGTTCGCTGCATTTGCAGCTGCTTTAACTTCTATGGATATTTATGTCGGCATGCATTGTCTGTGCTAAATTTCAACGGGGTGGAGGAGATACCTTCTAAGTACATTCTGCCAAGGTGGAAAAAGGATTACAAACGCCTACATATTCCATGATCATGACTCCGGTAGTGTTGATGTTACTGACCGAATCCAATGGTTTAATCAGTTATATAGAAGTGCCTTACAAGTTGTGGAGGAGGGGGTAATTTCTCTAGATCATTACAATGTGGCATTGCAAGCTTTTGAGGAGTCATTAAATAGGACTCATGACGTAGAAGAACGGCAGGGGTAAACTTTACTGATGTGTAGTTGCAAGGTCCTCCATAACACAAGACCCTTGTCCTATTTATTATCTGATTCACCCTTCATTTGGCTGCTGTATTTATAGTCACTGCATAATGTTCATAACATGTATAGTCACTGATGCTGCAATAGATCAAATGAAAATAATTTGTTTATATTTTCATGATAGTTCCTGAAGCCTTGTCCATAAAAGGATATAGATGTAATTTCTTGATGTTGTTCAACTTGGATAGAATTTCATGGACCTCTCGTGGTGAATCAGTAAGTCCATGTTGACAGAGTGAATGCTTTGTTCATAATTAGATGGTCAAGTTTAACATGACAAGGAGAAATCTAGTATTGTAAATTGATTAACAAAATGGAGTGTGACTTTCAGCTTAACTTGAGAATGTTCCATAACTAATTTGTTTTAGGTTAAAATTTGAATATGAATTCACTCTCAAATAGCTCATACATAAGAGAACGATCTTAAAATTTTAATATAATCATATTTAGTTATTTTTATAATTGAACAGACGGAGATCCCACAACAAATAATCAGCAAAAATTGATTACCCAATCTTATTACATCAACTTAGTTTAATTGTCTCTACTTTTTAAAGTTTTTTGCCCCTTCGTTGTGAGAAAAAACAAAATGTAAAACACAATAAGCTCAAACTGGAGGGAGCAAACCCAAACTAACTCCGGTGCCAGCTGAATTATGCAAGCTCAAGTCCGACTGAAATCGAGTTTGGTCCTTTGACCTTGGTTTCAGAACGAGGCTCTTGAGTGCTGGCATTTCAACTGGTCCCTCTACCTTGTCCCCTCACGTGAGCCTCTAAGCAACGACGCCGGTGAATTTTGCAGTGTGTCTCTCTGTCATAGTCAATCTGGTAAGTGAACCTCACTTCCCTTTTTCTCTTTCTGTCGCCATAAAACCTCAACTGGGTTCTGCAGTGTATGTACATATTCACCAAACGGTGGCTTCTTTGAGTCGAATTAAACTGTAGCTGAGTGAATCCTTAGGTTTTCAGTACAAAGCTTAGTAGAAAACCTCAAAAAATTCGAAAATTTGTATGTTTCTGCATACCCATAAACGCAATCGGAAACTGGAAAAAGGCAGTATAGTTGTTTCCCTTTTCTTTTACCAATCATAAGCGAAGGCTTATTATTGAGTGTCATAGATTTATTGAGTGTCATAGATTCAGTCTAGGTAAGAACCAAGTGGAAATTCAGTTTTTGTTAACTTCAGTATCAGATTCATGTATTGGGATATGTGCATGCACATAATTGGACCTAAATTGTAGTGTGTAACCAAAGCAAGATTACCAAGAGTTTTAGCTGATTTTACTGGAATATTTTATCTCTACCTAGTTTACTTTTGACTTCTTGGCGATTCTAACAGCTATATGCATATCACCAAATATGATTGTCTTCTCTGACTCCGATCAAATTAGGTACCAGAACTTCTTTTGAATTTTATGTCTCAGTTCTCAGTATGAAGTTGACAAACTTCAATAAATTATAGAGGAGTTACTATCTAAAAAAAATGTTTGTTTGCTTGCTGACTCAGTTCATGGGTTCTTTTCAGTAAGGTATCTTGCAATGGATATGTTCATTTACATCTTTTTTTGTTTTTTTGTCAAAATGATATTTCTAAGTATATCTTAGGTTTGACTTGTATGTCTCTCTCTCAGTTCTGAATGATTAAGTTCACCATCTTCACTAAGTTTTGGAAGGATTAAGCATGAGGAAATGGTCGTTTTCTTGTTGACTTGGTTAATCCAATGGTTGTGAATTTCCCCAGGAAACAATGTGGACTCCTTTTATTTGACATGTGTGTGTTTTGAACTTAGATCATAATTAAAGTAGTTCATTAGCTTATATATGTTTCCTTATTGTTGTTCCATTTGCGTTGGCTGACATACAGTGTTTAGTTCATTAGGAATTGATGATGGAACCTGTTGTCATGCTTTCTCGATTATATTATATCCAACTCTCTGTTGTCTGCTTGCCACTTGAAGTAAGAAACTTGTTACCAGTAAGAATATATGATAATGATATAAAATTCAAGAGTCATGTGGAAGCTATTTTTTTGGAACAAGTTTCTCTCAATGTTTCTTTTTTTAATCAGTTTTTTCTGTTTATTCTCTTTTATTGATTTTTGTGAGATTTTTTTTCCTGTTAAGCCATCCTTGTATTTTGTGTATACAGTTCCTTGGCTCCTTACTAGATGGATGAAGTTTCTCTCAACAGTGACCCAGTAGGAGATGATGAGACTGATGGATTTGAGGTTGAAGGTGATTATGCAATGACCGAATTTGTTGGTCACACTGGCATAATTCAAGGTGAGAATCCTCTTCCTCCTGCTGTGGGAATGGAGTTTGAGTCTTACGAGGATGTATATTACTTCTACAACTGCTATGCGAAGGAACAGGGATTTGGGGTAAGAGTAAGCAATACATGGTACAGAAAGAGTAAGGAAAGATACAGAGGAAAACTTAGCTGCAGTAGTGCCGGGTTCAAGAAAAAAAGTGAAGCAAATCGCCCAAGACCAGAAACAAGGACCGGTTGTCCTGCAATGATTAAGTTTAGGTTGATGGACTCCAAAAGATGGAGAATTATAGAAGTGGAGCTTGAGCACAACCACTTAATTAGCCCAGCAAGTGGAAAGTTCTATAAATCCCATAAGCATATGGGTCTTGGAACCAAGAGGACATTGCAATTAGAAGGCTGTGAAGAAGTGCAGAAAATTAGGCTGTTCAGAACAGTAATGGTTGATGCTGAGGATAATGGAAATGTAGATGTTGATCGAAGACTGAAGTCAGAAATATTGTTGTTCACTCCAACCAATTGAAGCTCGGTAAAGGAGACGCCCAAGCAGTTCTAAATTTTTTTAGTTGCATGCAGTTAGTAGATCCAGACTTCTTTTACGTTGTGGATATCAACGAGAAGGGATGTTTAAGGAATTTGTTTTGGGCTGATGCCAAGTCCAGAGTAGCATATACTTATTTTGGAGATGTAGTTGCAATTGACACTACATGTTTGACGAGTGAGTATGAAGTTCCGCTGGTTTTATTTCTTGGAGTGAACCATCATGGACAATCTGTGTTGTTGGGTTGTGGATTACTTGCTAGTGAGTCCGTTGAATCATATACATGGTTATTTAGGGCATGGATTACATGTATCTTAGGACGCCCTCCACAGACCATTATTACTGACCAGTGCAGTACCTTGCAAACTGCTGTTGCTGATGTTTTCCCTAGAGCTTCTCATTGTCTTTGCTTATCCCACATTATGCAAAACGTTCCACAGAAACTGAGAGGATTATTTGAAGATGAAGCAATCAAAGTAGCATTAAATAGAGCAGTTTATTGCTCTCTGAAGGCCGAGGAATTTGAGGCAGCCTGGGAGGATATTATGCAGCGATATGGAATTAGAGATCATAAGTGGCTCCAAGCATTGTATGAAGATCGGAAACGGTGGGTTCCAGTTTATCTGAAGGAGATATTTTTGGCAGGAATGTTTCCAATTGAACCAAGTGATGTTTTGTCGTCTTTTTTTGAAGAATATCTGGAAAAACAAACTTCTTTGAAAGAATTCCTAGACAATTATGATCAGGCTTTGCAGACAAAGCGTCAACTTGAGGCCTTGTCTGATTTGGATTCAAAAAATCAAAGTCTTATGTTGACATCAAGATGTTATCTTGAGATGCAGCTTTCAAAATTATACACAAATGACATTTTTAGTATGTTTCGAAGGGAAGTGGAAGCAATGTACTCTTGTTTCTGCACTGGACACATGAATGTTGATGGGCCACTCATTACATATACAGTCAAGGAACGTGTTAAAGTCGAGGGAAGTCAGGTAGAGACCAGAGCTCACGAGGTTTTTTACAATGCTGCTGAAATGGAGGTTGTTTGTATCTGTGGTTTGTTCAACTTGAGAGGTTATTTATGCAGGCATGCCCTGTCTGTCCTAAACCAAAATGGTATACAAGAAATCCCACATCAATACATTCTTTCACGGTGGAGAAAGGATATTAAACGAACTTATGTTCTTGATCACAGCAGCAATAGTATTGATATTAAGAACCCAGTTCATAGGTATGACAATCTCTACAAACGAATTGTGCAGGTTGTGGAAGAAGGTAGGAAATCACAAGACCGTTACAAGACTGCAGTACAAGCATTGGATGAGATACTGAACAAACTTTGTCTTGTAGATAATCACCAATGTAGTTTATAAGGATTGATGTATGTATAATTTGGGCTTGTATTATGCAACTGCATCTCTTATCCTCATTATTCTACGTCTTCTCTTCTTTTTTTTTTTTTTGAATTTTTATAACAAGTTTATTAAATGAAATATATAATTTTTCTTAACATTTATCATAATAATTAATAATAATTTTAATGCTATTTAATCAATTATTTATTATCTTTTTATCAATTATATTTATTATTGGGACAGAGCTTGAACAGAACTCAAAATTAGTTTCTCACACAAAAAATAAAAAATTGTTGTCTAGGAGGACTTTTCTCTAGTTATTCAACTTTGCCCTTGCAGGCTGTTCTTATTTACAACTCTTACCCTTCACTGACACTTTTCGCTCCTCCATTTTCCATTTCAACAACGTTGGCGCGCTTAAGCCCTTCTTCTTCTTCACGAGGAAGCTGCTCATCGGTATCAAGGTAAGCTTCTCCAGTCGATTAATTTCCTTAGCTTTGTTTGGCCTCCAAGAAAATTTAGGAATCTATTAAGAAATTGATCTATTCTCACTTTTCCTGAGCTTCGAACAAAACCTTGGCTCATTGGATTTGCTCAAAGCAGCGGGAATTTAAGAATCAAAGTATGCCTTTTTCAATTTCGCTTAGTCAAATTTTCCTTGCAGTTTCTCAGTAACCAAACATTTGAGTTCTGAGTTGTAGGGTTTTCTTCTGAAATTGTAGGAATTTATAGCAAGGGAATCGAGTCTTAGGAAGATGAAGTTCAAGGCGTTTCTCACAGAGAATGGAGTAAATCTGTTGGAGAAGAGGTTTCTTCCAGCCCTAGAAAAGATGGGGAAAATCTGCCATCTCTATCTCACCAAAGATCATGCCATCTTCCTTCACAACCTTCTCAATGGCGACGGAATTCAATGCATTGCCCAGTTTCGCAAAGAAGCTCTCTTTGACGATTACCGCATCTCCAGCCAGAATGACGACCGTGTTGCTTTTGCCATAGATATTTCTCTTCTCCACCGTGCTGTTCGTAGTAGTGTGAGCATTTGTTCTGAATTTGGAGGTGGGCCCACTGCAAATCGCCTCCAGATAAAATTGGTGAAAAAGCTACCTCCCAATTGTACTCAAGCACTGCCTTTTCTTACATTTGAGACTAAAGGGTATAAATCTGCTGTCATTCAAGATGTGCCAATTTCAAAGCCTTTGTCTAGAGCTCAAGTTCTTGAGCTTCAAAGTGCTCTTGATATGGCCCAAGACATGCCTCAAACACTAGTTCAGGTGCCAGATTTGAATCAGTTGCAGAACTTTGTGGATCGTTTGAAGCATGTTGGTGACGTGCTAAATGTCTCTATAAGCAAGTATGGGGATTTACACATACAAATTTCAACAACATTGATCACTCTTGGTGCCGAGTTTCAGAAATTGTTGGTTGTTGGAGAACAAGCTAATGGTCCTGCTGAAGATCAAAACCTGAGTGCTCAGACTCGGTCAGCAAGGGCAATTTCGAGGGGAGAAGCTCAATCTGTGCTAGTTACTGTGAGGCACTTTGCCAAGAGTCTTCAGTGTCACTTGGCCAAGCCTGATTGTGCTTTCTATGGGATTGGTTCACAGGGTGCTTGCTTGACGGTGATATTTCAGTTTTTCATTCCTGGTTCTCGGCAGAATGATAAATCAATCAGCTTGCATTGCAGGCTTCCTGTACTTGATCCTGGGGAAGGTTGAAGGGCACAGGTCTATGGGTGTCTAAGCTTTTAAAGTACAATGGTAAATGTATTTGTTTTTTCCTTTTTTTGACCGAGTCTAGAGAGTAAAGATTCACTGCTGTCTGCTGCGCAGTTCATCTTTATACAACCCGGTTTGTATGCCAGGAGTAGCATTTTGGATTATTGGTTTATTTGCATTATGAAGATGATAACATGAGACGGTTGTCGCACTGAATTTGATTGAAAAGTTATCAACTTAATTTGATGTGTTTACCCTTTTCATTCTGGTTTATTAGAGGGATGAAACTTCTCATGATGAAGTAGGCTCACTCTGAGTGTCTTGGTTTTATTGAATGTTTGACACAAGTAGTTTTTTTAGTTTCCTAACTTCCTTTGCAAAGTGATCTGTGGTACAATAACTTGTCAACGTAAAGTTCTTTGGTCTTTCTATTGCAGATTAAGGCCCTCCAGAATCATCTAAGTCTAGCAGCAGTTCATGGATCTGTTAGTCGGTGAGTGTGTGTGTGACACAACTGCTAAGTTTACTGACAAGCCCCACGTTGGTCTTGATATTGACCTTAGCAAGTAGTGAAGGTGAAATAATACAAGAACATGCTATGGTGGTAAGAGAACACGTATAGAGTCTGTAGACCCTCCATTAAAGTCTACACAAAATTCTACATTTTGCTTCCTGCAGTTACAAATTCCCCTCTAGAGCTCTCACCAAAAATAATTGCATGAACAGGATTGTGCCTGAAATGGTGGAATCTAGTTTGATCCCTGATAATTACTGCTCTACTGTACAATTCAGAAACTAACTTAGCCATATGTTGACAGCCCACGCACATTCTAAGGTTCTTCACGATTCTAATTGTGACAGGCAGACAGCAGGTTCTGAAGTAATAAGGGCATAGGCAATAGCCAACTGCTCACTATGCCAAAAAACTGCATACACTTTATCCTCTTCCCCTAATGTCAAGAAAGACCTCCGATGTATCTGGTGAATAGTCAGTAAATTTCAGTTCAGATATTAATTCTTATAACTTTGCATGTATCTCCTTAGATTGAGGATGTGACTGGTCCACGGCATGAACTATACGGTACATCTTAATTTGGAGCAAGCTGAATTCATTGAAACGAGGATAATTAATTATAAGGAGCTTCTTCGATTTTCAATAGGGTAGAAGTGGGAGAGTAAAGAGTTGATTAGAGTAACCTAATGGTAAATGTGATAAGTAAATTATAATCTCAGGAAGAGGTCATATGTTAAAATTCTAAAATCGCTCTTTTCAAGGGCCAATAACTATCATTCTTTAGACTCTAAAAAAATTAGTTTTACGATGCAATAGTCTAAAAGAGTTGATTGGAGTTATGGAAGCAGAAACCAGAATATACTAATTATAAGCAAGAGTTTCATTTCGAAATAAAAAAAATCTGATCCATTATCAAGTTTAAGATTGAAGGGTTACACCACCAAGAGAACTCATGTATTAATTAAATCCATAAATACATTGTGTAAAAGGAGAAAATCCTAACTGCTAACATAGCATGAAAGAAAGACTTGAAAATCTAATCTCAGAAATTAATGCTATGAATAGCAATTTTAAAACATAAAACCACAGAAGTGTGGAGAACACTGATTTATCCCCAACTAGAAACTAATACTAAGAGAGCAAAAACAAGAAAATTAGAACTCCATTTTTACAAGTGCATCTGAGACGTCAGAAGGGACTGGTGGGGGTGATGATCCACCATAGAGCCAATCCTTGGCACAAATAAGGGCTTCAAGTGTTGCAGGACGTAAAGAACTCCTGTAACTGTCCATTTTTCCTGAATTCAGTGTGAAACACAGAGTCAGCAGACAGAGTAGACACCGGAAGAGACAAAATATCAGAAGCCATTCTAGACAAAGTTGGGTACTTCAATCTGTTTAGGCTCCACCAGCTCAAAATATCAAATTCAGATACTCTAGGCAACAGGGACTCTTCCAGATACTGATCTAATTCAGACTTAAATTGCTGGTTACCATTAGTCTCAGAGATATAGATTTCAAAATCAGAAAGGCCATCTCCAGCAGCAAGAAAGGAGGCTTCAAGAGATCCTTCTTGAGACATATCAGTTCTGGTGATGCCATCATCCCCTTCATCCACACTTGGTGCTGGTAGATAAAGCATCTGGGCAAAGTACTCAAGGAAGAGTCTATGAAGACCATCATCAACATCCCTGATCAACAGTTCAGCATCCTCACTGAAGATCTTGTTGAAGGTAAACTCCACAACTTTCATTTTGAACCTTGGATCCATAACTACTGCAACTGCCAAGATCAAGCAGCTCTCTCTCCAATATTTATCTAACTTTTCTTTCAAAGGCTTGATTAAATTGTTGATAAAGGGATCCTCACTGTTGGCTGCGTGTGTTAACTCTACCAGAAGTTTTGACACTTCAAAGAAGAATGTATTTGCAGTTGGGTATGGCTGGGCAGTTACAGTGTTGGCGGCATCATACAAATATTTCAAGTATGTGCAGAGATTTTCTACCTGCTTCCATTCACCCATTGACAGATTTATTCTGTATTCAGGATCATAGGTATCCAAGCAAGTAAACACTTCCTTTAATTCACATGCAGCAAGCAGCATATAGTATGTTGTATTCCATTTAGTTTGGTTATCAATCAAAAGGTCCTTCGTACTAGGGACTTGAAGTTGTTGCTTTAGCTCTATGAACCTCTCTTCATGAGATTCTGAAGTTTTCACATACTTTACACTTTCACGAACTCTCTCAATGGTTTCCCTCATTGCACATAGGGCATCTTGTGCAAGACAACTGAGAACTCGAGCATAGCAGTTTGCACTTATCAGCTGGCCTTTAAGCACGTCTGGGTTCTTAATAGCGAGAAAATGTCTGACACTTCTCATCAAACTGTCATTAGAGAAGGATTGATCAAGTGCAAGTGTAAATACCCGGCCCTCCAAATGCCAATCAGATAGGCAGGCCAGAATGGATTGATTAATGGAATCATCTGAGTCGGGAGATGGTACCATGACTACATTAAGAATAGGACGATGTAGATTCCAATCATTATCAATAAAGTGACCTCGAAGGAAAACATAGCCCAATGTCTGATTTGATGTCCATAAATCCAATGTCAGGCAGACTCGTCCAGGCATTCCACTAATAAGATTCAAGAGGTTTTCCTTCTCCCTGAGGTACATAGCATAACAGTTCGCTTCAATAGTGTCAAAGCTGACAGTACTGAACTGGGGTTGAAGAGTCTGGACAAACTCATTGAAACCACGGTGTTCCACAATGTGAAGTGGATATTCATGCCGAATTATCATCCCGGCAATCTCATGGTTGCAGCTGTCTTGATCAAAAGAGATGTTTACAAATCCAGGGGTTGCAGTGTGGCGTCTTTTCGGTGGACCAGAAGCATCTCCAGAACCACAACTTTTTGAATATGGGGTTTCCTGATTTTTCTGACGACTAGCTGGGCAGATTCCTAAGGAAATGTGTCGTTTAAGGTGGCTGGTGCCTGATAACTTTGAGCCAGTAATGTAAGCAAATGATTTTCCACATTGATTACAGTAAGCCCTGATACAATCAGGAGCAACAGTTTTAACTGCAAAATACTCCCACACAATAGACTTCTTTCTCTTACGCTTAGGTTGTGTTTCTGAGTCGGGTTGATCATTGTTATCAGGTGTGTTAATGGGAGTATCAATCTCCAAGACAGCAGCTCCAATCCTAATAAGGGGAAGGAAAACACTGATTTAGCAGCCAAAAAATCATCTGTATATATAAAACACTGAATACCAATAAAACCATTAATAACAAGATAAAGGAAAAGAAAAAGAAATAAATAAAAAGGCATACTACTTGAACTAAATTAGACTAGTGATTTCTGTCTAATGAGGAACTATCCAATCAGAGTGTTAGGTGCAAAATTACTTGCCTGAAGATAGCAATCTACATCTCACTAGTTACATTCTGAATATATCATCCTGTGACAGGAAGCTATCAAGAAACTCTTGCTCTGAGTTTTGACTTGAACTTTTCTTCTAAATAATGACAACCATCACATACAATACAACTGGCAATATTTAGTTAGTGTTCTCCTTTTCATGTTCTGTTTACATGTTTTATGCAAGTATAATGAGTCATACACAAATCACATCTACCACAATCCAATCACTCATTGTAAGTGACAGAAATTAACCCGAGCCAAGGCCCATGGATATATTAGTCCATTAAGAATTAAAAGAAAATTTTGATGACACTATTGCATATGTTTCTCAAACCAGGCCGAAACAGAAAGCCCAGTAGACATAATGTCCAACCAACATATATTAGTACTATGTTGTTTAGTATTTGAGTAATTGTGCACTAATGAGTTTGAGTGATGACCTAACAAACTAATTCCCACTTTCTACTTTCCGGCCTCCGGCGTCAAAAATGACAAACTCGAGGATTGTTTTCCCGATTTTCTCACAGGAATCTTCTCCGTCGCTTTTTTTTCTTTTGGTTTATGAAAAATATATAAAACCCTAAAACGCAATTACACACAGTATACATCATGAACCCTAGAATCAATCAGAAACAAGAAAATTTGAATTAAATAACGAGAATATAACAATCAGAATACCAATCGGTTCCAATTTCTAAGAAATAGTTACGACAAAGTAAAACACAGAATGACGAAACTGAACAAATTTAGATTAAAACTAAAGAGAAATAGTCTGGAACTCTTACATTTCAACCGGAGATCGCGAGGCTTTCTGCAACCCTAAATCTACGGTTTCGAATTTCATAATTTTTAAACAATTTTTTATTTACTAAAAAATTTGAAATTTTGGTTCAGAGGGGATGGAGGTTGAAGACGAAGCTAATGGGCTTGAGCCTTGAACTCGAAGCCGAAGGTTCAGAGCTTTTGGGAGAAGTAAAAGGTGATTGGGCATGGACTTGGGGTCCATTATATAATAATCATTCTTCTGATGGACTATGAGACCAAGAGTAAGACGAATCTGGACCGTTGATTTTCTTTATGTATACAGAAGTACAAGAAGCTTCTGCAAGCAATATGCTCATACATTCCTCGCAATTGAATAGGTTTATTTGTTGAGTTTGTTATTATATAATAGTTTAGGATATTTTGTTAAGATGTGATAAATATAAATTTTTAAAATTAATATTTTAGAAGGGAATAATTTATGAATGAAGTAAATATTATAATTTTTTTCATATATATTATTTTAACAAGTTGCTATGAGGACATTTGTTGTTAGAAAAATTCTCATTTTTCTTTTATTTTTAGGTATAATACAATCAAATTATAGTTAATTATAGCAATAAATATTACAAACTTTTCATACGAATACCTTAACAAGTATTTTAAAGATACTCATTAGAATTATTAATTTTTTAAAAAAAAATTTAACAATAAATATGACGTAAACTTCGATTAATCCTATTTTCAATTTAAGAAAAGTCTATGTAAATTTGAACTTCCAATCAAACTAATATTTTTAGAGTTATTTTTTAGGAAGAAATAAAATATTAGATTTGTTAAAATATTTCACAAAAGTGGTTTGTAGTCTTTAAATGCCTAAAGGCTTAAGCCTCATAAGTTTCCTTTTGTTTTGTTTTTGTATGATAGTTGATATTGAAAAAAAAAAAAAAACTATATTGTAAAAGAACCTGACATAACAGAAGGGGAAAGCAGTAGAATTGCAATATTCATTGAATCCATGAAAACCTTTTTAAGTAAAAGGAGTAAACCATATCATGTTAGCAGAGTATAACGGGACAACTAACGTAAGAAACTAATGACATAATTATCAGTTTGAACACCTGGAGACCACAGAAGTGTGGGCACTAATGATGTATCCCTGCAACAACCTAAAACTAAACTAAATCTCCATTTTCACATTTGCATTAGAGGCAGCTAGTGGGGGTGGAAGAGGTAATGATCCACCATGGCACCAATCCTGGGCACAAATAAGGGCCTCTAGTGTTGCAGGACGTAGAGAACTTCTGTAATTGTCCATGTTTCTGAATTCAGTGTCAAACACAGAGTCAGCAGAAAGGGTAGATACCGGTATAGACAGAATATCAGACGCCATTCTAGACAGAATTGGGTACTGGGATCCATTTAGTTTCCACCAGCTCAAAACATCAATTTCGGGTACTCTAGTCAACAGGGAATCTTCCAGATACTGATCTAATTCTGACTTAAATTGCTGATTTGTAACCTCCGAGATATAGATTTCAAAATCAGAAACGCCATCTTCAGCAGGAAGAAAGGAGGCTTCAAAAGATCCTTCTTGAGACATCTCTGTTTTGGTCATGGCCTCATTCGCTTCATTAATACTTGGTGCTGCTAAGGGAAGCGCCTGTGCAAAATATTCAAAGAACAGTTCATGAAGATCACCATCAAAATCCCCTGATCCATTGCTCAGCATCCTCCCCAAATACCTTGGAAAAGGTGAACTCCACAAGTTTCATTTTGAACCTCGGATCCATAACTACAGCGGCTGCCAAGATCAAGCAGCTTTCTCTCCAATATTTATCAAACTTTTCTCTCAACGGGTGGATTAAATTGCTGATAAAGGGATCCTGGCTCATGGCAGCATGTGCCAACTCCACCTGGAGCTTCGACGCTTCAGAGAAGAATACATTTGCAGTAGGGAATGGTTGAGCAGTCACAATGTTGGCCGCATCAAACAAATATTTCAAGTACACGCAGAGAATTTCTACCCGTTTCCATTCACCCATTGGTAGATTTATTCTGTAACCAGGATCGTAGGTATCCAAGCAAGCAAACACTTCCTTTAATTCACAAGCAGCAAGCAGCATAAAATATGTTGTATTCCATTTAGTTTGGTTATCGATCAAAAGGTCCTTCGTACTAGGGACTTGAAGTTGTTGTTTTAGCTCTATGAACTTCTCTTCATGAGATTCTGAAGTTTTCACAAACTTTACACTTTCACGAACTCTCTCAATGGTTTCCCTCATTGCACATAGGGCATCTTGTGCAAGACGACTGAGAACTCGAGCATAGCAGTTTCCACTTATCAACTGGCCCTTGAGCACCTCAGGGTTATTAATAGAGAGAGAAATTTTGAAACTTCCCATCAAACTCTCATTAGAGAAGGATTGATCAAGTGCTAGTGTCAATACCCGACCCTCCAAATGCCAATCAGCTAGGCAGGCCAGAATGGATTGATTAAAGGAATCCTCTGAATCAGGAAATGGTACCATGACAACACTAAGGATAGGATGATGTAAATTCCAATCATTGTCAATGAAGTGGCCTCGAAGGAAAACATAACCCAATGTCTGATTTGCAGTCCTCAAATCCAATGTCAGGTTGACTCGTCCACGAATTCCACTAATAAGATTCAAGAGATTTTTCTTCTCCCTGAGGTACAATGCAACACAATTCCTTTCAATTGTGTTGAAGCTGATCATATTGAACTGGGGTTGAAGAGTCTGGATAAACTTATTAAAACCATGGTGTTCCACAATGTGAAGCGGATATTCATGCTGAATTATCATCCTAGCAATCTCATTGTTGCAGAGGTCCTGATCAAAAGATACTCCTGCAAGTCCATGGTTAGATCTTTTGTGTCTTTTTGGTGGTTCAGAAGCAACTCCAGATCCACAAGTTGTTGAATATGGAGCTTCTTTATTTTTCTGGCAATTATTTTTGCATTTTTTCCTGTCTATGTGTCTTTTGAGGTGGCTGGTGCCTGAAACCTTTGTACCAGTACTGTAAGCATATGACTTGTTGCATTCATTACAGTAAGCCCTCTTCTGGTCAGGTGCAACATCTGCAAGTGTGAAGTGCTCCCACACGATAGATGTCCTTCTCCCCCGCTTATTAGGTTGTGATTCTGAACCGGATGGCTCAATGTTATCAATGGTGGTAATGGGAGTATCAATCTCCATTACAGCAGATGTAATCCTAGACGAAAAAGAAAATAAATCAGCATTAGAAGAAAGTAAACCGAATGATTTAGCAGTTAAAGAATCATCTCTACATATAAAAGTTAAAACACTGAATCAATTGAACCAATAAGAATAAGATAAAGGAAAAGAAAATGAGCCACATGACTACCTAATTATATAGTGACTTTTTTTTTTTTCCTGGAAAAATTGTATAATGATATACATCTAGCGTGGAAACTATTCAATCAAAGTGTTAATTAGGCTTTAGGTGAAACATGATTGACTTCATGAGAGAAGCTATCAAGAAACTCTTGCATTTCCTTTCACTTTCACTAGTCAGCAGTTAAGTGTTTTCCTTTCAACTATCCATATGTTGACGTATAAGTGATGAGTCCTTACATCTAGATGACTGGATTTGCCTTAATCCAATAAGCCTAAATGGATTTAAATGGAAAAATTCAATATCCCATCATATATAGAGAATCACATAGAATCAAAATATAATCTGTTAAGAACTATAACATGACAACGTAACATAGATGTCCCAACTCCACCATTTGATTAGAACACCAACTGCAGACATAACAATTTTATGCTACTATTCCTACTTTCTGCCCTCAATAATGTTAAACTAGTTTAAGGAAAGCCAAAATTGTTCAACGAGACAATGTAAATTAAAACTGTGAATACAATTCTTGCCAGAGGAAAACATCAGGTCACAATTAAAATATAGAAGTAACTAGTTGAAAAAAAATTTAAAATTTAAAGAGAGAATCTATTTTAGCAATTCACATAGATGGTATAGCTGCAATACAGTAATCGAGCAGAGAATACTCAAAGTCATAGAGTAAACATAAATTGCACAAATCAAACAGAGTATAACAATCAGAAACATAATAAGTAAGGAAGGAAAAGGAAAACCAATTGGGTTACAGAATTACGTTAAAATAATACAGAAAAAGGCTGGAACACTTACTTTGAAACCGGAAACTTGAAACTGACGTAGCTTTCTGCAACTCCAACTCTAGGGTTCCAAATATCCTACCTTGTGAACTAAATTACTGTTCACAAATTTGAAATTCTGGTACAAAGAGCAGCTAGAGGTTAGAGACGAAGTGAATGGGCTTGAGCGCGAAAACTGAGAGCTTGGGGAGAAGCTCTAATGGATCAAGGTAGGCTTCTGCTAGGTCAAGGGCTGGGGTTGTGCGTTAGGGCTTTCTTTGGGACAAAGGAGAGCAGAGAAGGTGAATTGGGCATGGACTTGGAGTCGGAGTCCAATATATAAGATCCGTCTAGGCGGTCATCAATATGGCCCAGCTATAGTTTAACGAATCTGGACCGTTGATTTATTGGTGCCCTAGATTATGTTCTTGATGCAGAGAGTGCAAGTATTGATTGAGGCTTGCAGGTATTACTTGAGCGACAATCCAGGATTTTCTAGCTACCATGGTGAAATTGAAAGAAAAGAAAACAAAAAGTATGAGACCTTTGGGTTAATTGAAGGCTTGTTTTGGATACTACGAAGATATATGTTACGATTTTTTTAACACTATTTTATATAGATTTTGTTAATGTATTATATATAAATTTTTAGCATTTATTATAATGATCGGTAATAATTTCAGTATTATATAATTAATGAGTTATTACTTAAAAAATATTTAATTTAAAACAAATATTTGATTCGTATTTTAATAAGTGTTCTAAGGACTCATGTCAAACTTAGATTTTCTAGCTACAATTGTGAAATTAGAAGAAAAACAAAATATGAGGCTTTGTTTGGATAAGCAAAGGGGAAGAGAAGTGAATGAGGAAAGATAGCGACGGGGATATATGTGTAGTTTTTTACTAATATAACCATTGTCAAGGTTAACCAATAAGACGAAATGGATAAGATTCATTGTTTAACATAACACATGTAGAGATTTTTTTTGTAATGATTGCAAATGTAATTAATAAGTTACTGCTTAATATTTCAAATTTTAAAAACATTATTTATTACATTTCAGTAAGTGTCATAAAGGCACATATTAAACAAAAAAAACAAAAAACTATATGCTATGAATATTTCCCATCAACAATTATAGTAAGCTGTTATTTTCAATTTTTGATTTATATTGACAAAGACACCGAACTTAATCACGCTCAAGTTTCAACTACTCAGGATATAATTATGGAGAGTATATAAAATCCCTTACCACCCTCTCCCTAACCTCTCTAACCTTATGGGATGCTCCCATGTACCTTGATCAAAAAGCAAAAAAAGAAAAAACTCTGTATATAGCCATTTTCCTTTTACAAATTTTGACTGCATTTGCTTAGAGGATGAACATTGATAAGCTCCTTTGTGTGGGTTTTGTTAATTGGATGACAATGCCAGATTTTCTTACAAAGGAAATTCTTACTATTATGCTATAGAGTAAATCTGATAAACAAAACAAACAAGTGAACCTACACATTATCTTTCAAATGCAGAAGTAGTAGTACTGGGACTATAACATGTAGAATTCAGACGAACTACATCGAAAATTGATTAATCAAAACAATTTTCAAAACTATCACTCTACAATGGAATGTAAAAAACTTGATACCTCATATGAATTTCATAATTTACTGAAAAGTGCCTAAATGAAATCTTATAGAAAAAGAATGGCAAGAATAGCCATCCACATTGTACAGAAAAAGAATGGCAAGAATAGCCATCCACATTTGTACACACCCTGCAGGCCTTAGAATTGTATGCATGCATGACCACAAGATTGCTAGTTGAATCATTTATTAGAATTAATCAGGTCCTGGATTTGCCATGTTCTCCCACAGATTTCTTGAACTTCCTATATATTTAGGCACAACACAAAGAGCTGTATGTACACAGAGAATGAGAAGTAGTTCAAGAAAGCTGTGGAAAAGCATGGCAGGACTTGCTCATTTTGTGTGCTCAGCAGGATAAATCAGCCATGAAAGCTTGTCTAATGCTGAATTATTATATAGAAATATATATATATAGCAACCTGGTAGAGAGAGAGAGAGAGAGAGAGAGAAAGAGAAGATCTAGGCTAGCTGCCATATCAAGAAGGAAGACATCAATGGATTATATAAGAAGATAGAAGGAATGGATGTGGGAATTGAAAGGTGTGGTGCAGCCTTGCTGTGCTGCAGGGATTATGTAATTAATTCACAAGGTGTACTGCAATATTAACAGAATATATCAGTAGTGTGAGCCACACTTTTTTTGTGTGTGACCAGCAGGGTAGATAGATGTGCATGTGAGATGAGCAAATGGGATAAACAGACAAAAAGACTACATAAAAAAAGATATCAGTGATAATGAAGGAAATGATATAATTTTTGGAAAATTATTTGAAAAGAAGGTAACCCATTTCATCACATGCCAAGATTTGCTGGTAGCTAGCTCCTTTTTGTAATATAAGTTGGACCAAATATACATGCTTTGTTTGAAAAAAAAAAAAAGTAAAAAAAAATTAAAAACAAACTGAATGTGAGAGAGAAAGAGAGCAAGTTGCAGTTTTTGAATTTTGCATTGCATCACCCTATGACCATCTATATGTGATTAAGGAAAATAATCCATTATCTTCCATGTCGGTAAGCCCTATATATGGCTTAGACTTGTATAGCCCATAGCTATATACCATTCTCAAGTAGGTGTTACAGAAACACATGCATGCTTGTTGTTTTTCATCAACATATATATATATATGTGAGATAAAATCTTAAATATATGTGCAAGGGAAAATTGTCAATATTTTGTTCCCTCTTCATCTCATGTTATATTGTCTCTTCATCAGTACCACGACTAAAATTATATTAATTATAAAAGTGAGTCTTACAAAAGATTTACTCTTTTGTTTTATTAGTTTATTATCATTAAGTGTTTTCATATTTTTATTGACATATTAAATATGTCTTGATATGAAAATGCCATTAATTTTATAACTAAAAAAGAAAAAATAGCATTGTTTAATTTTCAATAATAATAATGGTCAGATAATCTTCATATATGCAATATTGGTTATTTCATTATATTTGACGAAGAATTTCTATTGATAGGAATTGAAGATCTAGATAAACATATTGAAATCTGTGAGAAAGTCTTCTTTCTCTTCTGCTATTAGAAGCTGGAAAAAGTTGAGATCTGGTAATATTGGTTCTTTCTCTTCTTTCAAAGTTGTAACTTAATATCTACTTCCAGTTCTCTAGTTGTGTCTTAGTTGAACATAAACCGCTGGAACGAAAGGCGGTTACTTGCACATAGTGAAACCAACGATAGAATGAACGTATTACGTGTTTCGGACATTTCTCGTGTAGCACGAGACTAAACTCCAGGATATTAAGGTAAATAAATTACAAAATATAAGGTGCAAAACCTTCGACCCTCTCCTTAGAACCGATTTGCAAGAGACAGAGAAAGAGGTTGTTGGATTTGATTCTACTTTGTTGTTTGTTCGTTGAGCTGTTGTTGTTGCTCTTCCTGAAGAACGAAGACATAGAGCCAAAGATGCATCACTACGTGAACGACCTTTCTCTTTTTGATTACAATTACAACTACTATGATCCGCTCAGCAACCCTTTCTCTCATCGTCACACTTCCTTAAATGATTATGAAGATGATTATTATGGTGTGCTTCGTGATGAGAGTAAGCCTGGGAAGCCTAACGGAAGCCCACCCAAGTACCGACATGATGGCAAGTCGCCTCTCCCTCTGGGCATGGACTGGAGCCCTCCTCCTCGCAAATGGGTAATCTATCTTCTTACTGTTCAATCATTATTATGAATGAATAGTATACAAATTACTTCGATTCCGTGATATGGGTAGTGATTCTAGTTGGTTGATTCCTTTTGAAGGTGGAATTTAATCAAAGGGTTTCGTTAATTTGTTTAGTTTGTTCTATTTTGAATCAACTGGTACTTGAAAAAGAAAACTGAAGCTTTGCTGCTGACATACAAAAATTGATGAAATATGACTACAAGTCTACAATATATAGGTTTTTATCTTGTTGAGTATTACACCCATGATTATACATCAGCTGAAATGGTTAAATTTAATTTTTAACATAAATTTAATTTTTTTTCTCTATAAAATAATTATGAAGTTTAACATGCATATAAAGTGCAAGCTTTGGCATGTGAATTGCGTTACCTTATATTTTCCAGTTCTTTTTTAGTTTTGTTACAAGATGTAACATGTTCAAGCTCTGAAACCCAGGACGGACGCGACACTGTTTGGCCAAATGGTCCTCATACGGGTTGGAGTTACTGTGTTACAGTTCCTTCTTGGGGTGTGCAACCCAAATCAAGTGGCTCTGATCCTGTAGTGGTATGATGTCTTCGCCCTGTTATATTTGGTTGTGCTTAAGTTTTTGGTAGAAATTACCCCTTATAGTTATTTACTTTCTTAGCATTCATACAAAACAGGTTTACAGGGTCCAAGTTGGTATTCGATCTCCAGAAGGGATTACCACTACCCGAAACATATCACGAAGATTTAATGATTTTCTCCAATTATTTTCAGAAGTAAGTGTTTTTTCTCTATAGGCATAAAAAAATGACTGAACCTTATGTTTTCTATGACTTAGTGGACAATATTGCTTTTCTTATTATCCAGTTCTTTCAAGGTTTTGTTATTAAGGGGGTTGCGTTTCTTTTCCTGCCTCCAGCTTAAAAAGGAATTTCCCAGTAAAAATTTGCCTCCAGCTCCTCCGAAAAGAAGATTAAGAATAAAAAGCCAGACATTGTTGGAAGAGGTAGGATAACTTCTATTTCTTCTTCTTTGCTTATTTAATTGTGTTATGTCAATCATTATATGTTCTTCCATGATTTTCTATTTTACAAGATTACATTTCTCTTTGATATTTGTAGTGCTACCAGTAAGTCTTGTAGATTGTGTAATAGGTTATCATTTTCTTCATATATAATTTTGAAGGTTGTTTTGTATTAGTTGGGCTTAGGAGAATGTTGAGGATAGCATCAAAAAGTTCTTGAACTTCCTCCCCCTTTCCTAGCCTCCATGTCCACCGGAAAAAAAGGGAAAAGCCACAGGGTTGCATGTTTTGATGCTACTAGTTGATTTAGTTCACATGTTATTGCTGAAGCTCTATCAAACTATCCTCAATGTTGAGAGAATAAATTTGAGAGAATTTTCTGAATTCAGCTATGGCACCTCTTCTGGTTTAGCCGTATAAATAGGAATTGGTAAATCTTTGGATTCAGATATTAGCCAAAACTCATGTAGTTTAAGGAAAAAAAGAAGGGCTTCAAGTATTGGATTTATTTGTCAACATTTGCTAAAGTACAGTATTCATTGAACTGTATGGAAGTCTACAAACTTATTTGTTGGTTTGAATTGAGAATATCAATCAGTTTGTAAATTTTTTTGGTTTGTATTTGTGCAACTTGTGGTTTCTCTTGGAGTAAAAATGAGTTAGATACTTAGATTAGCTAAGGTAAGCATTAGCAAGGGAATTTTTCCGAGTTATTTACATTTTGTTTATAAAATCAAATTTCTTTGTTAACAATACATCAGTTCTTTTTCTGCTGCCAACAGCAGCTTCATACAGAAATTACTTCTGTGGGAAAGACTTTAATTGCCAATAATGTTAAATTTTGTTTTATACTTATTTATTTATTTATTATTCTTCTTTCCCTGTTTGGTCTTTCAAGTTTTAATAGCTGGCATAATCTTGTAGGTATTTCAATTTAGCTGTTAGTTTGGCTGCCTGCATGTAGATTTGTGTGATATTAGGAGGACTGTGATGTTTGTGATGTACCTGGATTCTGTTTTCAAACTAGATAGAGATCAAAGTGTACACTTCCCGTTAGAATCTCATCAAAGATATTTGTGTTTGGACAGTAATATTTGTTTGCTAGAAGTACATAAAAATGATCTACATATATGGTGATATCCATGAAAGGGGATATCTCAAGATTGAGATTATATATTAAGGGCATCAGTTTCAGATCCTCCTTTGCAATAGAAGGGTACTTGCGAACCTGGGTATGCATCCAACATCAAGAAATTAGAAGTTTAAATGTTTATGTTCATATTAACTATGATTTGTTGCAGCGGAGATGCTCTTTAGAGGATTGGATGGAAAAGCTACTGTCTGAAATTGAAGTATCAAGAAGTGCTCCCTGTTGCAATCTTTCTTGAGCTTGAGGCTGCTGCTAGGTCTTGTATGTCTTTCCTGAATACATCTTAGAAATGACATTTTCTCATCATATAACTTGGAAAGCAACCTGTTCAAAAAACTTATTTGTACCTTGTGTTCTAAACTTTCAGCATTTCATGATGTGAATCAGCAAATTTGGGATGCAACTTCTTCAGTGAGTGGTGCATATGGGTCATCTCTCTTTCAATCCAACTCAGATGCTCCTGTGAATGCTTATTATTCATCTATGGCATCAGATCATGGTCATGAAACTCCTTACGAGGTATCTGAGCTTGGAACTCCATGGCATGGAAATGATACATGTGCCGATCCTAGCCTAAGTGACACAATTTCAGAACAGGACCCAGATAATCCTACAGAAACTATTGTCAGGCATGGGGAACTGAACAGAGACTTTACTCGGGAGAGTGCAAAAAAGTATCCGAGGCATAATATGCACACTGAGAATGAACACAGGGGTATGGACAATGATAGAGTAACAGAGAATCTCTCTATAGGTAAAGCTTTACACTTGGATGGAACTGACTTTTTTTCTGATATAGAGGATATTAAGCTGGATGGCCATGTTCGAAGATTGTCCACAGAGAGTGTTGGAAGTGACTTGAGTTCTGCAAAAGCCAGTGAAATATTAAATTTAGCAGTGACCAATGCACTTCCTGAAGGTTCTGAAGCTCCAAGAAACATGGATTATTCGGTCAATTCAGATTTACAATTCTCAAGCAATTTACTGGTGGCTCTTCCGTCTGATGAGCGACATAAGTTGAACAGGCTTCTAGTTACCCTGCAGAGAAGACTGACCACTGCAAAAACAGATACGGAGGATCTCCTAGCAAGATTGAATCAAGAAGTGGCTGTGAGACAATTCCTCACAACAAAGGTACACCCAGACGTGGAGGGTCTTATGTTGCTAAAGTAAAGGACTCAAAGCAGTCCATGGAGTTGGCCCATTGTAATAGGAAAATTTCCATTGCTCCACCACTAGTTACTGCTCCTTCAAGCGCATCCAATCAGATTAAAATATAAACTAGGGACTCTTTATTTAATGAGCTTTGTTGAATATGTTTATCCTGATTGATGATAAGAAGGAAGTTACTTAAAATGTCCTGTCTCTCTCTTGTAGGTCAAAGATTTGGAAGTGGAACTTGAAACAACTCGACTGAATTGTAGAGAAAACATTCAGCAGGCTGTTTTAGCTGAAAAGGAAAGGTTTACTCAAATGCAGTGGGATATTGAGGAACTTCGGAGGAATTGTTTGGAGATGGAACTGAAATTAAAGATTGAGGAGGTTTGTTTTTTTTCCCAGTATTAACTTTTATTTAAATCTGTCATTCAGTTTTGGAGGGTTCTGCTGAACAACTAAAAAAATTTCCAGGACGAAAGAATGCAAGCAGAGTTAAATAAAGCATCAATCATTCAGGAGAATGAAATGCTACTGAAAGAGCTTGAGGTTGCTAGAAGACAGCTCGAGAGCTTGCAGAAACATCATAATGACTTTGAGGTAAAATCAAAGGCAGATGTAAAGTTGCTAATTAAGGAGGTCAAATCCCTTCGAAGTTCTGAGGTAGAATTGAAGCAGGAGCTGAGCCAGTTGATGAAGGAAAAATTAGAAGTAGAGGTAGTGTATATCTTGTGCTTGAATTTATAA
Organism: Quillaja saponaria; assembly: GCA_029379385.1. NCBI lineage: Eukaryota > Viridiplantae > Streptophyta > Magnoliopsida > Fabales > Quillajaceae > Quillaja > Quillaja saponaria. Next base: position 22,803,593 of record CM055611.1, read on the forward strand.
TACGACCAATGGCTATCTATAGTGCTAGATAGTTTTTTCCTCCTAAACTAGGTTTAAGTTGTTTATATTTGAAGTTATATGTTTCTTTTCTCATTATAAAGTTATGTTCTTAAAATTAGGTTTAATCCTTCAATTGTAATTGCATTCCAACAGATAGTGGCATGTCCATTTACCTTTGTTCTGTTGTTGTCTATTTTTCAGAGAGCTCTTTATGGTGAAAAGCAAAGATTGGAACATTCAAATAATGCTAATGCAAAGCTGCTGCATGAATGTGAAATTCTTCGCAATCGGTTGCAGGAATGTAGTGTTAATTTCCTTGTTGAAGAGGAAGATAAATTAACAGTGGACAGTTCGTCACCATCTGATGCTTTGGATTTATTAGCAACATCTGATAATAGAATTGGTCTCTTAATTGCAGAGGTACACATTGCACTTGCTTTTTCCATTGTGTGTGTTTTTCTCTGGATACTCGGTGTTTCAAAGTAATTCGTTCTTGAATTAGCGATTTACCTTTCATCAGCTCTGCCTTTTCTAGTTTGTGTGTATATGCATGCTTGTTCAACTGTTCGTGTGTGAACCATGACTTCAGTTATATTAGCCTGTTGGATGGGACCAGATAATAGATGCAAATCCATGTGGCTCCATGCCTCCATTCGTCTTCACACAAGTAGCAATTTTGAATTTTCCATCTCACTATTAGGCCTGGGAATGTAATTTCTCTTTAGTTATTCAACCTTCTCTATATCCATAACCCATTGGAATCCTGAATATTCTTTATAACTAGAGACCCATATTTTCCTTGACCATCTCCTTTGGAACTTGTACCCACAGTAGATTTGGTATAAGCTGTGAATCATGATTGCAGATTCTCGAATTCCTACCTCATTAATTAGGTTTTTTAAGGTTTCCAGTCTCCATATCTGGAATAGTTCGAATAGTTTTCTCCTTCAATATCTCTTCTGCATCAACTTCATTCGTACAAATCCTCAATTGCTAGTATCCTGTGTAAAAAATATTACACCTCATCCTATCTCTAGATGATTCTTTTATTTAAATTTTCTGAGTTAACCCTTTAATCAAGCCATATACAATCGTTGATTCTATCCACCTTTTTAGCATCACCTTTTCAAATGCTCCGGGTCTGTATTTGAAGCAGTGAGTTGAATTATTGTATAGAAGATAGCTTCTCTCCTCTTATGTATAGAGCAATCTTGCAGGAGTTTTTGTTAAATAGACCTACAAGTATTAGTCACTACCGTCTTTATTACAAATTGCTCTGTGGTTTCCTTTTGCTGTACAACAATAATGTTCAGATGAAAACATTATTCATAATTGGAACAGGCACAGCTTTTAGCGCAAGATGTTCAAAATGGCGTTGCTGCAGTGGATGAGACTCCCAATGTAAGTGCAGATGATAGGAGGACAACTGACAGTGAGTTGAAGAAGATGCTGACAGAAATTTTTGTTGATAATGCAACGTTAAGGAAGCAAGTTAACTCAGTTATTCGTTGTGCTCTCAACGCAAACATCAAATCCGAGGAAGAAGATGAGGAAGAGGAAATCATTTTGAGGAAAACTGTCTTGAGTAAGTTTTTAGAAAGATGACAGTAATATTATAGGTCTGTGTCCTTAACTTCGTATCAGTTATAGCAATAAAAGTTGCACAAAATTCAGTTCTACCCGTGAGGTCACTATGCCTTGTTTTATTTTTCTTTTCATGGAAAGAGGAGGTTATAGTGAAGAACACATGCATTTTTTGAACTTTGGAGTTCAGGCTGCAGAGTAAGGTCGTTATGACTAGAATTATCACATAAAAATCTGGACAATTTTAACATATTAACTTCTTTGAATATTATATATCAATTCTAATGGTCTCGAGCCTAGATGACTAGTGAGATTTCAAGTCTGCAATCAACTAATAGCTCTGACCTTGGAGACGAATTAGTCTACTTGTTATTAACCTCTACTTTTAATAAATGAATGGTTGATATGTATATCCTTGATAAGAAAATGAGATGAGCAATAATTTTGTTTGCTTCTTTAGACCACTAATCAACTATGAGAAATTGGTTAATGTCTGTAAATACTTACAAAAAGAAGGGAGATAAAAACAGCTACAACATCCTGCACTATTGTTTTGGTAAGGAGTAAAAGAATTCTGTCAATCTATTGGGGAAACATTTCAGGAACAGCAGTTAGCAGCATACTTTGCAATAGGATGAGTACAACTGTATAAGCCCTGTTCTGCATCTACAACTGTATGTAGTAATTGTGATGACATCTCAACAGTTTCGGCCGTCAAAAAGTCTACTTGTTTCTACCACCAAACATTCCCATCATGTCGTTACCAGAACCTATTTGCCTCATGAAGCTTTGTAAGCCACCTATACCACCTAGTTGATTCCTAATCTGTGGAGGGGGGAGATTGCTAATGTTCTGTGCATTCATATTTCGGGATAGGGAACTCATTCCACCCTTCTTAGGAATCTTAAGCCCCTTCCATAGCTTCGCAAGGCGCTCACACTCATCCAGCATCTCAATTACTTCTCTAACTAGATGACCAGAACCTCTAGCTATTCATGTTATACGTGATTCTTTCATGAGCTTTGGGTTTGAACTATCCAATTCTGCAACATATTAACACTTTGATGTTAGTGATTAAAAGGTAAGATATCTGAATTAGAACAATGACTACAATTGAAAAGACTCGTGTGGCCACAAATGCAGAATAAGTCTCCAAGAGTAAACTTTGCTTGCCTTCATTCGTCATTGAATCCATCATGGTCATTTAGCGCTGGATTTTTGTCCTGGCTTTCATTCTCCATACCTTTTGGCATTAACTCGGAACTAAATCTTGGAAGCATTAAGAAAGCCTACATAAGTAACCAAGTAGATCGTTAGCATAAAACCCGGCAACTTAGTCAATAATAATGACTTCACTGAATTAGTAAACACGAGAGGTGACTCATGCAGAGATACAAATTCAGCCAAAAGACTCCTAGATGACAGATATACAAGGAAACCCCTCAACCCCCACTGAACAACATCCGAGCACAAAAGATTAACAACTGATCCTGCTTTGTGATACAAGGTCAACATGTCATACAAGTATGTCACCACAATATGTCCAGCAAATTCTATGCAACTGAATCACTAAAAAAGAGAAAATAGTTGTAAAAGCTTCAATTCAATTGCCAGGACCCTTGTGGTCCAGTGGCACCCAATCTTCCCCGCTATCTAGGAGATTCAAGGATCGACTCTCCTGGAAGCCTACATTCTCCCTTCTCTCCCTTCTCCCTCCCGTAATAAAAAAAGAAAAAAAAGAAGTAAAAGCTTCAATTGAACTAAATAGTAAGGTAATAACCTGGCTTATGGGGCCCATTTTAAGTATGCTCTGAAACTGCTCATACATAATCCTTAAGGTGAAGTTCCCTTCTGAAAGCTTTTGCAAAAGTTATGGCTGTTTATCCATAGGAACAACTTCATGTATTTTGTCCATAAATCCAGACCAATCTCCCATTCCTAGGTGGAAAGACAATATTACATGAATATATTTGAATTGTTTTGTCCAAAACCTTTTTTCTTTTATAAACTACAGAATAAATTTAACAGGAGGATCATAACATTTAACTGCCAAGACTGATAAAAAGATGCAGCCCTAAAAGACGACTGACAAATGGTTTAAGATCAAAAACTTCAAACTCATCCATATGTTCTCCAGTTCCAATAAATATGACAGGGCTCTTTGTTGCTGCCACACTGCAAATGAAAGTTGAAACATGAGTTAGTAGCCAAACCACATTTAGAACTATGGAAAATATCTTGATTTTCAAAATGCTTCAATTAAGTGTTAAACAAAAGGTCCCATGTAAAGTAAGATTGTAATTAGAAAGGGAGCTAAAAAATATTGTAGTTTTTATCACAGAATGTGCTTTTGTAATGCACTACTAACTTTTAGCATATGTCTTAATGCACCCCGAAATTATAGAATCAGTAAACATCACGAAATGAAGTCATGGGCAACATAAAAGCAGGTAAAAGTAACCAAAACAAGCTTCCTCTCAAACAACTAAGTTCTATAGGTAGGATCCAAATATTACAAAATCAAGCAAAATACATGCATTTCTGCACAAATTTGGAAATCTTGATATGCTGATAACATAACATGTGAGTATGAGACAACTGTGCAAAATATTAGTCTATGCCGGCCTTATAACATGCATTCTGTTCAACTGCTGCAAAACACATGATACAGCAACTAGCACCAAAAGCTAATATTTAGTGACCATAAATATGCAGGCTTCCACTATGATCGGAAATAAAATTTAATGCATTTTGCTCAACTGAGAAGCAGGTCATATGAAGGTCATTGGAATAACACTTACGCACTAAGTACACCACCACCATTTGCATGCCCATCCAGTTTGGAAACAATTACTGCGCTAACTGGAACACTCTGTTTGAAAGCTTGAGCTTGTTCAAAAGCAGATTGACCAATGTTGCAGTCCATGACAAATATAACAAGATCTGAACAATGGAAAGAAAAAATATTAGCAATTGTACTCCATAAGAAACATATGAAAAGGTATATGACTACAATATATTACCGTTGCTTCTGAAATTTGACGCACTTCTTCAAAAAGATCTGCTTGTTGTTTGTACACGCCCGCTGGTGTCAACAATTATAAGATCACAATTTTCTTTCTTAAATCTCTCCACTCCTTCCACTGCAATTTTAACAGGATCTGACTCCATATAGCTGTACAGCGAAGGGATGCCCAAAAAGCCCACTAAGTACTTAAGTATCAAACATCGACTTACAATAACATGCAATAGATGAAGTTACTTACATCATAATTCTTTTGCAAGAAAATATGATAAAAAGATAACAATGATAGAGAAAGAGCTATAGAAAGATAAAAGCAAAATCTTGGTGAGAACAGTACAGAGCCAAGAATTATTTACAGAAAAAAAAAAAAAAGAGGAAAAAGAAAGAGTCCTGAGAATATCAATATTTTACTTCCTTTTTATTCACTAGAAAATAACTATCAAGAGAAAGAAAAATAAGAGTTTTACAAGAAAATCTGCCACTTCTGACTGTATTATGAAATGCTCATATAGTGGTTTAACCCTTATTCCAAAGTCTATTACATGTTCTTGTATATTACAATGGACTTCAGATTGGTAACTCTATACCCTGTGATAAAATAACACATATAAATTATTTCCACCTACCTAGTTCTCCTCAATGAGAAGGTATCTATAATATATATATATATATATATATTAACGTAGGGAATAATATATTTCATGTGTTATCATGCAACATTATTCCAGCTGTTTAACTTCAATCTCCCCCATTTTCATTTCTCATCAACATTAGAACTGTATCAGAATTCTAGCTCACACAGATGCCAAAACTAGTAGATAGAGAATCATATATTTCATGTTTTATTATGCAACATTATTCCAGTTCTTTAACTTCAATCTCCCCCATTTTCATTCCTCATCAACATTAGAACTGTATCAGAATTCTAGCTCACACAGAAACCAAAACTTGTAAAATCCGGAAAGAGCCTAAGAGTACCTTCCATAAAAAGGAATGTTAGCTTTGGTGGCATTTTGCTTCAGCTGATCAAATGCACCAGCTCTGAATGTATCTGCACAAACTAGGGCAGGTTTCCATCCTTTTTTTCTTATGATAATAGGCATATTTTGTACAAGTTGTGGTCTTTCCAGATCCTGAATTCCATTTGCAAATAAATTAGAATATACCATACATGCAACTTAATTTAAAATAAAAGGATAAACAAACCAAAAATAGTAAAAGAAATCTGACTACACTTCAGATGAAAGTATTAAAATCACATTGCCATATAAATATATAATCAGCTTTCAATCCAAATTCCAAGAGAGTTCATTTACAACAAAACTTTCCCAGGAAAACATGAGCTAATTTGATATGGCAATTAATGAATGATCTAAAAAAAATTCGGCACAAGAAATTTATCTAATATGCAACATACCTTGTAAACCAACAAACATTACACACTTGTTTTGCTTTTTTTGGAGTGAAAGAAGGCTTCCCAGGGTCCAGCATTCTGCAGAGTTCATTAAATATAGCCTAAAAGCAAAGAGTTCCTCATATCAAAAAAAAAAAAAAACAAACAAACAAACAAAGAGTTTCTGTCATGACAGTAAAGATAAATAATCATGACATAATTGGTACATCATCATAGCTGACACACAATAAGGATTTAAAATGAAACCAAAAAATTACAAATAAGACTATGAGTCTATGTGTATGACATCAGGGCCAGAAAAGTCCTCGAGCAAGATTCAGCATACTCCCACGATGCATTTTCTAACCAGAAATCTATATTAGATCTAAGAGGGTATACAGGATAGTATGGTAAGTAAAATGAAAGTTGGTGGGGAAAGATTAAAAGGAACCCATGCAACTTATCTTAATTATCCTTGGATAGGGCAAACCACAAATGATTGTCATTGGGGCTGAACTCAAGTGTCTAAAAGAAGTTTTTCGTATTCAGATTTGCAGAAGACAGTTGATAGAAGCATAAATCATGAGCTATACTACAGAAAAGCAAAACGTTAAAAACCAAATTTGAATAGTCCAAGCCAAATGGGGACTGAATGTTACTGTCTCAAATATATCCACTGTAGAATGAGAGAAAATCAGAGAGATGAGAAGGATGATGTTTATTTGATGCAACAGAAATGCCTTTTATAGGCTTACAGAAGAAGTCCACTAATGCCACTAACAGGACTTAGCTTAAGACTAGGAAACAGAAAACAAACTCAGTGGAACAAATATTTGAATAATTCAAGGTAGACTTGGTCATACTACTAAGCTTACTGACTTATCTAACAAATAAAGAAATTGCAAACAAGCTTGCACTCATCCTTCTAACAACTGGTGTTGATTCTTAACACTCCCCCTCAACACCGGCTCTCCTTCTTTCAACCATGTTCAGCTGATGACAAAACTTTTCAAACTTGGTGATGCTTAAACCTGTTGTGAATAAAGTCTGCAACTTGATCCTCTGTCTTAATCTACTTCAACCCAATTTCTTCTTGCAAAACTTTTTCTCTGATAAAATGATAATGTACTTCCACATGTTTAGTTCTTGCATGAAAAACTGGGTTCTCTGCCAAACGAATTGCTGACTGGTTGTCACAATACAAGGGAATTGCATAGTCAATTGGTTGACATAGATTCTTCAGCAACTGTATAAGCCAAGTGCTTTCTTGAGCTGCCATTGCTGTTGATCGATACTCAGCTTCTGTTGTTGACAGAGACACAGTGGGTTGCCTCTTGCTGCACCAAGAAATTGCTCCTGACCCAAGTTTAAATACATACCCGGTAGTTGAACGACGAGTGTCATGATCTCCTGCATAATCAGCATCACAATAGCCAACAATCTTGCAATCTCCACCTTTCTTGTACAAAATACCATAATCCATCGTACTTCTCACATATCTCAGTATTCGTCGAATAGCATCCATATGAGATTTCTTTGGTTTTTGCATGTACCGACTCATCACAGCCCACTGCATAAGAAATATCTGGTCGAGTCAAAGTTAAATAAATTAGACTTCCTACTAATTGTCGATACATTGTTGCATCTTCCAAGTCATTTCCTTCATCTGCACATATTCTGGCATTTTGTTCAATTGGCTGTTGAAATTGGCTTGCATCCAATCATACCAAACTTCTTCAACAATCTTTGGAATATTTTTGCTGATGGAGAATTATTCCTTCTTGAGTACGATCTGCCTCCAGACCAAGAAAATGCTTGAGTTGTCCAAGTTCTTTCATCTGAAAACGAATTGATAAGTTCTCCTTTGTTTGGAGAACTTCTTCTTCACAATCACCTGTTATGATTAAATCATCCACATATACTAGCACAATAGCAAGCTTTCCTTCATTGACTTTGACAAATAAACTAGAATCTGCAGATGTCATCAAATAACCACTTTGAGTCAGAATTCAGCAATCTTACCATACCAGGCCCTTGGTGCTTGTTTTAATCCATAGAGTGCCTTCCGCAACTTATACACGTATTCAGGATGATCTCTATTTTGAAAACCCATTGGCTGAATCATGTAAATCTCTCGATCCAACTCTCCATGCAAAAATGCATTCTTCACATCCATTTGCCATAAGTTCCAGTCTTTGTTAGCTGCAAGTGCAAGTAGGACTCGCACAGTTGTGAACTTTGCTACTGGACAAAATGTTTCATCATAGTCTACTCCATATTGTTAAGTGAACCCTCGAGCTACCAGTCGAGCTTTGTATCTTTTGATTGAACCATCTGTGCATCGTTTTACTTTATAAACCCATTTGCAAGAAATAGGTTTCACATCTCTTGGTTTTGGCACAAGTTCCCAAGTCTGATTTTGTTCTAAGGCAGCAATCTCTTCTTCCATAGCTACAATCCACACAGTATTCTGAGATGCTTCTTCATATGTCTCGGGTTCTTTTGCATCTACTTCTTTTGCTATAGTAGCGTTGGCATACTTGGTGTTTGGTTTTCGGATTCTTGTTGATCTTCTGGGTTGTGATTGTTGAGTTGGTATTTCTGCTTCACCATGCTCACCTTCTTCACTTGGTTGTTGATACACACCAGTCTGCCAAGAATTTTGAGCTACACCTTGTTCGGCATCACCATCATCACCATCATCACCTACATCTTTGGTTTCATTGGAAGTTGATTGAAATTGAGCAGTTTGCAACTCAGCTTCAAAATCATTTGAATCTGGTAATATCTCATTTTCTGAGGACCACCACGAAGATGATTCATCAAATACCACATTCCGAGATGTGTAGCACTTTCCTGTTGTAGGATCACAGCATTTCCACCCTTTTCTTTGGGTGTCATATCCCACAAAGATGCACCTAATAGCCTTCTTGTCAATTTTGCTACGCAAATGATCTGGTACAAACACATAGCATATACACCTAAATACTCGAAAATAGCTAACAGTAGGTTTCATGTTTCGTAGTTTTTCAAAAGGTGATAGAAAACATAACCTTTTTTGAGGAAGTCTGTTGATCACAAAGGCTGCAGTCCTCATTGCTTCAGCCCAAAACCTTCCAGGTATGTTCTTTGCATGAAGCATACTCCGACAAATTTCTGCAAGATGTCTATTCTTTCTTTCTGCTACACCGTTTTGTTGTGGTGTATTGGCACATGTGAACTGATGATGTATTCGACATTTTTGTAGGTACTGAGAAAACTCGAATGAGTTATACTTTCCCCCGTTGTCAGTGTGGAGGCAATAAAGTCTCATACCATCTTCTGTTTCAGCTGTTTCTTTAAACTCTTTAAATTTAGAAAAAGTATCAAATTTTTCTTTAACCAAGTAAACCCACACATACCAAGAAAAGTCATCTATAAAGGTCACCATATATTTCATTCCACCAATTGATGGCTATTTGACAGGTCCAAATACATCAGAGTGTATTAACTCTAATGGTTCTTTAGCTTTAAACTTGGACTCTTCATATGGTAATTGGTGTGCTTTACCATACTGACACCCTGAACAAATTGTATCAGTTCTTACTTCAAGTTGGGAAAGTCCCTTTAGCATTGACTTTTTCATCATTGCACTAAGCTTGGAGTAGCTAACATGACTCAACCGCATGTGCCACAATTCTGCTGTCTCATTCCTTCTGGTCTTGTCTACATATGCAGATTCTGCTGACATCACATAGACTTACTCTAATCTTCTTCCTTTCATTACTGGCTTTTCTAAACTCGTGAGATTACGATACACCTTCACATCTTGTGGACCAAATAAAACAAAATGGCCTGATGATGTTAATTGTGCTACTTGAAATTAGATTTTTCTTCATACCTGGTACATGGTAGACATTTTGAAGCGACACCTGGTCAGCACTAAATTGAGGAGAAAACCATTGTCTTACCAATGTGAGCTATTGGTAACTTTGAGTTGTTAGCTGTCACCACCACACCGCTTCCTTTGTATTCAGACAAATTCTGCAGCTTTTCTTTATCACCTGTCATATGATTTGAGCAACCTAAGTCAATGATCCAGTCATTCTCATAGTCAATTTGTTTAGATGTTGTCACGGTGAGTGCTAACTCCTTCTCTTCTACAGTAAAAAGAGCTTCAGCATCCCAGTCATCTTCATTTTCCTCCTTTGTATCAGAAGTAACAGCATTGCTTTCCATGGACCTTTTCTTTGACCAACAATCTTTTGCCATGTGACCATTCTTCCCACAATTGTAGCACTTCCCTTCAAACCTTCTACTATTGCCATAATTCTTTGAAGCTCCCTCTGTATACAAGCTCCCCTCTCCTTGATAACTTTTCACCTCATCATTATTCTTGTTATATCTATCAGTGGTGTGTTGCTTGGAGTAGCCTCTGCCTTGGTTTGCATAGAGCGCTTCCTCTTCACCTTCAGTGATACTCCTCCCATTTGTTTAGTCATGGCTTCTTGACCTGCAAGCAGATTCTCAAACTCAACAAGTGATGGTTGATTTGGCCATCCTTGTACAGCAGCAACAAAACCTCTGAATTCTGGTCTCAAATCATGAATGATTATTCTTTTCATCCTGGTTACCCCAATTGGAACTGTTGGATCCAGTTCTGAAATCTCACGACATATTGACTTCACTTTGTGAAAATATTGTGCAATCGTTGTGTCACGTTGTGCTACTGACAACAGCTCACTTTCTAAAAGTTGTAGTAGTGTGTCATTCTTCTTTGAGAAAAGTGTAGCCAATGTGTCCCAAGCTTCCTTTGGTGTTTTAGCATCCCGAATGTGCTCTAATACCTCTTCATCAATTGTAGTTTTCAAAGCAAACATTGCTTTGCCTACTTTGATCTTCCACTTTCCGCAGGATACCATTCGCATCCTCTGCCACTGGCTGCATAACTTCGCGTCCATTGACGACCTCCCAAAGATCTTGACCTTGCATGTAGGACATCATACATGTCGACCATGTATTATAATTCAGGTTGTTGAGCTTTTTGATTCCTCCAACAACTTGAAGATCACTCATTGTGTCGTCAAAGAAACCTCACACCACTCTAACCTGGCTCTGATACCAAATGTAGAATGAGAGAAAATCAGAGAGATGAGAAGGATGATGTTTATTTGATGCAACAGAAATGCCTTTTATAGGCTTACAGAAGAAGTCCACTAATGCCACTAACAGGACTTAGCTTAAGACTAGGAAACAGAAAACAAACTCAGTGGAACAAGAGACTTAGCTTAAGACTAGGAAACAGAAAACAAACTCAGTGGAACAAATATTTGAATAATTCAAGGTAGACTTGGTCATACTACAAAGCTTACTGACTTATCTAACAAATAAAGAAATTGCAAACAAGCTTGGACTCATCATTCTAACTACTGGTGTTGATTCCTTAACATCCACAACCACAATTCATAAATTTCAAGTCAGGCATCCTGTAAATTCTAAAAGAAAGGTTCAATTTCTTTCACTCACTAGCTTAAAAATTTCAAAAACAGTTCTTCCTTCTCCATGTTATAATTTTTAAGAACTAAGAAAAATCATCTTTGGTTCAATTTCAATGTAACACATGAAAGGCATCCTTAAGACAAACAGCTTGTGATCGGAAAAGCCGTTCTCGAGCACGAGCAGGTGTAATATTATTAATAAATTTTTATTATTTATATATAAATTTTTAATAAATATATTTATTTATAAAAATTAACTTAAATTATAACTTGATTAAGTGATAAGTTAACAGCATAACCTTACCCAAGGTCAAGCTCACTACTAATACAAGCCGAGATTGAAGCCGAGCGAGCTGCTCAACCTCGGCTCATTACATCCAATTGAATAAAGCCAAAAAAAATTATTTCGGCAAGATCATCAAATCTTCTTGATGTTAGTCTGCAAGTCATATACAAACTTGACTTTAACTTCGGATTTTAAAAGAGCCCGGGTGATATCGTTGAGGCATTTATTAAGGACTTTCTCATCAATAATGGTTGCATTGGTCATCTTCTTGATAGCAAGTGATATGCTTCCCCCTAACTCAGCTAACACCATTTTCTTTGCTTGAAGAAGAAACAGATAGGATTGGATTGGAAGAAAATAGATTGAAGTAATTTGTGTTCTGAAACTTAGGATTTGAGGGTAGATAAAGGATTGTGAAGTAGAGCAAGTCGGTACTCGGATTCGGATTCCGATTCCGTTAGTGTTCTAAATTCAGTAGATTACTTCTTCTTCAAGTCAGTGAAAAAGAAAAATACGACATTTAACAACTGGGCCTAAATTTATGGGCTTTAAGAAAATGGATAAAAATTCCATCCAAGCCCAAATAGGTAGTGTGGGATATAAAATTAAACGTCGTCGTCCCTCCTCCACTAACATAACAGTACACAAAAGGAACGACAGCGTTTCATTGTACTAAGCGGATATGGCAGCGTCATCTACGAGGATAGCAGCTCCAAGGTTCTCCTCCTCAGGAATCAATGGCGGGTGGGTCAGCCCCAGGAAGAAGGTGTTAGGTACCAAAAAGTTCATCTTCCATAACCAAATTCACTCATCTTCATTGAGGGTTGAAAGGTATTTTCACATCCGAGCTCTTGACCCCAAAAGAGAAAGAAAAGAAGCAGAACAAGAAGAGAATCCCAGCATAAATGAAACACCTGGTCCATTCATTTCTCAGGTCAATCCCTCTGTCTCTGTCTCTAATTGATTAGGGTTTTTTTTGTTCAGATTCAAAAACCCAACTTTTGAAGCTTTTCTAGAAATTGATGCTTTTTGTGTGTGTGCATAGGAGGATTTGGAGTATATCGTGAAAGCAATAGGGGGTTCTATTGTTGGTGGAGCTATAATAAAGTATGGTAGCATAGTGTTTCCTGAGATAACAAGACCCAACATCATACAAGCTTTAATTATGATATCAACTCCTATGATTGTAGCTGTGCTCCTTCTGAGCAAGGAAACTCTTTTGAAGAGGCAAGATTAGAAACTCTAGAATAGAAGAAATTGCATTGAGATTTGAAAGAAATGCTTGTTCAGTACCTTCTGAGCAAGGAAACTCTTATTGAAGAGGCGAGAGTAGAAACTCCAGAATAGAAGATGTAATGAGATTTGAAAGAAATGCTTGTTCAGCTACTGTAAGTGTTTAAAAAACACTTCCACCCCGCAAGTCATTCTATTACCTTTGTATTAAAATTTTAATATTTGAACTCTTTGATCATATTCTATCTTTAATTCAATTTAATTTAAATTTTTTGTTAATATTTAAAATAAATTATATAAATAATAAAATTCAAATAAATTAAATTAGAGTATTAGAAATATTATTATTACTAACATAATTCAATTCATTTTAATATTTTTATAAAGTCACCTTTGCATTAATAAAATTTTTGTTTGTCTATTTTTTTATTTTTACAAAAATTAAAATTAAATTGAATTAGTGTTAAAAATATTATTATAACTAATAGAATTTAATTTATTTTCAATATTTATAAAGCTATCTTTCACTAATAAAATAGTTTTTTTTTTTTTTTTTTCCTTTTACAAAAGTTAGTTAAACCATTTTGAATGTGCCCAAATAAAAATTAGGCCTAAAATCATGGACAATTCTTTATTATTGGATGCATAGAACCAATAAAAGAAATAAAATTCACCATCACAAACTGTGGCAATATAGAGAGAGAGAAAGATTGATACAAGTCTAATGACATGATAAGGATGGAAGAGAAATTAGGATAAGGGGAGGGGAAAAAAAGAAGAAAGGAAGAGATGAGAAATTGGATGGGAAGGAAGAGAGAGGGGCTGTGATTTTTTAGAAGTGGATGTGAGGAGGATGAGATGTATAAATATATATTCTTCTAAATTTAATTAAATTGAATTTTTATAAATCATATTAATTTTGATACAAATTCAAAATAGAAAAAATGTTATAAAAACATAATTTAAAATGAATTAAATTATTGTAAAAGTTAGGTAACTAAATATAAGATTTTAATCAAAATTCAATTGAATTTCATAATTCTAGTGAAACACATTCTTAAATTTTGATTAGATATCTGCTCCAACCTCAATGACTGTTTGTAACTATCCTCCTGATCAAGATCAGCTCCTTTAGAGAGTATAATCATAATAGTAGGAACCACAATGATAGCCCACTATTCCAATCAAGATTGACAGATAGAACCATCCCAAATATTTTACTTTGGACGAATCAGTTTTTGTTCATCAAAAGAAAGCAAAAAGAAGCAGCTGAATGAAGCTGCTACTATAAATCATAACAGAGCAATTGTTAAGTTATCTCAGCTCAAACGTAATTGAAATTTCGAGCTGGTTTTCATTGGTAGTGTCTATGCATGCATCGCACCAGAATCCTAAAGATGAAATCTTGCTTCCACTGCAGTTGGAGGGGGCAAAGGAACAAAAAAGTTAAAGCAACCTTTTGGTCAGGCTCCCCCCCAAACAACATCCCAACTCACCCAATGACGCACACTAACACTAAAGAAAACAATAACAAACAGGACATCAAAAATCATCCAGAAAGAAGGAAAGCGCATAAACAAAAATTACTACCATGTTCATTGTAGTGATCTTTAGTCATTACTTGAATTCAGGCTAAGATACATTCACTAGCTTTTGCTAGTATAGCTTGCTCACAAGAATGGTACTTAATCTGGTAATTATGTATCAATTGTCTTGTCCAAAACTTACAAGTAAAACACATAAATGAATATCCATGAAGTGATGTCCGATTTTGCAGTATAATGCTAACCAGTTTCTTCAATTCATTTGCAGGAAATTTCTGCATGGTCATTTCAAAGCCATTCCTTGGCTTATAAAATCTAACCTCAACTAGATACACAAGGTTGCCGAGACTGCAGACTACTTAGCAAACCCATTAGACTAGAGATTGTCTTTCAGCCATTTTAGGGCTCCATTTGCGATGGACCTGCAAGAAAAATTTATTCAGTCAAGACAATGCAAGCACAATGATGATCAAAAGATTGATGAATGGAGAAACTTTCATCCAAAGAACAGTAAAACTAGTAACTAACACATGCCAGAACAAGAAATTCAATGGAAATTTGCATCACCGAGAATGGGAAGATATTGGTGGTATATTTGGGTGAATCCATCAATGTTCATGTTCTAATGTCAGGGTTTAGACATCAGGAACCAGGCTTTAAGTAAGAACTTGGGATGTGGATGCAAATCTCCTTTACAATGAAAAACAAACTAGTCTGATTATTCTTAGTGTGAACAATAAAATGAAGTAATTGAAAGGAAATACTAAAACCATTACTTAAGAGATAAATTAATCTTCTTCTTTTATGCAGAGTTCATAATATTATAGTCAATCCCAGATATGAAATCAAGCTATATCCAGCAAAAAAAAAGTGATAATTATATCTTCTAACTGAAAAATAACTAGTAATCAATTAGAATTTCAATGTTACTTCTTTGGCAAGAACTGTGGTCAGAAATGAAGTTAGCCCGATTATAAGCTTTTCCAGTCAATGTACGTAGATGTAAACCAGAATATAATTATTACCCAGCAAAGTCCTTCAGTGTCTTCCATACTTCATTTTGGTCTTCTGATTGTTCGGTTTTTTGTGCAACAGTAGCTGCTGGACTTTCAGGATTCCTGGCTGTAGAAGATAAACATCATAGTTCACAACCTAATTTTACTCATTGGTTAACTGAGACTATTACTATGCTGAAGTGGATCTCAGTGTATAGATGCAGAAATTTATTAAATGACTGATCATTTGCATAGATAGTTGGAAACAACTCAACAATAATGTGCAAATAAGAAACAAACCACCTACCCGGTGATTGAGTTTTAGGGCGAGTTCGTGTACGGCTGCTGGTAGTTTTGCTGAGCAAGGCAAGTTCTTCAAGCAATTCGCGTTCCTTCACACTGTAGATATAATAAGTAGAAGCATATTGTACTTTAGTAGACTCACAAGATGCACAGGTAAACATCCTGAAGATTTCAACTTGATGGAATACATTAAATGACTCAGTACCTGACACGTTTCGGTATGGTAACTTTAACTGTAAATAAGTGATCACCACGTATTGATGGTTTATTTAACTTTGGTGCACCTTTCTTTGCAAGGACAAGCACATCTCCAGGTTGGGTACCAGGTGGAATTTGAAGTTCAGTAGTCCCTTCAACTGTATTTACCTGTTTAGATGCTAGAACTTCAATTAATAGACTGCATACAAACCATGAAGGAAAGGAAACGAAAATGGAAAAGGAATAAGATTGAGAATATCTCCAACACCCTACATTCAGTTAATAAGTTAACCAACTGAAATATAATTTCAGGGAAGGCATTGGGAATCAACAAACAAAGTCGTAGCTTCAAAGAAGTTAACAAACAAGAGGTAACATAAAAGATGCAGATTATTTTCAGTCAGATAATACTATTCACTAAAAAAGGAACCATAAAAAAGACATGGAAGTATTGCTTTCAACCATTCTGGAAATTCATCTGACACTTGTGAAAACAACAAGGATGATTATAGATTCAAGGGCTACTTTATCTATGCAGATAATATTGAGTTAATGATTCACCTTAACAATAGCCCCCAAAATGGCATCCAAATAACTTATTGATACTGTTGAGGAGAGGTTTATGCCATCTCTTTGAATTCCTGGTATCTCTTCTACATCAAGATATACATAAAGATCTCCTGGAGGGCCACTGCCACAAGAAGAAGATAAGTCACTGCTTCTGAATCATGTATTTGAGAAGATATCATCTAAAGTCACATACAGGGATATGTAATTCTTATACTGAATCCTGAAAGTGAAACAATTTCATTCAATTTCCGGTTCTGAACAAAAAAACATTTAGCTGGCTGTCACATAGCATGCATAAAACCATTCAGTTGGACTGTTACAGCATGGAAAAAACAATGATGACCGTTATTAATTTCTCATGCACAAATCTCAAATATCATAGGAATTTTGCAAATATGATCATCTTTAAACCAATGAATATATATAACTGCTGTCAAGATTGAAAATACAATCCTATCTTACATAGGTTCTGAGAATCTAAACTTCTGAATGACTATTCATGCAAAGCTCCCTTGTAATCTAAGCAATATATCTAACCAAACAAATGTGATATCTTACTGGGGTACAATCTCTTTCCCATTTCCTAAATCCTAACAAAAGCCATAAAAATTATAAACTACATATAAGTTCTACAAAATCAATTATATTAACAAAAGGAAGAGAGGTGGATACAGAGACCATAATTGCACCTTGCATAGTTACATACTATGAAAACCTTTGATATTAACATAAATGTAAGAAAAAGTGTAGGACATTTCTCTGATGGATCAAGTACTTCATGCCATATGTTCATTCATGCCATTTATCTACTTCCCACAATATGACAATTGAAGCAGGTACAAAATTTATGAAATGGTTGGCTATGTTGAGACTCAGACCAAACAGAGAAGTTAAACTACATACCCTTTTGGTCCAGCATCACCCTCCCCAGCAACTCTGAGAATACTGCCTGGGCTAACCCCTGGGGGAACCTTAACTTTAATATTTTTCTTAATGCGAATTCGTCCTTCACCACTGCATTTACGGCAGTATTCAGATATGACTTCACCATCCCCTCCACAGTTTGGGCATACAGAAACCTAATAGTAACAAAAAAGTGCAAATATAAGTTGAAACTTGCAAGAAAAAGTCAAGGTGGGTTCTAAAATTTAAACTAAAACCATCAATAATTTGATAAGCCCCTTATATAACAAGAACTTTGTAGATAAGAAGTAATAGGATTGTTGATAAACTAAAACTCAAACCAACCAAATCTAACACCAACAATATGAGAAGTGTTTTTATCACAACTTTCAGAATGTATAAAATCCCAGTAAGACATGCTTAGTTTCACATGGCATCTCGAAATTATGTGCAAGGCACATCCTCTCTTTACTTATGGAAATTTAAAATTGATCCAGTCAATTAAAATTGTGAGTAAAATATCTCAAGTATAGTTTTCTAATCCTGTCCTAATTAGTGCTACCTTCTTAAAAAAAAAAAAATCAAACAAGAGGGAGAGAGATCCTCCTTCGTCCTTTTCCAACTACGTGCCCAAGAATCTTCCTTGAACAGTACTCAATCTTTGACGAATTTGTTTTATGGCAGCCAAAGTAAACTAATATTGACAATACATAGTAGCTGGAAGTTCTAAACATCAGAAGGCAAAATCTGAAAGTGAAGTGCGATACTGATACATGGTTTCTAACCTTCACAAACCTAAAAATTTCAAGTGATGAGAATCAGATCCTTGATGAGATGGTGCAAATTACCTGTGAAAACAATCCAAAAGGTGTTTGTTCAGTTCTCATCACCTGACCCCTACCTCCACAAGTTGAACATATCCTCTTCTTGGAGCCTATTTTTGCCCCAGTACCAGTGCAGACTTCACATGTTTCCAGATGGGAAAGCTCAAATTCTTTTTCAGCTCCAAATATTGTCTCAGAAAGTTCCAAGGATATATCATAACTGTATGGCATTTGGACATAAGTCAACTCAAACTCTTCATAAACATGACTAATTATTCACAACAAGTAAGAATTAGATCCTGTCTCCATCATTTTGAATGTAGCATATGAAAGTGCAACATCTTTTAATGATATGCAGAAAAATTAATGTAGGAATAGTGAATAGTGAATAGTTTTCAGCATTAATTTTCTTGATTAGCTCTTGACTATTTCTTTAATTAGCTCTTTTGACTATAAGTCTAAACCCAAGTCCAATCTTGGGGCTGCTGCTCCTCATTAGCAGCAGTCCCCAACCTCAACACTATCATTATCTTCTTTTTTCTCTAGCCATAATTATCTATTTTCTCATTCTAGTTATTTTCTCTTAACTAGTTATTTCCTCACTCTTTTCTCTATCCCTAGTTATCTATTTCATTTAATGAATAGCTCAACTCCTGTCCTCTTCTTCAAGCCTCTTTTGTTATAGGATTTGATAGTTCAAAGGGTTTGACAGCTCAAAGAGTTTGACAGCTCAAATGTACTCATGTAAATTATCCCGTTGTGTCTCTTTCTAGCGATGTTGCTTTTATTTTTTCAGAAAATCCCATTGTGTCTCTTTCTAGCGGTGCTTCTTTTATTTTTCTAGCAAGAATATTGTTCACAAGTACTATTCAAGGGTACTGTTGTTATAGCCTTTTTTTCACATCGAATCGAGGTTGCATGAATATACTAGTTGATGTTTGTCAAACGGATTGAAGGTTGAACTATCGCTCCTTATGTTGTTGTAAGTGAGGGAGAGTTTTAAAATTGTCAATTGGGTTTCACTTGTAATAAGCTTGGAACATATTACTTATATGCTCCAACTTGAGGGAGAGTGTTGGAATAGTGAATAGTTTTCAGCATTAATTCCTTGAGTAGCTCCTTGGCTATTTCCTTAATTAGCTCTTTTGAATATAAGCTTGTTAGTTTCTTGATTATAGCCTTGATTGGCTCCTAGATTATAGTTTGTAATAGTTATTTTACACTATAAATAAATGTTCATTGTGTGAGGAATACTCACTGAATTCACCCACAATTCTCTTGGGTTTCTCTCTTTCTCTCTAAAGTTTTACAGATTCCTTGAACAAAACATGCAAAACTTACTAAGAGAAAAAAAAAAGAAAAAAAAGAGACCCATTATTCAGTATATATTTGATTTTTTTCAAACTGACAAGTAAGGTTTCCTCCCACTGTACTCTTAACTCCAGCCTCACCAGAAACAGACAAAATCACATACAATAGATCAGAGCCCTAAATGGAATGAATAAGGCATGCCTTAGTCTATTGACAAAAGAAGTAAGTGGCAAAGTGATACATAATCAGAATAATCAAATAACTGAAGCAAGATGTCCATTATATTGTTACTGAAGCTACTTTGGTGTTTGCTTTTCGTGAAAAAATACCAATTGAAGTGGAGGGTTTCTTCAAACAACAAGGCGCTGGGTCAACTATTCAATCAAAATAGATATTTTCCAATTTTATTCATATTAATTCAAATAAAGTTTCATTTTTTTGAATTCAATGAAGTTACACCGTTTTTATTAATAGTAATTCTTTTAAATATTTTATCTTCTCTCAGTTAATAAGAAAAAAAAAAAAAAAAAAAAAAAAGAAGAAGAAGGAAAAGAATGACCACCCAGCCAACTATGGTTGGCATTGTAACTCACCGAATATCTTCACCCTTGGTAACAGTACTACGAGGGCGTGTTCTAAATCCAGTTGGATCCATACCAGAGAAGCCACCCATACTCGGCCCAAAAAATGTCTCAAATAAATCAAACGGATTAGTCTGCAAAAAAAAAAAAAAATACATTAAGTTCCAAATTCGCATAAAGCAATAAACCAAAGCAGGTTCGCTTATCAAGAATTGGTCTCTATTGAGCAGCCACCAGATGCCACTTTCAAAAACAAAACCAGCTTCGTCTTGTTAGTCCTTTAGCAAAGAAGATTCAATAATGTTGTAGGAGATAAGAATATGGCTCACACTTGGAACCACTACATCATGTTATTATGTAAAAACTTGCATTTCTCCATGATCTTAGGTCAAAGTAGCTCACACTAACTAAGCATCAATTATGAAAAAGAAAGATAAAACGAAAAAAGGAACATGGTGGGATTTGGGAGGGGGAAGAGAATTTTTGACCAATCATAAGGTCAAAACAACCGGAGCATTGAAAATGACCACAACAGGGATTCTGTTTCCAAAGATAATGGAACAAATGGATGCTGCACATCACTCATTAACTTCCTGACAACAAACCATGTAATGCTTCAAGGATATGCAACTGATTGAGTACCGTATAAGCACTTGATGGTCCTCCTCCAACTGTGCTCTTAACTCCTGCCTCACCATACTGATCATACAAAGCCCTCTTTTTGTCATCTGATAGCACCTGCCAATGTTGTACTTCAGAATTCAAAAGATAAAATCATGAATCTGTGAATGAAATGATATACTTAAAACTCAGGTTCACGGGATTATTCCATAATAAAGCAAGCATTCTTAAACATGTCCATCAAATTCAAAACGTGGGTGATAAGTACAAACTTTTGAACAATAAATATGGTCATGCAAAGTACAGGATGGAACAAGAAAACTTATTCCCATAGTGAATATATTCCTCTTGCTTCTGAAATGTTTCAAAGTTCAAACAGATTGCTTTAGTAAAAGAACATATAGCAAAAAATCCAAATTATCGGTCATAGCTTTTCACGCATACCTCATATGCAGCACTGATCTCTTTGAACTTTTCGGTTGCTCCGGGTTCCTTGTTCACATCAGGATGGAACTTGAAAGAATATGAGAAATTTAAAAATTAGACCTTGAATACACATTCTTTTAGGTGCAGAGTTTAAGAGATAATTACTAGCTCTGAAATCATGCCAATTGCAACTAGAACCACATACCCATTTCAATTTATTCTCAATAGAGAAAAGCAATTTCATAGTTTCCATTTCTTTCCATAAATTCTAGGCAACTGGCATCATCAAAGGAAACTTTTCGAAGCTAAAGAAAGTTGCAAAGTCCCCAATTAAAATTCGGTACCTGGCGAGCTAACCTTCGATAAGCCGCCTTGATGTCCTTGCTAGACGCAGATTTGGGAACACCAAGAGTAGCATAGTAGTCCCCGGAAACTAGCAAATACTGTTCCAAAGCGTCTTGCACAGAACTTTGTATCCAATTTCGAAGAAGAAAAAGAAGAAGGAGAATGGATGGATAAGAAGTTCTTATGGGTGTGGAGATGAATCCCACCACAGAAGAAAGCGGCAGAGGTAGAAGTAGAAGAAGAAGAAGAATTGGACGGTGGGAGAAGAGAAGGGAGGAGTGAGAGAGATGTGGCAGCCATTGATAACTGAATAAGCGAAAATGTTTATGAAAATAGGCTAAAAGATCAAGAATGAGAGGAAGCGCTTGATCTTGTTCATCTTTCAGTTCAGCTCGTAAAAGAAAGAGAAAGCTTTTATGGCTGGGAGAAAGGGGGACGGCACAGATGAAAGAAAGAAAGGCAGGGTGCGACCGTGGGAGCCAAAAGATAAGTAATATATTCATAATTCACGTGATAATAACAAACTACACGTTTCAGTTTTTTAAGGAAAAAAAAAAACACATACTAAGTACTGCCGCCATTACTATGGGAAGAAAAAAAAATTGACGAAGTGCTGTAGTTAATTATTAATTGTTACACGTTCTTGCTTTTAGGCATCTAATATTATACAATAAAAATTTTAATGATAAATTTTAGTGATTTGAAAATGGTTTAACTAAGTTAAGATTAAGATAGAATATCTAGATAATAAATATTTATTAATTTGTCACGATATCAAGAAAATAAAATATATTTTAGGCCATTAATATAATTATGGATTGTTATCACACGAGAAAAGTTTAAGTAAGAATTCATAAAATGTGGGTACATTATAAAATAAAACAAGAACAGAAGCAGGGAACAAATTTTGTGTGTGTAAATTCATGTATTTTATTAGTCTAAATTACCGTTTACTGACTTTTGCACCACCGCTCTCAAAATAAATACCATATTATCGGATGGGGTTTAATGACTTTTGCACCAACACTCCCAAAATAAATACCATATTCTTGGATGGGGTGAATTCCATAAAAGACGTCTGTTGGCAGTCTTCCCTCTCCATTCAGGGCCTATTCCAAAGAGAATTCAATACTTTTTAAGAGATTGTCAGAAATAATATTTTTGTAAATTATTTAAATCCAATATAAATGACCTACTTTTAGGGAAGACTAGTTACCTAGAAGTTACTAAATATGATAGGGGCATAGATCTAACAACAGCAATAATTTTTATTAAAATATGAAAAGGAAACAATTAAAAATGTTTAGTAAATTAAAATATCTGAACTGAACTTCAAATTCCACCCTAGGATGGTAGGTATAATCAGTCATCACCCCTGAAACTAGAAACATCATATTATGAACTACATAGAAACTTCGACAAACAGCTATTTGATGCCTCTATTGTAAAATTTATACTTCCGGTTGTACAAGGTCCCATTGAACTATGAGCTACAAAGGAGATGCTCTTTCTCTCTTTCTATGAACTCCTCCATAGTAATGACATGGTTCAATCCTAGTTTCTTAGTCTGCCTTTTTATTAGAAGACATCAGGGTGGAAACGCCCGGGAATGGAATTGCTTTGTTGAGCTTGCTTCAAATGCATCATCAAAGCGTAGTTATTCACCTGTCACCGAAGCCAAATATAATATACCTTAGTACACAGGTTGCAATTTTGTAAAAACAAAAATTGCGATACACAATTTCTTTTACTAGTCAACAATTTCCACAATTTGTCCCTTCAACCAAAAATGCTTATGCAGTGCTCTATCGACATCAAATTGTCCCCAAATTTTCTATATGTTTATTTCTTTTCTACAATTTCTTATGTGTTTAAGATGTTTATAATGGTATGTAGATTTTTAAAGCAATCTCAGCTTTGAATGCCTACATCTGAGGATAAAAACCCTTTACCCCTTCTGAAGCCCACTAAGGAAAGGCCAACTGATAGTTAAAGACGAAGTACACAGTTCAATTCTGACCTCAAGAGTTCTCAACTGCTCCTGGTATTGAGCTGCCAGCTGTTTCAAATGCTGTAGCTCCTGGTTCTTATCTTCATAATCTTTCTGACGTTCATGCTGGATAGACACAGCACGTTTGAGAATAGTGTTTTCCCGAATTAGCCCTTCTATTTGCTCCTTCAGCATGGAATTTTCCTGCCAATCAGAAACATCTTACAACAGTAACTATACATGCCCAACCAAGAAAAAAAGGGCAGTTTAAGAAATGACAGACTACTAAAGTATAACTATCACTCAAGTCAACTTTATAGGTTTAAATCATTGCCCAACTTAAAACTGATTTCATGCCAGAGAAACAAAACAATTTCTGAAAACAATTCAGCAAGCCGCAAAGTACACGTTTGAACCCCACTTCTGTTCCATCCTGTGTCCATGTTAACCTAAAAGAAGGCGGATATAATATCTTTGTTTGACTTTAGGCTATAAGGTTCCATAAATTAACAAAACTTCAACCTGCTCAAATTGTCTAACTTCAATTTCGCTGGATAACTCACACTCTTCTCTGTACAATAAAATGATTTTAGCTTGAACTATACCTGTGTCACATAATTTGTTGGCATCATCCAGCAAACTGTGCACCGATGCACCAATAAGTGAAATCAATGCAAATTCAGCTAGAATCCAAGAACTAAGATTTTAATCTCTGCAAATTCAGAAATTAAATCTGCCAATTCCTATGTAGGTTTAGAAAGTAGAATCAAAGCCTTAACAGGGCAAGCAGGCAGGTCCCGCATACAATGATTGTGGTTCTCTCAGCTTGAAACTTGTTTCAAATCGAATTCATTGCACGAAACCAAAAGGGGCAGTATCATGCCTCAATTAATAGCAACAGAGCCCCTACCTGACAACAATGAGGCAGAAAGGGCTTCTTTTATACCACCTCGAAGGTCATCTGGGGTTCTTATTAAATGACGTGGGACTTGTTTCCTTTCATGCTTAAACTCAAACTTCTCTTTTGAAAGGTTTCATCCTTATCTAAATTCACTTAATTATATTTCTATATACTATATATATAATATGTCTCCCAGGAGATAAGCACACAATAAAGGATTTACAGAATTCGATACTATAATGCTCTCATACTCACCCCAAAATTCATGTTAGGATGGGGAATTTGAGACTTAGCACATACCTTTTGAAAAACTTGTGTTGTCTCGGCATTGGCACGTTCACCGATGGATCTCTCTAAAATCTCCAGCATTTTAGCAGCGCGTGTTCTGGCATCATCTACACTTCTAGCGCTCATCATTTCCCTCACAAACAAATCGACCCATGCAGTACCGTCCACAGGAAGGTTCTCTGGAGCTGATCTATTTTCAGAAGCAGAAGCATTCCCATTGTTTTTCAATGTACCTGCCAAGTTTATTCAATCGCAATTAAGAAAAGCAAAAGGCAACTGAAAATCAGTAATAACAATAAATCATGGTGCTGTACATGCTTGTTCAACCTCAACACATACACCCTAAAGGATTTAAACTGGAGGTTCTTAGCACTTGGTACATACTTGCAAGTGCTGATTTAATGAAAATCTTATTTCAGAGTAAGTGTAAAGCAAATTTAAGTTGATTTCATCAGTTTTATGTTGACAAGAATGCTTTGTAAGACAGCTGAGTATCAAAGAACTAAAGTGCCAGGAAGAAATTATATTATATTATTCCCACAAGGCAGGACAACCTTCACATTACTGACAAACAGATGAATATTTGAAGCTGAGAAGTGAGAAGTACATGAAAGAAAAGACAATACCTAGTCTTTACAACTTTAGTACTAGCAGTTCACAACTTATACACCAATTTTCTTAACCCCTTGCCATTGCCCAGGTCATAAGAGATCTGATATAATTATGCATCAAAATCTTACTTTGCTGATACTAAAGGCTAAAGCCCTATGAAAAATAGGTTAAAGGATTTTATTTTATTTCCTTAAAACCTCACAATTCACTACCATTACCCTGGATAATTTTGATATGACAATAATTCTAGCCCAAAAAGTAATAGCAGATGTGAACTTACCTTGCTCAGCATCTGCAACTGGTCCTTCATCAAGCACAGAACTTTCAGCTGCAGAACCCAAGCAAAGCTCCCGCAGGCTCTTGATGGCAGCTTCTATGTCATTGCCACATTCGTGCAATGCTCTCTCGAGAAGCTGAAAGGTTCATTCATCACAAGATAAGAATTAAAAACAGACAACTACAAAGAGAATTGTATGCTTGCAGCGTAGCTGATAGTAACCTATGAATACAAGAAAAGAGAATGAGTAATCAAATGAACAGGTATGGCTTAATCAAGATTCAAGATAGCATTCTTAAGTTAGATTTACACAGCTATGGCTTAATCACTACCCCAACTCAGTGGAAACTGATATCAAACTCTTGTATGCATCTTACACTCAGTATTCTACTCTTCTTATTATTGGAACTGGAACTTCATAAAAAATAAATTGATGTAGAAAAATCATAGAGGCCATAAGAAAGAGACCTGGAGTTCCATATGAGGAAAAACAGCTCGAAGCTGATCGATGAGGGTCGGAGCCGAGAAACGATTTGGCGAGGTGGAAGAAGAGCAACGAAGCCTCTTGGAAATTGGAGGTGATGGAGGAAGGTCTTCAAAGAAAGATCTCTTGCTTCCACACACTGCAGCAGACATCTTTCAACTAACAAATCTCCCTCTAGCTCTTCCTATACCTCCGATCCCAATCTCCGACAGACCAATTCAATCTGATAGCTTGAGAAAGGGAAGAGAAATAAAGAGTAAGGTTAGGGTTTTGAGGGACTTACGAATGTTTTTGGATCTGCTTGGGTAATGTCTCCTCTGTGTTTTGTTTCAAATCCTTCGTGGGCTCTGACACTTGTCCAATGGAAAATTGGAGGGTTTATATAGAATTTGGGGATTTGGATGTTGCTGTGCGGTGCAAGACAACTCCTTATGGGGGTAAACATAAGAAATGTGCACGTTGCTGGTCATCAAAAAGAGAAAATCGAAACTTCCTGTCCAAAAAAAGCTAGGATAAAATTTTTTTTTTCCTGAAAAATATTTTATATTAACCCACCTAATTTAATTAATCCTTCATTTTTAAATTAAATGTGATCTACTAAATTAATTAATTAAAGAACCTAACAAGTATTCCTAAAGCCTGAATCATAATAAATAATAATCGTCAATATAAATTTGCTAGTTAAAGGACTCACGAAAATTAATTACTGGCATGTTCTATTTTCTTCTCCGATTCATTATTTATTATAACAAATATACCAAATATAATATGAAAATAAAATCCTCTAGATTTGTAATGTCTTAATTCAGGATTTTAAGAAGAAAAAGAAAAGTTTCAAAAATAGGCAAGCAATACATCAACTAGCAGATTTCTTGTCTGATGTAGAACCAGTGGAGAATGGTGTTATGAACTTTTGCACGGCCACAACTACCTATTTTATCCATTAGTTCCACCACTAGAGTATTTGATGAACTAGCAAATATGAGCTTTATCTTAGACTTGGGAGAAGGGGCTCCAGGAGAAACTATCTTCACAGCTAAATTTTCTGGATACCACAACAATTATTGGACAATTCTACAAAGGATTCTTCCTGGCCATGGTAGGAATTTCTCTGGGGTTTACAGTATATAATGCAAAGAAACTTCACAGTAAACAATGATATGCTTGGAATTCCTTTCAGATAATGGTTGGATGTTTCAGTCCCAAATAAGAGTTCCCTAATTCCTATACAAGTCCCATGAAAGGCAATACCTTTCATGGAAAAACAGATAACACCTTCTTGGGTAGGATTATTGATATAAATTCTCTAATTGACTTGAGTTTGGTATGTATTGTGAATTCACAGCATTTATCTGGTCTCAACAATATTGCAATGCCTTGACAGGCACCGTAACTGGACCTTTTTGGAGCTTCTGATTCGCTGCAAACTGATGTATCATGTCTTCAATTCCCTCAAATGCCACTAAGAACTCTGCTGCATCAGTTTGGTTCAACATCTTCTTCAGAACCATCTCCAATACCTTGAACCTGTCAAATATTTTGTCAGATAAGAAACTATCTCACAGCTAATATTTGCCCTCGTTACTTTTTTAGTTGGCGAGGGAGGTTTATACATCAAGGTGGGGAAATTTAAAAGCAGAATCAAAGCAAGACCCACAGAAAACCTCCCTGACCCTCTTTCCAATGAAAAAACTAGCTAAAAACATGTAGATATTCTGCTGAGCCAGTCATTTATTTTTTCAAGAAAGATAATTAACAGTCAGTACTCTGATAATTTAGGCAATTGTTATAGCGAAAGGAAGTGGACCTGAGGTTCTGGGCCTTTGTGACGACTTGTTCAATCTTCTTGAACTCTGACCTTACAGAAGATAAGGCAGAAGCTCCTTGTTGACTGTTTCTTGTGACAAATGGAAGGTGGAGGATACAAGTTACTTGAATCTCAGCCATTTCCTCATCAATAACAGCTTCCTCAATGCGTGTCTCATGTATGAGCTGCGGTAAGAGCTTTTCAATTTCACTTGAGTCCAATAAGTACGATGATGCTGATGAAGAACAAGATACCAGGCCTTGGAGGATATTCAGTATAGCTGATGGTCGCCAATCACCCATCCATGTCACTGAAGCTAGTTCCAGTGGTGGGGTCCATTTTGGCATGAGAAGTTCAGTAACATCCTTTAGCTGGCTTGGAAGCATGGCTTCATTGTAGTAGGAATAGAATCTGTTCAGTTGTTCTTCAATTAGCCCTTCAAGTTCCCACCTTGCCTTCAACTGTTTTTCCAGCCTGGCAACCCTGCTCTTTTGCTCTTGCCTCCATAGACCATGCTTTTGCCATTTCAACTCTTCAAAGAAAATGAAAACGACAACAAAAATCTTAGCAAACCCAAAGAGGAAGAGTTGTAAAATATTATATGAAAAAACAGAAACTCATGTCCTAATTGCAATATGCACAGACAGACAGCCTGTTCTCTTTGTAAAGGAGATCAATATCAAGTTGTCAGCATCTGGGATAATATATATGCTCTGTCCTATTTATTCGAACTAATATGCATAAACTGACCTGTTTGATTGTTTTGCGTCAATCTGATTTCAACTAAGTTTAGATTACAACTTTTAGAGATGGTTTTATTACTTAAAATGACATGAACTAAAATGAAATGCGGGTCACATAAATTAGAACTAGCATGCCTAAATCAAACCTCTTTAGCTGTTACAGGAATCTGATTTCTGTCCAGGGTTAGATTGCAATAGCATTTAAGACCATTTAGCTACAGATGAAGTAAACTTGAAACAAGAGACAGCTCTATGCATTTCCTACAATAATACCAATTATATGCCCAAAAAATGGGTTCCCATGATCTTCCCCCACCCCCAACCCACACCCCAAACAAAGAAAAAGAAAGGAGACAGAATTTACTGATCTGATTTATTAGAATCTAAGAAAAGTGAGGGAAAAGAATTGAAAATGAAAATGTTCTAAAATTAAGTATTGTTTCGCTATAGAAAATTGGATTCCGTTTTCCATCTCCAATTCGATGAGTTTTAGATGGTTAAAATATGTACTAATGTGGTTTTCCAATATAAGACTAGGAAATAACACACTTGAATATGGTTTTCCAATAAAAGATTAGCAAATAGCACACTTGAACATGGTTTTCCATAACCAAACAAGGCCTAGCTTTCTTGTATACCTTTTTTGCTTGCTTCGGGTTTGTGCAGAGTCATGCACTGGAGTCTACCATTTATATCATCAATTTCAACACCTTCAGGTTCCTTCTTTAATATTTCCTTATCTTCTCTTCTTTCTTCACAGTCTTCATAGACTTCATAGTCATACTCCAAATCATATTTCCTGAAAATTTTGGTTTTTGGGTAGCAAAAAAACAAGAACAGTTAAAATACATAATGGGAAATTGGCGTTGCTGAATCGGTACAATCAGTAGCATATTCTTCTCCAACTTCAAGTTTTTTAGTCAGGAATAAAATGGATGAGTTATTTTCCCGGGAAACAAACAAAGAAAGCCACCATTGTTCTCCAAACAATTAAAGAACTATATCATCGAACCAGTACTCCTTTCTTTTCCAAGTCAATGAAAACCAAACAGAGCATCCATACTTGTAAAAGAAGAAAAAAATTCACGGAAAGAAAAGAAAAAAAGAGTATTTTTGGACCTAACAAACAATTGGACTCGCAAAATTGAAGAAAAATTCGTTTCTCATGGTCCAAACATAGCAAAAAGAAGAAAGAGGCAGAGCTTACTTGAGGGAATGAGATGGTGTCCCCTTCATTATCGTCTCCTTTCTTGCAGCTTTCTACTTCGATGTGCTTTCTTGAAGTTTATCTCCTTCTTGCCCGGGAAAATGAACTGTAACTAGGAGACCAGTGCACTGCGAAAGCAAAAAAAGTAATTGCATTTGCAGGTTATAATGGTCATTTTAAATCCTTCAGGGTATAATTGTCAAAAACATGTTCACAGTGATATGGGCCGAGAACAGACATATTTTATACGCTTGGGCCTTAAAAGCCCATTTTCTTCCGGTCCATTTAAGACGAGCAAAAAATCCGAAAGTCGGTCTCCGAATGCCGGTCACGTGCCACCGCCATCCTCATCACCATAATCAATCTTCAACACTATGAACCACACTCTTTCTTCATGTCCCTCTTAGTTAAATCTCTTCTTCACTGAGAGAGAAACCCGTAAAACCCTAGGAGCTGCCATTAACACCTTGAAGTTTTTTCGCGCGGGCCAGTTCAAACAGGCCCTGATTACTTTCACAACATTGTTTAGAGATTTCTTTTGCAGTATCTGAGATCAATACTTTCAGGTTTCAGCGCAGTACAGTCTTTCATCATGTGGAATAACAACCAGATTGCTCCACCGGGAACCGGTGGATCTTCGATTCTACCGCCTCCGGCAGCACAACCATCTTATACAGTGCTCCCTTCACCAGCTGAGGCTGAGGCAATGCTCGAGGAGAAGGCCAGGAAGTGGCAGCAACTAAATTCAAAACGATATAGTGATAAAAGGAAGTTTGGGTTTGTTGAGACTCAGAAAGAGGACATGCCTCCGGAGCACGTTAGGAAGATAATTAGGTAAGTTCTCGTTTCTTTCTGATTATTTGCTTCTGTTCGTTGTTATGGTAATGCTTGCAGGTGAACATTGTTCATGTCGTATGTCGTTCATTGATTCATTTCTTGGTTCTAATTTGAAGTAAAATTCTCTCTGATTCCTAATTTTGGGAAGAAATGTAGTGGTAAATTTTCTTTAAGTATTTTTTTATGTCAGAAGTTATGTGCTTTGATATATTATTTAATTGTGGCAGTAAATTAATTCCCTTGATGTCCAACATACTGAGATGCCAGATGTCTTGATGTGTTATTATTATCTAATGAATTTATATTAGGGAGTGACTAAAGGATTTGATATCTTTGTGCAATAAGAATTTGGTACCTAAATCGTTGTTGACATCCGTCCTAGAATGAATATATATGGAATTGTGAAGATAACCAGTTTGTTGTGCTTGCTCCTCTGAAAATGTTAGAAGTGTATTTTCTTATCTAAATTTTTTATAGATAACCTTTTAAATTTTTATTTAATTTGTGCTAACTGTTTTTGACTTCCCGATTGCATGTACGAAAGACATATGTATGGCTTAACTGTTGGTTCTTTAATGGACTAAGGTTAGAAGAACGAGTTAACTTAACTTAAGCATAGCAACGTGAAAATATTTTTAATACATCTTGCCTGAGGTCTTCGGGATGAAAAAAAAAAAAAAAAATTGCAATTGTAGGATTTTTTTTTTGGACAAACAATATGCATATATTTTTTTAATTCGCCTTTTGCACCACTGAAAGAACTCGCATCTGGAAATAATAGTTCTGCTTAGTTGTCCATTATTCTCTTCTCTTTTTACACTTTGTCAATGTCATTTCTGGTGCATAAACAGGCTGGGGAAGTATTACACTTCCTATATTTTGATCTACTATGTAAATTTCTTCTTGTTGCAGAGACCATGGGGACATGTCCTCCAAAAAGTATCGGCATGATAAACGTGTTTATCTGGGAGCTCTTAAATTCATCCCACATGCAGTTTACAAGCTCTTAGAGAATATGCCTATGCCTTGGGAGCAGGTACTCATTCTTTTCCCCCTTTTTTTTTTCTTTTTTTTCTTATCTCATTTTCCGCCTATTATGTGGATTACGCTACCCTTCCCACCCAAAGAAAAGAAAAAAAAGCCTAAAACCACGCAGTATCATTTCTAAATTTCCTTATGGTGTTTGTAGGTCCGAGATGTCAAGGTTTTATACCATATTTCCGGAGCAATTACATTTGTTAACGAAATCCCATGGGTTGTCGAGCCCATATATCTTGCTCAGGTATGTTCCTCTCTCTTGTCCTTTTCATCCATGCATCTGTCATGTTCATAGCAGTTTGAAAGGCGTGATATCTTCCGTCAGTGTGTTGATGCAATTTAACTTCTTTTTTCCATCAATGATTCTTATTTCTTAATACAGTGGGGTACAATGTGGATCATGATGCGGAGGGAGAAGAGGGATCGGCGACATTTCAAGAGGATGCGGTTTCCACCATTTGATGATGAGGAACCTCCTCTAGATTATGCAGATAATCTGTTAGATGTTGATCCTTTGGAGCCAATTCAGTTAGAGTTGGACGAAGAAGAAGATTCTGCTGTGTATACCTGGTTTTATGACCATAAGCCCCTTGTGAAAACAAAGCTCATCAATGGTCCAAGCTACCGAAAATGGCATCTCTCCCTTCCAATAATGGCAACTCTTCACCGGCTTGCAGGACAACTACTTTCTGACTTGATTGACCGCAATTATTTCTACTTGTTTGACATGGAGTCATTCTTTACTGCGAAGGCATTAAACATGTGCATACCTGGTAAGTGATTTGCTTTGTATGCTTTCATGTATTAATGGTTTAATAGAAGTATGGACTGTCTGGTGCAAATTAGTTTCAGTTTCTGTGTAACCCAATCTAGATATTACTCAGTTCACCATTATCTTATTGTAAGTTTGTAAATGCTAGTAACCATGAAGGTAGGGTGTTTGGAAGTCACTTGCTTAATCTTGTGAATTTGTAGTTTTGAAGTATCAAGAACGCAATGAACTTAATTCCTTGTTTTATTCCACTTTGCAGGTGGCCCTAAGTTTGAGCCTCTGTACCGTGACATGGAGAAAGGGGACGAGGACTGGAATGAGTTCAATGATATAAACAAGCTCATTATCAGGTCCCCTCTCAGGACAGAGTACAGAATTGCATTTCCTCATCTATATAACAATAGGCCCCGGAAAGTAAAGCTTTGCGTGTATCACACTCCCATGATTATGTACATAAAAACGGAGGATCCAGATTTACCTGCTTTTTATTATGATCCGTTGATACACCCAATAACCAGCACTAACAAGGAGCGGCGTGATAAGAAAGCCTACGACGATGAGGATGATGATGATTTTTATTTGCCAGAAGGAGTAGAACCTTTGCTTAAAGATACACAGCTTTATACAGACACCACAGCTGCTGGGATTTCCCTGCTATTTGCTCCTCGCCCATTCAACATGAGATCTGGTCGTATGCGGCGGGCTGAAGATATACCTCTTGTATCAGAGTGGTATAAGGAGCATTGGTAAGTTCTGGTGCTTCCCTTCCCTTACTGAAATGCTGCCTAGATATATGCTAGAAGAGATACACCTTGTTTGATTTCAACCTAATATTTCATTTTATTCATTTTCTTGTTGCAGCCCTCCATCATATCCTGTTAAAGTTCGTGTTAGTTATCAGAAACTGCTGAAATGTTTTGTGTTGAATGAGCTGCATCATAGACCCCCCAAGGCTCAAAAGAAGAAGCACTTGTTCCGATCTCTCCAAGCAACTAAGTTTTTCCAGACCACAGAGCTTGATTGGGCTGAAGCAGGGCTTCAAGTTTGCAAGCAGGGGTATAACATGTTGAATTTGTTGATACATAGAAAAAATTTGAACTACCTTCACCTTGATTATAATTTCAACCTGAAGCCTGTGAAAACCCTCACAACTAAGGAACGCAAGAAGTCGCGGTTTGGCAATGCCTTTCATCTTTGTCGTGAAATACTTCGTTTGACTAAGCTTGTCAGTAGATGCCAATATCCAGTTCCGTTTAGGTAACGTGGATGCCTTTCAGCTGGCTGATGGACTACAGTATACCTTTTCACATGTTGGGCAGTTGACGGGTATGTATCGTTACAAGTACCGGCTAATGCGGCAGATCAGAATGTGCAAAGACCTTAAGCACTTGATTTACTATCGCTTTAATACTGGGCCTGTTGGAAAAGGTCCTGGATGTGGGTTTTGGGCGCCAATGTGGAGGGTTTGGTTGTTTTTCCTTCGTGGTATAGTGCCGCTTCTAGAACGTTGGTTAGGCAATTTACTTGCACGACAGTTTGAAGGGCGCCATTCAAAAGGAGTGGCCAAGACTGTTACTAAGCAACGTGTGGAGAGTCACTTTGACTTGGAGCTTCGAGCGGCTGTTATGCATGATGTGCTTGATGCAATGCCAGGTACTTATCCTCTGTTTAGCATAGGTCACTCCTGTTTTAACATGAATTTTCTTTTATCAATATGTACATGTCCTTTTCTGATTTCATAGTTAATTTGCTGAAGAAAGGTGGTATTTTTAAATGACAGAGGGCATTAAGCAGAATAAGGCAAGAACTATATTGCAACATCTCAGTGAGGCATGGCGCTGTTGGAAAGCAAATATTCCTTGGAAGGTTCCTGGCCTGCCTGTTCCCATTGAGAACATGATTCTTCGTTATGTAAAGTCAAAAGCTGACTGGTGGACGAATGTTGCTCACTATAACCGTGAGCGTATACGAAGAGGTGCAACTGTCGATAAGACAGTCTGCCGTAAGAATCTTGGAAGATTGACTCGCCTGTGGCTAAAGGCAGAGCAGGTGTGTCCTATTGTTCTCTCAATTAAATTTGACTGTACTGAATGGAAGTTGCATTTGTCATAAAGTCACCACAGAACTATTTTAATTTTAATTTACAATGTCTATAGATGGAATTAGCAATATGGGTAATACATATGATTCGTTCATTCTATTTTTTTTATTTTTTGCAATCATCTTTTTCCTGATTACCTCCAGAAGTCATATTCTTTGCTCTGACTCTTTCTCCTGAATGTTCATTCTTGTGTTAGGAACGTCAACACAATTATTTGAAAGATGGCCCATATGTTACACCAGAAGAAGCAGTTGCCATTTACACAACGACAGTACATTGGTTGGAATCAAGAAAGTTCTCCCCCATTCCATTCCCTCCGTTGTCATACAAGCATGACACAAAGCTGCTCATCCTTGCTCTCGAGAGGTTGAAGGAATCTTACAGTGTTGCAGTGAGATTGAATCAACTTCAGAGAGAAGAGTTGGGGCTCATTGAACAAGCATATGACAACCCACATGAGGCATTGTCACGAATTAAGCGACATCTCCTCACTCAGCGTGCTTTCAAAGAAGTAAGTTAATATTTTTTTTAAGATTATTTGTAAACGTGACCTTTTTTTTGCTCAGAGGATAGTGGTTTGACTTCTTCTATTTCTTTTGGCAGGTTGGAATAGAATTTATGGATTTATACAGCTACTTGATTCCAGTTTATGAGATAGAGCCTCTTGAGAAGATTACGGATGCCTATCTTGACCAGTATTTATGGTATGAAGGTGACAAACGCCATCTCTTTCCAAACTGGATCAAGCCTGCAGATTCTGAGCCGCCTCCTCTCTTGGTTTACAAGTGGTGTCAAGGTATAAACAATTTGCAAGGAGTATGGGACACGAGTGAGGGGCAGTGTGTGGTGATGCTCCAAACGAAGTTTGAGAAATTCTTTGAAAAGATTGACTTGACAATGTTAAACCGGTAAGCATAATGTGTATGCTTTTCTGATCATTGTAAGAATGGATTGCTATTTCAATGAACTAATAATTTGTATTTCTTTTTCTGTTACTGTTGCAGGCTTTTGCGTTTGGTTCTTGACCATAATATTGCAGATTATGTCACTGCAAAGAACAATGTTGTGTTGTCCTACAAGGATATGAGTCATACAAATTCATATGGTCTCATTCGGGGTCTCCAGTTTGCTTCTTTTGTTGTTCAATATTATGGTCTGGTGCTGGATCTCTTGCTTCTTGGACTGACTCGTGCTAGTGAGATTGCTGGCCCGCCTCAGATGCCAAACGAGTTTATCACTTACTGGGATATGAAAGTTGAGACACGGCATCCAATTCGGCTGTATTCTCGGTATATAGATCGCGTGCATATATTGTTCCGGTTCACCCATGAGGAGGCCCGTGATCTTATCCAGCGATATCTCACTGAACATCCTGATCCTAACAATGAGAATATGGTTGGTTACAACAATAAGAAGTGCTGGCCAAGAGATGCAAGAATGAGACTGATGAAACATGATGGTATGTGCTTCTCCTCAGAATGTGTTGAAAAGTAATATTTTGTAATGAAGTAGATTTATTTACTTGTGTTTTGCCTCTGGCCTTCTCAGTCAATCTTGGCAGAAGTGTCTTCTGGGATATGAAGAATCGTCTTCCCCGAAGCATCACAACTCTGGAGTGGGAGAACAGCTTTGTTTCTGTTTATAGCAAAGACAATCCAAACTTGCTGTTCAGCATGTATGTATATTTTTTCTGTCTTTTTGGGTTCAGACTCTTATCATATGTACTGTTGTTTCTGTTGAAAATTGTATAGGTTTATCAATATCTACATTTTTGCCTTGTTTGAAATGTTGTCAATTGTTTATGGTATTGGAAGTTATATATTCTGATGGCATATATCTGATTTACAGGTGTGGCTTTGAAGTAAGGATACTTCCTAAAATTAGAATGACCCAAGAAGCTTTCAGTAATACAAGAGATGGGGTCTGGAATCTGCAAAACGAACAGACCAAAGAAAGAACAGCAATTGCTTTCTTACGGGTTGATGATGAACACATGAAAGTGTTTGAGAATAGGGTTAGGCAGATTCTCATGTCTTCAGGGTCTACTACATTCACAAAAATTGTCAATAAATGGAATACTGCCCTAATAGGTACTTGAATTTGAATTGTTTAGGTCAATTATTGGACATCTATACAATCTTAATACCTGTTTTCTGACTGGATCTTGTATTTTTAGGTCTCATGACTTATTTCCGGGAAGCAACTGTACATACTCAAGAGCTGTTAGATTTGTTGGTTAAATGTGAAAACAAGATCCAGACACGTATTAAAATTGGGTTAAACTCTAAGATGCCAAGCAGGTAAATGCTCTAGTTTTTGTATAAACTAATATGTTTTACTTAATGATTTGGATTTCATTTTTTTTTTCTGATTTGTCTTTCTTCAGGTTTCCTCCTGTCATTTTCTACACCCCAAAAGAAATTGGAGGACTTGGCATGTTATCCATGGGTCACATATTGATTCCCCAAAGTGATCTCCGTTATAGTCAGCAAACTGATGTTGGTGTGACTCACTTTAGAAGTGGAATGAGTCATGAAGAGGATCAGCTAATTCCCAACCTTTATCGCTACATACAGGTGAATATCAATTAGCAAGTTCATTTTCTATTATCATTTATACATAAATTTAATCATCTGTGGGAGCACTACTTAACAATATTTTGTTTAAACTGATTAACATTTTTTATCACATTGACAGCCATGGGAGAGTGAGTTCATCGATTCACAGCGTGTATGGGCTGAATATGCACTGAAAAGGCAGGAAGCTCAGGCACAAAATAGGCGTTTGACCCTTGAAGATTTGGAAGTGAGTGTGCTAACTTTGTGCAGGGTTTTTTTTTTTTTTTTTTTCCCTAATCTCATTGAGGAAGGGATTTGTTTGCACCTTCTTTCTGATGTCTTCTATCTCATCGATCAATATCGGGCTTTACCTTATTCATTCTTAATGTTTTTGCAGGATTCATGGGATAGGGGAATACCACGTATTAACACCTTGTTTCAAAAGGACAGACACACTTTGGCATATGATAAAGGTTGGAGGGTGCGTACAGACTTCAAGCAGTACCAAGTTTTGAAACAAAATCCTTTCTGGTGGACACACCAGAGGCATGATGGGAAACTATGGAACTTAAATAACTACCGAACTGATGTCATCCAAGCTCTTGGAGGTGTTGAAGGAATTCTTGAGCATACCTTATTCAAAGGAACATAGTAAGCTCTTCTTTCCCTTTCAACTTTTTTCTTTACATTCTATATTAAGATGGGGTCTCTAGATGATAGTTTTTAATGCTCAATGTTGTTTAAACTTAAACCTTTATACTGGTTTATTCAGTTACACAATGTTTGTCAGCTTAATGATTGGAATCTAGATGATGAACTATATAGCTTGAGAAGGTTGGAAAATGGGATTAATATAGCTGGACAAAGTTGGAAAATATGATTAAATTAAAAATGCAATTGCAATGTTAGCATTTTGTATTTTTTTAAAATTTTTAATCAAACTCTGAAGTTTATCTTTTGAGATAAACCTTGGGAAAAATCATGATTGACTTGGATTATTTTGCACTTTCAGCTTTCCGACTTGGGAAGGTCTTTTCTGGGAGAAGGCATCAGGATTTGAGGAGTCCATGAAGTATAAGAAGCTAACTAATGCACAGAGATCTGGTCTCAACCAAATACCTAACCGTAGGTTTACTCTTTGGTGGTCACCAACCATAAATCGGGCCAATGTCTATGTGGGTTTCCAAGTGCAGCTAGATCTGACTGGGATTTTCATGCACGGGAAGATTCCTACGTTG
This sequence comes from Quillaja saponaria, assembly GCA_029379385.1. Taxonomy (NCBI): domain Eukaryota; kingdom Viridiplantae; phylum Streptophyta; class Magnoliopsida; order Fabales; family Quillajaceae; genus Quillaja; species Quillaja saponaria. The sequence continues at coordinate 22,842,065 of CM055611.1, forward strand.
AAGATATCTCTCATTCAAATATTCCGTGCTCATTTGTGGCAGAAAATTCATGAGAGTGTTGTCATGGATCTCTGTCAGGTTTTGGATCAGGAATTGGATGCATTGGAGATTGAAACTGTGCAGAAGGAAACAATCCATCCAAGGAAGAGTTATAAAATGAACAGCTCTTGTGCAGATGTTCTTCTCTTTGCTGCCCATAGATGGCCAATGTCAAAGCCTAGTCTAGTGGCTGAATCTAAGGATGTGTTTGATCAGAAAGCAAGCAACAAGTACTGGATTGATGTACAGCTTCGCTGGGGAGATTACGACTCTCATGATATAGAGCGTTACACGCGGGCCAAGTTTATGGATTATACAACAGATAATATGTCCATATACCCATCTCCAACTGGTATTTACAACTTATTTTCCTCCTGCTTTTTGGATGTTTTTGTTGTTTGTAGTTTATCAATTAACCATACTTGTTTTGCATACAGGGGTAATGATTGGCCTTGATTTGGCATATAACTTGCATTCCGCATTTGGTAACTGGTTTCCGGGGTCGAAGCCATTGCTTCAGCAGGCTATGAATAAGATCATGAAGGTAGGGTGTTCATGCCAATATTCAATGTTTTTATTTGGGTTATATACTTGATTAATGCCTAACTGATGGTTAATTGTGCAGTCAAATCCTGCTTTATATGTCTTGAGAGAGCGGATAAGAAAAGGTTTGCAGTTGTACTCTTCTGAGCCAACTGAACCGTATTTATCTTCCCAAAACTATGGAGAGATCTTCAGCAATCAAATAATTTGGTTTGTTGATGACACCAATGTGTACCGTGTTACAATCCACAAGACTTTTGAAGGAAATCTCACAACAAAACCCATAAATGGTGCCATCTTTATTTTCAATCCAAGGACTGGCCAACTGTTTCTTAAGGTGGGTTATCTTGGTTGATTGGTTTTTCTCTTCTCCTAGTTTAATTTGGTCTTTATTTTTGGAAGTTGACCATTTTAGATATTCTGAACTCCATGTAATAATTGTACCATGCAGGTCATACATACAAGTGTATGGGCAGGACAAAAGCGTCTTGGTCAGTTGGCCAAGTGGAAAACAGCAGAAGAGGTTGCTGCTCTTGTGCGATCTTTGCCAGTAGAAGAACAGCCAAAGCAAATTATTGTTACTCGTAAAGGAATGTTGGACCCATTGGAGGTTCACCTGCTGGATTTCCCAAACATTGTTATCAAGGGAAGCGAGTTACAGCTTCCATTCCAGGCATGCTTGAAGATTGAGAAATTTGGAGACCTAATTTTGAAAGCTACGGAGCCTCAAATGGTTCTGTTCAACATATATGATGACTGGTTGAAGAGTGTATCATCATATACTGCATTCTCCAGGCTGATTTTGATTCTGCGTGCACTTCATGTAAATAACGAGAAGGCAAAGATGTTACTAAAGCCTGACAAGACAATCATTACCGAGCCTCACCATATCTGGCCTTCTCTCAATGATGATCAGTGGATGAAGGTAACTAGCCTCTTTGTCACTGTTTTCAACTTTTTCTTCTTCTTTGGCCCTTTCCTTTCTGGATTTCTTTTGCAGTGACTGATTTTTTTCTTCCCATTATTGTTATGGGTTTGATCAAAATAAATTTTCTTTTTGATATAATCTAAGATTTATTTTTGTTTTTACTTTTTTAATTTATATGCATTGAAAAGGTATAATTATTTTCATTACTAAAAAAATCTAGTGCCATATTGTTCTTCTTCTGCTTATGATTGATTATTTTCTCTTCATAGAACGGTGACGTTCATTTTAATAGATGGATGCTTAAGTTAAATGTATTGCATGGGCAGGTTGAGGTTGCTCTGAGAGATCTTATACTCTCAGACTATGCAAAGAAGAACAATGTGAATACTTCAGCTCTGACTCAGTCTGAGATTCGTGACATTATACTTGGAGCTGAGATAACTCCACCTTCTCAACAGCGACAACAGATAGCAGAAATTGAGAAACAGGTAATGATTCTTTTCTGTTCCTAGGGATTTTTTCCCCTTTGATTGTTACTTGTATCTTATTCCTAATCAGTTCCTATGTTCTTTTTCTCCATTTAATGTTTTGTAGGCAAAAGAAGCAAGTCAGCTGACAGCAGTCACAACTAAAACTACAAATGTTCATGGTGATGAACTAATTGTTACAACCACTAGTCCGTATGAGCAGGCTGCATTTGGGTCTAAAACTGATTGGCGTGTCAGAGCAATATCAGCCACGAACCTGTACCTTCGGGTCAATCATATATATGTGAACTCTGAGGATATTAAGGTACAAATCTATTTTCTGATTAATTCTGAAGATAAATAACACTACCTTCTACAATTTTCTAATTTGTTTTGTCTAAAAATGCTGATACAGGAAACTGGATATACCTATATTATGCCTAAGAACATCTTGAAGAAGTTCATCTGCATAGCAGATCTGCGGACACAAATTGCTGGGTATCTATATGGTGTAAGCCCTCCTGACAATCCTCAGGTCAAGGAAATCCGCTGCATTGCAATGCCACCGCAGTGGGGGACTCATCAGCAAGTTCATCTTCCAGCAGCTCTTCCAGAACATGATTTTCTGAATGATTTGGAGCCTCTGGGATGGATGCACACACAGCCAAATGAGCTTCCTCAATTGTCGCCTCAGGTACTTGCATAATTTGGTGTTTTTTCATTTCTTGTAATCAGCCACCCTCAACTTAGCCCCACAAGGTGGAGTGGGAAATGTACAGAATATGGTTTTCTTAATTTGTAGGGATAGCATAGTGAAATTTTTGGCCTATGATGATTTGTTGACTCACCTGAGAAATGTTCTTTTTTTTTTGTAGGATCTCACTCAACATGCGAAGGTCCTAGAGAGCAACAAGCAGTGGGATGGGGAGAAGTGCATTATTTTGACCTGCAGCTTTACTCCAGGTTCATGCTCATTGACTGCATATAAGCTTACTCCATCAGGTTATGAGTGGGGACGTGTCAATAAGGACACGGGTAGCAGCAATCCACATGGTTACCTTCCTTCTCACTATGAAAAGGTCCAGATGCTACTTAGTGACAGATTCCTTGGTTTCTACATGGTAAGATGAACTTGATGCTGGTATTTATTAGCATGATTTTTGCTTTTATTTGTTGGTTTTCCACACTTAACTGTACGATGTCATGGCTTCTGTTCTGTAGGTTCCGGATAATGGTCCATGGAATTACAATTTCATGGGGGTGAAGCATGCATCAGGAATGAAATATGGGGTTAAGCTTGGAAGTCCTCGAGAATATTATCATGAAGACCACAGGCCGACTCATTTCTTGGAGTTCAGCAATTTGGAGGAGGGCGATGCCATTACTGTGGTTGATCGTGAGGATAAATTTACGTAGGATTTATTTTAGTTTCTAATGACACTATCAATGATGGTTTGACCCCGACTGTATTAGTGTGCAAGCACTAGTGAGTTTATAATAGGTAAGCTAGGGATGAATATTGGTAGTCCCATTTTGTTGTATAATCAAATGTTAACCGCAATTGTAACACAGATAGTACAGTTTTCTGTAGATATCTACGTGATTTTGTAATTGCCTATAGGCTTGCATACTTGTTGCCCATCTTGCTTCATATCCTTTTATAACAGCCAATTGCTAAAATTTATTCTGAGGATAGTGTCGGACACAAAACTTGAGATCAACCTTCAGCTTTTACTATTAGCTGTAAAGGGTTGCAAGCTGAGGTTCTCTGCTAGCGTTAGTTTTGCTGTAGTGCTTTCGGTATGCCAGAACAGGGAAATTAATTGTTATAAATGTATGCCTTTATTACAATGCCTACTCTGCTTCCAGATGTATGGCAAAGTAGTTGAACCATTGTGGATTTCTTTTGGAGACTAGAGGAAAACACCCAATCGTCAGCACAACAAAGAATTAGAACCGGAAGTCTGCTTAAATGGCATGGTACTGAATCATCCATTCTATAAAATAATTAAAAGAAATACAGAAAAATCCTATAAACAGCTGTCATGTCATTAATATATTCAGGGAGACCAAAAACACAAGAAAAATAAAAACCGAACACACAGACATCCCACGGCAATCAAAACCATGTTTCCATTTCGATGTGTGGCTATCGTCCCTGGCTACTTCAATAAATGAATAGCCAGTGCTACTTTGACCTGAACAATAAAAGCCATTTCAACCAATATGTAAATCGAAATCCAGAATCCATATCTAATGCCTTAGCCAATAATTTTTAGCTATTATGTGCATCTGCTAGCCCAATATTCTCTTTCAACTCATGTTTCGTTTCTTTCTCTTCTGAAATGAAGTCTGAGCTGTCTTCAGCAACTGATGCGCCATCATTGTAATCTGCAGCCTGAAGACTTCTAAATAGTTCATTATTTTCTAGTTCAGAGAACTTCTCTTTTGATTCTCCTTTCAGTAGCTCAACCACCTCAAGCATAGTGGGTCTTCTCTCAGGCTGACTATGAGAACATAAGATCGCAACGAAGATAACTCTTTTCAGCTCTTCCTCCACATAGTTACCATTTAGTTTTGGGTCTGCTAGTTCACTAAATTTCCTTTCACAGGCCAATGGCAGTGCCCAATCAGTTATCGTGCGCTTCATTGTAGAATTCAGTTTCTCAATGGGTTTCCTGCCACTAGCAAGTTCTAGCAGGAGAATGCCAAAGCTGTAGACATCACAACTTTCTGATGCTTTACCTAACATAGCATATTCAGGTGCAAGGTAGCCAAGGGTACCCTTAACTCTTGTTGTCACATGCGTAGCTCCATCAGGGATCAATTTTGCAAAACCAAAATCAGCAACCTGAGCTTCAAAATTTGAATCCAGCAAGACATTGCTTGCTTTGATATCCCTGTGGATGATGTGCGGGGTTGCATGGTGGTGGAGATACCTGAAACAAAACAATTTTATGATCAGATGTATGAGACAGGTGATGGAAGCTCAAGAATACAGTTGAAGTACTTACGTGATTCCCTCAGCAGAGCCAATTGCAATATTCATCCTTCGGCTCCAATCAAGAAGGCATTCTGCTGAGTGCTGTCCATGAAGATGGGAGTGTAGACTCAAATTTGACATGTAGTCATATACAATTAACCTCTCTTGTCCTTCGGCACAATAGCCACGTAAACTCAGCAGGTTCTTGTGCCGTACTCTTGCCAATATCTCAACTTCTACAGAAAACTCCATGTCCGCTTTGTTACTCCAAACCTTCAACCTCTTTACTGCAATCTGAGTGTATGTAAAGTTCAGAATGCTTCCACATCTAGTTAGTTTGCAGAAAATGGCAGAAAAACAGCCTAAAGATATCTCCAAAACAGGGGAAATGTAACGAGCTACGCAATTCTGTAAAGACCCTCAACTAAAGCCTAGGAAGTATTTCAGGACAATGCTGAGCTGTTCTGTTCTTGTTTGAACTTTAATATTATTGTGGCAGATAAACCAGAATACTTCAATAGTTATGTTTAAGAGAAAAAAAAGAAATAGAAGAATTAATAAGAGATGTTGTGAACCATCATATCAATGACATAGTGACTGTGTCTTGTAAGATTGTGGAAGTTAGTTTATCTACTGATCTGGTATGTACTTAAGTGCATCATGGCTCAAGCTATTGAAGAAGACACCTGACAGTCTTCAGGAAAGTCAGAAAAAAAGGATCATTTCCATAGAAGAATAGAATAGATGTAAGGGAGTTTATCACAACTTTATGTCCTATGTCCTTTACCAATTAATCTAGTAGCCTATTCCAAAATATAGAAAAATCTACAAAATTTGTATACTAATGTTTAATATTTGTCTAGTAGTTTAACGTATGAGTCACTATTTGCAAAACCAAAGTATGTTGCTTCTATACACACTTCTGAGAAGGGGAAACAACAATATTGTTCATATGTCTCTAGGTATGCTGGCAAAATCAAATAGTCATAACAGTGGTGCTACATTGCATGGATGTTGGACCATCAAGGCATGAGTAATATGAGATATTAATGATATTATATGGATGCTGAATTAATGGTAGAGACATTCCATAATCTTTACAACTTGAACTCACTATGTAGATGCATCTGAATGTAGTTTATTCTCTGGATATTAACATTGGGAGTAGAAGAAATATGAGATATGCATCTATAAAAAGGTGGCAAGTTAAATTAAGATTGACAGAAAAACTACAGATTTTCTTTTAGACTGTATTAAACAAATACTTGACACTGATTCACAAAAGAACCCAATATGTATGGTCAAGTACACAGTACAGTTAAAACCATTTGAATAAAATGCAGGAATGACAAGGAAAAGATGTTATGCACACTATAGTCATTACTTGTGATCCGTCCCAAAGCTGACCCCAGTAAACACTGCCAAAACCTCCTTCTCCAAGCTTGTTATCATAGTTGAAGTTGTTAGTAGCTGCGTGTAATTCCTTCAAAGAAAAGACCCGCCATGAAAGTTGCTTCTTCCCTCGTTGTTTTCTGCATGATTAAGGGTTCCAAATCAACTTTTTACATTTCCATTGGAGAGGAGCAACATGAAAACAGACTTTAAATTCCATATACTGTCATGTTCCCTTTTTTATTCTAAGCAATATACAGTTAATTGGAATACATCATTGTGGTAACAAAGGAATGCAAAAGGCACTTTGATATGCCAGTTATACTGAACTTTGTATTACGCAATTGGATCATTAAGATTATAGACTAAATTTTCTTGGACTTTTATTATCATTCAAACCAACCCTCAAGAAGTTCTAATTACCAACAGTCCAACACCCATGTGGTCATCACTGGAATCTGAGCTAAACCCAGAACATAAATCCTCTCAAGTTTACATTTTTCAACGAAAAAGACATCTCCAGACAAAATTCCTCCCAGTCATATTGTAGTGATGCTTACCAAAGAAAAGCAAAACAGAAACAGATAAGAAATGATTTTAGAGATTAGTATTTAGTTTATGAGTGACATACCGATCGAAACTCTTTCCGCAACAAAAAATTGGGCAAAAAGCCATATCCTCCTCCTCTACTAATGAATCCCTCCTTCTTCTATTTTTCTTTTCTTTTCTGCACAGTCCTTCTCAGACAATCTGAAAAATTAAACAAAATCCAAACTTGAAAACGACCCACAGAATCAAATCAGCTTCTTCTTATTTTCTTCTACCCCTCTGTCTCAACTCGTTACAGAGTGGAGGCGAGAAAAAAAAAAAATGTCCCACTGAAGAACAGAAAAGCTATGAGATACCAAACGTAACGCTTAGGCAAAAGTTGAAGACATTTATTTGCTCAGCCTTCATGGCCAAAAGCAGAGGTTTGGGCGAATACGAATTGTTGGGTTTTGCAGAAGAGATGGGTAAGCACTAAGCCAAGTCTTCTCTCTTCTCCATCCTTCTCAAGCTGAAGTCTAGCTGTTTTCAATATTCAAAAATGGCACACGGGGTCCATTCACCGAAAATTATACACATTTAAAATGCATATATGGTTGTTTATTCTTTATATAAAATAAATTGATCAACTAATGGTTGTTCATGGACGTATGGTATTTTGTATTGTCATGGGCAAAAATAAAATAAATTTTCTTTTATTGATTCAATATAAATTACCCGTAAATATTTAAATTCGAATATTTATAGATGTCCAGATAATATTAATTTGTAATATTCTTACTTCTTAAAAAATTTCTCATTCCTAGCATATTCAATTTTAATTTTTTTTTTATGGACATTAATATTTGAAGATAATTGGTGGCAATTTGACATGTTATGACTATGCGATAAGATTAATGGATATATTATATTAACTTTTTAAGGCAGGTGAAAGCTATTTAACTACTATATAAACTTTAAAATTAATATTTTTAAATTTTAAAGCTCATCCTTCAACAGCCAGTGTTTTTTATTCCCTCAGACTTAGAATCTGACATATTATCAATTAATTATGTTTGAAGTTGTTCTACCCAACAATAAGGAAATGCAATTTTTCAAGTAATTCAACCTTATTAGGAACTATAATATTCTTAACATATTAAATAATTGTACATCATAATTCTTTTGAATAATACTTCTGTTTCTATGATTAATATATTCTACTAACAAATTGGCCATTTGGGAATACTTCATCCACATTAACAATCATTCGTGGAAAAAATATTAGTGGCCACATTGGTGACACTATGGCCTATTCTATAACTCAACATTCAACAAATTGATTAATCTAGCTAACTTTTATTCATAAAATATTATAGGACGAGAGAAAGAAAAAGAGATTGTGGAGATAAAATTTTATTACCGTCATCATCGATGTTATTTAATATGTATTATCATAATTTTATCACATAATAACTACTAAATTATTATAATTACATGATAGTTTGAGGTTCCATTGTTGTATCAATTGAGCAGTGACTTGTGGGTGGTGATACTTGACCTATAATCATATTAATTAATGCGCTCTATTATTACAAGTAAGAAAGTCCAAGGTTCCTGTCCCACAATGTCTTAAATAATAACATAACTGTAGAAGAAAATTATGGTTTGGCAATTTTAATTAAGCTTTTGAGAGTGTTGTTATGTTAATTTGCATTAAATATGATTTTTGCTAGGAAAATTATTGTACAGAATGGCTTGCCAACAAGACAATTATAGAGAAAACTGATCTCTCTTAAATTGTTAATGTACATTAAATATAATTTTTATCTTGGTGACTCTTTTGAGATGTTTTTACTTTGTTTTTGTTTAGCGTAGTTTCTTTCTTAGGTTTTGGCCTCGCTTGTCTACCAAAAAAAAAAAAAATATAGTAATATTCATGTTACTAAAAACTTTTTATTAAATGTAAGAAAATTGATGTATACATTATTTTAAAAATCTTGTATTAAAATGTTTCACCCAAAACTATTATTGACAAAATCAAAAAAAATTATTAAAAGTTAAACTCTTGAGTAATTGATCTATCAACTCCTCAAATACTGTCCTTGAGTTATGAATGATCAACATTGAAAATCAATGACATTAAAGGAGTTGACCTCAAAAACCTACACATATTTTTGGTGAAGCTTGATATTAAAATAAAATACTTCAAATATTCTTAATGTATTCTTATTAAGAGACATATAGTATTAATTTTTTTATATGCTATTATTTAACTTAAAATAAGATATAAATTAAATTAAATTGATAACCATTCATAAAATAATAATACAACTAAAAAAAACTATTTTGGTAAGAACATAATTCTCATATCCTTTAAAAATTTATAGTACTTTATAAACATACATTTTATTTTTTAGTATTTTTCATAATTTTAGGAACAATCAATAATTTACTTTTGGTTTATAATTTATTTTAAGTTTAACAATAAAACAAAAATTATATGTATTACTTCATACCATGACGACCAGAGTATTCTAGAAAAGTTTATCTCAATTTTTTTAATTGAGTTTAGTTGTAATTTGTGTAAGTTTAAAAATTAAAAAGGATGTTTATGTAATGATTAGATTTTAAATTTTAATAATTATATTTATTGTACAAACAAGATTACTTAGGGCATCCAATGATAATTATTTTTTAAAATGAGGTTTTACCACTTAAAATAGATCAGATGCATTAAAGAAAATCACTATTAACAACTTGATAATGTTTTTAACTTTAAAATTGGATTCTATTACTTCAAAATAAAGTTTCAGATTTTGGAATTTGCCCAGACTGTCTAAAAAGAATAATTTCCTGGAAGGTAGTCAAGGTTTGCTTCAACAAGAAAAAGCCTACACCAAACAGTGACAACTGAAGCACACTGAAAGAATTAGAAAAACATTGTCACACAAAAAGATACATAAATTTGTTTTCTTATGTTCTGATTAAAGCAATTTGGTTATTATTAAATTAATAAAACTCTGACTAATCAATTAGCTACATTGGGGACCAGCAAGCAAGTGAAAATAGAGGGCAGTTAGCTAGGCCTATCAATGAATCAATAATTGATTTCAGTTCCAATGACGTAGTTGTAGTGATCCTACAATACAAAACTGGAAATTCTAGATGCAATTGTTCTAAAATAATAAAATTGTAGTTCATTTATAATTACACCTACAATTAATTGATAAAATTCAGACTGCGCATTACAAGGTGGGTTTTGTTTTTTGCTTACAACAACAAAATCAAAACAAGGAGCATACATAGAGCTGATGGAAACAACCTAACAGGTACTGCAGCAGCATATGATACATTTGTGGTCATTGGCATGGAATTTGAAAGATGTAGTACTGTTCTAGCCGAACCAGACCTGGTTGTGTCACACAAACCAATACCAAAATCAGTTGATGCATCCAAACCATCTTCAAAATCACTATTTGAATCATAACAGAGTCCTGAATTATTGTTTAACATAAGTTTCCTTCTCATCCTCCAAACCATTTCTCTGCCAAATGGAACTGACCCAGTTAATCTATTATCATTCAATCTCAGCTCACTAAGGTTTTTCAAGTCTTTGAAAGTCAATGGAATTGTACCATTTAAGTGGTTCCCATCAAGATGAAGGACACGAAGGTTTGGTAATTTTCCTAGTGATTCAGGGACTTGACCATGTAAGTTCATGCTTGATAAAATCAAAATCATTAAACCCTTCATGCCATCAAAAACATCATTTGGTATTGTTGTTGAACCCATTGGATTACCTTTGAGAATCAATGTTTGGAGACAAGTCAAGCTTCTAAGTGACTTTGGAAATGGGCCAGAGAAATGATTGTAGCTTAAATCTATAAACATAAGGTCTTTTAGGTTGTTGATTGAGTCAGGTATTGAACCGGTTAGACGATTATGACTAAAATCTATTTTGATTAGAGGCTGGCAAGTTCCCAAGCTAGTGGGGATTGAACCCACTAGAAGGTTTTGGCTTAGGTCTAAAATATTTAAAATTGGAAAGCTCAAACCGGGTATAGAATTTGTTAGTTTGTTAGAACTCAAATCTAACGATTTTAGACCGGTAATCTTACCTAATGAGAATGGTATTGAACCATTGAGATTATTTTTGTGAAGATCAAGAACCCTTAAAAGGGTAAGATTTCCTAATTCGGTTGGAATAGGACCCACATGTCCATTTTCTCTAAGGACCAAAGTTTGTAAGGATGGACCCAACCGACCCAAAAATGTTGGAATTGGTTGTGGATTGTATTTGAAACAGCGGTAAAAAAACAAGGTCTTAAGGTGTGGGAGTTTAGTGATAGATGGTGAAACATAAGACTTGGTCGGATCACAAGTTGGAAAAGCAGTATCGTCAGATAGAGCTCCAAAGGAGAGTGAAACAACATGGTAGATGTTGTTCTTGTCAGGCAGACACTCAATGCCATGCCACCGTCCACGGCACACGTCAGGAATGTCAGTGGCCCAATCGTTCCCGGTAGCTCTCATAATGTCATACACAGCTTCTTGTTCATGGACATCGGTTCGAGCCCCATCTTTGTTCATGGAGAATCCAGTTTGAGGACCGTCAACTAAAGCCGATGGCACGCCGGAATCCGACATGATCACCGTGAAAGGCCTGGCGAATGGGAAAAAACACATGAAAGCTAATAGTAGTGGCAGTACTAGTATATTTGGTGCCATTTTGGAGGGGATGGATTGGAAATTGGGTGAGTGAAATGAAAACTTGGGAATATTATAGAGGCTTATTAGGCTATTTATGACATTTGGGTGAGATTGGTGAATGAATTGAAGTAAGGTAATTTATGTGATCACGAGAATTAGGAGAATAGGTATAAATGGAGAGAATTACATCATTTATGTGTTTCACGGGATTTTCACCAAACTAGTTTGATGGAGATTCCTATTTTGAAATGAAAACTGTATTGGGCCAGTTCAAAATGAGAACTATGTCTTATAGAAGACACAATTGGGTTCAGTTGAGCCCAATTTCTTCTGGACCAACTTTGGGCCAAACCTATTTCTTTTGATGAATTATTCCAATTATTATCATTATTGTCAACAAAATTCTTTTAGTAGGAAATAGTAATTATATGAAATGAATGCTAGGTGTCATGTGCTTAGCCCCTATGAGGTCTCTGACAAAGATTGCCACTTGGCAAGCATAGGCTATCCCACGCAAACATATGAAAATCTACTTATGTGACACGTATAAACAAGCATATCAAGAAGAATCACATACATATCTTGTATATGTCCTTTACTTATATATCCAGAGCAACCTCTCTACATTGTGAGACATTCTTTTTTGTGCTTCTAAAGAAAAAGAAAGAAGTGAAAATGCAGCAAGTAAAGGATCTTAACACCACCACTAGCGCCACCGTGCAAGGCGGTGAAAATGTTCGGCTGAGAGACAAGAAGGTGAAGGATTTGATGGTTAACAAGAGGAGACTAGTAGAGATTCCCTACACAGCCACTTTAGCCCACACCATGAATGCACTTGTGGCAAACAATGTAGTGACGATGCCCGTGGCTGCCCCGCCTGGACACTGGATTGGAGCTGGTGGATCGATGATTATGGAAGCTGATAAGCAAACTGGCGCTGTAAGGAAGCATTATATAGGTATGGTCACTATGCTTGATATTCTAGCCCATATAGCTGGTGATGCTCATCAATTAAACGGTGGTGATGTACCTGATGATCTCGATCAAAGGATGTCGGTTCCGGTTTCTTCCATCATTGGACACTGCCTTGAAGGTCTCAGCTTGTGGACACTCAATCCTAATACTAGGTGAGTACGTAATTTAACATAGTGTTTTAATAAAGTGTATTTTAACTTGATCGGAATGTGTTGCTTAATTAGATGTGGATATTAACATTATTTATATGAATATTGATTACATAGTAATATCATATGTATTTATGAGTGGTGGCAAGGATCGAATTTGAGACCCTGCATAAAAAATGTGATTGATTGTTGCGTGCAGCTTGTTAGACTGTATGGAAGTATTTAGCAAAGGGATACACCGCGCATTGGTACCAATAGACAGTCACATGGAAAACGTTGCAGGAGTTGAGCTTGTCGAGTCTGCTTCGAGTTATAGGATGCTCACTCAAATGGATTTGCTGAGATTCTTGAAAGAACAAGCCTCTGAATTACAAAGCATATTGACACGCAGTGTGGAAGAATCGGGTACCACTATTGAAAATGTATTTGCCATTTCTGAAAAGGCAAAAGTCATAGATGCCATAAGATGCATGAAAGTTGCTATGTTAAATGCTGTTCCTATTGTTAAAGCCTCAGATCATACTGTTGAAGAAGATCACATGCAGCTTATAAATGTAAGTAATTTCTTCTTGTATCTAACAGCTTAAATGCTTTTTTTTTTTCCATTAACTAGACAAATGTCTAATGATTGTAGGGGAGAGGGAGGAAGCTTATAGGTACATTTTCTGCAACAGATTTAAGGGGTTGTCATCTTGCTACACTACAGTCATGGCTATCAATAAGTGCTTTAGAATATACAGAGAAAATGTCAACAAGCCCACTATTTACAGGGAATACTATTTCAGAAAGGGAGCTTGTGACTTGCTTTGGTGAAACATCCCTCTATGAAGTAATTGACAAGGCTGTGACTAAACGTGTGCATCGAGTTTGGGTTGTGGACAAACAAGGTTTACTTTTTGGGGTTGTGTCACTCACAGATGTAATTAGGGTTTTAAGGCAATCCATGATATTTGATGATTCACAATCTGCAGCGTGATCTTGAGGAAGAAGGAAAGAGAAAAGGAAAGGGGAGTTTCAAAAGCCTATCTGTGAATTTGTTAGCAGTCTTTTTCAAACTTAAATGCATGGGAGTTCATATTTGGTGTTTAGTCTTTCTTTTTCAAAGTTAAATATATGCTAACTTCCTTTTCATTATGACATGTTTGTAACAACATAAATCAGACAAAAATCAAGATGATATTTCATAAGATTTAAAACCCCCGAGAATTCAGATGATTTGTTTTTTTAATTTGAACTAGCTACATACAGGGAAGGTAACTCCCATGTCATAACATCATAATAATGATTCTGTGCTTCATCGTTCCTTTGATAACAAACAAAAACTAGTGTCCAAGAAAATTACAGCAATAATTTGTTTTTATCTGAATTTTCATATTATTCATTTATTGGAAATTATCTCTCTCTCTCTCTCTATATATATATATATATATTTATTGATTTATCACTGTGTGAATAAGAGAAATAAATTTACTAAGTCTGATTATTATTTGAAATTTCTCTTATTAAAAAAATAAATTTAAGTTCAATTTCATTCACTAAGGTTTTTATAATGAGTGTTTTTAACACTTGTTAAGTTTTATATATGAAAATAGTGTTTTTAACACAGTTTTATATGAGAAAATTTTTATAATATTTATTACGATAGTTGGTTATGTAATATTTTAATATATAAATAATTAATTTTTAGGTTTTATATGTAAAATTTTTATAATATTTATTACAATAATTGAATATATATTATTTTGATATATAAATTATTAATATTAAAAAATTAACTTTTAAAAATAATGTTTATTGTATTGTTACAATTTGATAAAATATTATTTATATTAAAGAATTATTTAACAAGTATCTTAAAGACATTTATTAAATTTCTATAAATAAAAATTTTGTAATATTTATTACTATGATTAATTATAAATTTAGTATTACTTAATACATAAATTATTATTTATAATAAATTTTAATTTGTAAGACACTGTTAGAAAGAAAAAAAAAAAAAAAAACCTTTATACTAAATCAGCCACGTGAAAGTTGGTAAAAATGATGGAAGTTCCAAAGTTACATAAAGAAAAAAAAGACATTTTCCAAATCTCCGAAAAGAGGCAAATTTTTTCACTCCCTCAAGTCTACGAAATTTCCTCACCTAATCTTTGGAAACTCCGCCACCACCCCTTCCTCTCCATGATTTATATCATCCGGGCCCTTCTCTTTTTGCCTTTTATGCATCGCTTTCTTTCTCTAAGAAAATGAACAGCGGCTCTGCATCCGCTGTTCTCCGTGACGCCTCTTGTTCAACCTCTACAGTTACAACAACAACAACCGTCAAGCGTAGGCCTAAATTGAAAGGCGAAGGTGCTAACGGCGTTAAAGGGAAAGCTGGTGGCGACATGGGGAAGGTGGCAATGTACAATCGGGCTTCATTTATGAATTGGAAGGTTGCGGATGTGGTATTCGTGGCTACGCATCATTGGATACCCTGTTTGTTTGCAATGGGACTTCTGTTCTTCATGGCTGTGGAGTACACGCTCTTAATGGTGCCGTCGTCGTCGCCGCCGTTTGATCTGGGTTTCGTTGTCACTCGAGGTCTTCATAGTTTGCTTGATTCGTGGCCGGAGCTCAATACACTGTTGGCAGGTCTTAACACGGTATGAGTATTTTGAGATCTGAAAAGTCATTCACGTTTTGCCATTTTCAGTTGGTGTTTGAATTGAATGCATGTCGTTTTCAATAGTGAAATGTGTTCACATCTTTGTGTTAATTTAATTGGTTTTAGAATTTTGGGTTTCCATTTTTTGTTAGTGCGTTGTGGCAGATTCATTTTTGGTTGGTGTAGATTGGGAAATTGAATCAGATATGCAATATGCAAAAATGCAAAGCCTTTTTTTGGCTAAATTGGACCCAGTCTGACAGCTCTGTTCTGTGTAATTGTTCTACATGTCGGTATAGGTGTTTGTTGGGATGCAAACGACATACATATTGTGGACGTGGTTGATTGAGGGACGCCCAAGAGCCACAATTTCTGCACTTTTCATGTTCACATGCCGTGGAATTCTTGGCTACTCAACACAACTCCCATTGCCTCAGGTAAAGCTCCAATCTTTGCGTCTATACAATCTTTCTTCTATTCACAATGTTTTGCAATTTCATAATTTCAACGCAAAATTTGATAATGGGTTTTATTTGATTTTAAGTTTTTTTTTTTTTTTTTTTTTGTTGAATGGGGTTTTTCTTTGAATATATTGGTAGGATTTTTTGGGTTCTGGTGCAGACTTTCCAGTGGGAAATGTATCGTTTTTCTTGTTCTTCTCGGGTCATGTGGCTGGTTCGGTGATTGCATCTCTGGATATGAGAAGAATGCAGCGGTGGGAACTGGCATGGACTTTTGATGCACTTAATGTTCTGCAATCAGTGAGGCTGCTGGTTACAAGAGGCCATTATACGATAGACTTGGCTGTGGGTGTTGGTGCTGGAATTCTATTTGATTTTCTTGCAGGAAAGTATGAAGAAAGCAAGAGAAAACCAGCAACTGGCATTTGGAATTCTGCAACCAAAGAGAATGGATCCACCTAAAAAATTCTTTTTGTTTTTGGAACAATGCAGGCCCCCTTTTCTTGTAGTTGTTTGTTACTAATAGTAACACCTCTCTTGTGGTTGCACCTACCTTCTGTCGCGTATAATGGTAGACGTTTAAAATACAAATGATAGCCTTTCTAGAAGAATGCAGAATATGAAATGAACAACTGATGTTTACGTATTAGAACTGTTGACTAAAATATTTTTTCTTTTTGTCTGCTTTTTATAACGTGCAACATGTTTAGGTTGAAGCCATTAGGGGTCATTACAAAGTCAACTCATTCTGCTGTTGTTTCAGCAAAAGAAAAACTCATATTCAGTTGGTCCAAGACGTTGAAGCCTAATTAGTTGTACTACTTTCACATTAAACAGAAAAAATATAAGAATGAGAAGCAAGAACCACTTTAATCCACAGAACAAGCGTATGTTGAGAGAGAAGTTGCTACAAAAGATAAGCACCAAGGCCACCACGTTTAGATGTTCTGCATAATGCTGCAGCCATATCTCCGATATTACACTAAAGAATCAGCCTTACTACAAGTCTGCATTGGAGAATTTACAGTATCTCAGATGTACCTAACCCCAAATCTGTGTATCACTATCAACTCAGGTATAGACTTATTGCTCGGAATCTGAATAAGCCGGGCATGTCCCATCATCTACATTGGCAAGTGGGTTATACATGGGTGAGCTAGGATCTGTGCATCCAGGAACAAGATCGAGGTTGCAACGGTCACCCTGAATGGTTTTTCAATCGTCAAGTTTTAAGACTTGGAAAAAATACTCAGGGACCAGGAAAAAGATAAAAATAAAATGAAGACATGAAAGTAAATGAAGATTAGTACTTACCCCTTCGGCAGATAAATTAACAGTGATAGCACATTTTGTAGCAACCATGTCTGTGTCTGGGAATATTGCTCTGTCGCATGCACCTTCTTTACTCAATTCTTCAGCCAAGCCCTACCATATGGATAGACAATCAATTAGAAGTTAGAACGCTATCAACAGAAACACCCAACTTCAACAACTATTTCTGAATGCAAGATGTATTTAAAAGCAAATCCAGATTTTTATCTAATTCTTAAATCATGAAAACATTGCTCTGATCTGGTCGTGTGAAGGGGAAAACATCATTAGAGATAGCTACAAATGATTCACCTATTGTGAATAAATCTAAAGTGCATATTTCTTAGTTTTCTGTTGTACTTCCAATGCAAGAATGTGGCATTTGATAACCTAACAGTTTCATATTGAGCTAGAGGTAGAAGAATCAATAACCAAAGGTATTATGCAATAGAGAATGAGATAAAATATTATGTTTCTTTTTACCTCATTAAAGAAGTCAATTGGTTTGTTACGCCATGAGTTGGGAACCTGAAACTGCAGCCTATATGGACCATCCCAATCAACTCCATTTGTAAATGAGAAGATCAAGTTCACAGCTGCAGAAATTCAACAGTCAATAAGAATTTCAGCACTAGTTCAACAATCAACATCAAAATGTTCAAAACAGCAGAATATGATTGTGAGACAAGGCTTACCATGTTTAGGTATGCATATTTGCATGGTGTATATTGGGGAATCAGCCTTGCCTCGACTTTTCTTAAGCATTGCCCTGGGCTCACCACCACACATAATTGGCTGATTAAAGCCACCTGAAATGGATGGAGCTTGAGAAGTCAATGTAATGACAATGACTGTCTAGTTCAAGACACTGTAATTTAACATTCAAACAAAAAATGTGCAAGAGAAAACAGAGAAATTACAGCCATATATGTCAATTCTATCATGGATGGTGTCCTATTAAGCAGTAAAAACCATGTAAGAAACATTGAAGCATTAATTTGGCTTCTGAATTCTGCAGAATGTTCCACTTAAAATTGTCCTGCTTAAAAGAAAACATCAAGTTTTTCCTTTCAAAAATAAAACAAAAGAAAGATCAAACACCAATCACAACCCTAGACAGAAATAGAGACATGGCCAACCATACTATACTCAACTACAAAATCACTTCAACATGAAAGAAAATAGTAGTGTCTTTCTTTTTCTCCACATAAAAGTTTATAGTTTCTAGTGCATAGATTTAAAATGACCTTCACACTTCTACCAGTGCACGGTTTCTTACAAAAAATTAAACTCTTCTGTATCCATAAACAAGGGCTTTTCACTGTTGCCCAGCATGTTTAAATCCAACAGTCTTTTTACTCAACACTAGCTCATGCTATAACCACTTCCTCTTTTCCACAACAAACAAAAGACATAAAGATAATCTCTTCCTACAACACTAATCATATAACTTAATCCATTGGGATGTTTCTGATCAATTAGGTAAGCTAGCCAACTACCATTTCTGATAGTATGGACCCATCTGGATCTTTTTCCATCTTTACCTTGGACAAATAGCATAAGGTATTAATTTCTCCTTCAAAAAGACACATTATATAATCATGCTACCTTCTTTTAAGTTGGTTAAGAACTTATCACTAGTGGTCCTGTTTTTCTAACAACAGCTCATGTTGCAGAATAACGTTTCAAGATGGATTATCTAGCCCAATCAATTGGGAGCAACTTCTGTTTAATAGCAAACCAACTCCCAACTCCCAGGTTTCAAAAGTTCTAAATATCTCAGATTCTTTTAATTCTCATATTTTGCAATCATTGTATTATCTAATCGTTGATGTGATAATCCAATATTATTGTAGGTTGATTCCAGACTCCAGTTCTTTTGCCACACAAATGACAAGAAAAATAACTTAGTAGGGAAACTAAGTGACGTGAAGCATAAGTTTTTCTGTATATTACCATTAAAACCAATACCAAATTCTTCATTCGGGACAAGTTTGGTTGCGGCTGGATTGAAAAAAATCCTCAGCTTTTCTCCCTGATAATATTTGTAAGAGCATTTATTAGAATGCCGTCAAGTACCTTCCAGAGAGTTAAACTCTGTAGTAACATACTACTTACAGCGGTAGGAGGAAGACCATTCATTGTTTTCCAGTAGACAGGAGCCTTCCCCATTTCGAACATAGCCCACGAAGGAAGTGTAAACCTACATTTTAGTGGTTTCAAAATCAAACAATCCAGGTATTGAAAATTCAGTACTTTTTGCAATAAATAAAGAACAAGCTGATGGTCAGTTCAAAAGAAAAGGAACATGTGATTGTGAATATGATGGAACTTGAACCTCAACTTGCTAGTATGCTGATACAGGAATCGTGTGTATTTTCCATTTCATAATTCCTCTTTGAAAGGGGGATGGGGGGACATATTTGTCACAGATTACAAAAGTAAACTTCTATGTCAGGTAATCAAACTTAATAGGAAAACAAAATTAAATTAGTTGGGAATGCATACTCTTGAATTTCCTCTGAAGGCGTTGTTGCAACAGCAGCAGCAGCAGCAGCAGCACT
Source organism: Quillaja saponaria (assembly GCA_029379385.1). Lineage (NCBI taxonomy): Eukaryota > Viridiplantae > Streptophyta > Magnoliopsida > Fabales > Quillajaceae > Quillaja > Quillaja saponaria. The sequence goes on from CM055611.1 coordinate 22,861,765, forward strand.
AACTTTCCTGGTTATCTTGACAACTTTCTTCTTCACTGGATAACATCTTGGTAATGAATTACTGAGAAAATTGCTACCTGTATTTCCAAAACTAACACTGTCATGCATTTGTAGCTTTACACTAGAGGGATTTTACAATTTGGAATTTTTGGTATAGAATTGTCCTCTGCTTTCATACACAATTCAACTAGACATTATTTGTTTTTCATCACCTTGAATTCATGTCAGGAGTTCAAGCTGAGAACCCAAATATTTAGAAAAGCTTTAGCCTTCATACACAGTGGAGCAACCAAGGGAAATGGATGAAAGCATATTAAAGGGACTTACCTAGCTTGCCTGTAATAGAAGGATTTGTCTTCCTAGTAGAGACGGACCGCCTAGCTAGGACTGGTTGCGTGGATGTAGTAAAGATTGACGCATTTGTTGCCGCCATTTATCACACAATTTGCGTCTGCCGCAAATTTCTCTAAATTGAGAGTAAGTTTAGGAAGGAGAAGGATACTTAGCAGCTTATATTGACCAGGGAAGATTTTTGTGAGCAAGGGATTACAATTTCAGTGGGACTGTTAGTGAAAGAGTGAAAGAGAAAGAAATTTGTAGGGAAAGAAGTAACCACAAAGACAAACCTGGGATAAAATATCCTCTACAAGTCCCAATAATTCAGAGAAAAAAAGGGTTTATCTCAGAATCAAAGGATCTTATTTCACCATTCCCTATTTGAACCCAACTCGTAAGGCCGAAACCCATCACCGCCTTATCTTCTTGTCTCTTTCACTCTACAATTTCTCGTCGTTTTGGCCCCCACATATATTAGTTTGTATACAATTCAAAGATTTCAAAAAAAAAAAATTTACAAAACCCACAAATCGTAAACTCCCCCCCACATGTATTTACCCATCAAAGTCTACCTTAAAATATAAAAACCCAAATCCATCAAACACCTGCAAGGCCACAATTCGGAGCACACAAATTAGAGAGGAGCCAACCTCCATGACTTTGATTATCTCTCCTCCAACGAATCCCAAACTCCAGGGATTTTCTAATGTCCGTCGCGTAACCATCCGTTCGGATGTCTCCGGTGGCCTATCTTGCAATTGTAAGGCTTTAAAGTTCGGCGACTCCAATTCAGACTCCAAAAAACTGTTTGTGAAGACAAGGTTCTTCAGCTATTTGAATAAAACCCACAATAAAACGGTTCCAGTAATTGTCAATGCAGCAATTACAGAAGCCTCAGAACCAGAGTCGGAGTCTGCGAAGTGCAAGAGAATTTTGTTATCAGACGTGGTTGTGAAGCGGCAAAGGAGAGTGCTTTTTAGGAGGAAATGGAATTTTATGGATGTGGGTGTTGCTGTTGTCGTTTTGGCAATGCATTTTCTTAGTCTCTTCGCGCCGTTCCAATTTAATTGGGGTGCTGTTTGGGTGGCAGTGGCACTATACGTTGTGACAGGTCTCTTTGGCATCACTCTGTCTTATCACAGGAATCTTTCACACAGGAGTTTCAAGCTGCCGAAATCGCTGGAATACCTATTTGCCTACTGTGGGGTTCAGGCACTTCAGGTAGAGTTCGATTAAGGAAAAGATTGCATTTTTCTTTTATGGGCTGGTGATTGATCTTTGTTTGAAGAAACATTTGTGTTCTTTTTGTTCTTATGGTTGCAGGGGAGCCCAATTAATTGGGTTAGCACACATAGATACCACCACCAGTTTTGTGATTCTGAGAGAGACCCGCATAGCCCCACAGAAGGATTCTGGTTCAGTCACATGAGCTGGCTCTTTGATACCAATTCTGTGATGGAAAGGGTATGAATCTTCTTCTCTTTCAAGGTCATTCTCAGTATTCAGTAAGATAATGCATAGGCTAATGACATTTATGGATATTTGCAGTGTGGAGGACAAAACAATGCTGGGGACTTAGAGAAACAATCGTTTTATAGATTTCTTCAAAGCAGTTACATTGTTCATCCAATTGCTCTTGGAGCTCTTCTATATGCAGTGGGAGGATTTCCTTTCCTCGTGTGGGGAATGGTATGTAAGCTATTTCATTATTGCTATTGAGGTTATGCCATTCCTACTGAATTGGGATGTCTGGGCCATAAATGCTCAAACTTCAGGCAGTCTTTGAATTTGTAGGCCTTTCCTTCAAATCCCATTACATACAATTAGCTAGTGGCTTATTGTTGCCCATCTAAAACAGAGCCTCCATTACAGTAGACAGATCTAGAATCTTATGCATCACCATCACTTTGTTACATTTGCAGGGTGTGAGGATTGTATGGGTATACCACATTACTTGGCTAGTAAATTCAGCATGCCATGTGTGGGGAAAGCAAGCATGGAAAACCGGTGACTTATCCAGGAATAACTGGTATATTACCTTTTCCTATACCTACTTTTCTTAGCTACCATTTGATTAAGTTTACAAATTATTCTGAGGGTGAATTTAAATTTGTTCAGGTGGGTAGCATTGCTTGCATTTGGTGAGGGCTGGCATAACAACCACCATGCCTTTGAGTACTCAGCTCGACATGGTCTTGAATGGTGGCAAATTGACATGACTTGGTATGTAGTAAGCTTGCTACAAACTACTGGATTGGCAGCTGATGTGAAGCTACCCACCGAGATTCAAAAGCAAAGAAAGGCATTAAAGAAAGCAAGCTTGATTACATAACAATATGAAACTCTTTTCCTGTTTTCTTTGACTAAGATATATGAAACACATTTAGTTAGGCTAGCTTTGTACTGGTTTAATGGCACAATGCTTTTGATTAGACAATTAATATTGCAACAGTTTGTGACAATTAGACCCGTTGCTTCCACCACCCCTCATGAATTTCTCATGGGTCTTGGAGTTGACTATGTAGCTGGAATGGCCTTACTTAAAAATCTTGCATAAAGAAAATACAGATTTTCCATCTACTTTTCCCCACCTATTCACATTTGCAAGTCGTTTACCAAATAAAATAAGGGCATGTTGCGTGTGGGGAATTAGAATTAAAATTAAAAATTGTAAAACCAATTAAATTTTCTTAGATTGAAGTTTTTAGGGATTGCAATTTTTAAGATGAAGTCACATAATGGAATTGGGCTTTATAAATTGGGGAGTGCTAGGCTGAACAGTATTTTTGCTTCGTCTTCCTAACAAGAAAAAAGTTGGGGCTGAATTACTATTAGAGAGACTGACTAAATGATGGAAAAATGCTCCAAGGACATAATAATTTTTTACAATTTTTTATAAATTTTAGAAGATGGTAACTTGGTACTTGTCCATATCGTCAATATCCCTTTTCGTCCATATCGTCAAAATAACCGGCCATCAATTTGGATATTTATCATTTGTGAAAGTGTCTAACTGGTGACAAAGAGGAGATACAATTTTATTAAAAAGTTTTTCTAATGGTTGTTTAAAGACAACTGTAATAAATATAAAATTTTAAAATTAGTAAAATATATATTAAATAATAAATTATTCAAATTTTTTATTTATAAAATATCAACAAGTGACCTTAAATATGTTGCTCATTCAAAAAATTCTTAATAGAAATGAGTTAAGAATTAAAATTCACACTTACATTTTAATTCTCACACAATGCATAACATATATGAAAAACAAATTTTTATTAAACTTTTCTTTCAAAATTAAGCATTTTGGAAGACATTTGTGATACATAGGCAATTAGCCAAATCTTCACACATAGACAATTAGCCAAATCTATGTGAAAGTAAATTTTAAATAATTTTTTTAACGGATGCTCTTAGGATACTTGTTAAGGTGATAAATATAAAAAATTTGTATTATCCTATTATAGTGGTTGGCCCATGATTTCAATATTGTGTAAAAAATAATTTATCATTTTTAAAATATTTCAAATTTCAAAATTCATATTTATTACACATTATCAAGTGTTTTTAAGATACTCATTAAAAAAATCCAACTTTAAATTCACATATAAGAACCTCGAGCATTGAAACCTCCATTTCATCATTATATATAATAATCCACCATCGAGTAATGAGCTCTTACAATTTGTAATTATATGAAAATTAATAGGGTTACAATATTTATACATTAATTATCCCCAACATTTGGAATTTCAAAGACATAAAAGTGAAAGAAGTACTAATCATACGAAGAAAGACAAAAGGAAGTGGTAGATTCAATTGAATAATAGCCACGGTATATAAGCACGGGAGGGGAGAAGCATAATTATGACCTAAGTCTATGTTTAACTCATTACTTAATTAATTATAAGATGATCACCTTCAAAAAGTGCTATAGCTTCTTCTTATCTTAATCTTAAATTCTTAATTTATATATAAATCAAGCATTCTTTGTTCTAATTCCAATTTCCAATGGTATGCTTACGTCAATACAAGGCATGCCTTGCTTCTATATATTTAATAAATCATGCCTTGTTTTTTGAAAAGAAATTATTCAATAATTGGCATAATAATATATTTTTCTAACAAGTATTTTTAGGATATGTGTTAAAGGGATATAAATAAATTTTTTTTTAGTATTTATTATGGTAGTTAACTATAATTTTAATATTATTTAATGTATAAATCACTACTTTTGGAAGGTTTTATTTTTCAAAAACTATAATTGAGAGCTTTTTTAATGAATCCACACACAAAAAAATTGTCACAAAGGATAATAGAGTATTTTTGAGTGCACACAGCATTTTCACATGGTAAAACTATTCAAAATGAGTTCAACAACATATTTGCTGTTAGAGAATATGGTAACTATAACTATCTAATATTAGTACAAAGCATGCTTTTTAAGTAATGAGTTGGAGGTAATTATAAACAAATTAAGATGGTGTGCACATACTAAAACTAAAGTATGGCTTTACCCATAACCTAGATTAGGCTGCATAATTTATATGCACTCTTTTTAGGGGTGAATATATTTAACATTTGCATGTGTGAACACATGTGTGTAACATAAAATATATATATATAATTATGGTATTGTAATTAAGGGCATGATCATGGTTTTTGCCTTTATTGAACATTTAATTGAATAATAAGGGTGGTTCTCTGATCAAACATTTCCAAATTTTAGTCCTAATTTGATATCACTATTAATTAGATGCACTAACTTGTTATTTGAAAGAGTTCAAATTTTCTTATCACAACTCGAAATTAGTAGTAATAAATCTATACTTTCACAAATAATTGTAAATTTCATATAGGTACAGTGAAATTCTTTCAAATAAAGAATAGAGGTGATGATCTGAACGTAATATTCTCTGTCACAAAATATAGAATACCTTTTCTTTTTTTTATTCTTGTACTAAAAAGAATAATAAAAATATTTAGTTTATTGATAGAATAATAGGTGAGACAGAAATCTGAAACAAAATATCTGCATTATTTTACCAAAATGCATATTTATGGGCAGAAAGTATTATTCCCTATTAAATGGAATATTTTCCTTCAATTTCTTAGATTCAAATACAAGAATATTATTCCTTTTTGGACAATTTTGGGATAGTTTGTTTTGCAAACATAATTCCTGGAATTGTCCGTTAAAGAGGGGTATCGTACTTGCCATAAATCAATTGAATCCAAAAGAGTGGTCTGATAATAATACTTCCATCACTGGCCTACAAATTTGTGTTTCATGCTCTGTTCTGTTCAGGCCATTCATGGCCCAATTACCCATTTCCCGTTCCCAAACCTTTTGAAAAGTCTCATCACCATGCTCTTGTATATAAAATTCTTTTTCTTTTGTTCCCAGTCCATACATATATGTCCCACAAAATGAAAAAGTTGAAACAACAACAACCATCTTGCCACGTGTCCATTCAGCCTCTGCTCACTGCTCACCCTATTGAAGCTAGCAAGCTCACCGAGTAACAATTTTCTCGAGAAAGAGAAGGAAAAGTCAGAGAAAAGGTGAAACTGAAACAAAGTCTGTGGATTTGGCAGTATGCAAGAAAAAAAAAAGGCAATAGAGAATTTTGTAAAGGTAAAATATAGAAAGGTGTGGGAGAAGGTGACTGACAAATTACCGGCTGCAGGCAGTTGTCGGGTAGGAGTGAGGGCTCATACGCCGCACTAACCCTGCAACCACAGTCTACAGGTACAGCACGCGAAGTGACTGGTTATGGGGACAGCAGGTCACAACCTCCTTCACCAAGTGGGTTTGTAGGATGGTCCGGTAGATACCCCACATTCACATCGATAAAGGCCAATGCAGCAGGGCGTGCCCTTACCCATTTTGGTTTACAGTAAAAAATTGGGGGAGAAGTTCAATTTGTGTCCAAGCCACCACCTTTCTTTAAATCCCAGATGGGATTCCCGCTAAAACCCTTAACCCAGACCCCACCCTTTTCAGTTACGCTACCACATTTTGAGTGAGACTCATTTTCATTGAGGTTGTTTGGGTTGTGAAGAAATTAGCCAAGACGGGTCTTCCTCTGTGGATGCTTGGGTTGGGTGTGGATCGGTTGCGAGCAGACATGAACCGCTTGCTTGCATTACTCTTCCACCAGGTACATATATGTTGTATTTCTTTAGATAATTGGCATGAGTGGTGGGTGATGGTTGTTAAGTAAATTTCGTTCATTTGTGTGTCTATAGGGAGTATTGGATGAACAATTCTTGCAGCTTCAACAACTCCAAGATGAGACATCTCCCAACTTTGTTTCTGAGGTTGTAAACATTTATTTCCATGAGTCCGAGAAGCTCCTTAGAAATCTCAGAGGACTACTGTAATAATCTTTTTCCTTCAATTAGCTTAATGGGTTTGAAATTTTGAATGAGGGTTTGGTTTGGTTTTTGATTTTGTATAATAATATGTGAATGCAGGATGGATAAGGAGTTCTCGGACTACAAGAAAATGGGAATCCATTTGAATCAGTTTATGGGAAGCAGCTCAAGCATTGGTGCCAAAAGAGTCAGAAACGTTTGCGTTGCCTTTCGTGCTAATTCTGAAGAAAACAACCGTCCTGGGTGCGTGATTTTCTACATCAATTGTCGTGCTTCACACAAACACACATTTTATTCCATTTTCTCTTTCCCAAGGACACCCCCACCGCCCCCCTTTTCTTTTTTCTCTTGGGAATAGTTACAAACACGTCTCTTACAATGTGTTTTCCCACCTGAGTTTCAGGTGTGTGAGAGCTTTAGAGTTGCTTGAGCATGAATACTGCTACCTAAAGAACAAACTACATGAATATTTCCAGGTAACAAAATGGCAGATATACTATTTGCGTTATTTCCTTAAAGATGCTATTTTTATTGCCTTCATGTTTGATTATCACGTACCCATCATCATAATACTGCAGATAGAGCAGCAGCGGGCACTGGCAGCAGGAGTTAGATACCCAATGCAGAACTAATGCAAAACCAAGATTCCCCACAAAGCAGTAGTTGTAATACCTTCGTCAAAAGATAAGGATTCAAGGGTCCACATCTTAGAAACTAAGATAGTAGTAGGGGTTACTTGCTACTGTCTGTAATTTATGCTATTGAATATGCTAAGTTGTTGTAGCATTAAATATAAGGAATTAATTTTGTCTAGTTTGAAGCTGGCAGTAGTAATTGTTATTTTGTACATAACCAGAATTGCCAAAATTTTCAGTTTTCAGCCAATTGAATATAGCGTGGACTGACTCAAATCTAGAACTAGATCACTAAACAGTTCTCTTTCCTTTTACAAATATTCGTAAAGTACGTCAGTCTGGCAGAGCTGGGGTTGTGACGTTGATAGTCAAATGGTTGCCAAAATTCAAAGATGTATAAAAGTTGATTGTCTAAAGCCTTTCACCTGGCTGTGGGTCATTGGGTTGGCCAGGTAGCAGGTTGATACATATTCTGATTTACACTCAGATGATTTCTAACATGGAAAGATTCGGATCCCAAAAAATAGTGTGAATAACAATTCTTTAATGTTCCTTAGGAATAAAATTATGAACCAACATATGAATTGTGATCATGAACAAATTCTTCGTTAGAGAATCAGCCAACATATAAATTTTATAATTTTAATTAGAAGGCAGAGTAGCTCATGATTTCAATTCATAAATGATTATCACACTTATAAACTTGAGTTAGTAAATAGTAATGAGAGAGGATCTTTAGTTATTTGACACATCTTATTTCACATTAAAAAACGAAGCCCAGAAAGAGTGGAGGGAATCAACCCAGACTGAGGAAGTACTTAAAGCCCAATGTTTCCTTAAATTTACAAGATGACAAATTCTCATGACGCTGGCAATACCAAGAATTTGGGTTAAACATTTGCTATTCTTTAGAATTCTGCCTGAAGCCCAACTCATGCATACTCCTATATATATATTTGGAAATGGTCTCTTTCTTGTCTATTCTCTAATGGGAACCACTAGTCCAAGAAAATGTAAGCATGTAGATCCATAACATATAAATTAAGGGGTAGTGATATATAGGCTACGAGATGGTCCCAACTTTTGTGTATACCTAACTGAGGCCCGCCAGTGCATCCATCAATTTTGATAATTTACATGTCACTATCTTAAATTAATCAATCTTAACTTATATAACACTTGAATATAACTTTCGATTATTGTCAATTAATTTGACCATATATTGAGAGTTGGTTTTTACTTCCCCTTAAGTCCATAATGGGGCTTTAATATGCAGTTCAACTAATCTTACTAATCCTCCTTTTGAGTGCAAAAAGGTGAACACGGAATTAGATTGTGTGACGGTAGATAAAGTCCAGTCCAGAGTCATACATATTGTTTAATTTTTGACTTTATTATATGTACTCTCATATTTAGAGTCACCCATTTTGCGTTACTACGAATACTTTTCTTCACATTTGAATTTTAGTTATTGGGTAAAATGATAGGCTGTCATTTGGTGGAATCATCCATATATGGGTCCATATTCCCATAGTCCACTTGAATTTTGCCCATTTCATGTGATCCCTACTAGCTATCCACTATTTGAACCTCAAACTAATACGTACCACATGTTGCTAAAAAGGTTGAATATTTTATATTTAGCTCATTGGAAATTTGGAGAATGGATTCTATAACTCTGTCAAACCAATGACTCTATATTAACTCATCTCCCATTTTCAACAACTCTTATTTTCAAGACTGTTCAAGCTGGCATCGCCTACCATTGTATTACCTTATTTTCTTATCTTAATTAGTTCAATATTACAAATGTAACATATATATAGCAAAATATCTTGCAAATGTTTCATTTTTATTCCGGTTTTGGCAAAAACTAGAAAATAAAATCTCATGCTTAAAACCAAACTCGGCCAAAAACCTAACTTGGCCTAAAACAGAGTAAACTCAGTTATACCAAAAGCTACCGAGTCATACGTATTCGAGTCACAACTCTCCAATGTGTAACTAAGGTACCAGATTCTCTATAACGTGCCACTCACGTGATTTATTCTCTAGATTTAATGCAATAACACGTGTCTAATGTTTAGACCCGAGTTTACTCCGTGTCCACTCTCTTTCTCTCACTAACTTTCTCCACCATACACTCCATATAATATCTTGCTCCCAACGTTAATTTTAAGTACTCAACGTCCATTTTCAATTCCTCAGCTCTCAGCCTCTCACCCTCAAATTCAAAACCTCCCATTTGCTTGCTTCTATAATAATCACAAAACGATTCGTTTGCTTTCAACAACAAAGCTTCGAAATCTAAGAAAGAATCTGAGCAAAATGAAAGAGGGGTTAGTTGTTGATGATGGGTTTGTATTCAAACAGGAAACCCATCTTACTGTTTTAAAGACTTCTCTGTTTTTTGCTGGTGACGGATTCACTGTTTACGATTGCAAAGGTCAGCTCGTCTTCCGGGTCGAATCCTACGGACCCGACAGTCGTGATAAGGGTGAAGTCGTTCTAATGGACGCACACGGTCGCTGCCTCCTCACCGTCCGCCGCAAGGTTTGTGATCTTTTCAGTTTCTTTCTCTTATTTTACTGAGTAAACGAGTCGACTCATTGAGTCCAGCTGGAATATTGGGTTTGTTTGTAGTATCTACTTTACTGAGGAAAAGGGTTGGTCCCATTTATGATCTTGATTGATGGTACAGATTAAAAAGCTATTTTGTCTGAGTTATGCGGATGACTCGGCATTTTGCAATTCCGAGTTAACTCTCCGAGTAATTGAGAATTTATTTCCATTTTGCAAATTACTTTGCGAGATGTGTCTTTAACATGATTTTGATTAATGGGTATTACTTTCTTTACAGATTTTCTAAATTTTTTTTTTTGTGTGTAAATGTTTGAGTTCACATATTGTAACTACTGTGAGTCAACTCAGTGAGTTAATCTTGTTTCAATTGCCAAAGCAGAGGCCGAGTCTGCATCAACGGTGGGAAGGGTTTCTAGGGGAGAGAATGGAGGGCACAAAACCGATCTTCAGCGTAAAGCGATCATCAATAATCGGACGGTCGAGCATGACGGTGGAGGTGTATGATAATCCAGGTGAGGAGTACCAGATCGAGGGCTCGTTTGGACAAAGATGTTGCACAATATTGAATACCAAAAAAGAATCAGTGGCTGAGATTCGACGCAAAGTGGATGCTACCACAAACATGGTGCTTGGGAAGGATGTGTTCTCTCTTACGGTCAAGCCTGGGTTTGATGGAGCTTTTGCTATGGGCTTAGTACTGGTTCTTGATCAAATCAACGGTTACGATTTTGTCCAAGATGGAGTTGAGGTGCACCCTACCACAGAAGAGTAGAGAAAGTCTTTGTCTCTAGAATCTATTTGTATTTATGTCATATCAGAAAAGAACAATAGAATGCTTCTTCTTTTGACATGGTGTAATAGATCTTTAGAATTTTAGATTACCTTATTCATGGATCTTTGCATTATTTTAATGTATTTAGTATTATTACTTTCCTTTATCATCATATGTATGCTTAATATTTTTCTTTTTCTTTTAAAAAAAGATACTATAAATATGATTATTACAATTTAAAAGAAATAACCCATAATTTAGTATTTAACAAGAGAATAGTTTATAATAAATTCAATTTTAAGGCATAGCAATAGATCCGACTTAAGGTCAAATCTCGTTTTAAATTGAATTTATATGGATTGTGTTAAAATTTAATTTAAATTAATCAAAACGTAATATGATATTAAAAATATTTTTACTTAGTACATACCTTTTGTTTTTCTAATTTTTGTGTTTATGTAGATGAATTTGAATTCGAGCGAACCTATGCAATATCCAAATTCAATACTATAAATACTAATAGACAAGTACCCAAAAAAAAAAAAAAAATCTAGTTAGAGCGCTAATATCTGATCGGATGATCAAATTACCAATATCCCCAAATATTATGTCATAAAAATTGAAAAAAATTTAAGACATGCAAGTAAGCAACAAGCTCCTTCTGCCAATATCCCTAAATACTAGCCTAGTGAGTAGATGTATGATTCACAAACCACAAAATGAAGAACATGAAACTTTTTTTCAATATAAATCATTTTTATGTTATTTAATTCAATATTTGTATTTACAATTTGATAATATAAGATATTAAATAAAATATAAAAAGAAAATTTGTGCATGCCTCCCAGCAGAATCACAAAGCTTTATTAAAATTTGAAAAGATAACCCACAGAATACATGTCATGCACGAATATATTCTGAATTCATGCACATTTATTTGACACCAATAATTTTTTTTAATTAATTCGACATTGAGATTTGAGTGCATTGAAAAGGACGGATCATAGTTGATCAATTGCCTGCCAGCATCTTTAACCTAATTAAGATATATGGAATTAACATATTGCAAAAAAGTTAGCCACTATGTATATGTGTACCTGCTTTTAATTAATCAATTTTACTAAATATAAAAGATCTCGTACATAAATTTAAAATATATTAATAATAAAATTTACGTACTTGATTGAGCCAGCAGATATGTAAAACCACAAACAAGCACTCCTCATTAAAATACATATACAACCAAATCTTTCTCTTTATACTCTCTATGACCTAAACTTCACATGTAATCAGATGAGAAATGTGTTTAAGCTTATCCCAAATAATAAGGCTTAAGTCTGTTTTATTATTAAAACAAAATCATATAATTAATGACAGCTCACATATACAATTTCTAACAATTTATATTTTAGAATTATATAATAGCACTAGCTAGAAATAAGCATTTTGTTTATGATTCACGTAAATCAATCCTTAAGCAATGTGGCACATGAAGATAGCTAGGTCCACTCTGAGTAAAGTATGAGCAAATTGTTTTTATATAAAAAAATTTAATCAAGCATATGATACAATAATCTGAATACAACTTAAATAGTTAAATATATGCCAAAGGGCCACTACCAAATTGAAGTGCAACAAGTGTGTACTTGGGGCAAAATTGAACACAGCAAAAGTTTACATTCTTATCGAATTGATTGTGATTGAAATTTTATCATCTTTAGATCATAGATTAAGAAAGTTACAAGCTTTATGGTTTTTAATTAACTCAATGTTTTATTTAACAAAATAATAAAACAAGTGGTACACCAATAAAGAGCAATATCTTTTTTTAGAATATTTTTTACTAGTGCTACCATTTTCACATTGTGACAACCTTTTTCTTCTTGATAATTTCCCTAGTTGGTTTGTCGATAATTGAAAGCAACAAGAAGATTCTTTTTCTAATCAAATCTCATTGTCATTGCTAAATGTTATATATTTGGTCATCAATATAAGAATGTTAATACAAACCATAGTGTTTTGCTGAATGTTTAATTAATAAAAAAGAATCAATTGGTTTTACATGGAGATTTTTCAATTATATTCTACCAATACAATAATTTGGAGAAGAGAAAGACACCCTCCAACTTACGACTAATTACAAAGTTAAAATTAGGAGAAGAGTAGCAGCACAACTTGAAAGTACCAATTGGTACGAGGAGGTGACAAAGGATGAGGTTGCTGAAGAAGGTCGAAGTCCAGTGAAGCCAATGTCATAAGCTATGCTACCATCAGGCTTAAACAATCCAAAGTTCCTTTCTGAGGTTGGCCCTGGCTTCAAATTCTCATTGAACAAAGCAAAAATATAAGCCTTTACTGGAATCTTTGGCCTGTAAGGTGTTCCTTTCTTTTTGAGTAATCTTTTCCGCATATTTTTATTGTAAGTCCTTGCATTTTTTTCTGTTGCTCCAGCTTCATTCTGATCACCACGAGATGCCCACCCGGTTTCAGATACAATGACTTGCATCTTGCTAAACCCGGCCTTGTCTAATGCAGCATAAGCTGCATCAACCTGAGCATCAAACATGTTATCATAGTGTAGCTTAGTCTTTGCATCATAAATCCCAGCATTTTTCTTGAATAGAGCATAGTTAAGATCAATATGTTCAGGTTCATTCTTATAGGCTAAGAATGGATATGCATTTATGTAAAAAGGGGAGCCAATCTGTGAGAAGAACTGCAAAAGTGGCTTCATGAATGGGGCAATATCTTCCCTGAAATTGCACGAAGATGGCGGAAAAGAATTAGCAAAAACAGCTTCAGAGTGTGGACTTGAGACCTCAATATCATGTGTTAAATCCAGCCTATCAAGGGCACTATAAACATTTTTAACTGCAGGCACCAACACTTCCCAGAGTTCCATATCTCCGCTTCCCAAAATTTCATTTCCCACAGCAATTCCTCTAATATGAGTTCCAGGAAGAAATGGCTGCACATTTTCTTTCACCCAATCCATGGCGCGTTCCTCACCTATGCTTATGTCTTTCAGATATTCATTTCCAAGCCCAACCACTATTTCAATCCCGGACCCTTTGAAGGCAGTGAGGACTTGTTTATCAGCGTCGTATATTCTAATGTTTTTTATCTTTGCAGCTTTGAGTAGTGTTACTACACTTTCTGGGGGAGGCAGATTGTCTGCTATCCTACCATAGTTAACTCCATATGTTCCGGTAAATGCTTGCGCCGTTAAAAATCCTGCATAGAAGAGCAGTTTTCTCAAGGTAACACTCTCAAAATCCATATTAGAGTGCAAGAGGAAATTCAAAGTGAATGAATATAATATCAACATCACTCTTCTTCAAAGCAGTATATGTTAAAGAAAAATCTGTTCTGCTAAATTGAATTGACAATATAGTAGTGGTTACAGAATATGCTAAATGCAAGTTCGTAACACATAGGAGAAAGGCTCAAACTTTCCGTTTCTTTTCCCCTAATACATGGAACCAGAATTGGACCTCCTCCTAAAACATATGTGCCAAACATTTTGAAAGATGCTTAATATGCAAATAAACTTGGCAAGTAACTAGCATTCAGAAACAGAGCCAGTGTTCAACAAACAAACCAAAGGTAATTGAAGCAAGAACTAGATGCCATTTCTAGCCACATATATATTAGACGAATTCTCCATTATAAAGCTGCAATTTATTTGGTGGAAAAGACATATATGTCCAAAGTTTCCACCTTTTTCATTCACACAGGTTGACAAATATGTATGTCATTACAGTTAGTTTCATTGTAACGTCCTTCGCAAAAAAATACGAAAGAAGAAATGAGTTATCGGAAAGAACATACGTACCACTAGGAAATACAACAGTGAAGATGAGAAGAAGCCAAAGGAAGAAAGAAGAGAACACCATTTGCTGTCTGAGCGTATTAAGAATGAGAGAGCATTCCATTTGGGGAAAATATATGGGTGCAGCCTTGTATTATGTAATTCAATAAGGATAACTTCAAGGGCAACGAGATCATAAACAATTATCTTGATGATGCAATGCTTTTCCTCCAGGCATGCCATAGACACTAGATTCTTAACCTTGTTCCATAAACGATGACCAAAGAATTGTTAAAAAGATTCTTGGCCTTAATACAAAGATGATTGAGCAAAAAGAGGATCGCTGTTTCAGGGGCTTAGAATAGATTCTTCCTTTACTGTCCCTTTACCTCCTCAAAGTATACCTTTTTAACTTTCTATCCTTCCAAATATCATGTTTTGGTAGATGGGTTTTATATACCTTTCGTGGGTAAGGAGGGTTCTGAAACTTGAGAGGGGAGGTAGGAAGCAACCATGTGCCACCTCTTCTTGTCGTGCCTGGACTAATTAACTACCAACTTAAGTGATGGTACAAACTTCAAAGTCCATGCTTGTGTTATCTAAAACATTTTTGGAGAACATTGCAGCAATTTCGTCGCTACTGATTTAGAGCCTTCAACTACTGTCTGGGCTGTAGCTGAAGACCCCATTTCTTGTAGTTATAACTTATAATTGCTCTCCTTGTTAATAAAGTATCATATCGGATTTAGAATATGGCTTTATGCAATTAATGCAAAAGGAACATATTTGTAAAATTGTAAAGTGTATCCCAAAAGTGATCCTACTTTGCACAGTTTGAAAACGAAGCAATGTGTTAGCTTGTCCATAGAAGCTTGGAAGCAGAATAACGAAATAAGCGTTTCATTATTGAAAATAGAAAAACCGGGGACGGATCAAGATCCACTCGCCACGACAATCACTCAAAGTTTTCAACTCATACTGGCTATTTAAGTCTTAATCACAAACCCAGTATTACATCATCAGCTATAACCTAAAGAGCTGGACGAATTTATCTAATTAAGTTCAAGATAAAGCATTCCCGTCATGTTTTCCACTGCAATCATCCATAGACTACTCAACTCATCAGGGCTTCATACAAATTGCAGTATATTTACCACATCAAAAGACAGACATGCTAGGCATACATAGCTTAAATTACAGAACTTACAGGTCAAGGATGTCTAACAAGTTTACAAATCTAGGATCCTGAACTACGTCAAATCTAAAGACTACATGTTTAGTTCCAAGGTACAATCAAATCTAGCAAAAGTGACATTAAGACTATATCATCCACGACATTAGAAAATAACAAAAACACGGTTGAAGCTATATAGAACAGATGTGGATGATGGACAGTAGAACAGTACAATCAGCAGCTTACAGGTGGGGCTGACGAATGTTCATTGCACGGTACTCCAATAACCTTTCCATTTTCAATTACCTCCCCATCAATTTTCTTGACTCGCTCCTCAGCTTGATTGACACTTTTTCCATCACTTACTGGGATATCTTCCTTTGCATTTGTCTCTCCCACACTTGGTACTACCTCTCCATCAGGGTTCTCTTTCTCTGCTCCCCCGTTCACTTCTACAGTTGTGTAATCCAATTTGTCCTGTTTGATGTCAGATGAGCCATTTTCTTTCTCTGATTCAGTTGGTGGCTCCTCTTTGTTATTTTCAATTACCACAGTAGTGACAACTTCTTCAGTAACTCTCTCCTCTACGACTGCTACCACATCATTTTCTTGCTTCTGAACTTCTTCATTGCCTTCTTGGTTTTCAGCAGTAGCAGCTTCTCCTCCAACATCACTAATCTTGATTACCTCACCATCACTCTGTGTCTTAACTTTTTCAGTGTCAGCACGATTCGCTTCCTCCATATTCACATC
Organism: Quillaja saponaria; assembly: GCA_029379385.1. Taxonomy (NCBI): domain Eukaryota; kingdom Viridiplantae; phylum Streptophyta; class Magnoliopsida; order Fabales; family Quillajaceae; genus Quillaja; species Quillaja saponaria. Next base: position 22,878,213 of record CM055611.1, read on the forward strand.
TTGGTTCTCCGTTCGCTTAGTTTGTTGTTGATTATCTCCATTGTCAAGTTTCTTTTCCTCAGAAGCATCCTTTTCTTTGTTGCCTTCTGTATCTTCTTTAGTAGCAACAACTGCATCTTGCACCTGAATTTCCTTTGCGCCCTTTGTTTCTTCTGAAGCAGATTCTACTTTGGTTTCATCTGGAGCAGATTCGACCTTGGTTTCTTTGGTAGCCGATTCCACTTCTTTGTTTTCCTTCTTTGAGCCTGGCGATTTTCGAGATCGTTTCTTCAGAGGTTCACTCTCTGGTGGTGGAGTTGACTTGGCTTTTTCACTAATCCTTGCAGATCGCCTAGGGGTCTCGCCAGTTCCCCAGTCAAATTCTGATATTGCTGGGTTACCAGGGTGTGCCTTTAGGTACTGCTCCAACTGTTTTCTGTTACTAATCTCCTCACCCGTTGGGGCAAAGAATACAATCTCACTTTTTCTTGGTGTTCCTCCTTTCTTTGGCAAGAACTGCATCATTAGAACTAAGTTATGTTAAACAAAAACCATTAGAAAGACGAATCACATATGCAATCCAATACAGTACATCAATTACATTCATTTAAAGCTACTGATTGTTTATTGGTATAGTATCTTCTGCAAGCAATATCCATGAACAAGTTTCATTTCCCATGCCTCATATGGATCCAAGTTCGACTCATTTTTGCAAGCTTAAGCATCTCTCCACTTCTAAATTTCTCATTATGTTTCCAAATACTACATCTGACACTATGTTTGCATACTTAGGGCAAGATTTGTTCCCACATCTGAACTTTAAAGCTTTAGGGTTTAGACATAATCTATCAAAGAACAACAGTTTTCCCTTTCACAAATAGAAAGATGTGCCAGTCCTAGTAATTTTCCTGCAACAACGGATGACTTGTGTGTAATGAATAGTAAACTATGGCAACAAAGAGGAGAACAAATATAGACAAAGCTAGTTGGGAAATGATTTCTTTATACCAACTCATCCTAGTTTGTCCAACCTTAATTAACAAAACAGAAAGACAACATTTGTTGACAGCTTTAACAACCCCCCAAACACACACACACCCCCCAGTACATGATTTCTATGTTTAACCACATCACATAAATTGTAACCTTCAAATTATCAGTCAATAGAATTATTAAGATTTTACGTTTTCTACTATGCTCCATATACCTGCATCCATACATCAGAACTTCGCACCTTGTGCAAGATGTTCTCTATGTTTAAGTGCGCTTACTAGCTGCTTAAACAGAAGAATCAAGGGTATCTTCCACATATGGAGGCTAATGCTACATAAAGAAGGCACTTTCTAGCATATGGCTGGGACTTCTAGTCCAGAGCCAGGTTAAAGGGAGTTGACTTGGACACCCAGGTGTTCACCACCCAGCAGTCTCAAATATATATCCTGTCCAGTTACCTAATATTTCTGATTGTATAGTATATGCAGCATCCTCTAAGTTTATGTCTTCCAGGGGGACCAAAAAAAAAGAACTGAGATAGTATCTTCTCCAACTCCTTTTAAATGCACTGATCCGATCAGTGATACAGGGGAACCATATTCTTAAAACTATATAACTCCTGACATATGACCCATCCAGAAGTACTGTTAGTATGTTGCTTATATCAAAGAAAATAGCTTGATTTGAGAAGTATAGGATAGTCTGTTTGAACAATCAAGTAAAAGGCATTTTACAAAGGAAATCACACGTCCACCCCTATGGCACATATGAAATATCAAATTTAAGCACTACCTAAATTTAGGTAGAATGTGTCTATTAAAAATCTTATTACCATACCCAAGAATTTTATCTCCATTGCTGGGTTATGTGTGACCTGCCACAATTGTATTCGCATATTCAACGTATGTCGACAAGCCATGTAGTCAATTTTTTTTTGCAAATACTCATGTTTTCAATATGTACAAGCAGACACAGACATCACTTACCAAGCAAGTCTCAAAATCCTACCATATATATAAACCAATGTGTCAAAGCAAGTTCTACATCATGGAAGTTACAATGACAAGCTTTTCCCTTTTGGGGTTAGAGTGGACATGGGGAAAGTCTAAAATCCATATAAAGTTCATAATTCTCCTAAGAAAAATAATTATACTACCACAAACTAGAACAGAAATTTGAGCCCTTTAACAAATAACAAATAACTAACATAAAAAGTCAAAAACTTGCCTAGATTTACAAAACAAGAAACTTAACCAAAATTCTACCACATAATAGATTAACAGCAAACCCAGTATATCAGAAAGAACTGAAATAAGAAAATTCAGAAGTCAAACCACACTAGCAAGTATTGCACTAATTCAGAAAACCCATAAATTCACAAAAAAAGTGTATAACTTTCTCGCAAGCATATAACAAAAACCAGTATACAAAGTAAAAATTTTGAACACATAATAGAGAGAGTGAGAGAAAGACCAATTTCTTCCAAGCAGGAGGAGCTGGAAGTTCCACAGAGAGAACCTCATCTTTTGGTCCACTTTGCCCTTCCTTCTCCACCATAACTGTGCTCTCCATTTTCACCTGCAAAAACAAAGAATACCCACCAAACTAAAACAAAACAAAACAAATTAATCTAATTAATAAACCCTAATTCCTCTCTCTCAGCAAATCAGCTCCTTTCTTGTGCAAGTGCCTGTGTTTGTGGTAAGCAGAGGCCAAAGGGACACAAACCGTTGGGAAGTCCAAGATGTAAGTTTGCTTTAGTTTCTCACTCTCTCTCCTACAAACCGTCTCAAACTTGAATTTGGGAAATGATAAACTCACCTCAAGGCACGAACTAAACGATAAATATTTGAAACCGACTAAACAAGAGATGGGAATTTGTCTGCTAAAGCTTTTGTTTTTTTTACTTCGTTAGGATAAACTCATGCTTTAATTTAAGTTAAACATGCAGAGCAACAACCCTGCAATGTTAACAGGGACACGTGTCAGATACCGAGCCCATGCTTATTTGTTTAAGCCAAACGTAGCTTTTTGACACGCGCTTTATAGTGAGAGTGGAGAAGTTTTAATAGTGGGAGGTGCCATAAATGAAAGGCAAAGAGGGCCAGCTGTCGCTCACAGGGGAGACGCTTGTGGATAACGTTTTTATTAACTAATTTGGAATGTGGGTTTGAAGTCCGACTGTGGCGAACCTAACCATCCAAAGGAGCGGTAACTGATTGGTTTTGTCTTCTTTCTACTTTTATTTTTACCGTTTAAATCTTCAACTTACGTAATTTACCCTTTCGAGAAAGTTAGTTCACACCTTTGACCTTGACAACGGTGCGTTCTGTTGTCGGTGTCCCGTCTGGACTGGATAGATTTTGGGCTTTGTGGGCCATTTTAATGGGCTAACTTTATAAGGGGCCTCACTATCTTTATGAATACATGGGAAAAGGGCCTTTGAAGAAATGGTTTTGGATGAAGGAAAATTGAGAGAAATTCTTGATTCAAAGATAGATACTGATGAAAAACAGAAGTGCTGCCATTATTCATTATTCATTATTCTTCTGATATATTTGTCATGTGGTCTGCTTTGATTTAGGATCAAGATTTGTGAGCAAGCTTAAATTCTTAGCTACCAATTTTTAATGTTTTGAAAATCGAACAAATGACCTATTTGAAAAAATTATTAGATCTCGGATTATTAGTTCAACTAAGATCGAATCAATAATTGTACCGAATAATATAATAAATATATTTAATTATATATTTTAAATATTATAAAAAATTTGTATTAATTATAAATATTAAATAAATAAATAAAAAGATAATAGTTCAATATTTATTAAATAAAAAAAATTACATCACAATTAGTCAAATATAATTCTTAATAGTTAATACGATAACTAAAATATTTATTATATATCATAATCCTCAAATTTCAACTTATACATCAAAATAATAAATAAAATATCAATATAACATATAATTATTTTACTAATTATTAATATAAAATAAAAATATTTTACTAATTTGAATATAATTAACAATTATTCTATATAAATCGGTTTAATTTGATTCAATCAACCCCGTTACCAGTACTTAAATTTTCATCGATTTTAACTGGTTCAATTTCTCGATCTGATTTGGACGGTCCAACCAATCTAAAATAGATTTAGTTTTTAAATGTTTCATTATAGTTCTTCAACTATAACTTGAAATCTAATAAAACAAAAACCCCACTACTTCTTATCTTAACACTCAATAGTCTATAAAGTAGCAGCAATACTTCTCACACAAAAGTTGGCATTTAGTAGGGCAATTTTAGAAGTGACATTTGATTTCACTAGGCGTGAATTCTGAATTGATTACTCGTCAATAAGTGCAGTCCTCTTTTTTGTATGTAGGACTCACATAAATTTCGCATAAAAGTAAAATTTCTAATTCAGTTTTCAATTTCCCATGTGATGAAATAGTTTATGCATAAACGAAAAAGAAAAAGAAAAATAAAAGAAAAATGTAGAATATAAGATATTTATGTAACTTTGATCCAAAGTAGCCACCTTATTATCTTTCAGGCACCATTAGAATAGCAGCAATATCAATAGTGCTCGAGATAATATCTGATATTGATGAATAAGAAATTGCAGAATATTTTAAGATTATTCTTCAGCAAGTCCACACCTAATCTTAGCAATAAACAAATAATAAAAAAAACTAAATAACGATGAGCATGATATGATATCATCTTATCACTGACCGGTTAAACAAAAGGAAAAATTGCGAACCGTACATACAAATATGCAAGTGGCGATAGATGCAAATTATTTCAGGATACAAAGATTGATCTAGATAGGTACTATTTTTTCAATCCCCACCATTTCGAATTATATGATGCTTTGGTTGATTAACAAATTTGCCCCCTTTGTCAAGTTGAAACACTTCTAATACTAAATAATTAAGAAGTTGTTTAGCAATATCATCTTAGGAATATCTCCATGGCATGACATCATGTTTTTTGTTCTTTTCCTATAGTTGTTTGGTGTTATATTATCAAAGGACTCAAGTCATCTTTTGAAACTGGAAAACAAATCTCGGGTCACTTCTCATCTCTAGAAATGAAGTGGACTTTGTAACAACTCAAAGACATAAGAAAAAATTGGGGTGCTGTTACGTGCACCAAGAATCTTATTTAGAAGTCACCAAAAATTGCTAGCTGAAATGATCATTTGGATTACCAGAACTATATTTTCATCCACAATCTGTATTACAAACCCCTATGAGACATGTGAGCAAAGAACAATTTAAATGTAATACGTAATCTATAGGATATTAATTAAGTTTGTATGAGAAGAAAGAGTTAATGATAATTGCGGAGAGATTTCTTATAGAAATTTTGATATATAATAATCTTGTACAATTTACTACTATAGCCATTAGGTTCCTAGATTCTGTGGCTAAATGCATCATAAATCTCAAGCAACAAACTCTTTTAACATCATTGCCAGGCTGATTCCAATATGAATAAGTCATTGGTACACCCATCTCTGATTCCATATTACCATATGGGTCGTTGTGGCATGTTATCAAACATTTTTGCTCTTCAGGAAGCACAATTCAGTCTAGTGGGTAAACAAAAGATTTGGAAAAGGACTGATCCTTTTTTATTCATGTACAGAAAATTTTCACATGCTCACATACAAATGCAAAACTTTCACCGGCATGAGAGGAACAGAAAGCTCCTTTTTATTATTACTTGGAAAAGTTATTTAGTTACAGTCAAACAGTACTCTGCATAAGTGATTGTTTCTAGGCTGATCTGTTACCTCATCTTACAAGTTATCTACAGCCTTGCCGACACTGCAAGGTAAGATTACGAAGCTGCAGTTATACGAGGACGGTAGATAGGTTCTTGGAAATAATTAGGTGGATATGTATGAACCTCATCAGATTTATGCTGACCCTCTTCATGTTTTTCATCTTCTTCAGCATCCCAAAGAAATCTAGCATATGAAGCTAGAACATAGCTGCATGCCATTAAGGTTGACATATTAGTTTACAACAAATTTTAGAACACCCAAATTAAGACAGGAAAAAAATAAAAGTCTTAGAATTTCAGATTTCTCAGATAATGAATTCTTGGAAAAATTATAAGTTTATAACATAATTCAGCTACTTGGAAAACTAGTGTAGTGTGGAACTTCCAAGTGCAGGAAAAACCTATTTCACAGAATATCCATATAGACTACAGAGCAAATATATCAGTTATTAATGAAACATATACCAACTCAACAAAAGCAGTTCTGCAACAATAATTTACCAACAGACGATAATCAACCAGTGTTGTGCTCTCACCAATCTTCTGGTGCAGTTTTAACAGCTTGCTCGAAATATGACTCGGCTCGATGAGCATCCTTCTGAGTTTGCCATATCAAATCTGCATAGATGGATAGAACATCACCATTACCGGGGTTTGCCAAAATTGCTCTTTCACAATACTCCTCTGCTTTAGCATAATCTGTGCGAACCTATTTACAACAACATAGCAAGGTTCATAAGAGAGAATGACTTAATAAAGTTATAGCCTTTAACCATTTTCTTGTTCCCAGCAAAATCAATAGGTATCAACTGGGTAAAGTTCTTATCTAGCCTCATCAAATTTTGAGTTTATTGAATCTTTTAACCTATTAAAGTGATCACTTTATTTTTTCCATTCCTGGTTTTTGTTCAGAAATCAAACAAACGGACATGAAAAGTCCAATTACCTCCTTCAAGAACTTGGCATAATTTCCAAGTAGAAGAGCATTTCCAGGATTTGCTTTGATCATCCTCTGATAATAAGCATCAGTGCTAATCCCATGATTATTACCTTCAGAAAATTCCCTACCACCTACATTTCCACCAACAGAACCTCTTCCACCACCATTGCTCCCCTCTCCACCACCCTCTACCAGCGTCTGCAACATATTATCTTTCATTCCCTCATCATCCATGACTTTTTGATCCAAACCAGAACTTGAAAACAACTTTTGAATTGAAGGTGATGATTTTGCATTAGACTTCATTTCTTGTTGGTCACCTTCATTAACTGGGGTATTTTGTTGTTTATTATTGGTATGACTATGAAATAAAGGATCCTTCTTTCTGGGATATGGTGGGTTTTGAAGATCTGTCTCAGATAAGACTTGGCTTAGCTTATTATTATTTGGGGCATTGCAGTGTGGTACAGAATGACAAGATTTAGTCATTGAGACTGATCTGGTTCTAGGAAGGTGGAGAATTGGTTCTGATTCAGGGGAAGACTCGTTGGGGTGTGGTAACCATGATTGCAGGATTGGTGTGGAAGAACTTCTCAATAGCATGTTTCAAGGTTCAGAGGAGAGTTGAAATGGTGAATAAAGGTTTGAAAAAGAATGAAAAAGAAGAGAAATGTAAGAGAGAGAGATTAGAGGAAATTGATACAGCTTTTTGTGGAAAAGTACTTTCAGTATCAAAGTGCTTCATATGAATACTTCAGAGAAGGGGTTTTACCTTCTCTGTTAGAACATAAAAGAGCAAGCTCTTTATATAAAAGTAGTAGATAGACTAGAAGTGCACATCAAAAGCCATTCACTATCAAAGCCGTATGATTGGCATTTGAATGTTAAACGACAAAGAGACAGCTAAGTGCACGTGACTTATGATGTGCTGTCTGCAGCCTATTAGCGCACGCAAAAACCCAACAGCAGATATAGAACTTACGGCCTCTGAGGCAAAGACACGTGGACTGCACGTTAATTGCATACATACCACCATCGCCGTTTTATGTGGCCTTTTCTGTTGGGGTGAGATTGGCTCCCGCATTGAACGGTCGTGAATTGGTCTTGTAAGGGACAGAACTACAGGAGTGGCATCACTGTCGTTTTGCTTTTCACCAAGTCGTACAAATCCCGGGTCAGCAAACGGACTTTTGGACAAAAGGGTCCAAGCTCCAAAATTTTTGATCAAAATGGTAAAAAATTTACTTTAATAGCCAAAATGAGGCAAAGGATGAAACCGTGTTTTCAAAACACGATTTCTGGGTCCTACCTGGACGCCAGGTAGGACTATCGCCACATCAGGCACTCACGCGTGGCGCGCGAGTGCAGCCGAGTATTTGTTACAAAAATTAGTCTGAAATCGGATTTTCAAAAGTCGATTTCAGGTGCGTGCAGCCCTGCGCGTGCAGGGTAGCCTGCAAGGGCGACCCTCCCCCCCCCCCCCAAAAAAATTATACCCAATTGGCGTCCCGTAGGCGACCCCCCCCCCCCCCACCCCACCCCACCCCACCCCACCCCCCAATAATACCCCCACAAATTATCACCCCCTGCGTCCCCCTCTCCACCCCCCCATCCCTTCTCCTCTATAAATACAGAGGCAGAGCAAGAGGAGAAGACTCATCACGTCTTCTCCTCATCACCACCTTCATTTCTTATTACATTCATTTTTTTATTTTTTCTGTCAATATTCTCATGTTCTTTCGATTTACAAGTAAAATCTTGGTAAGTTATACAATTTTAATTTAAAAAATTTATTATTATTAATTAAATTAAATTATTTTCTTATTAAAAAATTCATTACGTATACTATTTAATTTATATTATTTATTATAATTAGTGATATTTACTTATTAATTATTTAAATTATGTATACTATTAAAAATTTTAAAAATAAAATATAAATAGAAATTATATAAATTATTTAATGTTACACGATATATATGTTTTGTTATTCTAACTTTATTTATGTTTTGTTTAAGATTATTATTGAAATCACGTTGCCGGTATTAATACTTTTTGCTCATTTGTTTCTTACCTGGTAAGTCATAAAGTTATATTTATTTTATAGAAAGTTATATTTATTATTATTATATGCATGTACCTATATTTACAGTAGTTTTATATTATAATTGTTGAAATATTAATTTTTATTATTTGTTATAATTAAAAATTTGTTGTAATTGTAATTTTTATGATAATTGTAATAATTAGTATATTTATGATATGATAAATTATTAACTTTTTAATTCACATATTAATAAATAATATTTATAAGTTTAAAATAGTAATTATGTGACACTTAATTAAATTAGTAATTTTGTGACGTTTAAATTAATTAGTAATTTTGTTTGCCTTAAAATAATAATTTAATGAGTTTTGAAATAAATAATTATTTTTGTATTTGTATGTTTTAATGTAATTAATATATTTATTAGTAATTTTGATAATTTTAAATTAGTTAGTAATTTTGATAGTTTTAAATTAATTAATATATTTTAAACGAAAATATTAATTATTTAATTCATAATAATTTTGGTAAGTAATATACCTATGATAAAAAGTGATTTTATTATTGTGTTAGTATTCGTAATTTTATTTAAAAATTTGTGACTAATTTATAAATAAATTTTTTTTGGGGAAATTTATAGTAATATATTTATGATAAATATATAATTTTTCTATTTGTATGATTTGATATTTATAATTTATAGATATTATTTTTATGTTTTAATATGTAATGAGATTTTTTATAAATATATTTGAATATAATTAATTATGTTAAGTAATATATTTATGTTATAATTATGGTAAGTAATACACCTATGATAAATAGTGATTTTATTAGTTGAATATAATTATTAAATTCATAATGATTATGGTAAGTAATATACCTATGATAAAAAGTGATTTTATTATTTTGTAAGAAATAGTAATTTTATTTTATAATTTGTGACTAATTTATAAATAAAATTTTTTTTGGGGGGAAACTTATAGTAATATATTTATGATAAATAGATTGTACATATTTGTATGTTTTAATGTAATTAACTTAAAGATGAAACCATAATATTTTAATATAATTATTTTAAAATATACATTATAAGTAATAAATTTGTGTTGTTTGAATTAATTAGTAATTTGGATAGTTTTAATTTGAAATAATTGTGATGTTTTAATTGATTAGTAATATGAGTATTATAATTTGAATCATTTATTATTAGTAGTAGTCAATAGTTAATCTATGAAAATACTGTAAATTCATTAACAATATAATGAGGAAATTTTATAATATTTTAAAGATTTTTGAATGTGCAAGTTTGATAATGGAAGAAATTGGAATTATGTGTTACATTAATGGTGAGATGCGTACTGGTTCGAACGGGCTTGAATACGATTCAGGTCCCATTAAGTGCATTCGTGTACCCAAGCATATCAAGTATGCAGAGTTTCATGCTCATTTATGCAAGTCCTTAAAGGTTGATAGAAGAAGAGAGTACCTGACTATAATTTGTCGATGTCCAAGTACTATAAATAATTCAACCCACTATAGTCCGGTTGCAGTAGCTGATGATGAGGACTTGTACAACATGTTACAGCATGCCAGTGCGCAAGGCCCTGGATTTATTTTAGAGATTTATTTACATAGGCACGCACTTCATGATGAGTCTCTGTCTCGTGTTCAGAGTCACGACACACTTGACTTGAATCCTGAAAACAGATTCATGGAATCTCCCACCAGTAGGCGCCAATATGATCAGCTCAGTTCTCATGTTGCAGGAGAGGCATCAACATCTCTTAGGCCGCATTCACCGATTACTTACTCAGAAGCGCCTGGAGAAGATATTGGCGATGGAGAAGATATCCCTCATTTGAACATTGATCCGCATTTTAACATTGAAGTGGATGATGATGATATTATCGAGGCTCCTGAAGAAGATTTATTTGCTGAATATGTGCCGAATCCCTTTTACACGGACGTGAACATTGCCGGGGCACGTGCCGTAAATCCTGTTATTGTTCCAAATGCACAATGGGAGTTGCATAATGAATTTTACAATGGTATGTTGTTCAGCACGAAGGCCGAGTTAAAAAATACTATTAAATACTGGCACATTATGAACCACGTGGCTTTCGTAGTCGTTGAGTCCAAAAAGGACACATGAGATATCAGGTATAAGCTCCACGAACAGGGATGCAAGTGGAGGTTGCGAGGACATTTTAGTAAAAGATTTGAAAAGTTTCAGATTACGAAATTGGATGTCGCTCACAGCTATGTTTACAGCGGAATGACTCAGGATCATTATAATCTGGACAAGGGGATCATTGCTGAATATATCAAAAATACTATCAATGAAGACCCAACTACACCAGGAGCTATGTTGCTTACAATGATAAAAGATCACTTCCATTATAGTCCAAGTTTGAGCAAAATATTCAAAGCGAAGAAGAAAGCAATAAATCTTGTGTTTGGTAATTGGGAGGAATCCTACAATGAGCTTCCTAGATATTTAAATGCACTTCGTGTCACCAATCCCGGCACGCGTTTCGAATGGAAAGTGAACCCAACTAATCATCCTGGACAAGTTATTTTCCAACGAGTATTCTGGGCTTTTGGGCCATCTATCGAGGCCTTCCATCATTGTAGACCAATTCTTCAGATTGACGGCACATTCTTATGTGGAAAGTACACGGGCAAATTGTTGGTTGCAACTGGTGTTGATGGTAACAATAGTTTAGTTCCAGTTGCATTTGCAGTTGTTGAGGAGGAGAACACAGATAGTTGGGGATGGTTTTTAAGTTTGATTCGCATGCATGTAACGCAACGGGTGGGTATTTGCTTAATATCTGATCGTAATGCCGGGATAATTGCTGCTGCTTCTGATCCTCGGAATGGCTGGACTGAGCCTTATGGTTATCACCGTTTTTGTATTAGGCATATTGCAAGCAACTTTCATAAGACCCACAAGAATATGAAAGCAAAGAATCTCCTCATTCACACTGCGAGTCAAACTCAAAAACGCAAATTTGATAAATATTTCAAACAGTTTGTTCAGTTGGACTCTGAGTATGCTGCATGGATTGGTAGAATTCCTTTGGAGCAGTGGGCATTGGCACATGATGGAGGTCACCGCTTTGACTTCATGACCACAAACTTGGAGGAGTGTATGAACAATGTCTTGAAGGGAGAGCGACAAGTCCCAATCACTGCACTGGTGCGGTTGACATTTTACCGGTGTGTCAAATATTTCATGGAACATCGGGCGTACATTAATGCTCAACTTGGTGCTGGCAATCAATACACAACCGACACTATAGAAAAAATCCAAAATTGGGCAGAGAGAGCAGGTGGACACGAGTTGAGACAGTTTCATACCGGTTTGGGGATAATTGAAATAAAGACTCAATTTCGTGGATGGCAAGCCCGAAAGGGCGGCAACCAGCATACTGTGCGTTTAAATGAAAGAACGTGCACATGCAACAAACCCCAGCAATACATTCTCCCATGCTCACATGTTATAGCAGCTTGTGCAAGCATGCATCTGAACTATAATGACTTTATTGGGGAGTGGTATAAACTGAGAAATCAGGAGCTTGTATACACTCCACAATTCAACCTAGTGATGCACAATGACTATTGGCCAGAATTCCAGTTCCCCCATGTGGTTCCTGACATGTCCAAATTGCGAAAGAAGGGTAGGCCGAAAACACATCGAATTCATAATGAGATGGACATTACAGATTCCTCTAGGCAACATAGGTGTGGTTTATGTAGGCAGGAAGTACACAATTGTAAAAATTGTCCTAACATTACACGATCTTAAAAGACAAGTTCCATTATCACACTCTTTACTTTAATGTAAGAGTTTTCCTATTTATGTATTTGTTTCAACTTTTTATTATGTAGATATTAGGCATTATGTCCCCTACATGTCATGTAAAATTATTTTGACATTAATAAACATTATTTGTCGTGTATGTATATTAACATTATGTTTTGGCGTGTCTTTTATTATGCAGATTCATGGATCCCGTTGCCCCAGTAGATGTTTCAGTCCTTAGACTACACGATAGCCATCGATCCGTTAGAGTTTTCGCAGATAACGAGGTATGTAATTAACAAATCGATTTACTTTTAATTTTTCAATTTAATTTTATTAGCGAAAATGTTCTTACTAATATGTTTTTAAAAATTTAAAACGAGGCCTATGTCCTGAGATGCCGTCGGAGGGAGGCGGTGTTCGGCTGAGAACTTCTTAATAATATTAATTCTCGTGTATTGGAGTACATGACCATGACAGGTTTTGGCGGTGTGATCAGGGTGGGGTTTATTTCGCTTGATTGGCACCTTGTGACAGCTTTAGTCGAGCGATGGAGGCCAGAGACTCACACATTTCATCTGCCGCACGGTGAGGCCACCATCACACTACAGGATGTTAGTATTCTGTTCGGTTTACCTGTTGACAGTGAGTCTATCTCTGGCCTAGTTGGTGCTGACGTCGCAACTGAGTGCGAGCGATTATTGGGAGTTGTGCCCCCTGCTACAGCTGTTAAGGGTAACACATTGAAAATGAGCTGGTTAGGATTGACATTTCAGAATTTTCCAGCCGATGGTGATGACATTACAGCGCAGAGATATGCACGAACTTATATATTACAGCTGATGGGTGGATTGTTATTCACCAGTAAGACGAGTACACATGTGCACATTTGTTTCTTATCTCTGTTGAAAAACCTATATGTCGCAGGACAGTACAGCTGGGAGAGTGCCTCCCTGGCATGGTTGTACAGGGAGATGTGTCATGCCACTCACCTTGATGCTTCTGAAATTGCTAGACCTTTGATATTACTCCAAGTATGGGCATGAGAGCGACTACCCTTTCTCGCACCGAGGAGGGAGACAGACATTCCGTGGGATAATCTTTGTCCTTTAGGCGCGAGGTTTGTAAAATTATTAGTTTTATGCATTTGGCTACTAGGATGTGTGGTACGTAAATGACTTGTAATTAACATTTTTAATTACTTCCAGGTGGAGAGTAAAGTTCAAAGTAACTCAAATCGGCCATAATGTGGTGTCTTGGTATAGGGAGATGCTGGACAGGATGTCAGCAGACCAGGTAATTACAACTGTATCTTATATCTATGTATCATTTAACATATTCATGTTTCAAAGTTTTATTTATTAAAACATTGACACAGTTTTTGGATTGCAGTTCATATCATTATCCTACATTGATGATGAGGTGAGACACCTGATACAAGACTATTGTTATCGATACCAGCATATTTAGGGTGCTAAAGTACCCTTAATATGTTTTCATATTGTTGAGTATCAGAAAGTGGATAGGGTAATGCATCAGTTTGGATATTAGCAACCTATACCAGAAAACCCTACTGACATTGAGGCCGATCAAACCTTGCACAAATTTGATCTTCGGGGACGGGGCGTCACTGACTACAGTTGGCTACATGCTAACCACATAGCCATTTGGGGCATGAGATACAATCCGGTCCAGATAGGTGATGTTCTGGGAGTTACACATGGTCATGCTGCTCATACAACCGAGTACAACGAGTGGTATAGACGTATCAGTAGGAGATATCTTACATGAGTTGGTCTTATCCATGCTAATCCAGCTCCTTCCCATTCTACTCATTCGACGTCATCATCATCATTGTCATCACAACGTCGCAGACGCAGTAGAACTGATGTCCCTGGACCGTCGGTTTCTTATGGACGTGTTGATGCTGATGTCCGACCATCAGATGTGTATATTCCATCTCCGGCACATATGTCTCCACCTCCTTATATGACCAGTAGTTCATCTATGTATCATCAGCTTATGCTGGACTTTGCACTGCAATCAAGTGAGGTTTTTAACTCTCCCATACCGCAGGTGCCATACTTTCAGTATGGTAATACACCTGCATCATATGACCCGGGTATGGGTTCAGGTGTGCAAGCTGAGGAAGGATTTAGCGGGGCTGATGACATACCTCCCTCAGACGATGTTGGTGACAGGGCTGATGTACCACCTAGGCGAAACCCGGCAAGGAGGAGAAGACCACGCCCATGTGGTACAGGGGGTCATTTTTTGTAGACCAGTATTTCCCGAAATCCTTATATAAGTTTTTTAATTTTTAATTTTTGTGTTTGTTACTTGTAATAGGAAAAGTCTTCCTGGTTTATGTTTTAATTTAGTTATACTTGTAAATTAGAATTTGCTTCTGAATAAATAAGTAGGGGTCTGCCAAATTTACACCACTTCAAGGTGTAAATTTACAATATGATGAATTTTACCATTTTAAAATATCATAAACTATAGTAAAAAAATTTATGATACACTACAGAATTAAAAAATTAACAAAAATCTTAAATTCTAAAAATACAAAATTTATAAATTTAAAAACTGTCATACACTATAAATTTAAAATTTATCATATATTTTTAATTTCATATAATTATTATACACTTTAAAATTTATCATACATTTTAAACTATAGATATATAAATTAACATATACTTAATACTTAAAAGATATCATAAATTTTAAAAATATTTATGATAAAATTTCAAAATTCTTAAATTCTAAAATTTTAAAATATTATAATATAAATTTATATTTTAAATTTATAAAATATTATAATATAAATTAAATTTTTAATATATATTTTTGAGGGGAGGAGGGGGGGTGGGGGTAGCGATGCAGGCTACCCTGCGCGTTGCAGGGTAGCCTGCGGACTAATTTTTGCCCCCCGCGGGCCCAACCTGCGGGCCCCGCAGGGGACAAATACTCGGCTGCACTCACGCGCCACGCGCGAGTGCCTGATGTGGGAGATGGTCCTACCTGGCCCAGAAACCGTGTTTTGAAAACACGATTTCATCCTTTGTTCCATTTTGGCTATTAAAGTAAATTTTTTACCATTTTGACCAAAATTTTTGAGACTTGGACCCTTTTGTCCAAAAGTCCGTCAGCAAACTTAGCAGGTACCTGGTTAATTAGTATTAAGAAAAAGGACCCAGGAGATTTTTTACACTTCACTGGCATACTTGTACTAAGTTTACACGATGAAAATGGTTTACAAATTACTAACCCTTCTGTTGCTCTTCCAATAAGTTAGATGCTATCATATCTTCAGCTAATACCTGTCCCCCAAAAAGTGAAAGATGGCTAGTAATAAGATAGCTGATAATTAATTGATAAGGCAGATTCATGGACAAAGCTAATAAATGCGAACGTGTGCCTAGACAGGAGGGGGAAAAGGCCTTGGTGGGTCTGTGCAAGGAGGCATCTGTTAAATTCACAAGTACAGACCAAACCACATGGCTAAATTGGTAGCTTTCAAGTGCAGTATAATCAGGGCAGCTGAATTCAAAGGATATTTAGAAATATGATATTTCCTGATTGTTCTACAATTGATGACTCCAAATTTGCAAGTTTTTCTTTTTCCAAGTTCAACACAGCAGGAAAAAAATCCAGCTTCCCAGATTTCAGAAGATAGTCAAAAACATTAGTCAAAACTACTAATCTCGAATGTTTCCTCTTTTTTCCCCCCAAATAGCTTCACTTCTCGTAAGCACTAGATCATGTCATATATCAATTTAAAAGGACCTTTTCGAACATCTTTCAAGTTAAACCAAACATGAATTTACCTTCAGTACTTCAATACTGTCACTCTGGTTCTTCTAATTATTGCTTAGAATGAACCTATGAGGTCCTTCAAGAGAGTTTTCGATTTGTGATCCTCAGATGGATGACAGATTTACTTATTTGTCCCAGCGTTCTTGCTGAAATAGATAGTCATAAAACAAAAGGAGAGGGAACTTGGGATTACTAAAAAAGTATGAATCATATTGACTAGGATACACAAGAACGTGTAAAACTTTTGAGTGGCATTCTCATGCCTGATAAGACTCATTCTGCTCATTTTGAATGCTTTCCTCTCTTGATGTATATTCTAAAATACCATCCCCTAATCTATTTAAATATATACAGCAATACAGCATAAATGCTTACAATATCATCTTCTAAATCGTGATCCCTTGTTTGGTCTGTTCCACTCATCCCATACAGAAGACCAGAAGAACAAAGACATCCAGAAAAGAACAGCAAAGAATATCTGCACTCTATCTTGAAATTTAATGAAAGCTTCTGGAAGACCTGTTAGCCGAAAAATTGAAAGGGGACTGTTAATACCAAAGGTTTAGTGCACCTCACTACACTTGCACATGAAAGGAAAATAAGGATGACAGAACTGCCAAGATAGACTCGTTCTATCTAATAATACCATAACAGCATACATATGGTTATACCATATACTTAAACAAATAGAACATGCAGAATGATTACACTTTGCATTGAGAAGGTAAATCACATCATCTGCATAACTTGACAGCAAAACGTGATGACAGAAATAGAAGGTCAAAGTGACAGTTGGAAAATTATAGGTTATCCAAATATAAAAAGTATAAAGCCATAAACAAGACAGCAAAGCAATTATACTCGTTATGCAATTACATGATACCCCCAATATGCAATGTCAGTTGTCCCCAATAAAGCTCCGCCACCCCAACTCAAAGTAAGCATCAGCCTGCAATTCATCATCTTAACATACCCTCAGTTAAAAGTTGAGAGTAAGCAGAAGAGGGCTAAGCTCAGTAGGACCAAATTAAAATGGCTCAATTGTAAAATCTGAAAAAATAAGATCCCGTAGTTGCTTCAAGTAACTCAGTTCAGGTAATTTATTATTAACAAACCGGAAACAAACCATATGCCTTCAAGTTTAATCTCTAAACCTGTCTCAAAAATTTTATCATCTTATAAATGACTGTGGATATACAGTTAGAGAAATTTCTAAAAGTTGAAAATCAAAGGATTTGAATGAAATGAGTAATGGTCCCATCACTTTCTAATTCTGAAATGTCAATGGGTATGCCCAAAAATCTAGAAATTGGAGAACTGTGGTGGGGGTGACAACTATCATGATGGATTGACGGTAGTGGTGGCAGTGATGGAGGCATGGAGCAACAGGTTGTGGTATCTCAAATAGGTAACACCAGGAGGAGTGACAGTCATGGCTAACGGTGGTGATTGAGTGATGACTGATAACCAAACATATGTACGTGATGGAGTAACAATTGCAGCATGGTGCATTGTTAACATAAGTGATAACTATGGTGTAGTTCATTGTTTTTCATACATTTCTGAAGTTTGATAATAAGTCTAATTTTGAACTAAACTTTTTAGAGCATGAACTAGACAGCTATACCTCCCTCAATTTCCTTCTCCATCCATGTTTGCACAAAGACCCAAGAAAATAACTTCAATACCTTATAAGTAATGTCTTCATCAGAAATACTCGATATAATTGCAATCATTCAACTCACAAATTTCACCAAATCAATACCGAAAGCAATTACGAGAATCCCAACTAAAAAGAAAAAAAACTTTATCCTAAAATATTTTCCCGTACAATTGGTATCATATATCTAAGACAATTCAAGCTCAACAAAAACCCTCCGATATGCCACTAAGAAATTCAACATCAAAAACTGATATTTTATAGCTTAAAAGTGTTAGCCTACTAACCTATAAGCTGTCTCGGATCCTTTTTGGGAGGCGGCGGCGAACCAGGACTCGAGGCACGGCACCGGCCGGAACGAATCACGCGGGAATTACATGATACTGGTAGAAATGAACGGTAAGGATAAGCTGGAAAGAAGGAGTGACTGGTGGAGTGAGAGAAAGCTTGAAATTGAGTGCGGGGGATTGAGGAGGAGAGGAGGAAGAGAGGGAGTGAGGTTCTGCTGGTGTGAAAATTTTGGTAGGTGCTTGTGGTCGGGGAGAAGACAGCCATTCGAAAAATTTGAAGCAGACGCTATTCTTTTGGTTTGATATAAGCCATGAAAATGGGCTGAATTCGTCACCTAGCCCAAACAAACTTAATCTTGGGCTGGTTTAAGATATTCACCTACTATTCTTAAAACATTATAGTTTTATCCATTTCATTTAAAAAATATTTTTTTTTAACAATTTTGTCAAATTTACTTTCAAAACATTGTAATATTTACCCATTCACACAATTAACATTTTGTATAAAAATTACTAATACAACTTAAAATACAACTACCATAATCGCATTCATATGCTAAAGTAATTGTAATAACAAAACAAAACAAAAAAAAAATCAGTAAGTTTTTTCTTATATAAATATGGATATTATTTGGAATTTTTTATATTTTTTATATAGATCATTCGGTTTGTTTGATTCGTGCTAGAGCTGGATAAAGAAAAATTATCATCTTTCTAAGGACGGATCTATAGGAATTCACCAATAACAAAATAAATAATGCTTAGAACAATCCTATATTCAAAGTTCAATTGACAAATTCAGTCCTGGATAGACCAAAACAAAGAGCAGATATGACATGCTTGTATATAACTCGGAAGGCAAACTGGTGTCTACTACGTTTTCTTAGTACTGTAAATACGAGAGAGAAAAGGGCATACTTTTTTCATGTGTAGATATACATTTGTAATGCATTTATGAAATTTGACCTATTAATGCTCAAGTTGTTTTTGTGTATAGGTTTTTGAGAAAGAGAAATAGAGCTATCTCATTACAATTACAGGTATGTTCTCAAAACTCGCACCATAAGTTGTGTGAAACATCTTGATATCAAAGAGCTCAAGTCACTACTAATCTAATGCACAGATAGTCAGACACATGTATAAAAAACATGTTGCTGAAACAAAAATACATGAAGAAATTTTTAATTGCACGTCCATTAATGTTAAAAATTGTTCCATATCTAAAACAGGCATCTTTCCACAGCATACCAACAATACATGTACACTTCTCTCTTGGTTTATATACCCATTGATGGTAATTGATAGAGATTATGGTTGAAACAGTTTATTCCCACATCTGCATTTCCATGAAAGGAGATAATAGTTATCATCTTCCTCGTGAGATGTTGATGCTATGAAACCTTTCCTCTGGTGAGTAGGAATAACCAGAGTGGTAATGCAAGGCCTACAGTTCAAGCACTTGTTTACACATGCAGGAGGCTTGGACCCCAGTACCATTTTGCTTTCTTCCAAACTCATGGTGCTGTTCACTATGAGCAGTGACCCATCTGCCCAAGTAATGAAATTGTACATGAACAAGGCAGCCAGACACAGAAATAAGAGATCAGAGGGAGGGAGAAGTTTGGTAAGAAAGATAGATTTTTAACTTTCATCTGAAATAAAAGAAGAAGAAGCTTCAAACAGTTGTAACTTAAATAGTTGGATGTTCTTTTACCTGATTTAGAAGGTAGAAATGTGAGCAAAAAGATGAAAGCCACAGTGATTGAAACTATTAGTCCATGTAAAGAGTAAGTTCTAGTAGATGGAGCCATTAGTGAGCAGTCCCTGAAGGACTTCGATGTATTTGCTACAGCTGTGTGTGACAGTGAAGAAAGGGATATGCTGAGAAAGAATTGGGGTAAGGAGGAGCTGTGAACTGAAAAGGATTGGTTTTCAAATAGTAGTGTTGATTTTGAGAAAGGATTAACTAGAAATCTGGATTATTTGTAAATTGCACTGCTGTTATGTCTTCATCAGTAAGTGCATGACAGAGTAGAAATGTAGAATACTTCATACGCCTCCAAAAAATTGATTACAGATTAGAGTGACAAAATTAAATAGCTGAGAGACCTTTTTCAATCTCGGAACAGCTTTGCCAGTTTCTGACCTTTTCCCCTCATTATGTGCTTGATATCACTTGTCAGAGCTTGCAACAAAGCTTTCTTCTTTTTTCCCATGTTTTGATCAATCTTTGAGGAGACTTTTTCTCAACTTTTTTTTTTTTCATGCTTTCTTCTTTTTTTCCATGTTTTAATCGATCTTTCAGGAGACTTTTTCTCAACTTTTATTTTTTATTTTTATGGTTTTGCAGTAATTTATATCCACAGTATTAGTGATCCTGACATTAAAAAAAAAAAAAAAAAAGCTTTTATAAATGAATTCATCCCAACATTTATGGGATTCATAAAGTTAATGACAATCTCTGACTTAAAATTTTAATAATACTGTATTTTTTTATAAATTACAGGACCTGAGTTCAGAAAACAGAACCAATCTCACAAAGGGTTAACACTTTGTCAATGCTGACATATAGGGCTTTCTAAACAGTTTTAGAGTTACTCGAGCGTCCAGATTTTTCATGGAGAAGGGCTGAAGTTTTTTCAGCTTCAATCCTACATTTGAAGAGTAAACAGTAAAAAGTTGACCTGATTATTTTACTTCTTCAGTGTTCTCTCTCAGACAAAAAGGTTCTTCACCAATAAATGAAGACCCAAAATAGGTAAAACTCAAAACAGTTTTGTCCTTGGAACCTGGGAAGTAATGTAACCTCCCATGGTTCCAAAGAACTTTAATTTATGAGGGAATTGCTGACTGGTGCTGTGTGGGGAGGAGCACTTTTTGAGTTTGTGTTGGAAATCTTCATGAATTGAAGACCCTCGCTGGTATTGGGAAGTACTTGCTCACCCTATCCAACCAAACAAGCCCCTGTAAAAGGGGTACACACTTGTAGTTTTTGTTCACATTGGTAACCATCTGATTAATGGTACAAAGTAGACAGCACGATCCCCAAAAGGGAAGTCCTTCTTCTAAGTTCAAAGGAAATGCAATCGAAGGCAATTTTTTCCACTGTCCAATTACATCACAAAAGTTCATTTTATTTTCTCTATTTTAAAGAAAAGGTACAATTATTCATACCATAACATACAATTTGGACATTATCCCTCTTCCAAGTCCCAAACACAAACATTAGAACAAACCAAAGCCACCCATCAATGAATTTCAACCTCTTTCACATCCTTTTTAGCCTTCTCAGCCCTAGGAATGGTTATAGACAGGACACCATCCTTCAACTCTGCTTTGATTTCATCAGCTTTAGCATCCTCAGGCAACATAAGGCTAGTGTTATAGTAGCCATAGCTTCTTGATGACCAATACTCATCGTCATCCCCTTCTTCTTTCTCTTCCTTGTGTTCACCCTTTATTGTCAATACTCCATCATCAACTGTAATCTTAACATCCTCTTTGCTAATTCCAGGCATGTCATAACGCAGTTTGTAATGATCATCCTTCTCTTTTACACGGCCACTGACCGACCAAGGTGTCAAATTCATATCTTCAAAGAGCCTGTTGATGTTCTCTGTTGCTTGCATTAGTGCATTTCCAAGACCTGACGGAAAGAATTCTATGGGTCGAGAACAAAAGAAAATGTCATTTATGCCCAAAAGTGAAGTAAAACTTGCAACAGAATACAGAACACAGATGTAATTGCACAATAAAGATAAGATTTTTGAATTAAAACTGTCTCTTTTTAGCTGTAATTTAGAAGTTAAAACACAGAGAAAGAAAGAGAAAGAAAGAGAGAGAGAGAGAGAGAGAGAGTACCGTAAAGGGCAGGAGCAAAGTCACGGTCATTGTTCCTCCTCCAAGGCCACCTTCTGCGTTGCTTTCCTGGGGAACAGCTTGGATCTTTTACCTTCAGACACAGCTACCTCTATGCCCTCAGATTTCTCCTTATCACTAGCTGTTGTAGCAAACCTCCTCAGTACCTCATTACCCCACCTCTCCTTTTGCACACCAGCAATAGCCCTACTCTGGTTGACACCATTACCCAATAAAGAAGCAGAAGAAGAGGAAGCAAACACCCTTTGATGCAAATTCTTCAAAGCCAAACGAGCCAAAGCCATGGGGTTGAACTTGGTGTTGGAAGTATATCTATATTAGAGTGAAAGGTGTACTCTGCTGTTGATGTTGTTGATAATGGTGTGCACCGAGAGAACTTAAATAGAAGTTGTGTTAGTTGGATCATGGTGTGTTTAACTTCGGATAGTTGGAGAAGCCTCTAAGAAGTTCTGGGATATATTAGATTGACACATCAGCAAAGAAAAGAAAAAGGAAAAGGGACAGGCATCAATTACAGGGTGGTTCTTGTTTTTCTTACAATCCCATGATGAATAGAGAAGAGTGTTCCAGAAAGAAAAGCACCTGATGCCACGTCGTTCCCCATAGCCAATGGAAAAGGCATAGGACTGAACACTTGGATCAGAGAAATGCACTTGTTTTTTTTGGCTAGACTAATTCTACACAATTTCATTTTTTTTTTCCCTAATGGTTGTTTCTGTTCAATCTCATTAGCAAAAAGAATGAATACCCATTGCTCCGTTGTCCTTTATTCCACCCTTTCACAAGTAACGCCAGGTTATGCCCGAGTCTCATGACGGTTATGGGAGACGAAAGTCAGAACTCAGAAACATAAAGCAAGTAGAACAGAGAAAGAGAACGCTGCATGGGTACTCTTTTGTGCTCTGACATTAAGTCTCTGCGTAGATTTTGTTTTGAGTATGCTCCACGTATAAAAAATAAAGAAACGAAAGTTCTACAAAACCTGCCTCCGTGACAAGTTGAGGCAGAGCACCACAAAAAAAAAAAAGAAAAAAAAAAGAGATCGCATGTGCCATCAATTAAATCAAATGTTATACAAGCTCTCTAAAAGGCCTGCACAGGGAAAATTTCTCAGGATTGCCATGTGACAGATTAAGTTACTGTTGATTGATATACAAGCCGTGGCATGCCCAATCTTCCTCCACTTATGCAGGAAAGAGCTAACATTATTTCTGGTATCCTAAAAAACTTCAATTGTCTTGATCTTCTGGGCTCAATCATAGAGCCCCTCCTGCTCCCAGATATCAACAAGAAAATCTACCATTTCCTATCAAAACCAATACAGATAATTTATCGGATTAGAGTGTTGAGACTTAACAGTGTGAAAATTTCAAGCACGTTCAATGTATGACAACTTTAAGAGTCAGAGAATTACAGTAAGAGGGATAGGTTGAGGAAATGGCTTGTTGCTCCCAAGTAAACTTTCATATGTCGCATTCCAACTGCAATGAGAAGAATTTACCAATGCACAGACAATGAGTGCTGACAAAGTAGAAGAACACATTTCATGAATAACTACTGCCTACTTTACAAACAACAAAGCATATCTTCCCCATATGGTAATATTTGATGACATTTGCAGCATAGACGCCAAGACAGATCCTGAAATGCAAACAATTTGGCAATTTGCACTATTCCTTACATCACAAGAGTCACTCTCCACTTTATACTAATGCGTGGTAATGCAGAGTGGTTATGGCAATCCGCAACTGGTATCTATCTTCTTTCTTTTTCTCACCAACAGGCAAAGTATAGTATAGTTGAAGGCATTGTTAGACATATCCTCTTTTAAATGCCATGGTTAAAATGGAAACTAAATTCATAGTTTTTTTTTTTTTTTTTTTTCCAAGTCTGTTACAAGGAAAAAGTGGTGAAAACAGAGACTTGAGCTCAACTTGTATAACGAATTTAGAGGATAAAGGAAATTTAAAACATATGTTAACGTCATGAAGTGATGCCTTTTCTTGTCATCTAAACATAATCATTAATCAAAAAAAAAATACATAAATAATTAAGAAACGTTTCAAATGCCTTAGGAACGCGCACAATCTCTACTCTATTTCTAACTTGAAAAGTTGGAAAAAAGAAAAAAATCAACAAGAAAAAAGAAAAAAAGAATACAGAAAAGAAACCCTAATTAGTCAGACAAGTCTGAAAAATGAGCAACAGACCTTAACTTAGGCTCTTGTGTATGTTGTGTCCGGTTCACAGACCTTCTATGTCCTATCCAACGCTGCTGAGTCTGGTTCCAGAGAAGAAGACCTGCAACCAGAATCTCATGTAATACATAGTAAGATGCAAAAGAAGCAGAAGTAGAAGTTTAAAAAAATACTCAATCAGGCCAAGATAATATTCATCTAATGAAGGTTGAAAAGGAAGATTATTCATATATAGACAGCAGTGACTATCTAGCCAACCCCAACTAGTTTGAGATTTAAGGCTTTAGTTGAGTCAAGTTAGACAGCAGTGACTATCAAGCTTAAAATAAAGAGACTAGTTCAGCAGCGGAAGCAAAGTTTATGATCTCAGTTGACGAACATAAACTACCAAGTGATTCTAAAGACTCTCATGTATTATCCAAAAAACATAAGCTCTAATAAAGACCAACTAACAAATAGCTTCTTGTTGATTTCACCCTCCTATCTACATAAAACTTTCAGATATATGAATATTGAATGTGAAAATCTAATGAAGTTGCTTAATACCAATGATTAATAAAAATTACCAGTGATTTACAAATTCAGCTGGGGTATTAGCGCTGCCAGAACCGCCCTGAAGATCAAGTGCTGGGTTTGTTGTACTGATTGATGAGATGCTTCCCTGTGACAGAGCGGCACTGTTATCCATATCACAGTTGCTGGTGGTCCAGAAATCCTCTGATGTGCTATGTTTCTTCCCAGACCGACCTTGAATTGTTAATCTTTTTGATGGCACATTCGTTGTGTCAACTAGTGTAGGTTTATTATAACATCCAAGACAACCACTGCTCTGTTACAAATCACGTTAGTTATTTTATGCATAGCATATGATCATATAACTGACAAATGTAGCCATCATAGACTCACACTATCCAATCTGTAGGTCTTGGCTTTTCACTATTAAGTAATGCATTTGAGTGCAAAATTTATACAGGAACAATTTAGAGATAGTTTAGCCAAATCCAGATAGAAATGAACATGAACTGTTCCTTCTTCTAGTTACCATTTCTTTTTCTTTTACAGTAAAATACAGGAACAATCAAAATCTTGAGGGTAATCCACTGATACTACCATGTTTTTGAAGATCAATTTGACCTCAATCCATTCATGGGATATGAACACTAACAGCAGGGACCTGAATGAATTTTAGCAGTCTCGGAAAGAACACTTTTAAATACTATTTAAGACAACACGTATACGCACAAGAAGGAGAGTGAAAGAAAGAACGACCCATTAATCATATTATTGGCCCTGATTTCTCACCATATACAAGCAGCCATTCACTTTAATCTTCACTCTCTTTGGCTTCACCACATTAGACACATTGTATTAGCGCATTAGAACCCAAAGACAAAGGGGTTAAACAGTATTAGTTATGAAAAAAATTACAATCATTGTGGTATAGTCAACTCCCCTGTGCTGAAAGGTTCTTGGAATGTAATGCCCAAGATTAGTAAAATATGCAACTCTATAGTTAAGTATCAATCACAAAGCGATAACAAAAACAAAACTTATTTTTGAATGTTTGCTGAATAAATCCATAACTTGCCAATTAATCTTATCTTTCTCATTTCTTATCATTCCTTTCCAAAAGCATAAGCATTTTTTTCCCAGAGAATAGACAAAACACAATACCCAAACTGCAAACCCATATTGTGTTCCCTCCCCGACTACAATTATTTGGAATTAAGGCTTGGTGTTGTGCCAACTGAAATGGACCAAACAGAAATCCCAAAAAATCCCATCTTATTTTCTCTTAAAAGATTTCTAAACAATTCAAAGTAAAACTCCTCTCATTCCCCATCTATCAGCAACCCAACAACACTCTAAATACTTTCAATCCCAACCCCAAATTTAGATTTCAATTTCTAAAAAACCATGAGGAACACCCACAAACCATGAAGTCACAATCAGAACTCTGATTTTCTGGTGGGAAACAGAAAACTTACCCCATCATGCAATGTCTAAAAGGCCCAAAAGCCTTTATCAGATCTGCTGTAAGGAATTTCCCAGGAAACCAAAGTGGACAAAAATCGATTCCAGGAAAAAAGAAGAAGATCAGAGAGCCCTCCTGAAAACCCAAAAGTTTCATTGATGCATAAAAAGTTCAAAAGGAAACAACTTGAATTTCATGAAAATGAAATCATCATACCCGTGAAATATGATCCCACTCTCTTCCCTTTCCTGAAATCGATCGCCCCCCTTCTGATGTACAAGACCCAGACGGGGTGGCGTTTTGGATTCTTCTTTCTTCTTCCTCCCCTGCCAAGAATATTGGCAAAAGAAGAAATAGATAAAGGGAAGGTGCCATTTTATATCATTTTTCTCATAATAACCAGTGCATGTATAATAGTAAGTTTATTAATTAAAGTGCAGTTTAGTAAGAGGACAAGAAGGTCTCAAGTCTCTCCTTGTTGAAAATAAATTTAGAATTTTACGTATTATCATGATTATGATTATTTTTAAAAAAATATTTAGTTTTGTTCTAACATAAATATAAAATAATAATAATGTAGACTTAATGTACTCGGCTAGAATATGTAAACTATTCTACTTATTTTTTATTTATTAAGAAAAATATGGACCAACTAATTTAATATTATTGGACATAATTATTCTCAAAAATATTAATGATTGGTTAAAGTTTTATAAGTAAAAATCTTAATAAGTCACGCTATGTTTTTAATTAGTTAAAGTAATATTCTCAATTTTTTTTATTGAAAATGTAAATTAATTATGATGTGAATGAGTTACTTCATTTTAATAAAAAAAAAATATGTATATAAAATGGGCCTTTAGTATTATTATTAGTGTTCAATGATTGATGTAGACTCAACCCAGAAAATGAAAAGGGCCTGAACTTTGTAACCAGAATAAATGCCCAATTAGTTGAGACCTAGATCAAGAAAACCAGTAACTTTTCTTAGCAATGGCTCACAAAATCCTTCATACTACTCAAACTTAAAACAAAAATTATTAACTCTCATAAATTCATAAAAGAGCTATATGACCACTAATAATTAATTAAAGCTCATGATTTTCATTTATGTATTTCTTGCCAAGTCTTGTATAAATTATTATATGTGGACTTTTCTACTTAGTGTACTTATTAACATACAATACATATAGTTTTAAAAATTAAAAAATAATAATTTATAAATTAAATAATTAAAACTAAACAAGTGTCTAAGATACTCTGTCAAAAGAAAAATCATTATATTATTTGTATTATTTATATATTGCCATTTGTCAAATTGGGTTGGTCAGATTAGTTGGGCTACTTTGATAGCTTCCCTCACAACTCAAAATTATTAAAGCCTCTTCGTGTTTACACAATAATGTGGTCCATTTGTTTGTCTGGCTCAAATTCCTCACCATGTGAGTTTTGCGTGTTGGTGAATCAAGTGGAATCATTATGTATCCTATAAAATTGGTATGGATTAAGAATTAATTTTAGTCATTAATATATTAATTAATAAAATTTATTTTTTACTATTAGTTAAGAATACCTCATATTCAATCTAATAGAAATTTGATAATTTTTTGTAATTATTATCTCCCATAACATCTTTGAGATTGATTTTTTTTTTTTTTATGATGAGTGTGCATTCTACTGTTTTTTTTTTAAGGATATCCCACTCACCTAATCTCATTTGAGATTTATGAATGTCCATCTCTACAAGTATTTTATTGTGAACTCAAATTCCCAATTATTACAAAAATTACCCTCAAGTGCACCTTACCACTTAAAACCACATGAGTTGTGTCTTACTATTTTAAACACTTCTAATAGACCTCTTTTCTTTCTTAATAAAATGTGTTTAAAATTTTATTACTAGCAAGTAGTTCTTGAATGTATAAAATTGATATTGCATTAAAATTTAAAACCCTGTTATGCCAACTCCTCAGAGATTCCAATATTCATCAAACCCTCCCAACAAATAAAGAAAATGTAAAAAGAATACAACAAGAATTACTAGGCAGAAACAAGATCTTGTTCAATTTCTGTTCTCAAACTCATTGAAAAATCATGAGTGTTAAGTTGGACTGAAAAAACAGTTTGTATTTACAACCACAGAAATAGACAAAGATTTTTTTCTAACCAAAAAAGAAAATAAAAAACCGAGGCAGAGAAACCAGGTTGATCAATTTCACTTTGAACCCAGAAGAACACCATGATCAATCAATAGGAACAACCTATTCTCTGAACACGATTCCTTAAAATTCCATTGTACAAAGCAATTCGATTTTCTGGAATTCCTTGAATTTCTGGGATTTCGTTTCTGCAACTTGTTGTAACTGCTCTGCTTTTTCTTTCGTGTTCCTTCCTGTATTCCTTTCCATTCCCACTTGGTTCCTTCACATTATCAGCAAATTGCACTTTCTTCTTCTTATTCTTTCTTTCCCTTTTCTTTTCCTCTGCAAACCATGAAAACAAGAACTACCTTAAATTAATCAAAGATTCCCAAGAAAATTTAGAGTTCCCCCACAAAAAAAAAAAGGACAAGAAGAGCAATTGATCATATACCTGAATATAAGCAAGAACGTAAAATTTTTCTGTTAGGCTCCTGAGAATTGTGATTCCGGGAAAGTTGGGTTGGTAGGAAAGCTTTTTGCTTAGAGAAAGCAAGAAAGATTACAGAGCTTGACACAACCATAGCAGTAGCTAAAACCAAACCTTGGGAACCCAATATAGAAGACATTGTTAAGAAAGAACCGAACTTCGAAAAAAGAAACACAAAACTTGTGTTGATTGCAGGACGAGATTCCTGTTTATAATGGGTGCCTAGCCTGATTGGGGAGACAGGAAAATTGAATTCTTGAAAATGAAAAAGAAAGAGAATGGCACTGTTTGATTTGTCCGTTTTCTTTTGAGAGTTTTCAGCCCCAGGAAATATAATATAACCGCGTTGGTATCTGGTTTAGACCTTCCGGAAGAGGAGAGAGAGAGAACAAAGGGGTGGCGTTGGATTTGGATTTGGATTTGGATTTTTTGCTTTTTTATTTTATATACAAAGTTATATATTTAGGCTACTCTTATTTTTAGAAAAATAGAAAGAGAAGCTTATCTAAAAAAAAAGATTTTTTTTTTTTGGTAATAAAAATAAACAAATTATAATTTAAAAAAGGATGATCTTCATCATGAATTTTTTATTTTTTATTTTGTTGTTGTTATTAACTTTGCCCCTTTCGTGTATATATTATAAAACAAGACATGAATAGTTTTATTAATTTTATGAATTTAAATTTATTTGGAGGTGTTGGTAAAGAGTTGAATTGTTATAATTTTTTTAATTTGACATAAAAATATTGGTTTTGACAGGATTAAAATGATTTGTACACTATTATTATTAGAAAAATTAAAAAAATTAAAAAAATTAAAAAAATTAAAAAAAGAGAGAAGAAAGAAGGTTGGAGACACTACTCACTAGGACGAAAGAGTTGGAAACTGAGAATTGGATGTGTGGGTGTTTAAAGTGTAGTCAGAGTCAGTAGTCAACAGTCAACTAGTATTATAATGAACTTCTAGAAGTTAGAAATTTAGTCAAATTTTTTCCAAGCGGTTTACATTGTTCAATGAACTGTGTGTTTCCATGCGAGTCCGACTGACACTTCCAAATTAAAAATAAAGAATTTGAAATTTAGAGAAAATAAGAAAATAAACCAAGAAAGTAGAATATTAAAATATTATTTCATATGATTTATTATTCTTAGTCCTTGCAAATCCTTTATTTCTTCTACGCATCATAAGTACCTGCTTATCCATAGGGAATAAGACAATTCGATGGAACCTTTTTTTCTTATTAATCATGAAAAAGGGAGACTTATTTTTCCAAAAGAAAAAGAAAAAGGAGGAGCTTTCCAATTGGAATAGTCTAACTGCTACATCGACGTTCACACACTTGTATGATCAGTACTCTTTGCTAACAGTAGATCACCACGTGTACAATTAATCATGCCAATATAGAATAGTTGCACATGATTTGACACAATCTTTGTTAGAGTATTACAATATGCCACGTGTCCAACAGCAACACATACACACTTACCTTAAAACGACCAGAGACTTCATATGCAAGAGAGAACAGCACAAATCAGACAAGAGATGGAGACAAGAATTAGTTGTAAGCAGATGATTTTTAATAATAAAATTCATCAAATGAAGGATTGAAGAAACGTAAATGAAACCAAATGTATCAAATTAGAGTTTTATGCAAGTCACAGCAAAACATAAATCAAAACTGATTAGCATTCAGATAGAAAAACAGTAACATCTCCACAGGCCATGACTTGTATAACATGTTCATTATTTTACCACAGAAACTTGTGTTAAAACAAAGATAAGGTAGCAGTCATAACTTTTTCTGATCCAGGAAGGGAATGAGATTAAGTAGTAAGGATTGGTGGGAGATAGTCAGCTTTGCCACCGAGAATACGAGCTTTTGTGTCAGGGAAGAACTCAAATCCTGGCAGCTCTGTAACATCTCCTCCACTGGCAATCCCAATGGGATATCGAAGGAGGTGACCGGGAAGGTCACGTTCTAGTGACTCGCTTGAGAATAGATCCCAATATTTGTCAGCAACCCGGTTCACTTTCCGAACACAATCTTCAGATTCTGGCTGGAGGAAGGTGTCATCTAGCATACCAAGGTGCTCATACCACAATGCCATGCGAAAACCATGGATCTGACCTCGTGCAGGTTGCCTGGTTGATAAATGATATGGTTGATAAGCTCCCATGGCTATCTCAGAGTCCCTGGCACCATCCATTGATCTCTGATTGATGTTAGCAGATCCAATAATTATGTATTCATCATCAACTGCAAAAAGAAAAAGAAATGAGGTAAGTTGGTGTATAGCATATTTAGACATTCCTTTTAGGCTTACGAGTTTCTTGAATTAAAATATAAAAAAATATCAAGGAGAATCACTAAATTTCCATTTAGCTTTTGCCAAGTTATCATAATGATAGTAGTAAAATTTGATTCCAGAACAAATAAACGAAATCTAGGGACTGCTCAGTGAAGCTTAAGTGATAAAAATGTCAGTTTAACCTCAGACTTACCAATCATCATCTTGGTATGAACATAAATCATGAAGCGTCGGGCTTCTTGGGCTCTGATATAATCTGAATCTTCATCAGGTTTTTCTGAAGGCTCGTATTCTCCATGTTTTTTCACCTCACGGTTGCCAAGGCAGAAGAATGTCAAATAGTCCCTAGGATCATCCTCAAGACCCTTGGCTCTCAGTGCCTGAATAACATCTTTGTACATCATCTCCAGGGTCCTCCTCTGCCAATCCAATATTGCCTGAACTGATGCACTTTCTGGGATCCCCTCTGGCCACATTGGGACCACAACATACACAGTGAATCTTTCCCCTGCTTCAATTTTACTAACAATTTTAAGTGAGAGCTCCTTTGGAATTAGATGCAATGCACCAATGTCCTCAGGCTTAATATCGTCAGCACTCCAAGCATAGGAGCTGCCAAGGAAATACTGATTTTCAATATAGATAAAATTCTTCGCTCGTCGAATAGCATTAATATAAGCATCCTGAATGCTTCGATCAATGATATTATCCTTCCCACTAACAAGCCCAGCTCTGGCTGCTTCCTCAGGTGTCTCAGGGAAGCCAAAAGCAGCCCCACCATCAATTGATCTAAATAACTGAACATTCCATGTATCTTGATCATTTGGGAATGTTACTGGAGAAGGGGGAATGATGATATCATCAAGTTCCCTCAGCTGAACAAGTAGATCCTTACCACCTTGCTTTCGCCATCTCTGCTCAAAATTAAACAATACATCCCAAGCAATGGGTCCTTCAAGCCGAGAGTGGATGTCGTGCCAAGGTTCCCTGGGACCACCTTTTGTGATTGATGCACCAGGAAAGTTAGGCTGATGGAAATCATCATGGTGTGCAGTGTCCAGTGTCCTGAAAAGTGAATGGAATTGAGTGTCGTATCTTCCATCACAAAGATCAATACCCCCAACAAAACTCTCAATTCTTCTCTTATCTGATCCCCCGCTTGGCATCTCGCTGTCTACCACCACAATCTTTTGGTGATGAGTGAACATGGCAGAAATTTGTAAATCCTGGACGATGCTTCCACCATCATCAGGATTACGCGGACATAAGATACAGTGCACATCAGTATTCTGAAAGTATTGCTCAGTTTCTTCATCATGGGTGGCCATCAATCCGTCCTTTTTCAGCAAACCAACAGAGGTCCTGTCATCCCAAACAAGCATTAGGACCCTAACACCTTCACTTGCCTTTTTCTTAAGCAACTCACCAATTGTTAAGTCTCCCCCAGGCTTCTGTCTCCTTGAGTCCCTTACCAAGGAGATTTCAGTGTAAACAGACCAACCAGTTATGTAGACAAGGTGCTTTGCATTAGTGATTGCATCAAAAATATCCTCCCAACATCTATGAGGTTCATAATACTTTCCTCCAGCAAGAGGTATTTTAGGAATGAAATTATCTGGCACATGAGCATCTTGGTACAGAGAAACCCGACATCCTTGTCTCTGTGAATAGAAAGTATATGGCACTCCAGGAAATTTACGACTTCTAATGCCTTGATCCCAATTACGGTCTTTTGTAACATCGAAATATTGTAGCTTCACGTGGATTTTTGAATCTCCATGTATTGGGTTTTTTTCCTCATCGAGGATTTCAACCCATTTATCCACTTCTTCGCCATCCAAGATTTCTTCAACAGGTACATATGCTCTTCCAATTAATGTTGCCCCAATAGGGTTATCGTCCTTCACAGTGAATACAACATTTGAAGCCATGTGGGCACAATAGATGTGAAAAGACTCATACCACCTGGGGTTGGAGTGTTCATTTTCAAGAATTCTAGTCCTTCCAACTCTAGCCTTGTCTAGATCAATGGTTGCATAAAGTTTAGAAATTCCCTTGCCAATACCAATAGTCTCCTCAACATTTTGCCTTATCTACAAACAATAATTAAAAAATCAACAATTAAATATATGAACCAAAAGAACAACAAATAAACAGCAACTAAATATCACCACTTTGAGGTAGGACCTTATTACACCTTTTTCTATAGGACAATGTCAAGATTTCGTGCATTGATGGTAGCGCAAATGATAGATATAAATGACTAAAATTCTAAAAGTTACTGTATTCATAACTAATAAAATAGCTAGGAGAAAGGGTGGAGGTATGCCTTGACTCGAGGAGGAAAATGGAAGAAATATCATTTTGAAAAGAAAAAATATGTTGGGGAAAGATTACATGTTACAATAAGTGCATCTTGCATCACTAATTGAATAAAAAGCAGAAAGAATTTAGCAGCCAACGGTGTAACACATTTCGTCAGTCCAGAAATCTCGATTATGGGTAATGCCAAGTGGAATCAATAACTTCTGTTAAATAACTTTGGTGCACTTCAAATAAAGTGTACATGAAAAACATGGAAAGTTTCATAAACACAGACTATCAGTTAAGTTCTCTACACACGGTCACTTACACAGAATGCTTTTGAATAAATTGGTACAAAAAAGAAGAAGGTTATTTCACAATTTGCAATTCAAAGTTCAAACGTGCACCAGTTCCAACATCATACCATTCACTCTGATTCCCAAACAGGAAGGAAACGTCATTTAACCCTAAGGTAGAACTATCATACGAGCTTTTGTTTCAAGATTTTCTTTCCAGAAAAAAGGACAATAATCATGTGTAAAAAAAATCACATATTATTAAAATTATGAAAAACTTAACATATCCTTTGATCTGAATGGCAAAACAGCACATGTGGACTACTGATAGTAC
Organism: Quillaja saponaria; assembly: GCA_029379385.1. Lineage (NCBI taxonomy): Eukaryota > Viridiplantae > Streptophyta > Magnoliopsida > Fabales > Quillajaceae > Quillaja > Quillaja saponaria. The sequence goes on from CM055611.1 coordinate 22,912,479, forward strand.
CATCAACATCTCTATAAAGAATTAAATAAAAAGCAAACTTGGTGCTCTAAACCTTTTCTTTAAGAGGAAAGTAGAATTGTTCTAAAAAATGAAAATCTATAGACAGTGATTGCAGAATTGAACGAAAATTTCCCCTTATATTAACACTAGCAAACAAATAATGATTTACATAATTCCAAGCCCGAAACGTTAGTTAGAGAGCTGAATTACTTTAATATCAGAAAAGCATTTTCCAGATAACGAAAATTGGTTTAAGTTCATGATCACCTAGAAACTATTTTAAGTATAATTAAGAATAAAAAAAATTAGCTGTACAGATCTTTTTCCAGTTATGTATCAAAAGATTTACATAATTCCAAGTCCGAAACGTTAGTTAGAGAGCTGAATTACTTTAATATCAGAAAAGCATTTTCCAGATAACGAAAATTGGTTTAAGTTCATGATCACCTAGAAACTATTTTTAGTATAATTAAGAATAAAAAATTAGCTGTACAGATCTTTTTCCAGTTATGTATCAAAAGAAAACATGATATTTCTGTGGGCACAAAACCATTGGCACTGAAAGGGCGCTCATAGTTACAAAACTTTTGAAACCATTCTTAATCTTCACATTCCCTTTAATTCATTTTCATCTTTTACTATTAGCATTCTGCAGCTTCAGGAATATTACAAATATCATGATTCATGATCTATCATCATCACTTTTTTTATTGCTTCTATTATATGCAAATGATCTCCAATATTTTCACATTATCATAACTTGGTGGCAAGAAAAATCATACAGAGGCAAGCAAAGGTTATCATTCTTCTGTTGACTTCTTTCACCATTTCCATTTCCACATTCCAAAACAAGTGGTTTTCTAAATAAAATCACAAAACACATACACTTCAAAAGAAAAAACCAATAATCATAACTTGGCATCAACAATACAAGTAATCAATAATGGTATGGATGGATCCAAAATAGAAGAGTAAAAAAAAAAGGTTTACCTTGGTGAGAAAATTGGATCCACCTCCAGAATGCAGCTTATCCACCTCATAGATCGTAGCGTGGAGATTTCCATGTAGTGAAATTTGCGCCATTTTCTTACCTTAGCAAAATTCATAGGAAACAAACACAACCCAATTGGTATCAGATCACATAAACTAGTAAAGCAATCTAAAATATTTAAAATATAAACTTTTCACGAATTCGAGTGTAACCCAATATGACATTGTACGAATACCAGAGATAAAAGAACTTGATCGGGTAACACTTGAAAAAAAGGATAAAATGGGGTATTCAGTATCAGCAAACCAAAAGCAATGAGAGAGGAAAAGAGAAAAGGGACTAACTTGGGTACACAGAGATCTCAGAAACAACAAGAGTATTGTGAGGATCTGATCCGGTCTTGGCTCTTTATATATAAATAAAATAAGACAACACTACTACTAGTTGCACAAAAAAAAGTTATTAGCGGACTGACAGGGAATGAGAAAATGTGCAAACGGCTAACTAGGTAGGGACTTGGAGGAAAGGAGCCAGATCCGAGAAAGAAGCACTTAGTAAAATTACCCCGTGGGGGAAATGAAAAGAAATTAGTAATTTATATATTTCCACAATTTGCAGTCACACCCTTCATTTTTCACCCTTTATTGTCTATTTCTCTTCTTTTTTTTTCTTTTGACTATATTATTTTTTGTACATATTAATTTCTCACAAGCTAGGTATAAGCTAATCTCATTCAAAATATAGATACCTCTTTCTATAAGTGTGTTCTTGTAGGCTCAAATTCTGATATCATATAGACTCTTTAGTAATTCAATTACTAAGTTCAAAAGTATTCACAAGTTGTGAGTTACTTTTAGAATAGGATATGATTGCTAAATTTGTTAATGAATTAGATGATAAAAAAATAATAATTCTATTTGTATGTGTAAAATTTTTTGGTATTGGGTACCTGGGCCCTTCCCCTGAGCGCAGCTCAATGTCCAAAGAAAGGCCCATCCAACTCTCCAAAGTCCAATTGTATCCTCTTATTGAGATGCATGTTTGAATAAATAGGACATAATTCATGATGAAGTTTAGATGTTTGTGCTTGCAAGTCACAAATAAAAAGTTCAAGGCCTGGAATTAAAATTTTCTATATTCTTAAAACCTATGTCAAATACTTTCTTTTTTTTTATCATATATGTCAAAAGTTTGAACTTTGAAGGAAGGAATGATTTTCTACATTTTCGGTTTACATGAGTTTATAGACATATAATACAATTGTTAATAATGAGTGATATAAGGAATTGACAACAATTAGTGAGTGATTTAAGGAATAGCAACAATTAGACAGAAATTTATAGGATTTATAAAACATCTATACAAGAAAATTGAAATTAAATCTCGAAAAAGTTATTTGAGCGTCTTAAAAGTTAAAACATAATATTGCAAGAGTGGCTACTACTTATGGTGAGCCATGAGATAGTCTACTCTTTTCTTGTTATCATATTTAATGGAAATGTTATCTATCTTTGATTAAAATAAATAAATAAATAAAAAGACAAAAATATCCTACCAAACATGAACATCTTAAACTTAAATAATTGGGCATTATATATCCAAACATATGTTACTTAGAGAAATTGTACATGCCTAGACATCTTTATTCAAGTGTAGCAAATGTCTCCTATGTTAAATCAGATTTAGCAATGTCAAGATTATGATGTAGTGGAAAGGTTACATACAGGGCAGACCATTATTTAGGGATTGGAAAAATATTTGTGTAAGGAGCAATTTGTTTCAAGGATATTCTCTCAAATACAAAGAGTGAGTGGTCTAGTCATTCTGTTTTTGTAATTTTCAATAAATAACTTTTATCTTTCACTCTAAGTGGGATTATATATGTACATAAAATTACTAATTATTGATTAGGTGTCATAATGTAAATTAGTCAAGTATCAATGTCACATGGAATAGGAGGTACATGCAACTTGCAAAGAAGAATTGGTAATTATGTTTATCACCCATAATTTTACTAAATGCCCATCGTGGCAACGAACATGGGAGTGATGAAGAGACGATGGAGAGAAGTCGTTGAGATTGACTCGAGGTAATTCTTTCTAATTTCTATCACTCTAGAGTCTAATTTATATTAGTCTAGAACCGAACTTTGTTAGAATGTTAGAGCTTTATTCTTAAAACTAATTAATTGGTGATACTTCAAAAATAGACCATTTAACTTATATGTAATGTGATTGAGCTCAACTATGTTAACAACGTCTAAGAAGTTACCACATTGTCACGGGCATTATATCATAACCACATTGATCTTTTGGATCACCTACTTAGAATTAGTCAAGGCAAACAGCTAGGCCAAGTAATCCAACCAAGCTAAAGACCCAAAATAATTGATTTCTGTACTTTGTAAATCAATAATTATTAGATTGTGCTTAGTTATGCATGGATACGTAGTTCTAGTTCATATACATGCTAGAAAGTCTAGCATGCTCTAGCAAACATGGATATAGCTTGTGGCCTTGATGAGTAGCTAGGGTAAATTAATTAGAATACATGTGCAATACTGATATATATTGCTATGCCAACCAAGTATTTAAGGTATTGCATATATAGTGCTGTGGTACTCATGGAGCAGCACCCACGTTGGCTTCGCTTGGTCACTTCCAGCTTGATAGTTTGTTGCTTTAATGCTATCACAAGCCAATGCATATAGGCTGTGAAATGTGAATATCTCGAAATTTATTGACACTTTGATTGTGACAATCAGTTGAGCATTAATTTCATTACCATTAAAAATGAAAACATACATGAGATGCATTCCCTAACATTAAGGAATCTGCTGTTTTAAAGTTTTAACCATGACTTCAGTCTTTAGGTATAACGTGAAACAAAAGGAAAATGTTTTGCATTTGTAAAAATTAGATTTATATGCACGCATTTGTCGGATCATGATTGAGGTATTTACAGATAAAACTTCAAACCCAAAGTTGGTCTCACAGTTTGATTCATATTTTTCTCCTATAGTATCTATATTACTGTTTTTTTATCACTATTTATCGTTTTCTTGGATGAATAAATATTTTATCATTAATCGTTTTAATCTATGACGATTTATTTGTTAATATAAATTTTAAGTAAATCTCTTGTTATTTTGACGATTTATGTGTTAATATGTACTGTGTCAATTATTTTGTGATTTATTGCATTGCTTAGTAGACATGTTACAATAACTTGTTCTATCATTTTCGTGATTTATGTTTGAATTGTGTTCTTAATAATTAACAGGTACAAACGAGTCAAGCTTGAGCTCAGTTTGTTAGATTTTTGACTGGCTTTGCTCGTATTCTTATGAAACTTAATCCATTTGTACTCCTCCTAATCAGCAGTACCTTTAACTCGCTACAAATTTACAACTTCTAGCCAAATCTATAGACTTTCCTTTTTGTACTTTTCACTTTCGGGTTACAAACAAAAAGATATTCCAGCATACAGATACTCAACTTTTATATATCCATGTATAAAACATGTACTCAAAAAACTTAATCTCCATAAATGTTATGAATTCTATTCTAGTACATATTTTCAATCTTGGTATAATTTTATCTGCACATTTGTTCATTTCTTACAATCATTGATTGCTACATTAGAGCACAGTACAAAGTGCCTTTCATAGCTGAGAGCTAATGGCCGCCGCCTTAGTGTATTTAACAATCACTTCTACACTACACTTAAGGAATTAGAAATGACAAGGAGAAAGTCATCAAAATTTACTGCTAGAATTTGCAGATCCTCTGTTTCGATGAATTTTATTCTGTTTCTTGCTTATAGTTCGGTGTCAGTGAGAAGGTCACATTGATTGGCTTTACTATAATTGGGTAATATTAGCTAGCATCGTACCCTGTAGTTTCGATGTCAATTAAATGGGCCACAAAGATACTTCAGTATCTGTCAATGGACCACAAAAGGGTTGTTTAGTTAAACTAAATTTAACAAAATGATTTGGTCATTTGGTTTACAATTTCTCTGAAAGTATTACCTTACCAACAGCCACAAATATATTCCTTTGCTCAATTCACCAGTCTTACATAACTCAGCACAACTCCCACCTTTTAAGGCACTTCCAAAGATCTCTCTCTCTCTCTCTAAAGAGGACAGTTCTAACAGAGATGGTACAATCAAAGAAATTCAGAGGTGTCAGGCAACGCCATTGGGGCTCATGGGTTTCTGAGATTCGTCACCCATTACTGTATTCTCAAAAAACTACTTATATTTCAACATATGCGTTTTTTCTGCTCCAAAATCTAACCCTCCTTCTCCCTGTATTCTGTTTCTTTATGAGCAGAGGATAAACAAGAGTCCCTACTCTCTGTTTATGAACAAAGCACCTATGCTCTGTTCTGGAGCAGAGCATGAAACAGAGCTCCTGTACACTGTTTTATCCTGTGCTCATAATTTACATTTGTTAGAATGCTACTTCTGTACAAAGCCCTTCCTTTTTTACTAGCATCATAAGTAATCTCATGAATAATTTATGTTTTTTGTATAAAAAAACATGGGGTGCTTTATTTTGGATAAATATATATGTTGCTTACCATGTGTTTGGTATTATGGATCTTAGGAAAAGAAGGGTGTGGCTTGGAACATATGAAACTGCTGAGGAGGCAGCTCGGGCTTATGATGAGGCAGCCATTTTGATGAGTGGTCAAAACGCCAAGACAAACTTTCCGGTTGTTAACAATGAAATAGGCAATGATAGTACCAACACTCTGTCTTCAACTCCAGCTACACTTTCTGCAGTCCTTAGTGCAAAGCTTCGAAAATGTTGCAAAACCCCATCTCCTTCTCTGACTTGTCTTAGGCTTGACACTGAAAATTCCCATATTGGTGTGTGGCAAAAGAGAGCCGGGACTCGTTCTGATTCGAATTGGGTCATGATGGTTGAGCTAGAAAAGAAGAATCTTCAAAAATCAAAGTCAGAACTGCCTGTGCCGGATACGCCACAGAAAATGAAGCCAATAGATGGTGATGAGTTGGATGAGGAAGAAAGGGAAGCATTGCAGATGATAGAAGAGCTCCTAAATAGGAATTAAACTTAGTGCTTTCATTTACACATGGGGGCTCACCAAAGGAATTAAAAGTCCCCATGTGTTTAGCCCTTGTCATTGTTATTGTTTGTTTGTCCAAAGTAGGGGTGTGTTGGTTTGATTCAGGTATAATTATTAGCCAATTATGTTTTTAATCACTTAGATGACTGTTTTCTCGGTAAAAATAAAAAAGCAGGTAATTAGCACAATACTACTGTTCTATTTAGCAATATATCTTTAATTCATATTTAAATTTCGTGTTCAGTGTAACGTATCAATTCCTACATACATCTAAAAGAACAGTAGAGCAGATGATTTTGTTGAAAGCTGTAGTTCTATCTTTACTTTCTCTGTCAGCTGACTGAAGATGAAAACATCCTTAAACAGAAGTAACCTTACCTTCAATTCTAATTATGCTGCACTTATTTGTTGACTACTATAAGTCCTTTAACTTGTTCTGTAAACCAACAAATTTAATCATTGGACTTTGTTGTTAAACATGCAATAAGCAGAAACATTGGGAACTACCCGGGGAGGAGTTAAGATTCTGGTAAAGAAGTTTCAATAGTTTATTTGGACATATATTGAAAATTCTGAAGCTGAAGATTCTTGTTAACATATTCAGAATGATGAAGATGTTAATTCAAGAACTAAGTTAGCTTCTGCAAAGTACTAAAAAGGACTGAAAATTAATTTCTTAAATCTGCAAATTATACGTAATATTGATATTAAGTGTTGATCTTGATCAATTAATGATACCTACTGGCTCACTGGGCTGTACATCTGCTGCCCCAATTTAAGCCAGTGACTGTGACTCCCTTGAATAAGAAAAACAAAGTAGAGAAGATCAAAATCTATGTACTCTAAAACAGAACGTAAAATTTAAGCTTGCCAGCCTTCAATGGTAGAGATTCACAATGACAGTTACAGTGTACTAATGTTGATAATCATAGCTCCAGCATTTCATGAGATTCAATTAAAACTGGGTCAATGAGTTCTCACCATAGTACAATACTATGTGGCTTTATTCACGAAAGACTTCTATCAGTGTATTTCATGATTATGAGCAACTATAACTGGATAAGAGCCTGTGAGTTTCTTGGTTGGCTAGGATTGGTTGTGGATAATTTTAATGCTATATTGGCTACACACATTTATGTTTTCCTGGGTTAGATGAATTATGACTTCGGAGAGAACTGTAGCTTGTAGCCTTTGGATTTGAACAAAAACAAAAGAAAGAAGAGACCATTAATTGTCTATTGTGTTAATGATAGTACCCCCCCAAAAAAAAACACATAAATCTTGCTTCTCTGGCTTGCTCTTCCAAAACAAATTTTGGCAATTTTTTTTTTTTACCTTCCAAATAAGTATTATAATAAATTTACATTTCAATAACTACTACTTTCAAGATTTCTTTTTTAATAAATTCTAAATTTTAGCGTGAAACTTTTTATACAACTTTTATTCTTATTTTTAATTTTAGTTTAAAATATTAATTAAGTGAAACTACTTTTAAAAAATCACATAATACAAAATTAATAAATTCATTATATAATCATATTGAAAGAATAAAAGTTTCTAAAATTAATAAAAAGTTTCCATTATCACTTTTCATATTTTTTCTAAAAACATTTAAAGACAAAGAATATAATTTCAAATTAAACTTGTGTTACTATTTTTTTTTTTTTATGATGAGAAATAAAATTTAAATTTATTTTTGTAAGGAAAAAAAAAAAGAACAAAAACTTGTATTAATATTATTATTTTTATGATGAGAACTAAAAAAAAATATATATATAAATTCATTTTATAAGAGAAAAAAATCATGACATACATATGAATTACTTATTAAAATAAAATTTAATATTAAAGGGGATGATAAGAATTTCGTTAATTTTAAAAATATTTATTCTTCTCCTACTTGTTAAATTTTAGTTTTCTAATTTAAATAATTAGTCTACTTAATTAATATTTTAAATTCAAAGTAAAAAACTAAAAGTGGTATAAACATTTTAATCTAAAATTTAAGACTTATTTGATAAATATAAATTTAATGTAAAATTTATTTAAAATATCAAACTTAAGATCAATATTATTTCCTAGTTCACCTTTAGCATCATTTGAATTTAATTGACTACTAAAAATTGAGGAGCTATGATAGAAAATGATGTTATTGCAAAGAAAAGTTTCAACTTTACCTTACACGTATTATTGAAATTAAAACTAAATGGATGAGTCACATATTATTATTAATTTAATTTTCACAAACAATCTTCTAAGAAAAGAAATATATTTTACACTCTCATATATTATAATTTTTATTTTTCATAATTTAAAAGTAAAATTGAAATAAAATTGAAATAAAATCCGGTTCACCATTCTAATCCAACATGAAAAAAATTTAGGGACTAGTTTAGAAAGTAAAAAAGAAAAACCACCCAAGATGAAGAAAATGGAAAGGGCAGCTGCCGCAGTTAATGGGACTATTCATTAGAGTAGAGTAAAGGAAAGTCTATTGTACACAATTGTCAATAGGTAATATAAACAGGGCATTTTGGTCAAACACCTTCTCAGTAAAGGGGTAATTGGACGACTGAGCCGGAGAGGGAGAGACCGAGATTCAGTTTCATCAACCCACACAGGAAAAGAGAACGGAAGGAGGAAAGAGCTAGAATTATGATACTGGCAGTCCTGTTTGCCAACTCGGTGGGCAATATCCTAGTTGAACGGTAAGATTTGTTCTCCGTCCTCCATTTCTAACACACCCATCTTTTCTTTTTTCTTTTTCTCTGGGATGAATCACCCCTTTCCTTTGTTACTTTTTATCAAATCAATGTAAAACCTGCTTAAATTTCTGTAATTTTTCACTGTGTTATTGTATCTGATCTCGTTTTGTTGTTGGTTTGTTTATTATTATGAAAATATTTTTGGTTCTGGCTGATGGGTGTTTTTGTTAGTGGAAAGTTTGGCCTAACACAATAATGGGTTGGATCTGTACTGGGTGTTTGAATTATATAAAAAGATCAATTTTTTTAATTTTCTTTAATAGTACTGGGCTATTTCTTTCAGATAAAAATACCTTACTATTGACTCTCTCTGGGTTATCAGAAAGATTTATTTTTTCAATTTCTTTAGTTCTATTATTCTATAGATATAGAAGATATAATTTAAATACACAAAATTATGCAGCATTCTTTTTCTTGATGGGGCATTATGCATAGTGAGCTATGGAAATGGGATCTAACAATAGAAAAATCTTTCAATAAATTAAGAAAGCAAACTCCTTTTGAAGTTTGGTCCAATTATTAGTGAGTTTGCATTAAATAGCCACTTAGCTTTGGCTTATGTAATGCCCATTGAACCAACACCAGCGTCTGTCTTATGGCAGTTTTCATGGAGTTCCATCAGAGGAACGGCTGCAGTGGCGTTCTTTCTTAGTTAAACTGGGAGCAGATAATCTTAAAGGTGTTAAAAATGAAGAGCTTCTTGTTGCTTGCCACAAGTATGTATTTTCTTCCTCTCAGGTATCTCATGCCCTGTAGATGTGATGCATCTATTACCTATATGGATTGCCTTACCTTTATTGAACTGGTGGGTTGGCCTAAGAACTGCTCTGAACTAGGACTATCACAAGGACTGTTGTCCTGCTTCACCTGGCTGGCTCACCATCGGCGAGTAGTGATTTTAGTATCTCAAGCTCTCATGTTATCCCTTTTTGTTGTTCATTGAAAGAAATCATAACAAGCATGAAAATGCGGAGAGTCCCATACTATTTCCAAAGAAAATTGCAGAGACATCATTAAGCATGGATATATTTGAATTACTATTTAGCAAAACAGTTGGAAATTCACAGTATGTGATCTGCAACAGAATTAACTGGAGATGACTTGTAGGATCAGAACCTGCCATTTGTATCATGAAGAGGAATAGTTAGATAAGCTCAAGCACCGACAAGTGGAAAGCATGTCTTGAACTTGAAACAATGAAAATATCCTTATTTTATATTATGTGATATATGGTTTCCCAGTCTCATTGTATACTGGTATATTTTACATGTGATATTTGTGTTTTATCAGGTCAGTTTATATTGTGTACACGGTGCTCGGCGATGTCAGCATCTATGTTGTAGGAAAGGATGAGTATGATGAATTGGCTTGTAAGTATCCTTTACCTTCCTTTTATTATATGGTGATACCGTGATAGTAATTTAATGGATGATAAAGGGTTGGTCTGACTTGGTTCCTTGAATCAGAGATGCTTTACTTTCTTTCCAGATTGAAGAGTTGGATTCAGATTATTGATTCATTTATTCCTTTACTTTGTTTTTCTTTATAAATATGTAACTGACTTTTAGTTGAAATGGCAAGTTCTTCCCATCATGACATGAAGATCTGGGCATGACATCACAAGTAGAGTAAAAGAAAAAAACAAAACAAACATGCTAGAGCATGTTAATAACTTAATACTAATCTTGGTCAGATGGCATATCTTCCTCCATTTAAAACAAGGGTGAAGGGGTAAGATTGGATTTTAGACCCAGGTGATGTGTGTGTCTGGCTTAGTAACCCTACCAGAACTGACTGTCCTTTTAGTGATATATATTGCATCTGCATAAACAGTAATATGGTGCATATTCTATTGCTAAAGATCTGGAAATTATTTGATGTAGTAGGTGCTAAGCACTTTACTTCCATGTTCATATTACCACATCTTATTAACTTACCCTTGATTTTGTGTCTCCAGTGTCAGAAGTGATCCTTGTAATAACCTCAGCTGTGAAGGATGTTTGTGGGAAACCTCCAACTGAGCGCCGTTTCCTTGACAAATATGGAACAATTTGCTTGTGTCTAGATGAAATTGTTTGGAAGGTGAGGAGATTTACCAAACAGCTTTAATATTAGTGAATTAATTGAGATACCCAAGAAAATTAATTCATCTGACCATTCATTGTGCTTGCCTCTAAGATGCACTAATTTTCTTAATGTGTATCATACTTTTCATTGTTGTAACTGCACATATAGTTTGTATTAATCTTATTGTTAATGTCATTCAGGTGACTTGCATAATATATATATATATTTTTTAACTATATTCATCTGATGGATGCCCATGAACAATCCTGCATTTATCATAACACTCATTTCTTTTAGTTATTATAAAAGATGATGTAAACTGAACAAATATTAATTACAACGTTATTCACATGAAAGGAAACACTATAGGTTTTCTATATGATGTCTAAAGTTATGCCTAGTACATAACCAAGGTTACAATATTCTTTTGCATCCTGTTCATCATTCACCCACTTCACAGCACTTTTGCAGCTACTGTGTGTGTTCCATGGTTATAGCAATTTCTTCTAGTGATTCTTTTTTATCTATGCTTTGAAGGGTTTGTTGGAGAATACAGAAAAGGATAGAATTAGAAGATTGATAAGATTGAAACCGCCAACAGAGTTCTGAATGAAATTCCAAGCCATAGCCAATCTGTTGAATGGTGGCAGAGCCTGTCTTGGCTCCGAAATCAGTATGTGTACGGGCGCCTAACTCAGCAGTTGTGTGTTTAAGATATGAAATAAAATCAATTGTGTTAAACCTCTAGTTCAAGTTCTATTTTATCTATCCTTTGTGGGAGTCGAAAAGGATTGAGTTGATGAATGAGTATTTTGCATAAAACTTGGCTGTAGATATTGAACATTGATGGATTTTGGGATCTCACTTTGTTGTTCTTGTTCTTGTTTTTGTGATATTTATTTTTATTTTGTGTGGGTTCGAGCTGTAACTTTTGACAGGGAATTTGTAACTTTATGCAATGTAATTTGGCTTTATCATTGTGGAGAATACAAGATAAGAGAAGTTATGAGAAGAACCCCGAAATAAGTAAACCATTGTTTTCTTTCATAGGTAATGAATGCAGAATTCATTTTCCTCAAATTTATACAAAATTTCAAGAATGCTTAAAAACTTTGCACATGAGGCCAGGTTGATGCCACTGTTTGTAGATTTCAAGAATCTCACTCTATTAAACACAAAAGATATATATATATATTTGCCAGAGTGGTTGTTAGCATGATTGGACTCAACTGGACGTATCCAATTCAATTGTCTATAACAAGTTCTTATTTTACTTTTTGGCAGGAGATCCCATGCGTGGAACTCGTGGATGGTTAAGGGGTATAATGAAAACAAATAGAAAGTAAATGTCAAATTCAAATGTAGATATAATGGTACAAGTATTTCTGAAAGTGTGATTGTTTGACTAATGTCAAGACTCAATTGATAATATGATAGTGCACATTTATGCTATTATTTTTATATTATTTTTAATAATATAAAGTTATATCATGAGAAAAATATAATAAAAATATAATTTTAATATATTATATAATATGAATTTATCTAATAAATGTCTTAAAAAATTTTATTAAGTTTTTATAAATAGAAAATTTGTAAAATTTATTATGATAATTAATTTTAATTTTTGTGTTATTTATTTTTAAAATTATTATTATAAATTATTATAATTTTTAATGACTATATTTATTGTAATTTAACTAGTATCTTAAATATCTTACAAATAAATTTATATACATCAACTACACATTACTACTTAATAGGAAAAGATAAAGCTGTAAAACTCAGCTGTTATTAACAACTCGTCAATGTCCCGTTCAATTAGATGTCACCATATTTTTCTTGTAGTTCCAAATATTGATTATCTCTATATATTTTTGTTGTTAAATACTAATTCCAGTAAAAGAATAAAACATAGTTGTTCTCTCCATGAATTTGTTTTCCTGATTGATTCCAATAAAAGAATTTCTACCTGCCATCTATTTTTCTTCTCAGTACGAAAGAAATACGTACTAGAAAATATTAAAGACTGATGTACCCCTTGTTAGCCAGAAAACTCTTCATTTACCACCATCATTGGTCACCTATAAGCCACACCCTCCCCTCTTTCCATCTGTCTTCTCCTCTCTGGTTCTCAGATCCTCCTCATCAAATTATGAAGAAAACGATAAAAGCTGTGGCTTTTCTGCTCACATTTGCATTCCTCTTAACCTTCTCAATAGCCAAGCCAATAATCACTCAGCCACAACCTGAAGCACTCGAATCGTTCAAGGTCAACGAAACCAAGGTAAGGAAAACCCCTGTTCAAAAATTAAACAAAACCCATTTGTAAAAAGTTGCTTTTTTAAAAAGAAAATTTAGGTTATAAGAAAGTAGAAAGATCCTTAATTTCAGAGCCGAAATCCCTTTATACTTTTTAGTGAAGTGCTTCTTTAACATTTTGTTTACCCATGTATGATTTCTTTAAAATTAAAGAACACCCATTTGAAGAAAGTTAATTTTTTTTTATTTAGAAAAATAGTCTTTATGAAAGGAGAAAGATCTTTACTTTCAGAGCTGAAATCACCCACTTTTACTTTTTAGTGATGAAGTGGTTCTTCAACATTTTTTAGTTTTTACCCATTTCTGAATTTTTTTTCTTTTTTGGTCTGAAATCAACCGGACATATGTAAACAAAGATCAAGAAGCAGAATTAGATTTAAGTAAGTATTATACTACACATTTTTAGATGCATATGTTTCTTGTAGAATGCTGGGAGCTGTACTTACACAGTAACAATAAGGACAAGCTGCTCTTCAACCAGATACACAAGAGACCAAATCAGTCTTTCATTTGGTGATGGTTATGGCAATCAGGTGAATTATTTTCTTCTCATAAACTAATTATGCAAAAGTGAATCAAACCCAGTTTTCAAAAATCAATATTTTCCTGTATAATGAGTCTTTAATTTTTAATTTTTTTTTTTCAATAAATTTTCAGGTTTATGCCCCCAGACTAGATGATCCATATTCAGGGACATTCGAGCAGTGTTCTACAGATACGTTTGAGATATACGGGCCATGTATATATGATATCTGTTATCTGTATCTGTATAGGAGCGGATATGATGGTTGGAAACCAGAGAGAGTGACGGTATACGGTTATTATACCAAGTCTGCTACATTTTACTACAATGTTTTCATTCCTAATGGCATCTGGTATGGATTTGATTTTTGTTATGGTTCTTCAATCTCTACTTCAACAGTGTAGCTGCCTTGGTAGCTCATGGCTGAGCCTGATGTAAGACCTTCAGAGATTTATTTCTGTGCCCATCTCAGTTTGGTCTGTACTCTGTTTTTCTCTGTTTCAGTGATCTGATTCCCTGTAATTTTAAATCTTCAATCATGCCATATATATAAGGTGTTGAAGATTGTAGACGATAATTAACTATGTATTTGGTTAACATGCTAAAGAACATTAGTTAATATCTTAGTTTATCCTAATTTCATTCATATTACAGTTTTTTTTTTTTTCTCCCACCTTACATTTCCACTATATTAATATTTTAATTAATATAATAATTTTAGTACTATATAAAATAAGTGTAATCTTTTACACGTTATACTCGAAGGCATGTTATTTACTATTTTTTTATTTGTGTAATCTTTTACACGTTATACTTGAAGGTGTGTTATTCATTATTTTTATTTTATTTAGTTTACTAAGTTATATTGTATATATTTAATATTTTTAGGTGAAATATTTTATAGTATTTGTTTACAAAATATGAAATAATGTGAATTTTATATAATGAACGTATTTCAATTATAATATTTAAAAAAAACAAGAAACTATTTCGATAGTTCTTGTGTATTTGCACTAATTATAAGCTAGTCATATAAGTACATCAACTTCAACAATAAAAATTAATTTATCTTAATCAACGAGTCAATAAAGTGTTGGATCAATAATAAGTCCATTAAGCATTGACAATAATATGTTATGCTTACGAATTAAATAATTTGAATAATGCAAAATCTGATTATATATTATTGGATTTGATATTCAACAAATAATTTTATATAATATTTAAAAATATATATTTTATTAACATTTTTAAATTAAGTTATATTTTAAATGAAAATACCCTTAAAAATTAAATATTTAACATTCTATTCGAATGCAAATTTGAACAATTAAATTTATATTCGAACTGTAGTTAGAGTATTTGAATAAAACTTCTAGAATTTAAATTCAAATTCAAATAATGAACTATTTAAAATTATTAATTTTTAATTCTAACCCTAGACGGCTAGACAATAAGATTTTAAAATTGAGATACTGTCATGTATCATTGTTGCAACTCTTTGATACCCATAATACCCAGACAAGAAACTCATCTCCAATTTTTCAAAATCAATTAAAATGTTAACTATTAACCATTACTTGATTATTTAATTAATTCCCATTATTATTATTTTTTGAAGAAACAGTCAATGTTTGATTAATTAAAAAAAGACAACGTGCGACAATTTCTCAAAGTCTTTATTTGATGAAAAAAAAGTAAAATCCCATCCCAGTCCTCATGGCATTAACCATTACCCGATGACTTTAAAGGTCTGTTTCGTCCATTCACCACCTCCAACCCTATATTTTCTCTGCTCACAGCGACTGTAGTCTCTCCTTCATTCCCTTACTCCCTTCCCCTCTGCAGAGCTCAGATCTAGGGTTTATACTTACTCTCTCCTCTCAATTTTAGTACCCGAGTCTCTCGGAGCTCAAAGGTTAGCAACCATGAATTGTATTGAACTTCACAATTTCCATGGTCCGCTGAGTCACAAATCTGAAAACCCTAATCGTAGAAGTCCAATTATGATTTTTTGTATAGGATGGGTGAAGTCAGGGACGCTGAGGCATACGAGGAAGAGCTCATCGATTACGAAGAAGAAGATGAAAAAGCACCCGACTCTGTCACGGGCAAAGCCAATGGCGAGTCCGCCAAAAAGTTAGTGTCTTTCTTTTATTACTCACTCTCTTTCATTTTGAACTCATATTTTGGTGCTTAATAATTTCATTCTGTGTTTGTTTACCGAGTAAATGATGAAAGAAAAAGAATTTGTATGATTCGAAATCCGTGTTTGTATTATGAGTAATCTTCTTTATTTCATCTTTGGGTTGTCTTGAATTTTGTCATTGTGGGTCAAATATTGGTTTTAGTATTATTTGTTATGGTTATTGCTTAGTGGAGTTACTAACTATGTGGGTTTTCACTTTTATATGGGGAAGATGGCTGCATTGACCCCGTTGGATATTAAAGACCAGTTTTGAGGGTAGCATGGTTTAAACTTGATAACCATATGGTTATTGTCTCTAAGTGTTAAATTTCGTCATTGAAATTTTTGAAGAGTCAGAAGCTGTCATTTTTTTTTCTTATTCTATAGTTTTGGTTTGTAGAACTAGCTACAGATATAGAAAAATTTTCCACATTTAAGTTTGTCTTTGCATAAAATTTCAAGTTGTAGCCTTAGTTTCTATTCTTATATGGTAGATATTTTCTCTTATGTGAGCAGGGGCTATGTTGGGATCCACAGTTCGGGATTCAGAGACTTTCTGTTGAAACCAGAGCTTCTTCGCGCCATAGTGGATTCAGGATTTGAGCATCCTTCAGAAGGCAAGTTTCAATAAGTTGTCTAATTATAACTCGTGTACAAATGTATAAATTATAAATATCTGTCATAACACCAAATTTTTAACTTTCGGAATGGTCTGAAGTGTATGTTTATTCTTTACATTTACTTATAAAAAAAAAAGGTTTATTCTTCCCATCACCTAACTTGTGATTCAAGTTCTGTATACTTTTTGGAGTGCTGCAATATGTGCCATCTCAGTTTTTGCAATTGTGTTGATGTTTACTCTTTTGTACATTGTTCCCAAATTTTTAGTATTTTACACACACACTGGGTCAAGTTATTTTATTCATATCTATAATTTTTCTCTTCCATCTCTGGGTCTCATCCCTCTAGCAAGAAGTAAATGCAAACTCAAAACATTGATGGGAGGCTTTTCACATGAGGAAAAAGTAGAAAAATAAATGAATTCTATTGCCTTTTTTTAGTATGTGTTTTTGTCTGTGAGAAAGTGAATACTCTTGCGGAATATAAAATTGATTTGAGAATTCTATACTCAAGAATTTGTTCTTGTGGAAAGCCAATTACCTGTTAAATTTTTTGTCAATGGTATTATATCTTTATCTTTACATTAATATTTCTAGTGTTATGTAATTTGTATCTATGGAGCTCTGTTTTTTCTGACTTGTTTGGTCCATTCAAATTATCTGAGGCCCGGCAAAAAACTTATTGTTGATGAATGAGACTGCACATATGTATACTTATTCATGTTCTGTTTAGTCTTATTAGTAATATATTCTGATTCTTTTCCCCTTTTGTTTTCCCAAATATCTCAGGTAATCACTACTTCCATATTATGATTTCTTCGAGAAAATTGGTTGGTAAAACTTTGCATTAAAAGGATCTGGAAGGTCATATATACTTACTGAGGATTCGTCTACTGCGATTTTATTTACTTATTAGTGCAACACGAGTGCATCCCTCAAGCTATCTTGGGAATGGATGTCATATGTCAAGCAAAATCTGGGATGGGCAAGACTGCTGTTTTTGTTCTGTCAACTCTTCAGCAAATTGATCCTGTTCCTGGTCAAGTTGCTGTGCTTGTTCTTTGTCATACAAGAGAATTAGCTTATCAGGTTTGTCTTAGTAGTTGATGTCTATGACATTTAATCTTGACAATTACTCTTGGAAGTGCCTTTCTGGTGATGTGGTCCTGCCAATCATAATGTGAACATGGTTGTGTTAGAAGTATGATTGTTTCCCATAAAAATTTGTATACTGTTTGTGCTCTCTGAAAGCTATAGTGATTTCTAAAATTTGCAGATATGCAATGAATTTGAGAGGTTTAGCACATATTTAGCTGAAATAAAGGTTGCGGTATTCTATGGTGGTGTCAATATCAAGGTTCACAAGGAATTGCTGAAAACAGAATGTCCTCATATCGTTGTTGGGACACCTGGAAGAATATTGGCTCTAACTAGAGACAAAGATCTTGGGCTAAAGAATGTGAGGCATTTTATTCTTGACGAGTGTGACAAGATGCTCGAATCACTAGGTTTGTGCTGTCGTTCTCTCTTGTGCTGTAATTGAGTTGGAGGTGGGGTGTCCATTGTCTTTGATCTTTTAAGATCAACCACTTTTTCTCATCAACTCAATGATTTCTTATTATATATTGTGTTAAATTTCTAAAGGTATTCTTGCTTTACATCTGCCTTTTGTCCTTTGCAGACATGAGAAGAGATGTTCAACAGATCTTCAGGTTAACTCCTCATGACAAGCAAGTCATGATGTTTTCAGCTACACTCAGCAAAGAGATCCGTCCTGTTTGCAAGAAATTTATGCAAGATGTAAAATTCTGTCACAATCCACTTGATTTTGGAGGATGGTTTCTATTGTTTTTGTTCAATGATATTACTATTGTTGAAGTTATATTCATATTATTATTTTTATTTGTCTTCTGTCGTTGGCTATCAATGTCTTTACTATTTTGGAATTTTTGCAGTCCTAGTAGCAGGGAATGATAATAGTGCATCCTGTAACTATTTGAGACTTCCTGTACTTAGCCTTTGGTTAAAAGGGCATAACTTTATCCTGAAAACATATTTACACTATTCTGGTTTGATTCAAGAATTGTTTGTGAAGACGCAAAGTTTATTGTTATAAATCACCGTATTAAAATTCAAATGTTCCCTATATCTATAAGTGTAGCTAGCCTCTTTACCTTGAGAGTGAAATTTTGACATCCTATGTTTTTCTCCTTTCAGCCCATGGAAATTTATGTGGATGATGAGGCCAAATTGACTCTTCATGGTCTTGTACAGGTGTGTTTTGTTTTTCATCCTGATTTGATAGCTTATATTTTCTGTCACTGTCCCCTGTTTTCTACTCACTTAGTTCACTTTCCCAGCACTACATTACATTGAAAGAGACAGAGAAGAACCGCAAGTTGAATGATCTTCTTGACGCCTTGGATTTCAATCAAGTTGTCATTTTTGTCAAAAGTGTCAACAGAGCGGCCGAGCTAAATAAGTTGCTAGTGGAGTGCAACTTCCCTTCAGTCTGCATACATTCTGGAATGTCACAGGAAGAAAGGTAATAATTACTTGCTTTGCACTTGCTAACAGGGATCATCAGTCAGCATTTTAAATGTAAACTTGATACAGTATGCCTATGGGGAAACATTTGTGCAACCATTTAACTCTCAAACTGCAATGCATTCTTTGGAACTAATAAGCTTCTATACTTTCAACAATCCTCTTGATTACCTTTGAACAGCCATTGTATGTGAATCTTCCATTATTGGTTATTACGGTTAAGAAAGTTGAAGGTGTCTCAGGGTTGTGTAATTTATAAGAATCGTGGGTGCACTTACTAGTTTTATTCAGCTCTATATACTCTGACAAGAAGGGTACTAAAAGATAGATACATCTTTTATATCTATGTTCTGGTTTTTCATCACCCCAAGTTACTTTATATAATATATATAAAGTAAGATGGGAGTAGCCGAAATGAGAATATTAAGATGGATGACTGGACATACAAGAAATGATAGAATAAGGAATGAGGAGATCAGTAAGAAAGTAGAAGTAGCACCTATCGAAGAGAAAATGAGGGAGAATCGACTATTTTGGTTTGGACATATCCAACGTCGGCCAATAGGCACAGTAGTTAAGAAAAGTGTCTTGGTACAGGTGTTAAGTGTTAGACGTGGTAAGGGGAGACCAAAACTTACATCGGGGCAGTCATCGAGAAAGACATGGTTGCTCTAGGGATTACTGAAAATGTTGTCTCAGATTGATGCGAATGGAGGAAAAAGATTCACATAGCTGACTCCGATGAGTTTAAGATTTAAGGTTTAGTTGAGTTGAATTGAATATATATAATTGTTTAAAGGATGCTACTACAAGGTTATTTATACATAATTTGAGTTAGTAAAAATCCAGCAGTTCAACACTTGTGCTAATGGTGACACAGTGGAACCTTGGAATATCATTCATCGGTACAATGGTCAATTCAATTCTGATAACTAAATATTTAGTAAATTTCCACTTCAATATATGGAACCTTTGCCTTGGAAAGTCTAGGTTCATCTTTCTATTAAAATTACTTGGATAAAAAACTAACTACCTTAACCTCCTGGCTACTATCTCTGCTGTTAATCTCATCACCAAGAGAATTTAACTTAGAACAAAATTTAGTCTTTTTAAAAAGTTTGCTGTTGAGAAGCAAGGCTTTTCAACTATTTATTTCTGTATTTTACTACTTGAATAAGGATTGCTTCCAAATGATGATTCTTTTCTTAGCCATGGGAAAATATGAATTTGAGGGAAAAATATGAATTTGAGGATTCTTGGAAGCTGTTAAACTGAGATATATACACACTAGTTCTCATGAACCTTGAATTTCCTGCAGTTTCTTGCTACCCTAATGTCATACTCTTAAGATATTGTTATTTGGTAATAGAATTCAATCATAAATGTGATTGACAAATGCATATGTTCAACTTTAACATAAACAGTGGAAGTGACTTTATACCCATACTGTTGTTGCTTACCTAATTAAGTCTTAATTACTTGTGGCTTTCCTCTCTTCTCTTTGTTTTAGATTGAAACGATACAAGGGTTTCAAGGAGGGAAAACAAAGAATTCTTGTTGCAACAGATTTGGTAGGAAGGGGAATTGACATAGAGCGTGTTAATATTGTTATCAACTATGACATGCCTGATTCTGCTGATACCTACCTTCACAGGGTAACATATTCTATCTGTATCATGCCTTTGATATTACATATCTTGCCAGAAAGAACACTTTTCATTTTAGTTTTGTCAGTCTGGTATACTGAATCACTTACAAATGACCTGGTTATTATTGAATACTTTGCAATTGTTTCTTAGGTGGGCAGAGCTGGGAGGTTTGGGACCAAGGGGCTTGCGATTACATTTGTGTCATCGTCATCTGACTCTGATGTCCTTAATCAGGTTGGTATTCAATTCTGTAGCAATTTTTAGAACATTTTCAGTGGATTCATGCTGCTGTTATATAAAATATATACTTTGTGACTTAATTTCAGGTCCAGTCGAGGTTTGAGGTTGATATAAAGGAGCTACCTGAACAAATAGACACGTCTACATATAGTACGTTACTGTTGCATCTTTTTCTTTTAAAGAAATCTATTCAGGATTGATTACCCAGTTTAGATGGGTTGTAACCTGGATCGGTCAGATAGCTTGGAAAATCCTAAAAATGGTCACGTTATGTTTGTGGAAGATGCATCTAAGTATTCCGAGATTTGAAATGCTATTGGAATATGATGTTGAGGAGATCATTACCTCACACATGATTGTGCATGAGATGCTTTAAGATAATGATTCAGTTTGTGTTGATCTAAACCTTACAAAATATTTGTTCTCTTGTGCAGTGCCAAACTGATTGGAGTTTTTTTGGGTCAAGTACGAGCCAAATTCAAAGCTTGTTTGGAGACTGGGGATGGATTAGAGAAAAAAACGTTGGCCTTTTTGCTATTTTTAGGAGTCTTTTCAATTTGGATTAACTAACACTGGAATGTTATTCTTGGTTTCATTTCTATTTCTGCTTATTTTCACTTAGATACTGAGACCATAGAAAATGTAGTAGTAGAAAACATAACATAAATCAAACTTTTACCATTAAAGCATTTCTTTTGTGTGTATGGATTAAATTTTTCACTAAATGTGGGAAATATTACCTTAATTTTACATGTTCGCATAGATAAATTTATAAAAACTTGTGATAAATGAGTGATTGTTAAGTGTGTTAATTTATGATAAAAATTGTCATTTATTTCTAATAAATTTACCACTAATTTTAATTAACTTATTTATTGGTGAAAAAAGTATTTGACGGAAGTGTGTTGATGTAGCATTATTGTAATATTGTCTGCCTTCTTGCCTTAGTATCTTCATATACAAAAATACTATATGTACAATATTTTTTTTTAAATGAATAATTTTTTTTATATTATATTTTAGTAATAATTCGTAAACACCTATTATTATGCTTGCCTATATACATTGCTAGATAATCTAATCTATTTAGGAAAATAAATTAGAAGGAAATAATAGTATCTGGGAAATTTTAGTGAACCATAAATTTGGCATATTTGGGCATCTCAAGCTCTTTCTATTGTTCTATGACAATCTCCTTTATGTATAATATATATGGGGCAGATAATAGGAATAATTAAATCGCTAATATGCCTATGTCTGTTCTTGATCTTCACTTTTGCGAGGAGCTAATCTTGTACCCAATAGATTATTTTCTTGATATTGATATACATACCTTTTTAATAAAATTAAAATATAATATTTTTCACTGGTTTCTAAGGATATTTGTAAGGATATAATACATATAACTTTTTTCTTATCATTTATTGCTCCAAGTGATCATAATTTAGTGCAATGTAATTAATGAAATTTATTATTAAGTAATAATAATTTAGTGTAATGCAATTAATTATTATTTTTGAAATACTTTCATTTTTAGTGATTGCATTTATTATATAATTATCTTAAAAATTAAGAAGACTTAATTACATCAAAATCCATATTATTGATTAAGCAAGTTATCATTTTTCGTGCAACTAATTTAGTATTTATTGTATATTTTTCTATATAAAAAATTAATTGCAGGCAGTTTATAGCATTTAATTACAAAAATTAAAGTGTCAATAAACAACTTAATCTTCTCTGTCAGTAATATTTTATTCTTTACTCCCTTTTCCATTGTGTCAACTTAATCTTCAAATACTGCTTTATAGTCCTGTACTATATATATTGGAGTCCGTACTGCTTTTTCATCAATTTCTTATTCGTCATACATTTCCAGTCATATACCATGGTACTTTGTTTTTATCAGTTCATGTTTCCTCATAAGCTAAGCTAGCTACAATTTCAATTTCTTTTTTCATATGCACACAAGTTTTATATTTTTCTCTTATGATGAATATGCAGGGTGCATTCTTGAGCATATACACTTTGAGCTTGTTTTTGGTGATGATGTTAATTTGCATCAATGGTGAATCTACGAATCAGAAAACGTTTAACGTTCTAAGATATGGAGCAGTTGGTGATGGAAGAAGAGACGATTCTGAGGTAATTCAAACAAAACAAAGAAAAGGTTTTCTGTTTCAATGAGAAATTTGATTTTATCTTTGCTTGTACATAAACAGTAACTTTTATATTGAATTATAGGCCTTTTCAAATGTATGGAGAGACTCATGTAATGCAGTCACAGACAAGGCTACAATCATCATTCCAGGAGGAAAGACTTTTTTGGTGCAACCCATAGTCTTCACAGGCCCTTGCAAACCTAAGCAGATCAACATCTTGGTAAGTGTAGAATTAAGCCTTTTGTCTTTTTTCTACTTTCAACTTTGCAACCCTTTTGAGGTGACTGTCATTGCCACTATAATTGTTGTTTTTTTTCATGTTATTCTTGTAGTTATCTGGAGTGATAGTAGCACCACTTGGTCCTAGTTCATGGAAAGGAAAAGATGTGGAAAAATGGATAGTCTTTAAGAAAGTTTCAGGGCTAAATCTAGACGGCTCTGGTTCCTTCGATGGCCGTGGAAAGAGCTGGTGGGATCACAAATGCAGATACCATCCTGGAAAGGTAGCAATGCCACCATTTTAGTCACTGCTCTGCTCTTTTCATACTAAAATCTTATGGTTTCCTTTTTCTTTTATAACAGGGTTGTATTGTCGTTGCTCCTACGGTATGTTATTTACTAGTTAATCAGTTTACTAAACTTTTAACATGAAAAGTAAACTCATTTTTTCCAGTGTTGTGGTTTAATTTGAAGGTGCTTTATATTGAAAGTTGTAATGATGTCAAGGTCAGCAGAATCTCTATCAAAGATAGCCCCCAAGGTCAAATAGCTGTGCTGGGAGGTGTTAATTTTGATTTCGGATTTTTAAAAATACATACCCCAGGATATACCCTTAACACTGATGGAATTCACCTTCAAAGCTGCAGCTATGTTAACATCCATAACACAGATATTAGTTCTGGTATGTCTCTTTCACTTCCATCTTCCTCAAATTTTTGTAGTCCTGTTACAAACATTGAATGCATTTGAGTTTCTGTGAACAGGGGATGATTGTATCTCAATTGGAGATTATACTTCATTCATCAATGTCACTAATGTTAATTGCGGTCCTGGTCACGGAGTAAGGTAACAACTTCCGGTTCTTAATCTATGTCTGGTAGGCATGTTCAGATAACAACTTCTGGTTCTTCATTGTTTCAGTATCGGCAGCCTCGGTTTGGGTGGAGGGAAGGCAAATGTACATAACATCACCGTGCAGCATGTTAACTTCTTTGGCACAACCAATGGTGTCAGGATTAAGACCTATAAGGTATTATACAATTAAAACCAAATACATCTCTCTTGCATACTTAAATTTCTGCAAAGGCAGTGCGAAAATTGTTGGTGATTGTTTCTTTGTATCTCAAATCCAGGTGGGTCGGGGGGAAGTTAAAAATGTTGTCTTCTCAAATCTGAACTTCACAAATGTGGAAAATCCAATTATTATTGACCAGTATTATGGTCTTAAGCCCAACCGTTTCCCAAGAATGGTAAGACATTCAAACTGATTATCTAGTTTCACATGCTAATTGAAGACTGTATACCACGTTTTTTGTCTATAACAATTTCAGATGGCCTTTGATTTTTCTTCTTTTGTCTGGTTTTAATCCGAGTATTGTCCACAGCAGCATGTTAATGAGGAATTTGATAATGATTTTGTGTTCCTTGTGTGTGTGCATTGATGAAAAATGGAGTTCAAATAAGCAACGTGTTATACTCTCATGCATTTGGTACATCAAAGACCGAAGTGGCTGTGAAGCTTAACTGTAGCATGGATGTTCCTTGCACTGACATGCACCTGGACACCATCCAATTGACATCGACAATTCAAGGAAAGCAAGTGACTTCTTTCTGCAACAATGCCTATGGAACTGCACTAGGAACTGAACAACCCAAGTCCTGTTTTAGATGATGAGTTTGACCTTCGCAAAAGGACAACGCTTCTTATATTGTTGTAGTAGACACCTAGGATTTATCTGCACAAGATACAGTTGTTCTTGGAAGCTTAAATATATCGAATTTGCAATGGAATAGTAATTGGTTTCTTTCTTGAGTTCTAGACTACGGCCTATGGGTATAGTCCAACTCCAGCCAACTGGAAAATGCTTTTTGACAATGGTTATGCAGAGAACTTCATATGCGAATTGAACAAATTAATGGGAACTAGGAAGTACATTAACAATAACTGGATTTTTTTGTGTCAATCAGTTTTAATAATGAAATGAAATCACTGACAAATGATTTTAAAAATGGATAAACTTACCAGGCATTTGAAACATTAGTTCTCCTTTTTAGTATAGGAAAAAACGTAACTTGCACGGGGAAAGGCCACAGTAATTCTTCCTGTAAAATTTGATGTTGATCCAGAGAAGATAATCGATAGGCTGAGCAAAATTTGAAGTAATGTTTCATGGAATATATAAACATTAACGCTGTTCAAGAGGCATGACCAAGTTTAAGTTTATGCTTGGCCTACTTAATTTACTGCGATATGTAAAGCTATGACTCTCCAGACATTCAGCTTGATTAGCAGACAGCAATAATTGTCTTCTTTCGATTTCAGTACAAGAAAGTCGTTGGTTTTAGTGTAATGAAATCATCATACTAAGTGATACATAATATTTGGATGATTTCTAGTATCTTCTTAATTAAAATAAATTAATTACATTTTCATCCTCTTGTTCCTAAAAAGGAAAATAGAGGAAGAAAATATTCATCTTAAATGATTACCAGGTTGGTTGGTTTACCTTAGGCCTAAAATGATGTTCTTTGTGTTACATAATAGGAAAACACTATCCTGTAAAATCAAACCTGAATAGCAAGTTTTTATTATTTTTAAAATGGATTAAGGATGGCAGTTAATGTCACAAATATCTGTTGTTGATTTCAAGCAGATAGAGCCCTCCAAAAGCCTTTATATATAGAAGATGAAATCAGGGTTCTCTTATTCATAATTGTATCAGGTTGTGGTTTAAGACTTCAAGTTCACTAGAGAGTGTTTGATAAAATGGTGAGCTTGTTCTATCCCGTAGACTTCCAGTCCATTTTGGTTTAGCAGTTTGTATTATTATATGATATACCATCATGTTACTATTTTCTGTTCAGGAGCTTCTCATCATGTTCATGCTTTTAAGCATGGCTTTTTCTGGATTGAGCACTGAAACAATAAATTCTGTCAGTGTGATGGAATATGGAGCTGTTGGAGATGGAAACACAGATGATTCCCCAGTAAATCTTTGTCTTCCCCATGTTTTTGTTTTTTATCTCCTAAAGCCTTTATTTTTAACTAATCGAAATGTTCATTGAAACATGATAATCCTCCTCTTTGTATAGATCTTAACCTTCCATGATCCAGGAAAAAAAAAAAAAAAAAAACCATTTTATGGGAATGTTACCAACATTATAGAGAGGATATTTTTCTTTATTAAAAACTAGGGAAAAAAAAATAAAAATATCATTTATAATACGTGAGGGTTCTGTGCTCGGAACAAGAAACCCTGTGCATGTAGAGCTGCCTATATTTTATTTCAGCTGTCAGTAAGTAACTAGATGTGCCAAATTATGTACATTGAGCAGGCTTTTCTGAAGGCTTGGGAAGAGGTCTGTAAAAGTGAGTCAACAAATTCTAGCCTCACTATACCAGGGAAGAACTTCTTACTGAAGCCCGTGACATTCAATGGTCCATGCAAATCCTCTTATATCAATGTCCAGGTAATATACTGATCATATGCATTCACTTTGATTTTGTGAAACCAAAACCAAAATGTATTATAAATTTTGAACCAATTAAGAAAGCAAAAACTTTGAAAACTCTACTGCACTCAGTTGTCAGGAAACTTAGTTGCACCTAAATCAAAGTCAGATTATAAGGGCTATCACTTGGATACATGGCTTTCCTTCTCAAACATAAATGGCTTAGTTATTACTGGAGATGGGACAATCGATGGTCAAGGATCTGTTTGGTGGCCAAACCCTTGTTTTGGGGCTGCACCAAAAGTAAGTAACTTTTCCCCTTTAACAAAGTTGTGTTAAATTACATATATAAAATTGGGCAAACTCTTAAATCTTTCTTTGCTTTCAGGGTACAAAATGCCATGCACCAACTGTAAGTATAAAATATTCGTTTTCTCTCCAAGTTCTTCTTTTCTCAAATCAAATTTTGTTTCTCCTTTTTCTTTAGGTAGTAGATAGAATCTCAAGCACAGGCTCTTTTTCTTCCAGTCAAGCGTGAATTACAGCTCAATCAAATAAATAGGGCTTTTGACACTAAATTTCTTGTGCTTTTTTATGGATAGGCAATGAAATTTAACAGATGTTATGGCCTTGTACTCAGTGGACTGAGACATGTTAATAGTGCAAGGAATCATATTACTATTACAAAATGCGACAATGCAACCATTTCTAAACTACATATAACTGCTCCTGGAACAAGTCCTAACACTGATGGTATCGACATTGCAAGCTCAACCGGAGTTCAAGTTCATGATTCTGTCATTGGAACAGGTGATAATCATGTAATTTATTTCAACACTGTATAGTTTGTGTAATACCCTTTTTAGTTCAAATCATTATCTTGCTTCTTACAAATTTTGCAGGTGATGATTGCATTGCAATCAGTGGAGGATCCTCCATGATCAATATAACTGGTGTTTTTTGTGGTCCAGGCCATGGTATCAGGTCAGTCTTTATTAAGTCTTTCATCTTCAAATGGTTAGCAAAATCATTTTGGAAGTCTTGGTCTTGAGCTCGCATAGTATGATAGACTCACTTGCCTTGCCTAGTATGCGAGTTTATCCTTTTCAACCCCTTGTCTAAACCTACAAGGCTCGAGTCCTTAACTCAATTATCAATTTTGAAGCATCGGTGCCTTAGGAGTACATGGAGAGAGCGACATTGTGGAGGAAGTACATGTTCGAAATTGTACTTTTGAAGGAACATTAACAGGAGTAAGGATCAAGACATGGCAGGTAATTAATCATAGTAATTAAGAGTGTTACTTAAGCAATTTGATTTCCTTATTAATTTTTCCATGAAACAGGGTGGAAGTGGATATGCTAGGAAAATTTATTTTGAGGAAATTCAGTTGAATGCAGCAAATAGCCCCATTATCATTGATCAATTCTACTGTCCTGGTGGAGGGGGTTGCCAAAACAAGGTTAGTATATGAAATGTTCATTCACACTCAATTGTAATGCCTGCTGCTGCATTACTTTCAAATCTGATCAGCTAATTCATCTTTAATAATTTTCGATTTTTGTTTTATAACGTGTAGGCATCTGCGGTTAAGGTGAGTGACGTATCCTACAAGGAGATCAAAGGAACATCAATGACCGACAAAGCCATAAATTTGAGTTGTGATGACAATGTGAGTTGTACCAACATTGTGCTTGATCATGTTCACATAACAGCTGCAGATCCAAAGAAGAAAGTTTCTTCAAGCTGCAATAATGCCCATGGAAGATCCTCCAATACCATCCCTGTTGTAGATTGCTTATTGCAATAGCTCTTCGTATAGACAACACACATAAAAAAGGAAGGAATTGCTTTGTTGTCATGACCATTAGAATATTGTCATTTATTTTGCTTGACAACTAGGTTGTCAAATATGAAAGCAGACCCTCTAATTACTTTAATGAGATAAATAGTTTTCACTAATAAGTTGACTTGATCAAATCACACAACAATTACTTTGCAATTTTTTGAACAAAATTCTAACAAAGCTTAATGCTTAAGGACAAGTATATAGTAAAATCATTTGATTATTACATATAGTTATCCATTGTTAAGTGCAAAGTCTCATTCGAATTCATCAGATTTGTAATTCATGAAAATGAGCTTTTCTTCGAAAAAGAAAAGATAAACCTAAAATGAGCTCACTGGGGAATTTTTCTACCTGCACTTAGCAACTACTTACAAAATGTTTCTCAAATAAAAAAAAAAAGAAAAAAAGAAAGGAAAATGAAAAACAGAATGCTGTACGAAGTAGTTTAAAAGCGGGAAAAATACCGAACTTTAACTGCCAACACAGCAAGACTCGTTCCTTGCCAACCAAAACCTATATCCTTTCTCTCTCATGTCTCTCTAAAAACTGGGTGCACATTAGCAGTTAGCACCGCCGGCAAGTCACGACGGAGGAGTGTGCATTTATTTGATCCTTGCCGAGGTCGTGATGGGGAAGAGGCCGCCATCGCCACCTGATGTCGAGACCGAGTATTACCAGAGTCGACCACCACCACCATATTTTTCCCCACCTTTACCTCAACCATGGTTCCCATGGTTGGTGCCACTCATTTTTGTGGTCAATTCTGTCTCTTTTGCATATACCATGTACATCAACGATTGCCCAGACAGCCGTGACCCAGATCAGTGTCTTTTCTATGAATATCTAGGGAGGTTCTCGTTTGAACCATTCGATGTAAACAAACTCCTTGGCCCAACCAGCTCCACGTAAGAATTTTCATCTCTCCCTTTTAGATTGTTAATTTGGGTTCAAAGGTGGATTGGAATTTTGAAATGGGTTATTATTTCATTGCAATTTTGTTTGGTTTCTTTTTTCTTAAAAACTGCTTATGGCAAAAGTTTGATCCTCAGAAATTGAGAGAGATATTGGAAAGAGAAAAGACATTCCTAGACTGTTTCCCATTCTATATTTCTTCTCTTTTTTTAAGAATCTACTACGTGGGTGATTGGAAGTTTGATAAGATGATCTTTAAGTCCAAAGCCAACAGAGCATTACCATATCAGAATTGTGAAGGAAACCATTAAGCCTTTTCCAGTAACAGTTCCCTTGTGCATTATAAATATTGACCCATAAAAAATTTGATGCCTATAACAGTGGCTTGATCACACCTCACATTGTTGAGAAGTCAGATTTCACTACTCTGCTTTGTTCTGTATATACTCTGAACTCTACCTCCGAAGATCAAGTTTATCTTTATAGATTTGAAAGAAGAAATATTTTCATGGTCATGTACTGGGATGCCAATTAAGAAGACAATCTTGTCTTCATTAGAACAAGTATAAGCTAGATCTTATTGTATACATACATATATACACATATTCTCATGTTGAACAATATCAGTTTGAGCTAATATTCTAACTTCTGCAGGCTGCAATACCTAGGAGGCCTGGAAAAGAACCTAGTGCTGGAAGACAAAGAAGGATGGCGTCTTTTGTCCTGCATGTGGCTTCATGCCGGGGTTATCCATATACTTGCCAATATGTTGAGTCTTTTATTTATAGGAATCCGGCTTGAGAAGGAATTTGGATTCGGTAAGCACTTAAGCTGTGAATTCCCCAATCAGTTTTTTTGCCATTGACTTTAATTGTTTCTGAATTTTATGTCTTTGGCAGTGAGGATTGGATTATTGTATGTGCTTGCTGGTCTTGGCGGAAGCATTGCTTCTTGTCTGCATATCAATAAACATATTGATCAACGAGTGATATCAGTTGGCGCATCCGGTGCACTTTTCGGGCTTTTGGGAGCCATGCTTTCTGAGCTTATCACAAACTGGACAATATATGCCAACAAGGTAGTGATGCCTTACTGCTATGACTCACTGTTTCTCATCAATTCTAGTTATATAGAGAGAGAAGAGTTGTTAACACCTTTTTTCATTTTTCAGTGTGCAGCACTTCTATCTCTTGTGCTGGTTATTGCCCTGAATTTGGCTGTTGGGTTTATACCTGGTGTGGACAATTCAGCTCATATTGGAGGATTCATTTCAGGATTTTTCCTTGGCTTTGTTCTTCTAATGCGTCCTCAGTATGGCTATATAAACCGCAAGTACATTCCTTCAGGCTACAAAATAAAGAGTAAACCCAAGCACAAGTGCTATCAATATTTGTTGTTACTCACAGCATTAATCTTCTTAATTCTCGGGTAAACAAGTTAAGTTTTCTTTTCTATGAACTATCATAACGGAAAATATTCAGTCCCAGCTAACCCCCTTTCTCCTCTTTCATTGGCTATGTTGGCAGATATGCATATGCCTTCGTGAAGATATTTGGTGGTTCAAAAGCAAAAAGTTTAATTGCCACCTTAGAGAATTACTGAGAGATGATGCTTCTAGTCAGTCCAATAGCCTATAACAATACTTCAGGCTGCTAGTGTAACATCAGAAACTCTACTACCGCATGCCTATATGCTCAGGCATGCTACATACATACAGAAGATATAGCTTCTTTTGATATAATGCACATGTGGATATGTTCCCCAGTTCTCATTGTCTGTACCTTTCTTGCTCGTATTATGAAGTAGATAAACAACTTTCGGACCTTTAGAGGCTTCTACAAATTATGAGGATTTGGCTAGCAATACACATACCCACCTGGCAAATTGAAAAGATGCATGGAAATCCTATTTATTTAAAATCTGTCCTTTTTACTTCCAGAAGTAGATGTAAATTCACCATATCTTGCATCACTACAAGGAACACATGACTATCCAAATGGTTGAGTCATTTAATCCTTAATGTAAAATCACAATCAATCAAAAGAAACATAACTAATGATCCGTGACTATCCGAAACACAGTGAATCTGAAAGAATAGTTAAAGCTCCGAGTTGTGTTAAAGACAACTGCTTATACGAAATTGAAAAACTTATCAATATGGGAAGTCAGCAAAGTGTACTGTTTTCAACATCAGAAATGTACACCCCAGCATTGAACTTCGATCAAGGAACTTTGGATAGATAAAATAAAATTAGAAACTACATATATTTTTCGTTCAAGGAGGGGATCTTTCAGAAATCTATTTCAGAACATGTGCTAAACTGAGTTATGATACCTCTTTCCATGGGAACTTAACTAATATTTTATGATTCCAACAAAATAGCTATGGTGAGATATTCCTTAAACGTAAATGAATCACCCTGAAATTCTTATAACTTACAACTTCAACATGAAAGGTTTTTAATTTCTTGGGAGAAAAACTAGTATCTGGTTGGAGTTGTGGACAGGTCAGCTTCAAGTTAAGCATGATTAACAAGCATTGGTTTAATATTTTAATTGGGCCTGCATAAAATTTTATTCTTAACGAGAAACTTTTTCTTCCAGTGTAACAGGAGCTTCTTTTTGGTGAAAAAGATGTTTTTCATTTAGAAGGGAAGCAGACAGGTTTGTCTTTCTTCATTAACAATCCATGTGATGAACATCAAGTCTCCTACTACCTTTAATTACCTCAGACCTATTTCATTGTCTATTGCCGAATTAAGAAAGAAACTGCAAATCCCTCTTTCCAGTTTTTGTTAAGAATTCATAGAGTAAACAATGACAATGCTTATTGAGAAAGCAATCAGGTCAAAAATAGTTATTAGTTCCATAAGTTGATATTACTTGCTGCAGAACTGGGGCAGAGCAATTAAGCTTAAATTTAAAATTCAGAATCCAGTCATATTTCATAGCATTTGATGGAGTCCAACAGTTCTTTGTTATTTTGGTTGTGGTGGGTCAGTACTCCATCTTTAAGGTCAAATGCTAAACACTGAAAGCCAAATGCAGATTTCAGAATTTGAAAACCAGTCAATTTGACTCATCTATATATACATACATATGGCCACTTGGGCAGCATTGGACAAGGTAGAGATCAGAGCAAGCATAATATTTCATCTTCTTGATTTATTCCTGTGCATAAAGAAGAATGCTGAACTCTTTATTTCTCTATGTCTCCGTTGATAAATTTGAAGGTTTGAATCACCTTGAGCCAGATGGTGGATGGACAGACAGCTCTCTTCGTTATCATTTTCGAGTTGACTGCAAAATTTGTGATCAACAGATATATGGCTGGCGTAACTCAATATGTCAAAATGATTGGTGCTATGGTACAAATGGTGAACCATATAATGAGTTCCTAAGTCTAAGTAAATGTAAGCATCTCTCTGCAAATTTTGCAGTTTTTATGTGTATGCTTGTTGAAGTGTTGGGGTTATCTATGCACGTGCCTATGCCTGGATGGGAACCATAAAAGTGTCCCTATTGCAAACAATATGGTGGATTAAAGATTCTAAGGAGGGGAGGGGCACCAACTGTGGCTGCAGGCCAAGAAATGGCTATGATGGAAGTGAAAATTGTTGGGCTTTTCTGGCTGCACAATGAGGCTTCTATTGGTACTAATTGGACTTGCAGGATGGTGAAGGTACATTTTTTCTTTCGAAGTTACAAACTTTGCTTATTTTTTTTCTTCTCATATGTCCATATCAATTAGTTTCTAGTCGTTATGTTGCAGAATGATGGTAACCCTGTGGAAAGCTTTCTTTTGGATGACAATGGAGACAACATATATCGGGATTCAGACACTGACGACTGGCTGGAAATTCGTGGGGTAAAAGGATGTTTCAAAAGTGCACCAAACCATGGAAAACTGTATGGACAGTGGACAAAAGAGAAGCCTTGGCCAGATTCTGATTCTGATTTTGATTCAAATTCAGACACTGATCGGATCCTGAAAAGGAGTCAGAGTCTGATTAAATAACAAGGAGTGAAAGAGGTGTTTTGCCTGAGGCATAGGGGAACAAGCTATAGTGTATTTCCATTTGCTACCTGGCTTAGTCTTGAAATATATTATCTCTGAGAATTGGGTGTGCTTGCTCCCTTTTTATAATATGGTGCTACTATTTGCTTGCATTGTAGAAACTTTTGGATTCACTTTGCCATATTAATTGCCAAAGAGCTGTTTATTGTGTTATGTATTAGTTTAAAGAATTCATGTTCCAAAGAAAGGAGAAATCTCTTCGTGAAAATATACAGAAAAGAACAATTTAAGTTCTATAAGGTTATATAAAAAAAGAAAAAAATGTCACAATTTTTAGTGAGGAAAAGTTGTAATTTTATGTAATACTTAGTAATATTTGCCACAGAGAAATTGACAACTATTAAAGAAGGTTTGAAAGAACATGTTAATGTTAAGTTACAAGCTTTAACAAGAAAATGATATAAATTTGATCTTTTCAAGTTACAATTCATTTAGTCAATAAATTATTAGTTTAATTGACAAAAACAACATATTTAAACTCATTCAAATTATAACAATGCATGAAGCAAATAACTTGAGACAAGGTACTACTCCAACAACGTGAAAAAACAAAAAATGTCCATACCCACTTTGGTTCAATCTCACACCGTCATTCACTTTAGTCGGAAATATATAACTAAGTCAGAAATATATAACTAACCAGTTGTTAGCTCAATTGATAAAAATATTAATTTTAAGTCTATTTCAAATTTATTTATTAAAATAAATGATAAATCCTGTTTACAAATGACTAAATTTTAAATTAATAATCTTAATCAAAGTGTAAGTTTTATTATTTGTTTGATTGAGGACCAATCAAATTGTAAATATTAGGTTTACAGTAATAAATAAATAAAAAAGAATTTAGAGAAACGGCCTTCTTTAGAGGAGTTTGACGACTACGGGCTAGCCTTCATTCTACCCAGATAAAAGAAAAGGGGAACAGAGAACTGAGACGAGACATCGTTAATTAGTAGTATCCATACCCGAGCTGAGACTGAGAAGCACAGTTTGGAGAGAAAGGGAAAACAAAGCAAAATGGGTTGGATCGGTGAGACCGTGGACTCTATCAAATCTATTCAGATCCGCCAAGTCCTCACCCAGGGCGTCAGTCTCGGTTTGTTTCCTTAAACCCTCCACTCCCTTTGTCTAGTCTTTTTGTGATTTGTGAATGTCCCAGAAAAGAAATAACGAGGAGACCCAATTTGAGCTTCTATGCTTGGTTTTGATGCTGTAAAAATGTGGGTAAAGTTTAGAAAATTAAAATTCGGAAGAAAACCTTCTGAATGTTTGAAACTTTTGATAAATTATATAACTTGCTGAGAAATATTTCATCTTCTGCAAAATTGATAGTCTTTATGGAAATCGAAATAACTTAATGCATTGTAGTATCTTGTTTAGTTTTATGGTTGTTATCTCTAGGGTATATTAAGTTTGATTGCAATCGACAATCTTTTAAATAGTTATGGGGTTTGTTCTGATGCTTTTGGAAGTCTATGGAAGCAACTTAATTGGAAAGGGATATAGAAGAAAAAGAGTATATATGTTTGATGTGTAGTTTTGACTTAGAATACATGAGATCTATCCCTCCTTTTTTTTTTGTTTATTCTTTAGTGAATTTTCTGTTTATAATCCATTTTTGTTTATTAACTATAATCGTAAACTTCTTCTGTCTCAGGCATGATTGTCACATCAGCTCTAATAATATGGAAGGCATTGATGTGCATAACTGGCAGTGAATCTCCTGTTGTTGTTGTCCTTTCTGGAAGCATGGAACCGGGATTCAAAAGGGTAAGGCAATCTAATAGTCGAATGCTTCAATATTGTATCAATTAATTTGTTGACTGACTAGTATTTAGTGTGTCTTCATGTCTCATTTCTGAGGTTATATCTTTATTTTATATATAATTCAACAAGAAGGGAGAAAAGTTGCATTTACCTACATAGTATATCCATGAAACTCATTTGCCAATTAATGTTGCCTTTCTTATGTACAGGGAGACATCTTGTTCTTGCACATGAGTAAAGATCCCATTCGTGCTGGGGAGATTGTAGTTTTTAATGTGGATGTGAGTGTTCTTTTGAACTTTTATTAGGAATTTTTGTAGAAGGGTTTAAATTTCTTCCCTTATTTATTTTATTCCTAGTTTGCCTTATATTATCTTGCATATATATGCCTGCTTAAATTTCTTTTGATGCTTATTGCACCCTTGGTATTTTCTGTTGCTATCTTGTTATTCTCCTGCTCTGGTTACTCCTTTTCCCTACTCATGCACTCACTTCACCTTTTTTTTTTTTTCATTTAGGGCCGTGAGATTCCAATTGTCCATCGCGTAATTAAGGTGAGCACAGCATGCAGTTTCATTTATTTGAATTACAAACTGTCTTAATCTTGGTGTAAGTCATATTCACTACTATTATGTGATATTAAGGTCCACTAAATCCTATCTGATTGAGCAGTTTTTATATGTTGACATGGGGCTGGGTCAATTTGAAAAGGGACACACCATGATGTTCATTTTTGGATTAATAGATTGCTTTTATGATATTATATAACCTTACTTCAAGTGGTCATTGATAAAGATAATTTATAGCAGCAAGAATATAAGGATGATATGTCCCATTTCAGACTCAGTTTCTGACTGAGAGTATGAGTAAAACTTTCCTTAAACTAAGCTGATAGGAAACTTCATGGAATACATCCTGCAAGTATCGTCAGGGTTGATCCTTTTTAAATTGCGTGCTTTATTGAAGCCAATATTTTAATTTCATACAGCTAAATTAAGATTTCCATGAGTTTTGGAGTTGTAATAGTTTATTGTTTTTGCAGGTTCATGAACGAGAAGATACTGGAGAGGTTGATGTCCTCACAAAAGGTCAAGACTTATTCAAAACTTGATAACTTTTTAAGAAAAACTGAGGTTTTTGTTTACAGGCCTTTGTTATTCAAGTCCTGATTTTGGTGTCAGTTTCTTTTCTTGCTTTCTGTCCTCTGTGTCTGCTGTTTCTGTCATATTATTGGTGCTAGTTGTCCTTTTATGTATCACTTATCTTTTATCTGTTATTATCCTAATTCTGCCCCTTTATTCTTATTGCTGTCTTTGACAGGAGATAACAACTATGGGGATGACAGGCTTCTCTATGCTCAAGGTCAACTATGGCTTCAAAGACACCACATTATGGGCAGAGCTGTTGGGTAGGATTTAACACTTCGTTTTGTATCTTTGTTGTCTTTCCAGTTATACTTGCTCCATTTTGGTTTGCAGACACATGCTTTACATCTTACATCTTGAATAGAAAAGTGTATTGCTTTGCAAGTTAAACTAAACTTTACACTGATAGTTGGCAATAATACATGGGTTATATGATTTGTTCCTCAACAAAAATAGCAAGATTTCTGACTTAAATATCTCGTGTTCCTGCGTAATGCCACAAATGAGCAAGTTGATTCGATGGCAGTAGATGGTTAAGGATCTGTGAGATGCCTAAACATGGCGTTTAAGGTTCTAGAAGAACTGTACCCAAAGTTTAAGCAGCTATGATAATCAGTGTTCTAGTTTTTACTGTTATCTTTGATGGATCTTTTTGTTTTCTGAAAAATGAGAACATGTTAAATATGTTGCTTGATATTAGCTGATTATCTGAATAACTTTTCATATTTCTTCCTTTTTGGTCATTGGCAGTTTCTTACCTTATGTTGGCTGGGTAACAATCATCATGACTGAAAAGCCTATCATTAAGGTTTGTTTTCTCTATTGCCCAATTTCACCAGCATATGATCAAGTTGGTTGATATAAGTGATATAAAATTGCAATTGAGGATTCTATTTTGTATGCAACGTCTGATATCATTGTTGCTACTTCTTCTGACATGGGCATTACCTTGTTAAAAATACTGAAAACCAAGGCATGGTCTAATTATTAGAAAATTTTGCACTGCCTAGAAATGTAAATTTTGAGATACAGAAATTTTTCATGTCTATGAGGTAAGTGAATGATGTTTCTTTGTTGCAGTACATTCTTATTGGTGCTCTGGGATTGCTCGTGATAACTTCAAAGGAATAAAAGACGAATGGTCACTTGTGATCCATATCCAAGGGAGCTCTGAGGCTGCCATCAGTCTTGTTGTAGCATCTTTGTATGACAACGATAACCAAGTAGCATGTTTAAAACTTCTAAATTAAACCTGAGTACTTGGCTTATGTTTTATATAACTCCATGCTGCAACTGGAGGGTTGGTTAATGTCTTTCCATGTTTGGAACCTCCCTCCCCTTTTTGGTCAATTAACAATTGTTTTTGAACTGCTAGCACTTGCTGGACAGAAGGTACTTCTTAGCTTGGAGCCTCGTTTTGGACATGCTTTGAACTCAACTATTTACATGCAGCTATGATCACATTGCAAGCATTGCTGACCTTGCTCTCAATTCTTGAGACAAGTTGCACGTCCAGCAGTAGAACCTACTGAACTAAGGCGATCACGCTACTTTTTTCTGGACCTAGGTTCATTTGTTGATGCCTTAGGACCCTTGAACTTGATGTTGTTCCTCAGCTAATGTCACAACATGGAAGGTAGTGCCTCATAGTAGACTGTAGCAACAATAGACTAGTCCATCTTTCCTCCAAAGAAAGCTAAGAAGATGATTACTTGGGTAGTCCATCTTTCCTCCAAAGAAAGCTAAGAAGATGATTACTTGGGTGTGCTTGCAATCAATTTTGTGTTCAACTTGAATCCATACCTTCTGAGCCTCAGTTATATTGTCAACACAATCTTATTGGTTTCTGTACGAGTGTTGTAAAATGAAACACATCTGGCCTAAGTTGATACGAAATATCAATTCATACATAATAGTGTTATGTGTCTATTTTAATAATTTATAAGAATTACTAAAAAATAAGTGGTACTTCTTCTATTTATACTATACTACAATCAACTTTTAGTAATTTTTTTAATATTAAAATTTTATATGAAAGTAATAATAATACAACATATTTTAAGAAAAATTAAAAATATAAATAAATTTAAAAAATTATTTAACCTTTAAACATCTAATATTAATTTTTCATTATTTTTACTCAATAATAATAATAAAAATTATAATAATTACCCATATTCTCTCGTTATTTTACTAATTCATTTAACTATATAAACAAAAATACTTAATAATTATTTCTACATGTGCCTATGGTCTATGGACTTGTAATGGGAATAGTGAGGGTAAAATGAAATTGACCCCTTTTTTTTTTTGGCCTATGTATTACTTTTGCATTTCATTTTTGTTCAACATTTTTTGCCAACTGAAGAATTTGAAGTTGGACTTACGTGAGTAACAGTGACTGATAATTTATCATATTTACATTCTTACCCCATAGATTGATGCCCCTTCGCGGCTATGTCCTTTGTTGGTTCACAACCCTAAACCCCTAGAGAACCCCAAATATGAAATATCTATCACCGTCCGTAACCACCATCGTCTACTTCTCTCGTCAAATCTCTAGAAGTTCCAAACTTCCGTATTTCCCACATACCAGTTTCAAAGCTGAGAACTTGGCTACGCCCTTCTTTGGGTATGATTCAATCGGAGGCATTTCCAGAACATGCTCTCTCTGCGACCTATTCGCAGATTCTGCCACGCCTCTGCTGCAGCCGCCGCCATTGTTTCCTCTGATTGTACTTCTTCCAGAAGTTTGTCAAATCACATACAAAACCCGAAACCCATTGAAGCTCCTGCTCTCGAAAGGCTCAAAGCTGAGAGGGACCCGGATAGATTATTTCAACTATTTATAGCCAATGCCCACAACCGTGTTGTCATTGAAAACCGCTTTGCTTTTGAAGATACTATTTTTAGGTTAGCTGGTGCTCGTCGTTTTGATTACATTGAGAAAATACTTGAGCAGCAGAAGACTCTTAAACAGGGTCGCCGTGAAGGTTTCATTGTCAGGATTATCATGTTGTATGGTAAGGCTGGTATGACCAAACATGCTTTAGATACTTTCTATGATATGCATTTTTATGGGTGTCGTAGAACTGTTAAATCTTTCAATGCTGCACTCAAGGTTCTGACAGAAACCCGTGATTTAGAAACAATTAACGATTTTCTTAGAAAGGTTCCGGAGAAGTTTGCCATTGAAGTGGATATTTTTTCGGTTAACATAGTTATCAAGGCGTTCTGCGAAATGGGATTTTTAAATGAGGCTTATTTGGTCATGATAGAGATGGAAAAGTTAGGGATTAAACCAGATGTGATAACATACACGACTCTAATGTCAGCACTTTATAAGAATAACCAGGGGCAGATTGGAAATGGGTTGTGGAATCTTATGGTGCTAAAGGGTTGTCTACCGAACCTTGCAACATTTAATGTTAGGATTCAGTTTCTAGTTAATAAGAGACGAGCTTGGGATGCTAATACTCTGATGGGTATAATGCAGGGACTTGGGATTTCACCTGACGAGGTTACGTATAATTTGGTGATCAAAGGGTTTTGCCAAGCTCGGTTGCTTGAGATGGCAAAGAGAGTTTACTCTGCATTGCATGGAAGGGGCTACAAACCTAATGTAAAAATTTACCAGACGATGATCCACTATCTCTGTAAGCATGGGGATTTTGATCTGGCATATACCATGTGTAAAGACTGCATGGAGAAAAATTGGTTTCCAAATGTAGATACAATCCAAACTCTTCTCA
This sequence comes from Quillaja saponaria, assembly GCA_029379385.1. Classification (NCBI taxonomy): domain Eukaryota; kingdom Viridiplantae; phylum Streptophyta; class Magnoliopsida; order Fabales; family Quillajaceae; genus Quillaja; species Quillaja saponaria. Next base: position 22,952,830 of record CM055611.1, read on the forward strand.
AAGGCCTTAAGAAAAAAGAGCAGTTTGGTAGAGCAAAGTTTATCTTGACCTTAGCTCAAAGAAGAGTACCCCCCTTCTCTGAAACGCATTTGGGTGCTTTGAGATCAATATTGTCAAGAAATCAAGATGGACTGGGAAAACAGGGGATCAGTTAACTTCTGCCATAGATCAGCGTAAAGGAAGCTGATATTCTTTTTACTTGATTCATTTGTACATTTGAAAAAATTGATGACATGAAAATTTGATGGCTTTGCATCAGAAGAAAAGCAAGGACATTTTTCTTCAGTTAGTGTATTGTATCATCTCAATAAAGTTCCGGATGAAACACAATTTCAAAGTTGGAAGTTGCCATATATATATTTTGTAAGTTAAGGAGCAATCTCTTTCTCTCTATCTATTGCATGTGTCTTGATGCAGACAGTCCTTGGACATTTATTATGGAGGTTGCCAAAAACTGTTCTGTTTTTTACCTTTTTCACATGCCTTTCAGTGCTAAGAAAATACTGTTGCGTAAATAGTATGCATTTCTCTTGCGTTCATTTTTCTGCCTCTTAACCTTTGTATTCTGATTTAAGTAATTTGTATTGCATTATATTAACTACATTCAGTAAGTTAGTGTTCTGTTGGCTGTTATATATAGACACTGCTATCAGTAACCCTAAGCATATGTCTTGCAAGGCATTCTTTTTGTTGTGGTGTGGATGCACCTTTGTTTTTGTTCAGTGTTTCCATTGATAATTTAGATGCTTAGTGATTTGGACTTAGTCTATTGGAGTTTAACTTATATAGTGAATCATTTCCTCATCAATGGTAATTTGTTTCACAAGATGTTAACCTGAATATTATTTTCAGGTTGAGTTGGTGGAGATGCAATGGTGACCAGGAAGAATGAGATTCCTCATTGTTGGCTGCAATCACTAATCTAAGTAAAAATCCAATCTCCCCCCTCCACCCATGTTACAATTACTTAAATATCTTGTTACACATTGATTTGTACTGAATATCACTATAACAGCTTGATATTGTCAGTTTAGATGGCATTACTGTTAATGGATGCTGGCTAAGGGGTTTCTCCTAGACTACGTTTTTTGCCATGCTACATGGCATATGCATGGAAGGTAGATCAGAAGAGTGGTAGAATATTATCTCCTGTGTCTGCAAGAAGAGAAACTCCATACTTGCTGTCAAGGAAGGTTTTCTGAGGGTTCACTTATTTTGAATACCTTTGTTGAAGAGTATAGATCTACTGACCAATGAGCAGAAGATCTCAAGGTCACAGGAGATGGAGGTAACTGTATGTGCTTCATTTGATTCTTGTTACAAACTTCAGAGATCAATCTACCAGTGGTGTCCTGACAAGTGAATGTGTACTTGAAGAGGCTTATGCCTAGAATGAAAGAACATGGTTCTTCATGTTTGTTTCGCCAAATAGTTTTGCAGAAGGAGATGGCAAGCTGCTAATTATATCACTCCATGAACATATTGTAGCAGTGGCTATTGAAGATCAATTAAATTTTCATGGCTGTGTGGTATATATAACTAGGGCAGGAGCTAATGGAAGGTTTTTACATTTAATTGTTCAAAAAGTGGTGACTGGTAAGATTCCTGTGACAATGAGTTAACCTAATGTGCGTGGGTTTTGCAGGCTGTTTGTTGACACTACATGTCTATATTTAAGTAAAATATTCATTCTTGTACATCAATGTATTTTGTATAGTATCAAAGCAGCTTGATTTTGGCTACTTGCGAAGCAAGCATGACTTCGTTTTGGGGATATTAATCAGATTTTTTTTACTCTTTAATAAGATTTACCCTTTTGACTGCAGCCTGAGCTGGTTCCTTCACAATTTTTATCATGTCACAAGAGGGACTAAAGGAGTGGTGTCTGTTCTCTTTAGTTTTGTGCAACACCAGAATAGTTGTTTACGGCCTCCTTGTTTTTTGGCCTTTACAAAAAGATGAAGATTGTTTTATGTAATATAATTGATGACATTTTCTGGATCCTTTGATTGGTATAGTTTGAAGATAGATCAATAAAGCAAAATTACATACCTTTGTAGTCTATAATTGCTTGTCCTTACATTAACTGTACTCTATCCCAACCCCAGAGGGACAGGCTTCAATATTCGAAAACCGCTTGAGGAGCATATTTATCTTACTTACCGTAACAGATAGTGAGACACTAAAGTAAGCTTTGGGAGACACAGCTAAACATCCAAGAACGAGACTACACCCTTTAGCTAAACTTTTTTTCGAAGTCCAGCATAAGGAAAAATTTCAACTTGGGGACTGCCTAGTTCTAGCTAACCTGCATGTTATAATTATTTTCGTTGTTTGTGAAATGTGAACTTTCTTTTCACCTCTCCACAAGGTCAATGGGAAACAACGAATTATTAACTGAGCTCAAAGCTGTTTCATTCTTAGTAGCAGCAAACACTAGCCTAGATTTTGGTGCATAATCCTCATTCCTCAAAGCATGAGTGGAAGGGTGCGTTGTTTTTAGAAGATAAATAAAATAATACCCCATAAAAGCAGAAAACCAAATACCTCATAAGTGATAAGCTATACAACACGGGCACAGGCAAAAATGGTGATCACATACAAAAAATGATGAAAATGAAATAATCCATTGCAAAAATTGAAATCACAACTTGAATTCACAAAAACAGTCCGGCAAGGCAGACCCTCTCCAAGTAGACACATAATGATCCAAAGCAGCTTTTGCGTTCCCATGCATGCTTGTGAAAGTCCTCACCACTGAGAAGGCTAGATTTAGTTAACACATTCCCTCCAGCTTGTGTTCCCATGCATGCTTGTAAATAGATGTTAGCCCGTCTATTTCCATCAGACGATCTCCAGCTGCCAGATATATGTTTGTGTTTGATGGGGTCGCAAGTGCTTAGAAGTATCAAGCTGTCTCATTTGGTGTGAGGGGGCATTTCCCCTGTTCCCTCCAGATTTTGGCTAACTCTCCAGTCCATGGTTTTCTATCTCCCCCCGCTGCTTCAATGGCTTACATGGAGGCAGGAGAAAGCCCTGAGTACTGGCACTGGCTGTAAGCTACCAGATCAGGCTCAAATCGAAGATGAAGCAGAGAGAAAGGGTTTAGGTATAGCTTCTAGAAGCTCAGATTCTTTTCCAATGATCTAGTGAGGCGTAATGCGCTATAACAAGCTTGACAAAGTGCAGCTTTTGCAGACAGAATATCTGCAAAATATCAGTTCAGAAAAATACAATAAACTACTTGTGTCAGTGAATTAAAGAAAATATGAAAGGAAAAAAAAAAAAAAACACAATGTTTTATCCTCAATATTCAATTCTTCAGCACTTTATTATAGAAAGAAGTTATAGGCAACTTTCTTTTACTAAAGATGAAGCTAAACGAAGGGCCTTTAAGAGTATTGGTATAAGATGATGATTCATCAACAGTTAATCTTGAGGGTGAATAAACAGAGGAAAGAAACCTTGAACCATATAATTCTCTCAATCAACCATTTTCAAGGGGCTCTCATCTTCACAGTCAGCAGTTTCCCATGTATTCATTAAGGGGAAAACAGAAGGACTGAAAAATTTAAAGTACCTGTCCCTTCTTTGAGACATAGCTGGTGTAATCCAAATATAATGATTTCCCAATAAAGATGGAAGAACACTTTCAATGTAATCAAATTGGCCTTTCCTTTTGCTACAGTCTACTCGAAAGGGCTCTTTCGATGCAATCACTGGTGGCAACTTTCTGACAACTTTGACAAAGCCATTTATCTGTTGAATGAAGTAGTCAACATCATAAACATCTGCAAAACCACTGCCATGAAACTAAAGTATTAAGAAATTATTCTTCCAATTTGGACAGAGGAGAGGGGATTCTAATCTTGAGGCAATGTCTTCCTTGGATAGTTGGATTTTGCTTTTGCCTCCATATGGCCCTTCAGTCTATTATTTAGTTTTTGTAAATTACTATTGCGAACTTCAAGCTTAAATATTTGACGACACTAATGTCCTTTCATATTGTATGTTTTAACTATTTTGGAGAAAGTAATCACTTCAAATTTAAATCAGCCTGACATATAGTTCTATGCTAAAGCAAGTGAATTAAAACCTGATGTTCGTACATTACTGTTAAAAATTCAATTTTATTTGCATACAATGATACCTACCTACCACATTCTCTCTCATGCATCATGCAATATATTTACAATAAAAACTTCACATGTGGCTTAATTTGACTCATAGCTATGGCTTAATATACAGAAGCAGAAACTATTTGTAGTATGAATTCCCTTGTCAATATGTTTCCGTGGGCCCTGAGAGGAATTTGGTATATATAATAACTTCCCCGGTTGATGAAAAAAAACTTCAAGAATGAGTACAACAAACATTAGGTGAGAAACTGTAGAATCGATTTTAATGAAATAAGTTGTAGTTGTCTGAATCTTTCCATTCTTGCATTCTGCTCCCTCGTCTGGAGCTTCTCTTCCCTTCCCATTTATGCCAACCTACGCCCGGGCCATAATCCGTCCAACTGCAGTATAGTATACAATTATTTTTTCTGATTGGAAGAGATGCAGCATTCAACAAAAACCCAAAGCATTGGTCTGAATGAAACCCCAATTAAAGTGACTGAGAAAGTAAAATGTCCAATCACCAAACCGACTGTCCTTCTATTAGTTTCAGATATAATGCACAAACACTAACATCATAGAATTGATTGTCTGTAAATTCCCATGATATAGGGATCCAAAATTAAAAACCATAAACCCTATAGACCATAATATCTGTCCGACCAAACATATTATAGATCCTAATAATACTCATAGACTTGAACTCATAACAATTATTCTCCCACGACAAACTTTCCTGTGACATTTTCTCAATGCAATTGTTGCTTAGCACAAATGCTTCTTGTCAAAATTCCATACTAAATAATGCCTTACATTTTAGTGAACAGTACTAGTTTCTTTAATCGTTTGTTTGAAGCCCTAAACCACAAACCCCTCAGAAAAAAATTGATCATGTGAAAAAGGTTCGAAAATTAGCTTGAACTCGCTAGTATACCTGTTAGATGGCCTTGTAGCCACCAACTGCAAGGTCTCCACTCCACAGGCTCTTCGGAATTCTCCATATATCCAGCTTCACTCTGGAATCCCCCATAATAGATTAAGAATCAAAAGTTGCATAATTACTGAAAATAGAAATTCTCTAATTCCAATTTCTATTCTTTTTCCTATTTCCAACAAAACTCCAAACACAATATGAGGGGAGACAATAAAAGTTGGAATCTTTATACTGATTTGATATCCATGATCTAAAAAAGAATACTACCCAAAATTAGTAAGTTGAGCATCTTAACAAAGAGGTTGTTGACTTACAATAACCCAATAAATTAATAAAATCCCAGATTCATATTTCGCTTTGCCACTACTTTCTTACATTTTCCGGCAACAGAAAAAGCCAAATCACAATTAAGAATAGTAAAATTTGAATACCTACATTGAAAAATCCGATGAAATGCAGCTTGCAGAGAATGTTGAAGAGGATGATAGAAAGACGAAAAGGAGGATACCAGATAGAAATTACTAATACGCTAAACAAGGGTTTCACAGAGAAAACGACCATTTGATTTGGTAAAGCGCTCATGAATTTGATCTCTCTCTATCAAATGCCTTTGGCTGTGTATGGTAAGCTGAGCCAATTCGTTAGTCAGTTGAGATTTGAGAGGGAAAGACTATGAAGTTCTGCCTTCAGGTTTAATTTGACCCTCCTCCCACAAAATATGAGAGAAATAAGAAAATATCCCAGTAAAAAAAGGAAAAAAGAAAAGCATAATTACACTTTGGCTCTACTAACTTTACAAAAATTTCAAATTTACCCCTATAGTTTTAGTTTGTAACTTTACTTGCTTTTCTTTTATAGTTGCTAGTTTCCTTTCTAAAGTTTTGGTCTATTTTTGCAGTTGGAGCAACCAAATTCAATAATACACAAGTTACGACCTAAGTTAACTTTTACACTAGGCACAGAATAGTATGCCTACAAAAACACTCAAGCCTACTTGCTATTCATTTTAAGAAAATAAATAATACACTTTTATAGACATACTATCATGTGTCCATTAGACACAAATAAATAAATCATTTACTTTTAGGTAGTTTAGAAAATCTTTTTATAAATAAAGAAAATGAAACATATTCAAGTTTTTTATTCTGATCTAAACTCATCTTTTAATTTAATTGAAAAGTCTTATAAATATAGAAGAATAAAAGTTGTCAAATTTTGTTTACAAAAATTGTTGTGATGACTTATAGCTAGCAAGTTAGATTTATTAACCAAAAAACAGAAGACAATAAAGAAATATCATTATAGGAAAATTGCACACCTTTGCATTAGCTGTATTAGGTAAATCAAACGTCTATTCAATTTGAATAATGGGCAAATTGTCAATATGACCCAACAAGTCACCATTCTCCAACTCAATTTCTGTATTATATAACTTCAAATTGCTGCAAATATAATGATTCAAACTTCAAAGAGAAAGGTTTTTATTTATAATTGATGCATTGTGGTCCTAGGATCAATTAGAAATTACACTAGCTATATAATCAAGCAAAACTATGAGAAACCTAATTGTGAAGATGATGGTGGTGAAAATATTAATTATGCTCGTACTTATTTTTGTGAAGTTCTTGCAAACAACATCAACAATATTGGAGTAGTCAACTTGCATCTTTACAAATGTTATGAAGATTGCTTTTACCATTGCTCAAAACTTCGGCACAACATCCATGAATTTGGGTCTTGCACCACCAATTGTTACAAGGATTGTGATCACAATCACAAAATACGTTTAATATAATAATTATAATTAAAGACAATTAATGTGTATTCACATTCTAAAATTGGTTGACAATTATTCGGTTTTAAAAAATAACGAGAAAAGGAAGATATCTCATTAGGGTTTTTTCTCACTCTCCTATTATTATTTGTTTCAGTTTTTTTTGTGCTGTCATGTATTGTGTATCCTCTATTTTATTGTTATTAAATTATATATGATCATGGAAACAATTATAAATTAATTCGAAGTCTCTTTTCATTGTTTTATCTTTTAATTGAGCTCCTTCTCTAATATAAAATTATATACTAAAATTCTATCATTGCTACTATCCATTCTTGTAACTTAATTATACTTCATTACAAGTTGTTGAATGATCAAGTTTAATTATTATTCCGCTTATGCAAGCTGATAAGCCACTTCCTCTCCCCATTTTTTTTGTGACTATTCCAAGAATTCATAGGAAGAATCTATATATGAAAACATAAAATACTCTTAACTTTTACAAATATGGCCCAATAATAAATTAAGGTCGGGTCACTTACTAATCACTGGTTATTGGTTGAATAATATGAGTGAGTCCGATGATCTATCGAAACTCTAGAGTCACAAAACATTTAATAATAATAACAAATACATGAGTGAATAATGGAAGAGATACACTAAATGAAATGAAAGGTCATTTCTGATATACTATTACTAATTATTAATTGAAATAAATCACAATTAATTTAATTAACATGCCTTCTAAACTAAACCTATAAGTTAATATTTCATTTATTGGATTCTATAAATAAAATGATTAAACTTTTTGAAGTCCTGAATATGAAAAGGATGATGGAGAAGATGATAGTGATTATAATTGTATTGATGCCCATAATAGTAGTAGCTTTTGAAGCCAAACCTCTTCACTGTCCTCCTCTTCCATTAATTCCTAAGATCAGTAATCCTCCATGGTCGTGTTATTCCTATTCCTACTCATCCTTCTATTGAAGAATTTGAGCGCAGGTTTGGACAATGCCAGGGGACATGCCGCACAGATTGCTTTGCAAAACACCGACGTCGTTCTCCAGTTTACATGATTTGTGTTAGTGGTTGTGTTTTCTATTGCATGGGATGGGACAATTGATCATGCACAAAACATATCTAGTAAGCATGTGTCATGTGTTTTTTTTTTTTTTTTAAATTTTTTTTTCATACTTTTATTAGAGAAGATGAAATTCATTTTAAAATCACAAAAACTTTTCCTTTTGTTTCTTCCAAATTGGATACTTGTTGAAATGCTATGACAAAAAAAAATATCATTTTTGACAATTATAAATTTTAGAGATCATGGTTACTGATAATACCGAATTGTACAAATATAATCATATCACATGTGTTGTGGTCAAGATATAACGATCTACTTCAAATTGTAAATGCTATCATTATTATCCTATTATATTATAATTGACGTAAGTATTACTTACTGTAATTATCTCTATAATTACTTAATTAATACTACAACATGTGACACAATTTTATTGGTCACAATATTTTATGTAAAAGGACTAAAATTACAAAAGTAACTGATGTTGTTCAAAAAAGATATATGAAGTTTAGAAAAAAAATCCAATGATAATATGATTAAATGATACAATTTATATGAAGGAGACACAAATTAGTTCAGCGATGATCATACACACCAGCAACATTCATTTAGCTATATATGCAGGTGCAAAGAAAAAGGAAGAACGGATAATCTTATGGCAATTATATATGCTTTCGCTGTTCAAAAAAGAAATCTAGTGTTTTACGGTTGATAAGACAATTTTTTATTTTTTATTTTACTACTAGACAAAGCGCAAATAATGTAAAATTTTCCACACTTACTAATCATTTTTCTACATTTAAAATTTGAATTTTATATTTAAAAAAAAAAATCTAATATTAATACTTCCTTAACCATTTACCATTTGTGAAGATTATCGCAATTTATCCCCGACTAATTATTATTAAAAAAATTTATTTAAAGAATAATTCTTAACAAATAACCTCTTCTTTTTTTTTCAAAGTTTATGAACCCTAATCCTAAGATTACAATTGAATCCAAATCTCAATTACTATTAATAGAATATAAGTTTTCTAATGTAATCATTTATACTAAGTCACATATATAGCATTAAGAGTCAAGTTCTACTCACACGACACCAATATTATTGAATGATCATATATCATACTGAAGAAATGTTGTCTTTTCATATTATGGGAAAATGCAATCTTCTCAAATTCTAAATATATTTTCTTGCTAGTAATCTTATCATTTTGGAAAATAAAATAATAATAAATAAATAAATAAAAAATATATATATATTTGCTATTCCAAGAGGTCTTTATCCTTCCTAGCTAGCTAGCCTCAAAGACAAATAAGAACCTCGTAATTATTAAAAAAAAGTAGTTGTACAAAACCTTAAGAAATGTTAGAAAGAAAGATGATCAGTTAATTAATTTCAGAGGAAAAAATTAGTACATGATTACATCAAAACTTTTTGTTAGAATTATCAATCATTCTGGAAACTTTTAGTACAGTATAAAATCAATTTTGGTGCCTATAAATAGATTAATTAGTATGTATATTTCTAATTAATCTTAAGAATGTTAATGCATGATCATGGGGAAGATGACATTAATGATCATAGATCTTTCCATTCTAGTAATTGTATTAGTTGAAGCCAATAATCTAAACCTTAACTCACCTCCACAAGAATATGATATGAATATGAATATCAACATTCTTCTTCTTCTTCTTCTGCTGATGATGAGCATCGTGATGAATATGATGAGCACTGTGAGGCGGATTGCTTAAGGAAGCTGTCAAGTACGTGTGTACAAACTAAGTGCGAGAAAATGAAATAGTACATTAATTTATTGTCCTACTAATTAACTAATATGTTCTTTTAGAACATATCCGTTATAGCATGAAAAACAAAAACAATTGTTTCTTTTTGTTTGAATGAAAGATTTCTAACAATGTTAACTGTTAATGTTGCAGAACAGAAGAATCCACCGGCCGGGTTGATAATGTGAAAAGGAAAGCCATGCAGCTAAACTCTTGCCGCAACTGCATGTTTATCTTTTTATAAGTAAATAACAGCAAGAAGAAGTAGTGTTAGTTGTTGGTTTTGAGTTATTCAACTATTTTAATTTGTTGTTTGTGTGTTGTTTTAATTGGAATGGTTACCAAAATTACGATTTATATACAAGGTGGTAAAATAGGCTATTTTGAAAATTTTAAAAAATTAAAATCACTGTGCAAACAATCCACTACTGTTGTCTCCAAAAGTCACTTAATGATTAAATACTACTTGTTTGAAGTCAATTAGGCTAGCTAGTACTATATATATGTGTAAGACATGGATTCATCAGCCATGGGTGCAGGGAAAATTGTACAAGACGACTTGTGGGGATTATGAAGACGATAATGGTGTTGATGTTCAACCTAATTATTGTCTTCCTAGTTTTAAACTTGCTACTAAATCACAATACTATGATACATTCTCTCCCAACATCAATGCTTTCATCTTTCTTTCCAACTGGGACGACACGGCCACTCTCGTGATTACAAGCCATTATTTGATTGCTTGATAACACGCAGAATTGTTGCAGTCGTGAATATGGATTTCGTGGTGATAAATTCTGGGATTGCATCATTAATGGTTATCAAAAGTGCCTTTTAAATTACGAAGTCCATAATTAATTAATGCATGGGATTTAGACTATAAATATAAAGATCTTTTGAAGAAAAAAAAAATTAGAGTGGATCATATGTGATCTTTGGGTGCATATGTTATACTTATTGCTGTAAAATTTGAACCAAATCAAATGTAAGGATGGTAAATTTGAATTCGACGACAAATTCATGTTGAGGTGCAATAATTTGAACCAAACCAAATCAAATCTCAAGATGGTAAATTTGAAATCAAGACAAATTCATGTTGAGGTGTCTCCTTTGTTTTGTAGAATTGAACATTGGTTTTATGATCTAAAAGATCTAATTACGTTCTTACACCAAAGAAATGAAAGAACTTGTGAACTAGTTGAAAGGTTGAATTCATTTAACAAATTAAGCAAAGCACTAATTGTTTCTCCAAACCTTCTCTCTTTTAGAGGCCTTAAAGGACATCAAAATGATTTGTTGGATTTTACTAATTTACCCACAACTCAATTCAACAAATTATATGTTGTATTAGTTATTTGTCTTATTTTTTACTAATTTTTTTTATAGAGTCCCATGACTATGAACACGAAATATAATTATATTGAAAGTTAATTATCTATCAATTATGCTCACCATATAATAAACCTTGACAAATTCCACCGATTTACAATATTATTATTATTATTTGATTTATAAGATTTTTTTTTAATTATAAGTTCATAATTAATACATGGGATTTATACTATAAATATAAAGGTTTAAAAAAAAATATATATATATATAGGGTGGATCATATGTGATCTTTGGGTGCATGTAAAATGATGAAAGAAGATGAACTCTTATTGTGAAACAATAATATTTACATCAAATTTAAAAGTTTGCTTTCCAATTGAATAAAAAGCTTTTGCTGTAAAATAATATATATATTTACATATAATTCACCAGATACTATAATATGGTGAAGTCGGCACATATTTCAATATCAAGAAACTACACCACTGTCAATTAAAAAATAATAATTGAATCAAGAACAGGTTGATTTATTGAAAAGAAAAATAGTGCAAAAACCACTCTCAAAATATCATGCTCGACGTGACGGTCTAAGTGTCAATCCTGCACTAGCCAAGGTAAATTGCTTGATCGAGTGCTTAGGAGAATTGCCGGAAAATACATAAGGATGAGAGCCAACTTGTGAATGCGCTTCCATGCATTGATAAATGTTACGAAGATTGTGGTACCAAGCATCCTCGCAATCATCATCATGATTACCTCAGTAGTAATGATATTACTCCTCCATCAATCAGACCGTAATACGAAAGAATTTTATTTTTTATAATGAGTCTCTTACTTTGTTATTAATAATCACCTATATTTGAAAGATTGTTCCCATGCATAGTATGTCATGCAACAAGTTTTATATCAGAAATTTCAGTAAAATTAGTTTCTCTATGTCATTCTCTGATTTAGATTTTAGAAATTTATTTTTAATATACTGAATTCGAAGACCCAAATGTAATAAATTACACAGATTGCAATTTATCAAAAGCTCCAAACTCAGTCATCAAAATCTGTAGTGATCAAAAATTGCAATAACTACGGTAAGGCTACTTACAATGCAATATTAATATCTTTAAATCGTTTCAACTTACTTATTAATCTATGTAAATCAAAACAAATAAATAAATTAAGTAATAAAGGTACATCTGATTCTATAATTGGTAGATTAAAGACTTATTGATCAAAACAAAAGAAATTAAAACTCAATTGATCAACTCAACTAAACACTAAATCAGGCGAGTCTAAAAATTTAATATGCATGATAATTTAAGATAAATTCTTGGAATTCATGTCATTTAATAAACATATGATAGAGTGTTTATCTTAGAATTTCTCCATGAGTATTTGATTCGAAGTCTTAATAATTAGATAATTTGGCGATATTTTAATTCTTTGATAGAATATTTCATAATTATGGTATGCCTTTTCATTTATTTAAGGGGACAAAAATATAAAATCCACCGTTGCATACAATTAAAATAGAAACACATCCTTTAAAGAACATCAAAATGACTTCATGCGGAGTAAAATAACATATAATACTTGTATAGAGCATATAGCCAAATACCATACTAGTGATATATTCCATAGAGCATGATGCATGCATGCCTCATTATCACATGCATGTCACATAATTAGTCATGGAGTGCATGGATCAATAAAGTCTAATGAACTTGCACTTGTATTTCCTATTATTCCCAAAGAAAGGAATTTCACAAGAAGAAAATATTCCATTCCTAAGTATGTTTAGGATAATCATCACATGGTCACCTCAATAATAATAATATTATTTCTCCATCAATTCTATCAAAAATATGAACAACATTTGTACCTTATATATATATATATATACTAAGTGAAATAATAATAAATAATTTAATGCATTTGCTCATTTAATATATTTGTTAAATAAATACTATTTTCAGGTTTTGTTCTAGGATGATTTTGTTGTCAAACAAATGAATTCATCTAAGCACATTATTATTTCTTTGTTCTCGTACGCAACACTTATGTACTTGGAATGTGTACTCTTAATAGAGTGAAGAAACTTACGCTTCACTCATTTAGTTGCCTTAAGAGCTTCTAAATGAATTGTTCAATTTTAATTCAACAAATTATGTTGCTTATTGAGTTGTCATATGAAGAATATATTATATTACAATGAATTATCTGTTCACTTAAAGTAAGGATTATACATTTACAACTAATTAAAAAGTTTTCTCTAAAACATCTTTGGTCGAATAAATTTCATCCATTCAAAGAAAAAAAATTAAAGAACGCGTCGAATCTATATATATGGCCAAATATGACAGGTCGAAATTCTCTATTGGTTCCATATGTATCCTACTATAGCACGCTTCGAATATTCCATTGCGCATGCAAATTACATAATTTCAGTTCTGTATCTATAAATTTTGATCAAGTTGCACTTCAAATTTACAAAAAAAGTTATGGAAGAATATGATATGAACAATATTAGGAAATGTACACTACTCATAAGCGTAGTCATAGTAGTATTTTTTATAGTACACGTAGAAGCTAATAATAATGGCATCAGTTTTTCTCCAAGTGCTTCTCTAGGTGCAAAGTTTCCCCAGCGATGGTAAGTTGCATAAACCAGTGCTTAGCAGATTGTCGGAAAATACCAGAAAACCATTTTGGGGAATAGTAGATTGTATTAATGAATGTTATGATGTTTGCAGTCGCAAGCATGGTCACAATTATCATCATCATGGTCACGATATCCGAATGTGATATCTATCATTATTCTAAAATTAGGTTTGATAAATTTTCTTATCTCAAAAATAAATTAAATTGATGTTTTTTAAAAAAATATATATTTTAACAATATTTGTTAAGCACAATAAATATGATAATTAGATTTTATTATTATTAATTATATAAAATGCTAAAAGAATATTCTTTGTAATGTCACATGACTATAAACAAGAGACAACTTGAATTAATTAATTTTATTAGAAGTCATTTATCAATGATCGCCATATTTTGACAAAATACACTAAATCTAAATATTTTATTTAAAAAATATATTATTATAATATAAGGTTTGGAATATATGAGATATAAATATGCAAAGAATCTTTATTAATATTGCAAGATATATATAGTATATATGGAGAAGAAACTTATAGCAACATTAATGGCAGTACAATTGGTGCTTATACTACATTTGGTAGTTAAAGCAAATATTGTTGGTGAAAACTACGATAATGTTGATCATCTAAATTCTTGATGGACAGTTGCCAAGCCAATTTCTCTCTCCAACATTATTTCTGAGCATGAGAAATTTAAAAAAGTGAATGATTGCTTTGCAGAGTGCCCTAAAGAATGCAAAGAATTTCTACACTTGCCCACAAATGGAAAGTACAAGCGCTGTATGGCTGCATGTTATGTTGATTGCATTTCCACACATAAGTAAGAACAAGATTAATCGTATTATATATATTTATTAGTTTTCGTGATATATGTATTGTGCATGAATCGTGTTTATAATATATAATTGATGTACATATTAACAAAATATAATTAAGAAAAAATATTACTACTTGTGAAATGACATACACACATTTCTCACACAACTATAAGATCACATTTTTATCTTTGTAATCAAACACTCTAAATCATATTTTACTATATTATAGTCCACTAGTCTCTATCATCTCATTAAAATTCATTATTACTATATATAATTATTTTATATTTTCCTCTCTTTTTCTCACTTGCATTTCTTATTATTTCTCCTACCTTCCTTATACTATAGAACTTTTTTATTTTTATCTTCTTTTATTTCTTCAAGTCAATAAAAACTAACAAAAAGATTAAAATTTTGATAATTTGTATCTGATTTTTTTCTGTAACTTTTGTATTGTTTGTTTGGTTAAAGAAAAAAAAAATTAAGAAAAAGATTATTATTTCTTGTTTTTTTTTCTCTTACCTTCATTTCATTGATACTTCAATATGTTTCTACAATTAAAACAGAAAAGAAAGTAAGTTAGTTTTATCTAATTCTTTTTTGTTCTCAAACATTTTATATCAAATTAATTTATTCTTTTTGTTTACTTATTATTTATTTATTTTAAAAGTGATTTTGTATGAATTTATCTGTATGAAAATCACTGGAGATATGTATGAGTAGAAAAGAAATAGTTATGGTAATAGGCAAAATATTAAAAATAAAAATATAAAGACAAAATAAAGGTAATTGAAGAAAAAATTCTCTCACTTTTGTTGTACTCAAATATACAAAAATAAAAGAGACCACGCAATATTCATTTAAATTTTTTAAGTAATACCTCTTTTGTATGCATACTATCATATGTCTTGTGAGCACTTATATGATAGATAAATCCATTTTTTTTTTTTATAATGAATCTCACAATCATAATCAGCAATTATTGTTATTCAATTATTCTTTCTTTCTATGAATGTTTTCCTCTTTATTTGTGAAAATTTAATAGTTATATATATATTGAATGACTATAGTTTTTATTAATTGTAAATTGGAATTAGCTAAAAAAAAAAAAAAAAAGTTACCATTATGCTAAATTACAATTCAGCTTTTGCATCAGCATAATGTCCATACTGTAGATGATATTTTTGAATATTTTTTTTAAAAATCTTTAGCATTAATCTTTTTCTTTGCTAAAAGTTTTATTAGCATTATTTTCCGTTGCTAAAAGTTTAACATTTTACGTCAAAACTGAAAATTGAAGCGAAAACCTTTTGCATTATTACAACCAAATTGCAACATGCGTTTTTATTTATTTATTTTCTTTTATGCAAAAACTTTTGTCATCAATGTTGTGTTAATGCAAAATCCATGTTTTCTTGTAGTGTCATTTATTTAAGAGCCAGGCTAGAATCGAAATATCGTCAACTGTTAAAATAATTACAATTAAGCAAGTTAATCAAACTCTTCGATCAATAATTACTTGTTCAGTTTTAGCATTTCCTATAAGGAGAGCATCATATAATTAATTATAAGATTATCATGCTAGTTGGCTCTTACAGTATTAGGTAACAATATTATAAATGATCTCCTCTTATATTATATCTGACAATAATAAATTGTCTAATACATTATATAATTTCTTCATATTTTATGTTTAATTTTCATATCTCAAAAAATATGTTTATATTCTTTCTCCATTAAATTTGATCTTTTTCTTTTCATTTGAACCCTTTTCCTTGATTTTGATAACATATTTTTATATGAAATTCAAAAAGAAATTTCAATTATATCACTTTTGTTTATAAATTAAATCCTTTGATTGAGATATTTAATTGGCTCTGATAATTAATTAATTAAAATGCTAAAAAACTATTGTCATATATGTCACATGAATATAAACAAGAGGCAACGTGCATTAATTTTATTACCATGTCTTGATAATTCACTAATCTAATATTTTAATTGTCCAAATTTAAAACTAGTATAAAAAAAATTAAAAAAAATTAGGATTTCAAGTATATATATAAAAACAAAGGTTATTTTTCTTTAATTTCAAGAGAGGAAATTGAGGGTACTATTATTGTGTAAGAAATTATAGTATGGAGAAGAAACTCAGAGTAAGATTAATGACAATAATGGTTCTTACAATTCCATTGCTAGTTATTTCTGAAAATGACCAGTATTATAAAAATGTGTATGATTGTATTGAAGATTGCCCTCAAGTATGCAAAGAATTTCTGTAAATGCCCACAAGTGCCAAGTTTAAGCGTTGTGTGGGTGTATGTTGTGTTGATTGCATTGCCACACATAAGAACAAGATTAATAGTCCTTAAATGCGTATTGACAGGGGGTTACCAAAGCTAAAAACTGTGTTGTTCAAACATATTTTAAGAGAATTATTAGCTTATTCTCACTTTAACTTTGATTAAATTCGAGGGACAAAAATTGAAATATCAAAATAATACAGGAGATCTCTATCTGTAATTGATATTGTTAATGGTTGTAATACTTGTGAGAATTATAACAACTTAATTCATGATTGCATGAACTTAATGGAGTCATTACAAGGAGTGGAAATCAGCCATGCATTTAGAGAGACAAATGGTTGTGCTGATGGATTAGCTAAAGTAAGAAAATTATAAGTGGAAAGAAACAACTGTTACAACTCTCAAGTGATCAACAATAACAAATATTAATTTATTTATGGATATCCAAACTAAATAGAAATTATGAAGAAAAGTATGATCCCATCTATCCTATCTAATTTTCGTTAGAATAACAGTGGTGAATATCAGGTTGTAATGCCATATAATTACACTATCAGCATGATCAATGGAGGACTAACACCATCACTAATAGTGATCCTTATGACCATGCTTGTGCTCGCAATCCAGAAAACAATCAGTAATGCAAATGAGCAATCGAATAACTGTTTCGAATTGTTATGTTTTACTGGCATTGTATCCAGCAGAAATCAATGCAGTTCATCAACTCCAGGGAGTCGATGCCATCAATATGAGCTTCTATTTCCACCTTAAGAAATACTAGTAGTATTAAACACCCACTAATATTATAATTACTCTACCTTTCCTCATCCTCGTATCAATAATTTTTTGCATTTATAACTGCTCTTATCTTTGGGATACCTGAAAATTGAAGTTTAATTAAGTTAATCAGAATTTATAATTCCTGAACTAATTATGTAATGTTCATGAGGACAGCTTAGGTATATAACATGAAAACCCAATAGTCTCATTTGGAATATTAGAATCATGACATTCAGTATGTTATATAGTAAAGTAATTGTGATGTCCCTAAGGCCACTAAAAAAACGATTAAGGCTGAGTTTGATAATAATGTGACTTTCAACTGTATAAAAATAATTGTTTAAAAAATTATAATCAACTTTTAAAAACATCACTTTTAGTATTTCTAAAAGCACTCACGACTTTAAAAAGTAGTAGAAAAATATCTCTTAAAAAATTTAACTAATTATTTTTTGCATGTTGTGACATTTAAAAAGCCACAGAAGCTTCTTAAAAAGTATTATCAAACTCAACCTAAATTCCTTCACTAGATCTATTGAGAATGAACAAGAGACAACTTAATTGCATTAATTAATTATTTGAAGCACAATAAATATGATAATTAGATTACATTATTATTAATTATTAAAAATGCGAAAAGGATAATCTTGTAATGTCACATGACAATGAACAAGAGACAACAAATTATATTAGAAGTCACCTCTCAATTATTATTTTAACTTTCCAAATTGTAAATTATTTATTCAAAAAATAATATTAAAAAACTTTGGATTTACAGTATAAATATTAAAAGATAGAATTTTTATTTTATACTGGAAGTGATATATAGTATGTGTATTATGGAGAATAAACTTGTAAAACAAACATTATTGACAGTACTGTTGGTGCTTATAATACCTTTGCTAGTTGTAGCAAATTGTATTGGTGATAACTATGATCATGTAAATTGCCCATGGCCAGTTTCCAATCCAAATAATCCTAAATTATCAAATGTTATTAATCCTAATGAACAATACATTAAAGCTGTCCATGATTGTTTTGCAGAGTGTCCTGAAAAATGTAAAGAAT
Source organism: Quillaja saponaria (assembly GCA_029379385.1). Lineage (NCBI taxonomy): Eukaryota > Viridiplantae > Streptophyta > Magnoliopsida > Fabales > Quillajaceae > Quillaja > Quillaja saponaria. The sequence continues at coordinate 22,971,495 of CM055611.1, forward strand.
TTTTGTACTTGCCCAAATATACGAACAAGCACAGGCGTTGTATGGCTGCATGTTATTCTGGCTGCATTGCCACACATAAGAAACAACATTAAACATCTTAATTATTATGTCGATCTTATAAGTTAAAAAGATATTGTATAAGGGTGTGTTGGGTAGAGGGTTAAGTTCTGTCCTATGGAGATTATTTCATAGAGCATATATTAAGTATAGAAGTATTACATTTAATTGTGTTTGGTTGTATATGATAATAATTGTAAGTGAAGTTTTAATGTATTAAATATTAGTTATAATTGGTACATAATGGTCAATAGAAATATTATTATTAAAATATTTTAACTATATTATAAAGCAAGTGCCCGACTATCCTGAAATTACAATTAAACAAATTAATTAGAAACAGGATTTTTGTTCACGAGAAATAATCAAACAAAATTATCAGTAAGTTTCTTTTTCGAACTTTTTTATGGAGAAGAATCATATGTAACAAATACAAGTATGCGGGGTCTAGTCTGTGGTCGACAGGGAGATTAGTAGTGGCCAATCTTCTACAGTTCTACCGGGGAAAATACAAATATTGTTGAGCCTAATCTTATTCTGGGTTGGTGGCTGTCTCTCTTTAAAAGTGTTTTCCTGCAGGCTAAACCCCTAACATTGCAAAGGCCTATCAACTGCTGAGTTCAAATGTATCTTATCTTTTGAACCTCACTTTTTTACTTATTTATTAATTATTTTTTTGTTTTTTTGAGCGGCTTCACGGTACTCCTACAATTAATTTATCAATTGTATTTAATAATTTATATCCAATTGTGTAAGAAAATATTAATTATAGAATGTGTAAGAAATTATACTTCATTAATTCTTTTCTAACTAGAGAATAATAACTGACATAGTGAAACATATCAAAATTTGCTAGTGCATTAATGAATATTTTAGTGTTACATCAACTTAACTTTTCTTTCAATACCTTTAAATAAATAATACAAAAAAATTAGTGATACTATTAATATTAAATCTCACAAAATAGAAATTATAAATATATTTTAAAAAATAAGTTAAATAATTCGTGCACCAAGGCTAAATAAATATAGTTCTATTATACATCCATAACCCAATCATTAAATACATTAGTGATAGACTAAAATGCCCTCAATTATTAAATTCAACCGCTCTAATTTTTCTAGTTCCATCCATTTTTATTTTGATTCCTCAACGGGCAGTCGAGCACACAGTCAGTTTTGATGTTACAAAATATGATAAAATTCGAAAGGAGAACCACCGAACAAGTTATAGTCTGTTTAATTGCACCTAAAACATAGTCAAGTCGTGACTAATATCAAATATATTTTGAATTTTAAATAAATTACTATTATATATATACCCAACTTAATTGCTTGACATGTACTAAAGGCCACATGAAATTCCAACATTTCAATTTTCAAGAGGCAATATATATGAAATATATATATATATATATATAAGAACCAATATTCATGATATTAGGGTCAAGAAAACCTGTAGACAATAATTTATTTAGTTTGAATTCCAAATCCAAAAATTAACAAAATATATTCATTAAGAGGCATTTGAGAGTCATATAGGTTTGTTAATTATGGTTCTACTTATGCCAAAAATAAAGCCCAAAGCCATGTCCTTCGTCTAAATAACTTCTTCAATACAAGAGATTTTCATTTCCTGTCGAGTAAAACTTGACAAAAATTGAAGAAACTTTCACTCTTTGAATAGCCTAGAGGACATCAAAATAACTTCATTTCAAAATTTATCCTGAAGCAAGTTTGTTTTTTTCGAAATCATCTCCAGCCAAATACACAATATCTATTCGTTGCAGGCATAATTAATTATATAGCATTCTTAATTGCATGATTCTCATATTCTCAATGATATGAGAACGAGGAAAGGTAGTGTACTTATACTAGTGGCTATTTTCATACTGGTATTTCTTCTGGTAGAAATTTATGGCATTGGCTCCGGCTCCTCGGGGTTGATGAGCTGCATGGACTCCTGTTGGATAGAATGCCGGAAAAAACATAACAGTGAGAACCACATTTTTCGATTGCACCGTTGTATTGATGATTGTTTTATGGGTTGCCAGCACAAGCATGGTCGTAGTCATTAGCGTTAATGATGGTATACAAAATATTTTTCATGTATTTAACCTAAAATAATGGTTAAATACAGTAGCTTCCCTAATGTTGGGGAATGCATCTCATGTATGTTCTCATTTTAATGGCAAAATCACAGCTCAACTGGTTTTTTAGATTTCTGGATATTCACAGCCTATGCATAATATTTTGGCTTGCGATACTATTAAAGCAACAAACTGCTAAGCGAAATGACCAACCTAAGCAAAGGTGTAACTGGAGTTGAAGACAAATTATTACTACTGTCATTGCCTGTTTGATTATTAACAGCCATAAAGTTTGTAAGTAAATTGTCTAAGCATATGGTGATTGACATGTTGGGAGTAGTTTGTAATAAAATCGTCTATGCTTCAGGCGATTTATGTGTAAATTGAACGGTTAAGTAAATCGTCTTAGTTTTTGACGATTTACATAGTTTATGAAGAAATTCCCTAACAAACTAACAAGTTGAAGCTACTATTTGGCGAGAGAAAGGCAGAGTAGTTACAGGAGTGGCAATTCTAATAACTCTATTCATACTAGTGTTTTTTTATGGTACAAGTTGAAGGAAGCTAATAGTGATAGATTTTTTGTCTCTCGAGAATTTTATTTACGTGCCAAAGCAAGGCCGGCGATGTTAAGTTGCGTGGACCAGTGCTTGGCAGATTGCCGGAAAAATCATGAGTTATGACAACATCCTTTGGGAAACGTTGAACTAACATCCACGTAAATTACATTTGACAATATTCTGTAAACAAATAGTTTGTGTTTTCCGAAACTTACGTAAAAATTGCAAATGAGAATAATTTGAACACCAATTGTTTTAATATATGACGATCTCCATATAAGATATAAATGAGAGTAGTTGGTAAGCATGTCGTCTAAAGTACTCCTGACGGTTTACATATAAATTATAAATGATTTGTAAGCAATTTGATAGAAAATATAATATTTTAACATTTTAATGGAAGAAAATAATTGCTATGAAGTCAGCTTAATTTTCTATAAAAATGTTTTAGTTAATATATACAATTTAGTACTGGTCTAAAATGATAAAAGAAGATCTATCATCTGAAATTCTGAATGAATAATATGACTAGATCATTTACAATTGTGACGGGCGATAATGGTGGTGGTGGTGGCCATGTCTGCCTTACTTGAAGTGCAGGTTACCGATGAACCTCCCCCTCTTTCATCGCCTGATCTCGACTAACATTTGGAACCTGCTGTAGTTTCTCTTCATCAACATGATGATAACAATGAAAAAGTGGTTGACTGTTATAAGAAATGCTGGATAGACTGTTTGAATAAAAAAAGTAAGGCCCCATTTGGAGTTTGTATAAATAAATGCTATGCAGATTGTAAATCTCACAATCTCATTGTCTAACATCATGTCTTTAATTGAAGTTCATTTCTCTCATCATATTCTATCCAAATAAATTAAAATTTTCCCTATCGATGCAATTTATTTGTTGAAGTTTCCTTATTACAATTAAAGCCTTTCTCCATAAATATGACATAAGGTGGTTTTAATTTATTTTCTGCTTAATTACTTGACCTCTAAGAAACGTCACAGTAAATTAATTATCCTCCAATAAGTGTTTTTTTTTTTTTTTTTTTTTCAAAATAATTCCGGTCAAATAAAATTCCATGATATGATAAACTTGAACTAAAATATTTTTGCCATTTATATATTAATCCAAAGATATACAAGTGAGATTTATATACATACATAATACACATATATAACAATGATTTGGTGAGTTTCCTTATTTTCAAGCAAATGTAAAGCAGTGTTCCGCTGCAATCACTGCTTTACTTGATCAAAATTAATTATTATGAAACCTGTTTATAATTAAAAATAAAATAAAATATTTCCCTTCACTTTTGAATCTATCTTCAAACTTTCTTATTTCCCTCTTCCCCTCCTTCTTCCATCCGCTCAACTCTTTTTCATCCTCAACCCTCCTCCTTCTCTCTTTCTCCTCCAAAACCCGGCCTCTCTTCTCGTCCCTATGATCTTCTCGGTCCCTACTATAATCTCGCTCCCTCTTGCTGGATTTTTTCATGTCTCTCTATTCCGAGGTTTCGGCTATGGCTCTATTCCCATGGCTAGATATTCATGCTACAGGACAAATAAATTGATTAATATCTCAAATCTTACGTCCATAAACTTTATTTATAGTGAACAACAAAATATAAACTTCCACATCTAAGCAACGTGGGACTATACAATATATTAATATTACATTAATTTTATTTTTTCAAAAAATATATTTAGTAAAAAGTTTACTAAATAAACCATTTTAATAAATTTTATGGTTATATTTGTTTAAATAAAATAATTTTAAAAATTCATTTGAGTTTCTCTTATTTTCTATCTGATTTTTTTTTTTTTTTCTAACTTCAATTTTAGGACTCTAAAAGTCCCAAAAAAATTTTCCGTAAAACTTAAAAGATAAAACTTATGTTACCAAATAATTTTGTAAAAAATGTTAAATCCAAAAGTTATTTTTAAAAACCTGACATAATCTTAATTAAATGTAATTCTCTTTCTTTATTTTTCTTTTTATTTTTAGACCTGAACTCTTGTTGTGGAACAATAGTATTTATATAAAATTCAAAAGTTTTCTTTTTAATTGAATAAAAAGCTTTACCGTCAAAATATATATATATTTACATAAAATTCATCAAAAATGGGTACATATTTCAATATCTAGAAGCTACACCAATATTAATTAAGAAATAATAATTTAACCAAGAAAAGATTAATTTATTGGGGAAAAAAAAATTCAAAAAGCACTCTTCAAGAGAATGAGAGTTTGAATCTCTTTAATCATAGCCTGCAATTGGTGACAAATTTATTAAAAAATGCGTATTGGTTTTGTACATGATAATAACTCACAAAATCATCCCATGCAACACACAAATTATAAAATTCATACATAAAATATTTCTAGTAAGTAATTGATTTTTTTTTAGTTTCCCATGAATATCATCACTCCCTTTGGAGGTAAGCCTAATCTCATTTGAGGTTAGTGATTGTCCCTTTCATAAGTGTTTTTCTGTCTGGCTCGAACCTCTGATATTGTAAAAACCTTTCAACCGCTAAGTTCAAGCGTACCTTACCATTTGAACTACGCTTTTAGAGTTTTTTTTTTTTTTTTTTTTTTTCTCTTTTGGGTGGCTTCACGGCACTCCTACAATTAATTTATCAATTGTATTTAATAATTCATATCTAATTGTGTAAGAAATATTAATTATAGAATGTGTCAGGAATTATACTTCGTTAATTCTTTTTCTAATTAGATTACTATACATCTTTCAATTAATACAATTTTAATTATTACCCTTTCATCACCTAATTATATCCTTGACCATCCAACAACACATTTGGGCCTTTATACAATATATATATATAGGGTTTAAATAGAAAATATATACAAAGTATGATATTGTATTATTTAAGGAAAATGGAGAATATGTTTGTGGCTAAACTAGTGATGGTACTGTACCTGAATATTATACCTATTATAACACATGCTTATGACCCTTTGCTTCCTTCTTCCTTTACAAGTAAATTGTCTAAGCATAAGGTGATTGACATGTTGGGAGTAGTTTTTAAAAAAAATCGCCTATACTTCAGGCGATTTATGTATAAATTGGAAATCAGAATGGTTTGTAAGTAAATCGTCTTACTATTTGGCGATTTACATAGTTTATGAAGAAATTGCATAACTAGTTGAAGCGAGTATTTGGCGAGAGAAAGGCAGAGTAGTTACAGGAGTGGCAATTCTAATAACTCTATTCATAGTTGTGTTTTTTATGGTACAAGTTGAAGCTAATAGTGATAGATTTTTCGTCTCTCGAGAATTTTATTTACGTGCCAAACCAACGCCGACGATGTTAAGTTGCATGGACCAGTGCTTGGCAGATTGCCAGAAAAACCATGAGTTATGACAACGTCCTTTGGGAAATGTTGAACTCTATTAATACACGTTATGATGATTGCAATCACAAGCATGGTCATGACCATCATCATCATCATCACAACATCAGAACATGATATTCACCAACATTTTAAAGATAGGTATGATCAATTTTCTTCATACTTTCTATTTAATTTACGGATATTATTTCATCGCATTCATATGAAACTACAATTTAAAACTGTACACAGATTCCAGATATGAAGATTGAACATGTCTATCAGGAGATTATCTCATGTACGGGTAGCTTGACAAATATAGAGTGAAAGCTCTAGTTATCTTTGCTTGGATTTCTACTTTTATAATATTGGAAGAACAAATACAAATATTCAGTCCCGTGCTCATTTGATTTTGCTCATTCAATTGCTAACATTACAGCTTATTAATTTATTATTAGTATGTGTCACATTTTGGAGTTACATATATGTTTTGCTTTCTCTTATACAAACATTCCGGCTAGAAGTTATTCCTCACTATTTTTAAAAGTTAATTATATATGGTAGTTTATGAATAAAAATTTGTAAGTTCATGATAATTTACATATTAATTACATATATTTTTTGAATAAATAAACTTTTTTGCTATTTCATTTAGTTATTTATAAGAATAGTACGTAGGCAAATTGTGTAAGATTCACATGATTTACATGTAAATTGTAAATGAAAATAATTTCTTTATTTAATTATCCAAGTAATCGAAATATAAATTACAAATTGGAATTATTTATAAACAAATTGACTAAGTATTTAATGGTTTATGTTTAAATTAGGAAAAAGTATAATTTATACGCATACTGACTAGCTAATTAACGAGTTAAATATAAGTTACAAATGAGAATGGTTTATAAACAAAATGACAAAATTAATGTGTATCACGATTTACATGTAAAATAAAAATGAGAATAATTTACACATAAATTGGCTATACATCAGAATAATTTATAAGTCAATTCAATTGAATCGCCTAGCCAACTAACAATTGACGTATAAGTTGCAAATTATTTTTTGGGTTATTGCTTGGCTATTGACATCTAAACTTCAAATGAGAATAATTTATATATAAATCTAATTTTTGTATCTGGAGAGTTACATGTAAATTAAAAAAAAATAAAACAAATTGCCTAAATGCTTGACAATTTATATAAAAATATAAGAATAATTTATAAATAAATCGACTAAGTACTTGACGATTAATAATAAATTATAAATAAGAATAATATGTTGAGTAAATACATGATGTTTTACATGTAAAATTGTAAAAGAGAATTGAATTAGCTAGTGTAGAAGTCTCACTCTTAAAATTAATCAATTGGTATTACAACAAGAGACACACAGACTTATATAAAATTTTAAGCCTTGAACCTTATTGATTTCACATCAACTCTCTCACGAGAATCGTGAAAATCTGAAATTGTGAGGTGGAACCCAATAGTTAAGACTGATAGAGTGCTCGTGTGATGGAACTGGGGATAATGAAACCCTGAAAGGTCCAGCAGTCAAGGCTCAACACTAATATCATTTGCAGCCTCACTCTTAATTGAAACAAGAAAGCGAATTAGCATAAATATATATAAACGAACTCAAGCATTACGTGATTTTATTGCCACAGTTAAAATCTTTTGGACTAGAACTTATTGAATGAGATTAATTTTTGTTTTAATTAAATACCCTTACATAATTTGTCACTTCCTTACTTATTTGGCGTCCAAAAGTATCAAGAGTAAAAGGATTTATTTTTTGAGAAGACTTTGTGCTACCCTTCTATGGTGGATGGGGTTGAAAGGAAAATTGTATCTCTGATATGAAGGATAGAGTTTAAATGAAGTCAGAAGAAGGATAGTTAAGAGTACTTTGACATGGATGGTAGAATAATGATTTGAAATTATTGTTAAGTTTTTTAATTATATTTTATTTTTGTATGCAAAGGTGATGTGTTTTTTATTTAATTTATTATGCTAATAAATATAAAAAATTTATATAATTTATTATAATTTCTAACAATAATTTCAATGATGAATAATAAAATAATTTTGTACTTCTAGACAAACCCTTAAGAAAATCCACCGCAAACAAAATTGAAAATAAATTATATAGCTTTCGTGTCTGGCTACAATAGTAGGAAGGTTACGTATGTATAGCTTGATTTTGCTTCATGTCCTAGTCAGCATCGTGTAAACGACGTGTCATAGGAATCCATATTTGATACGTATTAATAACAACACGTGGAGTGCATGTAAAACATTCGTTGTCGACTTTCTTATATATAGAGCCCCACCTCTTCCGCTTCGATCGGTTAATTCTTGTTCTTCTTCGGTAATATCTGGCTCTGTTTCTTCCTCTGTTTTTGTGCGCCAAATTTTCTTTCTTTTTAGACTTACTGATCAGTAATTTGGATTTGGATTAGCTAATTTATTTTCTTGGGTGGCAATAAATTTCTAGGAAATGAAGGAAAGTGTGGGAAACCCACTGCATCTGACATCTTTGAACCACATCTCACATGTTTGTCGATCAGTGGAAGAATCCATGGATTTCTATCAGAATATTCTTGGGTTTGTTCCAGTGAGGAGGCCAGGCTCATTTCGTTTTGATGGAGCATGGTAATTAATATTATTTTTTTATAAATAATATGAAAGTTATTCCATTTGTTTTAATTTCTTTAATTCCTAGTTTGATTGGAGAGAAGAGGTTGTTTTTATTTTTATTTTTTTAAATTAATAATAATTAACTGGTTACAGGCTATTTGGGTATGGGATTGGAATACATCTATTGCAATCAGAGAATCCAGAGAAGATGGTGAAGAAAACTGAAATAAATCCAAAGGATAATCACATATCTTTCCAGGTATACAATATTAAATTGAATTGGATCGGGTATTTAGTCTAATTGAATCGGGTATTTATTTTAATTGGATTGAATTTTTTTTATGTGTCTAAATAATTCATGGCTCAGTGCGAGAGCATGGGAGCAGTGGAGAAGAAGCTGAAGGAAATGGGGATTGATTACGTGCGGGCGATGGTAGAGGAAGGTGGGATCCACGTAGATCAAATGTTTTTCCATGATCCAGATGGGTTCATGATCGAGATATGCAACTGTGATAGTCTTCCTGTGGTTCCATTAGTTGGTGATCAGATGGCTCGGTCTTGTTCGCGTGTAAACCTGAAGATGATGCAGCAGCAACAGCAGATACAAGTGGGTCCAGTCCCCCAACTGTAGTAGACTGAATTGAAAAAACATTATTTCGTGTGTCTTTTTGTCATCTATGTATGTTTGCCAAGGTCTATTAGTTGTTGCAATAATAAGACAATTCAGATGAGAATGCTTCCCAATACATTATTGTTTTGTTTCCCAATAAAATAGAAAATAGAAAATAGTTGCTTTCTAATTTTATAAAAAAAATAAATTATTTTTAGAAAGTTTTAATTTTTTAATTTAAATTTATTATATTTTAACAAGGTGTTAGGAAAATTCTTATCTTATAATATAAAAATTTTAAAAAAAAATTGTGAGATATTTTAGAAGTTCGAAATTTACAATCGAGAGCTTAGCTCGAAGTACTATTTACTGAGATATGAAAAGGAAAAAACTGAGAAGTACTATTTACTGAGATATGAAAAGGAAAAAATTGAGAAGAAAAAGATTAGAACATAGGCTATAATATAGTTGCTACAAAATTGAAGTTAAATAAGGACATATACAGTAGATTATTATTCAAATATATATGCCCAATCCCTCTAATTAAAACATACATGCATAAGTATTTCAATAGAGTGGGAAAAAAGCAACATGATATGTCAAACAATTTATAAAGAAATCATACTTGTCAATTAATAAACAATCAAGAAGGATTGACCCAACTGATTATCTTTCATTAAAGTCCTCTTTGAAGCATTTTCTCATAGTTTTCAATAGACTCAAGCCTTTGGATCATGAGCTGCTTCCTGAAATTCTGAATAAAAGCCTCTGCACTTTCATTGATATCTTCTTGGCCTGATGGTTTACTCTCAAGCTTCTTTGCCATAGCAGGAATCTCCTTCTTCTTCTTCTTCGTATTCTGGTCTGTTCCATCACCATGTGATGGAGCTGCAGTAGAGCTCATTTTGATCATCTGCTCTCTGAAATTGGGAACCCCTTCCTGCTTTCTGTGAATTGGTTGGGCTTGTTGGTATGCAGGGGAACTTGGAATTGTGCTCCTTCTCATTGTGCCTTATAGATGCTTTATATTCTAACCTCCTGTGCTTGTGCTTCCAATTCCATATATATATATATATAAGAAATGAGTGGGGTTTTGTTCAGACGGTGCCCTTTTTGCTGACTGTGAAGATGATGTTAGGCAGGGTCTGACCCGATCCGAGATGAGTCCCACACGCATGTGATGTGCCACGTGAGTTTACTATTTTAGACCACCAAAGGAATCATTAAAAGGTAAATTAATAATCTTGCAGCTTAAGGCATGGATTAGGACCGAAAGCTCATGTGCCATTTTTGCCGACTCAAGGAATTATGCAATTCTTAAATTCATGTTTAGGAATTGTATATTAAGGAATCACAAGGATGGCAATTTAATCAAACATATATTCAGTTCAATCGGTTAATATACATCTAAATTATATTTAATTTAAATAAGATCATAATTTATTAAGTTTAGAATGAATTAAAATTTCCTATTTTTGATTAAAATCAATTTCAAATTGAGTTAATATCCAATTCTTTGTCTGATTAATCAACAAGAAGAGCTAGGTAGCAGTGACATTTGAAAATAATGAGAAGAAGGCATCTCTACCTCTAACTGCCTAATCAATGTAGGTACATTGCATGCAAAAGTAGTATTCTCTTGAATAAAAAGAAATGAATGGACCATATGGTATCATGGTATGGCTACCTAGTTGTCTCCACATGGGAAGTCATTAATCATAGATGTGGGACACTTGGTTTTTTGTCAATACTAAAATTGTATTTTATTGTTTGGCACGGTTGGATTTCAATGCAAAATACATTATAATTCCTCCCATCAATGTTTTGTTATATATATACACACGTCAATCTCATGTAAGTTTCCTTTTTATTTTTAAAGTCAAACCTCTCTCATTTAAAAATAATAATTTGATGTTCAAACCCGATTAATTTACTCTCTTTTTTATTATTTAAAAATAAATTATTAAAGTTAAAATTAAAATTAAAATTTTTGATATAAATAAATTATTAAATTTAAGCTCAGCCAAATAGGATAGGCCGAGAAGCACATTCAACTTTCAGTAAGAAACTGGCCTAGATTAAGGCCCAAATAGAAGCCCAGCTTAACCCAATACAGACTTAGTACTGGTAGCGGATTAATTGGATGAAATCAAAAACTAGTAACAGCTATGGGGACCGTCCCCCGATTCTCACTTCGTCTCCTTCCGATAGCTATCGCCGGAAAATGCATAAAAACCGCCACTACTTCCCCTGCATTATTGGATATCCGATTCCCTTTAACCAGATCTGGGATTTCATACTCTAAGCCACTATTCAATTCCAGCTTCACCACCCCGAGAGGTTTCAGTTCTGCATCTTCTTCGGTGGCCAAAGCAGGATGGTTTCTGGGTATTGGAGATAATAAAAAGGTAAGTTTGCCTGATATTGTAAAAGCAGGTGATCCAGTTTTGCATGAACCAGCTGGAGAAGTTGTACCTGACGAAATCAAGTCGGAGAGTATCCAGAAGATTATTGATGACATGATAATGGTCATGAGAAAGGCTCCTGGGGTTGGTCTTGCTGCTCCACAGATTGGAATTCCCTTAAGGGTAAGTTGGAATCTTGATGATAATTTCTTATTTGGGTCAATTAATTTTTTATTTTTCTTTTAAGTGTCTGCTTGAATTTCTATTTCTATCCATGTTCGCTGTGTGTATCCTTTAAGTGAAGTGAGAAAGAAAATGGCTTCTTTGCCATGAATTATTGGACTGTTTGCGAAATGATTCTTTTTTTTTATATTTGTACATGCTTTTTGAATAAGTAAACAATGTAGGAGTAATGTGAAAGGGGCTGATTCATTTTGTTGGTTTTATATTGGCTCTCTATCATTTCATTTATTAAGTAATATAGCGGAGGACACTGAAGTGATGCTCCTTACTCTTCTTCGGCGCATGAGAATCTTGTCATCATTGGAACATATTATTCTGGTTATGGAAGTTTAATTTACTAATGATTGTACTAGCAGGTGACTGGTCTAATGATCTGGTACATTGGATAAAACATAAGGGTCGTAATGCTAGTGACGAAAACCATTAGAGACCACTTTTTTTTCTCTCTTAATGGCATACTGAAGAGTTAAATTAGTAAATTGTCATGAAGATTGCTATACAACACATGACCGAAACCAAACTTATCTTAATGGCAATTTTGTTTTTCATGTGTGCAGATAATTGTTTTGGAAGATACAAAGGAATATATTAGTTTTGCCCGAAAGGAAGAAACTAAAGCTCAAGATAGACGTCCTTTTGATCTTTTGGTATGTCAATCTTTGTGGAGAAGGGGATATTGAAATGAAATCTGTTATGTTAACCCTTAAAGGCTTGTGACTTGAGTATTACATATTCACTAGAGTTGACTTGATGCAGGTGATCCTGAATCCAATACTTACAAAGAAAAGCAATAGGACTGCACTATTTTTTGAAGGCTGCTTAAGGTAATTTATCAACAATAACCTGGAAAATGTATTTTCTTTTTCTTCGTTACTATCCATCGATAGTTGCTATTTCCTTTTGGCAATCTCATAAGTTATGTCTGTCATATAATCTTGGGATGAGACTAAAAGGACATTTTATACTGTAGCACTCATAAGTTGTGTCTGTCATATCATTGTACTGAAGGCAATTTTCTTGACAAACTAAGATAATTTTGAACAGTATGACTAAGTGGGTTGCTCTAGCCATTAAAGCATTTTTTTTTTTCCTGTATGTTAAATTCCAGCGTATTCATCTTAAATTTTGCTTCAAGTTTAAATTCTAGGGTCAAGTTAAACACTTCAGTTTCTATTCAATGACAAATATTCATTTGTTGCTTGAATCACTATAAGCATTTCTGAACTCTAATATATTGACACTAAGGTTCTATGTTATGGTGATGCAAAGTTCCTTTCATTAATGATTTGATATCTTCCATCTGTTAATAAATTTTGCAGTGTCAATGGATTCAGAGCAGCTGTGAATCGATACCTTGATGTTGAAGTCACTGGTTTGGATCGCAATGGCAAGCCAATTAAGATAGACGCTTCAGGCTGGCAGGCACGAATTTTACAACATGAGTGTGATCATCTAGATGGAACCCTTTATGTAGATAAGATGACCCCTAGAACGTTCAGAACGGTGGAGAACTTGGACTTGCCTCTTGCCCGAGGGTGCCCCAAATTTGGTGTCCAGTAGCTCAAGGTTTTAGACATGCAGTTGGAATACACACCATCATGTGGTATGGTGAAAGTTGAGAAATATTATTGATGTTGGAATTTTATGTTTCTTTAGTTAAGAGAAGGAGGAAGGTAGATTGTAAACGGCTGCACTTACCCTTTTTTGCTGTAAGCTGATTTTTCAGCACATTTCATATCCCTCAGCAAGCTTTGTGGTATTATGTAATTTTTCTCCCTTTCTTTTGGGCCAGACGTTGTATCATAAATCATAAATTAATAAACATCACAATTGCTTATGTTGGACCTTTCAATTGAACAATCCTTGCCCCGTCCAATATACCAATTTTTTATTGACCTAATTAATCAATTTTAGCCTGTCAACAAAACGTAACAATACCAAATTACCAGTTGCACGTACCCCTGAATATAATCTTGGTTGCTCCAGCTACCTTTGCAAGAAAGTGGCAGGGACATTGAGCACTTCCAATAATGATTGAAAGGTCACTTATAACACAATTATACCATTCCAATATTTTGTTATTAGTCTATACAGTTGGAACAATTTAACCAATAATTGCTTAGTTTACCAACCTTGAGCCCTTTTCCCAAGCCTTATTATTAGTGACGTGGCTCTAGAAAAGGCACCCCATTTCAGTACAGATAACCTTCCTTCAGAAAGATTGGATGGCAGAATCTAACCCAACATTCTGTCTAATGAAGCTTTTACAACCGCAAAAGCAAGCAGGAGGGTGTTGTAAACCCCAACTTGAACCATGAGCTTCCCAACAGAAAGATCTCGTCCTTCCTCCATTGTTTGTAAGAAGAAAAATATCTTCAAGGTATAAACCTTCACAGGGGGAGGCATCACTGCAAGCAAATTTTACTGCTTCCTCTGTAGCTGAAGTCCCTTTAATATTGATGAAAGATACATCCTCCACTTTGACAGCTGAAGTCTGCATTCCTCAGGACAATGGACCTCAACATCTAGTACTATATCTTTTTTTTATGTTGGAAAGTTTTTGGTACATAACAAGTGCAAGATTTTTCACTCTCCTAGATTGCGGAAGAACTTTTAAATTGAAAGATAAATTGGGTCCAGCCAAAAGGAAATAATTTTCCAGTTATACAATCAATTATGAAGCTCCCAAAAAAAAAAAAGTATCTCGGATAATTAACAATTAACAAACAGCAGCATATCAATTCCTGGAAATACTCATAATTTCGATAATTATACCTTGTTAGAATTGCATACCTGATTCTTACAAGGATGCCGTGAATCACAGTAATACTGATCTATTATTATTGGATTTGAAACATTTTCCATAAACACATTTTTGAATGTGATATTGGCAGCAAAACCACCACCACCCTGATGAAGATATAAGATATTGCACATCAGCCAACTTATGTCTGTGTTACTTGCAGCATGATGCACAAGAGTAGGGAAAGGAAGGAAAGAAGAGGGACAGTGCTAAAATTTTATAAACAAGATTACCTGCCATGTTTTGATCCTCACTCCATTATCAGTGTTGTCTAGATAAGCTCCATCAACCATTACATCACGAACCTGTGACCAAGAGTTTGATTTTCCCAAGCTACCAATACTGAAGAAGTACTATAGAGAATTATTAACAATTATTATACTACCAAAATTTCCTAGCTAACTGAAGATGATCACTTTTACCTTATGCCATGACCTGGACCACAAGAAATGTTTCTGATCCGGATACGTGAAGAATTACTGACTATAGAGATGCAATCATCTCCTGGAATGGACATAATAAGTTTGTTTTATATCCAAATTAGTTGATAATGAAAGTGGGAACAATGTTATTGTTGAACTCCAAATCAGTTAATGGAAAACACCTGAATTATGTTTGTTTAATGTTGTCCGAGTAGTAAACAATGTTTTCCAACTCTTTGAAATGAATACCATATACTTAACAATGTTGTCCAAGTTAATAATTTGGAGATGAGAATTGGGCAACTATTTTCCAGAGCTATAGATGGCTTAATTGTTGCACTTTACGGAGGATAACTGACCAGTTCTAATTATGCAATCCTTGACTTCAATACCCTTTGTTACGCTAACGTGGATTCCATCAGTATTGGGGCTGGTAGCAGGTGCCAACACTTTGAGATGGGATGCGACAACCCTCATACAGCTAGTGAATGCCATGTGCATCTTTTGGCTATTAACCACCTTGAGGTTACTGACTTTTAAATTCTTGCACCTGTGAAACGTAATGGCCTGCAGTGTAATTGTCTCACAATATTGAGAAGATGAAATCATACTGGGAAAAGTAATACATTTACCTTGAAAATGCAAATTAGAAATGCAAAATATGTAAGCAGCACTGACCGTTGGAGCATTTCGACAGGGCTGCCGTAAGACAGATAGAAATAACTTTTAGACCAATAAAGAGTTTGAAAATCATAATTTTAGAGAAACATGAGTTAAAGGACGCCAGACAGAAGTACATTTGATGAGTTGGTCTTGCAAGATCTAGCCCACCATTCTTGTCCCATACCATTGATTGTCCCACCGCCTTCTATTGTAAGATGATTGACCCCATGGAAATAGAGCCATTTACGTCGATTTAAACCTTTCCAGACATCAGGATTTTTGGGTGCAACTATTGTACCTAAGATCTATGAATATCCCACTCCAGTGAAGTGAATAAAGGATAGTTGTCACAAATGGCTATAACCCCATAGACGATTTTTGAAAGGTGTATTATAATTACTGAAATTTAACTATAAGCTTGATCTGAGTTCTTTGAACACATACCATCAAAGTGACCTTAGATTGACAAGGCCCAGCAATATCAATAGGATGGAACAGAAAAGATTTTCCAGATGGAATCACTACTTTCGTTCTTCGAGACAGTGAACAAGCAGTTTTCCAAACATTTTTGAAAGCCTGAAGAGAATAACAAGAAGAAATGGTTATTTCGAACTGATGTGCATTGGAAATGTTTAAGCACAGCTGCAGAGGACATAAAAGAATCATAGAAGCTGTTCGGTCTCTATTTGCACTGACAAGTTCTACTAACAAAGTAATTTTGAAATACGTTCATCTTGACACCAAAGATACTCATAATCCTACATGAAAAACCAACTAAAATTATTAAGATTTTGCAAATTCATTTACTTTAACTTCTGTAACCACACATCAACCCTGAACTCAGAATCCTTTCCTAGTCTAAAGAGGACTATCCATTTTGCAATCAATTCCCTGAAATAAATTCACAAATATGGCTTCTGAGATTTGCAGGAAACCGCATGCAGAATTCAGGAAAAAAAAAATGATGTTTTAATTGCAAAAACACTTTGCCCCCATTTTATTAGAATCTAAACACATTTTCTAGCTAACAGTGACATTCTCTTGTTGTATGGTTACCAAAGCTGGAATCTTTCCAACAACAACTTTTCAATCTTTCCAAATTCTTACATAGTTACTAGTAATTCTGTGTAAATTTTAGACACTAATCATCCAAAAAGGAAAATCCGGCTACATTTTGGTTTCTGGAAAATGGGAATGCTTCAATTCACAACATTAATTGAGTTATACTAAGAAATCATCAAAATTTCAGGAAATCACTTCATTGTTAAGCACAAAGTCACCATGCTATAGTTGGAACTAAGTTAGACAAGATTGAAAAGAAAAAGAAAACAGGAAGATATATTATTATCAGAGGACTATATTACTATATATAGAAACGGCAAAGAGCAACTTCAAAGTTGTAGGAAAAAAAAAAAAAACCTTACCTCAGTATCATCATGAAGGCCATTCCCTTTGGCACCAAAATCATCAATGTAGAAAACCCGTTTAGATCTGGGTCGGGTTCCGGCCGAGCCAGAATGTGGGAGCTGTATTACAGAGTCAAATCCTTCTGTAAAGGAGAATTTGAAGCTCACCAGTATATTCACATGAATGAGGACAATACTAATTGTTGAATAAGGAAAAGATCTCAAATTTCTCATTTTCTGTCAGAAATGGCAGAAGAATGAAGACAGAGAGGTTGCGGTAGGACTAGAGACTTGAAACAGATTAACGATTCGCTATGAGCTGGGATTCCCGGGAAGAAAGTGAAAGTCAGCACCTTTTGTTGGTCTACTTATGTCCATAAGCTTATTTTAGTGTTCTCTAATTTTATTTTTTTTAATTTTTTTTATACATGTTGGTCGGACCAACTTGGTCCTAGACCTACACTCCTTCCCAATATAAAAAAGAAAAGAAAAACAAAACTAGTAAAGAATATAAAAATGATATATATTAGGAAGCATAGGAAAACAAATTTTAAAAATCTCTTTAGCAATTTCATGTCTTTCTATTATCATAAAATATGGTGAAAAACAATTTTTAGGGTTATATGGCAGTCATTCCCGATTTCGATTCTTGGTAAATTAATATTTTCATAGATTTAATTAAGTCATGCCTTCACCAATTAAATTACTAATTATTTTAGGTGATTTTCAAGTCAACCAATACATATTTAGCTGAATCAATTTTTTAAAATAGTTTACAAGAATTTTATTCTAAACATTATATTTTTTTAAGACTTCGAACTACAAATTCCGTAAATCTACTTTTGTGTTGGGTCATTCTAGTAAGAATTTTATGTGTTGGATCATTCTAATAAGAAAAAGTACTGTCAAAATCTTCCTTAACTTTGAAGAGTAGAAGAAATCTCTCAATTGAAATAATAATGCAATTATCACTTAGACAACTTGAATATTTATTACATTAATTCAAACAAAATATAACCATATATTACATTTTTAATAAAATAAGAAGAAAAAAACTTACTAAGTTTAGTTATTTATGTAACTAACAATTTAATTGTTCTGCACATAAATATTTTTTATTCAAAAATTCATATGCACCATAAAGGGGAAAAAATATTTATCCCTATAAAGTTTTATATTTTAATTGACTTTTAGATTCACGATTGAAAGTGTAAATAAATAATTTGAAATACTATTTTTCATAGCAATTCAATCTAAATATAATATACAGAATTTATACAAAAAATAGGAAAATAAATAATGTAAATAAAATGAACAAAGTTATTAATAATATACCTCACAAACTAAAACAAATTTTAAAATTTTAAGTAAAAATTAGATATTAATAATAATTTTGACAAAGTAATTAGTTTTAAAATTATTAAACTTTGCCTAAAAATATTAAAACAAATTTCATAATCTACTAAATTGAGTTAGGATTTTTAAATTTCAAAACTTACAGAAAATTTAGGGTTTTTAAATTTCAAAACATAAAGAAAATTAAAACTTAAGGTTGAATGTGTGTGAGAAAATAAAAATTGAATTTCCAGTCACCATTGATGAAAAAAATAAAAACTTTTCAATATTAAAATCATATATAAAATATTTAAAAAATTATTTATGTAAATTATTTGTTTAATCTATTAAATAAATAGTAACTTTTAATGGAAAAAATTAGATTAAAAAAAAAGAAAACTAAAATGGGAGATTCACCTAAAAATCAATATTAAAATCATATATAAAATATTGAAAAAATTCTTTATGTAAATTATTTTCTTTAATCTATTAAACAAATAGTAAATTTTAATGGACAAATTAGATTAAGAAAAGAAAACTAAAATGGGAGATTCACCTAAAAAAAGAACAAAAAAATATTTTAGAAAAAAATAAAACAATTATTTTTTTTAACACGTAAAAATAGCTAGATAAATAGAGAGTGTGCCAGTAAGTTTAAATCGATTTTTTAATTTGGTTGAGTGTACAAGTGAGATGGAACTAAAAATAAATTAATAATTTTACCAACTATTTATATATATATAAATTTTGAAGTATAATTAATTCAAAATGAACTTTAAAAAATTAAAACTTGTTGTACCAAAAAAAAAAAAAAAAAAAGTGATGAGATTTGAATTCTTCACCTCTCAAATGAAATCACCAATCACTTTAACAATTCAATTATTTAGTATATTAACTCATACAAAAACATAGAAATATATTAAATTTTAATTAAAATATTATTAAAGAAAATTTACTACGCTGAATTCTTTAAGTGATTAACTATTTATACTTTTACCCATAATTTTTTTTTTTAAAATTCTCATCAATTAAGAAACACCAATGAAGAAAAAAAATGAAACAACTCTCATAAAATAAAATTAATAATGTCGGTCATAATATGATATTCTAGCAAATTAAAGAAAATATAAATTGTTAAAACAAGTAAAAATATAAATTAATTAAAATTAAAAGAATATGTGCTTAGCACACATGTCGGTCCATCTACAATAAAGATATTGATGAATAATTGGAAATAGCGTGGTCCTGCTTAGCTGCTATTTTGGTGACACGTAGCAATTTGCCTTTTTCTAACGGTCAATAAGTTGAATTCTTGTTGAATGACAAAGCAATTCACAATCATATATAACGGACATATTCAGCAAGATATTTAAAAATTTCTAGTAAGATTAACAAATAGTTTCATTATAGTTGGTGTTAAAAAATAAATAAATAAGTACTTTTTTCTTATTAGTATTTTCCTGTTTACTTAAAGCTGTATTTTGTATATGGTCAAAAAAATTGGCTACTTTCTTTTTCATTTTGTATCAAATTAGATTTTGTTTAGAATGGAATATAAATATATATATTGTCTTAACCAAAAGATAAATATATATATATATATATGTTGTAGGAAATGTGTGATTGTTAAAAGAAGAAAAAGATAGATAAGATTTCAGTGTTCGTGTGATAAAACAAATTAATAAGGTGTTTTTATCATTCTAACTATAGTAATAATGGGTTAACATATTACTATTTAAAAAATAAATAAAAATTGTAGTTAGAATTTAGAGTAAATTCCACCAAATTCTAGAGTTAATCTTATATTTTACACTATTTTTATTTCTAAAATCTGCACATACCTCATTTAAAATTTAAAAATTATATATTTAATATAATTTAAGATAAAATATCTACAATTCTTTTCTTCTTCTTTTTTTCAATTTCTTTTCTTTAGTTTAGAGGTTATGTGATGTTTATCTAATCATATCTAGTAACAAATCTTTTCTATCCGATCAAAAATCTTATATTATCTTAATAGTTGTTAAGAGATAGGTGTGCTTTTGTACTATTAAACTAATCTGACGATGAGATACATTATTCAACTTCAAACAATTATTATTAATATGATAGTATATTTGTTTTTAAAATAACAAAAAAAAAAAAAAAAACCATAATTTGTGTTAAAAAAAAATTAAAGTTAAGAGGTTGGTGTAATTTATAGCAAGTAGCAGCTAACTACATGAGCATTAGATCCACGATTCTCTAATTGGTAATTCCAAGAAAGACAAAAAGCTCTGCCAGTGGTAGAGTATGAGGATCAAGTTTAATAGTACTAGGTTTATAATTCAATAATTAGCATCCTTCACAAAAAAAAAAAGTATAGAAAGATTCAACCTTGAAGAAATTTAAAACCCAAAATCATTGCAAAGTTGCACAATAAATAATGTTTTTCTAGATCAAACCCTAGTTGCACAACTATATTTTGGAGGATCCTAGAACAAGAGTTTCCATTGTACAAAATCAAATTTACTCAAAAACCAATAATATGCACATAAATTACACCCACCCAAACCATAACTAAAAGATGCATATGAATCATACTAACAAACATTCACAAATCTTGTCTTTGGTTCCCAAAAACCCTACATCTCATTTTATTTAAATGAACTAAACTCCCTACCTAAACTAAAACTGAATACATAGGACCAAGAATTAACCGATACTCCTTTTCCTCACCGGAATATCCCATCTCCGGTCACCGGAAAAACACAAAAGTAATTACCTTGATCTAGGCTTACCGGCCTTTGTCCTCCGGTGACCCTTATTCCCCTGTTTTCCAAAAGCACTGCAACACCCACATGCTGAAAGCCTGGGAGAAGGCGGCTCAATCGCCGGTGTGATCTTAGCGGTTCGGTGGACACGTCCTCCGCCATTAGATCGGCTTCTCTCAATTGTATTGACTGATCCAACAGTTCTTGTTGTCTTAATCTCTTTAATCTCTGCCTTCTCATGGTCTTGTTCTTGTCCAGCTTTGTCCTGTTTCTCATTCACTTTGTTCAACTCCTCTGAGATCAACTTGTCATCCCAAACAAACCCAGATGAACCTTGCCTTCTAAAAGATACTGCAGATCTTTGCAAACCAGCCATGGCCTCTCTCTCTCTCTAACTCTCTCTCTCTCTCTGTCTATATATATAAATATCAAGCTGTTTTCTTTTTTATATCTGTGTGCTCTATTCTATTTCTATCTGGATCTTTCTAGCTAGGTTTGAGCAATATGAATTTCTCTAACTTTGTTCAATGACTTTTCTTATTTATATATAGGGGAAGAGAGAGATTACACAGAGAGTTGAAGAAGAGAATTGGTTAATAGGAAAGGTCCATGGGAACAGAGTAAATACATTTGTCTTACCAAAGAGGAGGGATTCGTTGAAAACAAAAGGGTTTATCCGAAAAATAAAAAAAGGAATTAATTTAGGATTTTATCCATAGAATTAGAAAACTAGATGTTTTTTTAATTTAATTCTGTTTTAAGTTGTTGTGAAGTAACTAATTATTTACTAATAATGCTAACGGGGTTATAACTCCTTTTTAAAATGGATTGATTTTTTAAATTTTTCTCAATTTCATGAATCAATTTTTTAAAATAATATTAAGAATATAATTTTTATTTTATTATAGCATTTTTTCTCAATTCATCTCCAATAAATATGAATTTCATTTTTAATTATTGTTACTTATCTGTTCAATTACATTAACAAAAAGTAATAAAATACTAATATGATGTACTTTCTTCTAACTATTAATTTATCCTCCTAAAAATCTTAATTTTATGAATTTAAATTAAAGAAAAACTATGAATTGAAAGAAGTAAAGATTCAAAGAGAATCTCACTTTTTGAAAAAAAAAATTTGAATTCTTTTAATAAAATAGTATATTTTTATTTTTATTAACAAATATTAGTTTCACATAGTGGATGTACATGTCATTTCGGTTTTAAGTGTGATTTTTTTTTTTATTTCCGTAATTATAGTATTGTTATACTTTAAGATAAAAATTAAGCATAAGGAGATTTCAGTTCAAATCTTATTGTAATTAATATTGTTTCATCTATAAGTTATTTATTTTTTTAGTTATTAATAATTTTGATCATTTAGATTATAATATTGTTGAATTATGTCGGAATCTCTCATTCAATTAGTTGTGTGAATGCTCTTCATAATATTAATAATGAATAAATTTTTACAATTTCTTATAGTAAAACATATATTTTCTTTTCTATTAATTATTTAGTGTTAATAACATTGATATGTAATCGAATATGGGGGATTGGAATTTTTAAGACGTAATAGTTCATAGGCCCAATGGACCTCTTTTTGAACAAAAACAAAGTTTAATTTTAGAAAATTATAGTGAAAGATAATTTTGAATTTGTTTTAGCTGGTTATTTATCTTGCAAATAATTGAGCACTAAGGTCATTGTAATTTAGTTTCTTAAAATAAAAAGAAATAAGAGGAAAAACTACCCAATTGGTTCCTAAAATGATGAAAAATAATTTTTATTTTTTAAAAAATAATTTTTCTATTAACTAATCATTTTTTTCCTTTTATCTAAATAATTAAAAAATCACCTCTTTGGCGACATTAACTAACCATCTCCCCGGTCTATTGAAATATAAACTATATACTTTAAACTAGAAAATTTATAAAAAATTTATCTTATGCCTCGCCCCCTCCCCAAGAAACCAAGAAAATTCAAATCTAGAAATTAATGAAAGGAACACACATTTTAGATCACGAGGTCAACATTCTTGGATATTGCCTCTTATTTTTACTTACAAAAACAGTAATTTTTCTAATTTTGTATTTGTTCTTTGCAAAACCGATAACTTGAAAAATATTTAACAAAAACACATCTAAATAATTTATTATGAAAATAAATAGACCTTTTCTTTCTTGTATTAATTTGACTAAATGATATAAAATTCTTCTTGAAAAACTCACTTAAGCAATTATTTTATTCAGAGCATTTTAATATTGAAAGAAGAAAAGTGATTTATGAGACTGAATTTTTTTTTTTAATATTTGATAAAATTTGTGAAAATATTATTAAAATTTATTAATACGTGAATCTTGTAAAAAAATTTATTTGCCATAATTTAATCTTATAAATTTATTGTTTATCATAATTCTGATCATTTTAATATCTACTATACTCCCTCACTTAGCACTGTTACAGGACCACATCACTACTGGGTACAGGCCAAATGCATGTGCACTACCTTACTTGCATTTCATGGCCTTATCATCAGATCAGAATCTATAAATATATTCAACTCATAACATATATATATATATATATCATCAATAAAATAATTTCTTCAAAGTCTTCAGCCAATTAGCTTATGACATTTTTCCCATATAATTACCCATTTTCCTTTCAAATTTGGCAACTCCATCTTGTAGGTTGCTCACTGAAAGGAGTCAAAGATCCTTAATATTTGAAAATTTAGTCACACCCACCTAATTAAGAAAATAATAGAACAGAATTATTGTTTTGGTCCAAATTTTAACACAAACATATATATATATACCTAAGTCAGAGAAAAGAGAAAATTAAAATCATATTAAAGTTTGGTTTGGTAAGCTACCATATGAGTATGACCAATTAGACAAGGAAAATGGTAAGGCCAATGTAATTCTATAACACAATCAACCAATTTTAAAATGTTGTCATTGATATGACCATCACATCATCAACATTATCTTGAATTTAAGAGATTTATCAAATAATGGGATCAAACTTTTAATGGGTTATGGTGGACCATTAGGGTTGCTAACTGCTACTTGCTACAACCAGTGGAATTGACATTCAAATATGGCCCTCCATACATTAATCAAGATTGAGAAATTTTGTTGAACTTCAACTCAAATATCAGTCCATTGAGGTAGCTGTTAATATGGTATCACACCCCAATCAATCCACTCACACTACATGGGATCCTCATCTAAATTGAGAGATGATCACACTTGATTTGATACGTTGTATCATCTTATTGGTCACTTATTACTGTATAAAATGATTAAGTCATCTTAATGGTCATTTATCATTATATAAAGGAGTTTAAGCTCCAAAGATAAAAAATAAAAACAAAAACTCTTATTATCTCTATTTTACACTCTCACATTATTGGAGAGATCTCCGGCACCATCCAGCTTTCCCTTTATCTTGTCTTGCAGGTTGGATTTCTGGATTTCAAGAATTATTTGGAAGCTATTCAACATGTAAGTTTCGACAAATCAAGACTTAATAATAACAATGTTATCTAAACAAATAATATTACACACACTCTTTATTCAAACAACCATAATTTTTTTTATCACTGAATTTATAAGAATTTGTACCATTACTCAAATCGCAAATTGTGAATGAGCAGTTTATTCATTATTGGGTGCATATTTTTTTTGGAGTTCCTCTTTCTGATATTGCTTTCTAAACGGCATGTCGTTTTCATGTTTCTACTAAGTACATACAATCATAAATCCAGGTCTGGCCCAACCCAACAGACATTGTCTCTCCACCTGCAAAACAATCTCAGCCGCTGACTCCACCGACGCCGAAAATAATCATCGGCTCATTTGAAACTACTATAAGAAAAAGGAAAACGCGCCAATGCAAAAGGGAAAGCGGAAATATATCAGTGCGTAGCTTAAAGCTTAGAATTCTCGAGAAAAAAAAACACTTTCATCTTTCCTTTCTCTGCTGCCAAACACCATTTATATAAAATCGTCACCGTATTTGTGTTGTAAATGGGGATGCAATTTTCATTCAAGTAATCTATTCGATGAAATTCGTCAACGAGTATAGGTTTTCCAGAGATATTGCAGGTTTTGAAGGCTACAGTACAATTGGTCTTTCTAGAATTTGGAAGATGTATGGAAGAAAGGCGTGCCAACTAGTGAAAGAACTTGCAAGTGGGGAAAAGGGTCTCACCCCTTTCAACGTAAGATGTTTCTTTTTATGCTTATGCTGCTGTTTTATGTTCAATCTGGACTGATAAGCATTTTACTGAAACTTTCTTGTGTCGTGCAATGTTTGGCAAATTCAATTTATGGGTTTTGAATTTAGACAAGAGCTTGCTTAGTCATTGAAAACTTAGTGTAATTGTCCGTTAGTTATGCATGTTTCATTTGCAATAGTTAACTGATCTATTCGTGTCCAAGAATTTTTCCAAAGAAATGGGAGAAGCGATTTAGATTTTCAGTTTGATTAGCTGTTTAGGTTTTGCTGAATATTTTGTTTATGACATTGCGAATTGCAAGTCTTGAACTAGTTACCCTCTAATCATATCAATACTATCTTTCATTATTTTATCTTTCTACTGCTTTCATGTAGATTAGTGTTGATGTTTACACGACTGAACATGACAACGTATTAAATTAAAAAGTATCTGTTTTGCCTGTAGCCTGCAGCCTGCATAGTTACAACCTAGATAGTATTAGTTGTTTCCTGTAATCAAATGAATCAGCTTTATTATCGACCATTTTGAATCCTGCCTTTGAGTTTTCAATTTTAAATGTGATCAATTTGACTAGGAATATGTTCTATTTCAAGGTTTAGGATTCACATTTCACATCTTCACATCTTCTGTGTATTACTTTCTGATATCCCACTGGCATCATTTTAGGTTAGGAAATATGCATCCACATTAAAGAGGAACTTTGCAATGTTTGGAGCAATAACTCTTTGACATAATGACATGGAGACTCCAATCTTTTCCTTACACTTGCGTGATGTGTTTATTTGTCTCTAAAATCTAAATATGCTTAAATTTCTGCATTTCCTTCCATATTTCGTTTATTTTTTCTCTATCAGACCTATAAATGTTCCATATGATTATCATGAATTTATTTTTAAACCAGTTTGTTTTACAATATTACAGACTAAGAGATTTTCCGGAGCTATGGACAATTTCTTCTTCAATCAATAAGTACTTGTGATAATGTTAATTTTCATGTTTAATAAGTTAATGTGGAATAGTTTTCAGAAACTCTACTCTACATGTTTTAGTTTTAAACTCATTAGCTACTATGTTCCCATGCCTGTGTCACCATGTGTGTTTCCTCTAAATCAGTTCGCTAGCTTTGGCTTGATGTGCTTTACATAATCTTGCAGAGTGACTTGTTTGATCAAGTAATTGGAGAATGTAGTCAACATCACCTTGAGCTTCAGTCATTGGTAAGGTAACCTCCTATCCTTCTCTTTTTTTGTATGTCTTTTCTTTTCTATATTGTTTCTGTAAAGTGCAAAACATATGATCTATCTCATCTCTTGGGCAAAGTTTTACTTTTTGTCTTTTTTATTATTTATTTATTTTTGGCCTGGGAAGGAGTAACCTTAGTAATAACTACACATTTTGTTAGAGGTTGACTATAAGTTGTTTGCACTCTTCACTATATAGATCCAGATATGCTGAATACGTCACCTCTTACTATACGGGCTTATAACTTCCAACAAGATGCCTTCAACTTCCAAGCGTGGAAAAATAATTATCTATGTCATTTAAGTCTAGTGAGTAGTGACACTTCCGACAACATGATAAGATTGCCAACTTGTCCACCACTCAATGCATTTTCTCAAGCGAGCTGATGTTGAGCAATTTATCTCGCGGTTTAGTTGTCTGATAACTTGAATTCTCATAGAACATTAGCTAGTCAAATTATACCTTGTTTTCCTTTCTTTCCCTTGATAAACAGGGCTTAATGGAGGAGCTCTCAGGCTGACTATTAGATTTATTTTCTTACAGCCAGTATACTTGAGAATTATCTTTCTCTTACCCTGGAAAGTCTCATCCCTAGAGACCGCCATGTTAGGTGCTAGTTATGTCTTAGTATTGTTAAGTTATCACTCTATTCCTGTTTGCAATGTAATATTTATTGTAAATTCATTACTATTTTCTCTTGATGCCCTGGGTTTTGAAGATATTTCTTGCTTTAAGCTCTGTGCATCCGTATCCCCCCCTTTCCCCTCTTTCCCCTCTTTCCCCTCTTTCCCCCCTTTCCCCCTTTATTACTGTTATAAATGCAATTGGGTCATCCAGGATAATTTGAAGATGCACACATATTTCTTTTCAAAACTTTCCAGCACTTATCAAGCCTCAAATCACAAGAAATAATGGTGAATAACAAGCAAGGAAAGTATCACAGGTTCCCAAGCTATCATTTCCTGTTCCTATTACTACTACGTACTAGCTCCCCTAATGAATCCCTCAGATACACTTGCCTCCGTAGCAGCTGCAATCTAGGATTCAATTTTACAATTTTACGTTCTGCAATTGACAGAGGTTTGTACTTGTCTATCCCTTTGAGAAACCATGTCATGTATATTGATAGAATAGATCTGTCTCGGTCTTCATCAGTAAGGAGCTTTCAACAAGCCTCCATACTACAATAGGGGATAAATGGCCTTCATGCAAGCTTCTGGTACAGGTTCTACCCACAAAAAAGCATAAAAAGAGCTTCCTAGAGTCCTCCTCAGGCATGGCTTCTAGACTGAACTCAGATGATCCAAAGATGGTTAGTGCATTTTCTGTTTCTTTCTCATTTGCATATGATACAGGACCAGGTGCACAGTAGCAAAGGTGGATAGATTGGGGTTACATTATAATTTGTGTGCCTTAAGAGGATGCCAAGATTCTTTTTGGGACAATTTGTGAATATTCCGGTGGCTGTGGTGGCTATCTGTCTCTTATGCTTTTTCTGATTTCCGTTGCTAAGTTTAGATTAATCCTCAAAAGGAAAAAATATTTTAATAGCTGAGAGATACTAGGAACTGACTGATAAGGGAGGTATAGCAAGTAGGTGATTACCCTCAAGAAGATCTCATTGTAACAGATAAAATATCCAACTTCAAAAAAATCAACATAAGTTCATGCCTGAATTGAAGGGGAAAGTTGAGATTTTTAAGGAGGAAAATATGGTTGAATTAAACCGAATTCTAGTTATGGGAAACAAAATTGAAACTGTCAAACTCTCTGTCCGCGTATCAAATCTTCTATTCTAAGTTTTTATGGCATAGTTGGGTGTCCTTGCAAATATTTGCTGCCATGGCTTCTTCAAAGAAATGGGCAAGGACCATATCTTCCATAGCTTCTTTTATATATTTCCTTGTCATTATCTTTCAAGTTCCAATTTTCAGGTTATTGCAATCATTTCCAAATAGAGCATTTTAGGCTTTTCATGTCAAACAAAAGGTGGTAACTGAAGCCCTGTTTTGCTCTTTGACTTGCAGGGTTCCATGCAGAAGTGGAATATGCAGGACACCATTAGAAGTAACATCTTCTCAGTTGATCGCAAGTGAGTTGTGCCCTGTTTTTGTAGTAAAGGCTCTTCTCTACCCAGGTGCTATTGCAAATGCTCTTCTTAGGGAGAACAGAATTCCAAGCTACAGCCATCTGCTAAAGTTATATAAACTCACTAATATGAAACCAACCTCTGCATCCTCTGATCTTCGACGCATTGAGGTTAGTACTATAAATTTGAAACTCATTTGTATTTTCATAACCGCTACTACAAATTTGCACTCATTTTCAATTTGGGTTTGCATCAGGTTCTAGCAGGAAGCTACTTATCTGTGGCAGGAGCAATTTTGGGTCTTAACAAACCAGGGAGAATGAGCCTCTTTGGGATCCTTCTTGTCATATGGGGCATTGTTAGGGAAGGCGGTATGGGAAAATCTGCAAAATTGAATCAAACAAAAGGTAATTATATGTACCCTGCAATGTTAGTTGCTTTGGTTTCTGCTTTATTTTCCATAAGAAAGGATGTAAGAAAGATACTTCGTTGCTTTCAAGGAAGGCGTGTAGTGAAAGAAAAGCATTTTTAAGTTCAAGCTAATATGAAATGGCAAAGTTGTGGTTGGCAATTGTAATCCCTCATTATTGTATTATACTGTACACCGTTTGGCTTCACTTGCCTCTTCCTAATGTTGAAAATTTAGTCTATCAAAAAAGGAAAAAGATGTTGAAATTTTCTTTTTAATTATGAGTAATTATGTAACCATCAATTTGCAATTAAATAATTAACCACAGTGATACTTTTTTTTTTTTTCATATAATTTACTTTGTTAATGTTGCTCTGAAAATTGAAGACTTTTCCCATATTACTTCATATAGAAGTTATTGAGTTCAAAGCCTCAATTTTTTTTTTCTTTCTAAAAATTCACTATTCTTAAAAACTTCACATTAGTTTCCATAAAAAAATTCTTGTAAGAAAATAAATAAATTATTGATCAATCTAATATATATATATATATATATATTTCATTTGTTAAATTATGAAATAACTCATGGGTGTTAAAAGAGCTAGGATTATGGTTATTAATTTGTATCTAACTTGAAAAAACAACACAACTTTGAGAAGAGTGAGAAAGCTATGGATGGGATTTCTTTTACCAAGAGATTTGCTGTAACTTTTGTCTTGAAAATTACCATGATTGTTGCAATCCAAGTTGAAAATCAACGTTCTCATTCTTCTTCTTCTTCCTCACTCCCTTTCCATTCCACGCATTTTTTGTTGAGCTTCTGTTTTCAACAAGCCTGGTGAATTTGGTGAAGTTGATCTTACAAATTCTCTATATACAAGGTTTGAGTGGTGGAATTATAAACAATATTTCATGACATGAGTTTTTGAAATTCTTACAACGATTTTATTTTTCATGATTTTAATACTAGAAAGCATCGAAGTTTCAGATAAGTATATTGCAATGTGCATGTTGAAGTGTACTTATAGTGATTTGTTGTATGTGATATTCATCATGTGGGCAGATATGGACAAAATGAGAGAGTTTATATATGGAAGCCTGCTTCAACGATTGCACAGATTATTAATTTGCCATGTTCGATTAATACTTTTTATACAAATCATTGGATTAATATTACTATAAAGAATTTGTTGTAATTATTTTACAATATTCAAAGAAAATGTAGAAGTATCAAAAAAAAAATATATATATATATATAAATAGATATACACAATTATCCTAAAGCTATATGAAGAATATATTGTTTCCATGAATTTGTTAATGGAAGATTAATTAATCTGTACACAAAATTGGAGAAGCTGACCATTTGATAGATGCAAGTTACCTAATGCAGTGTTCAATGTTGAAGAGAGGAAGGACCTAATCAAATGCTTGCTTGTTCCTCTATCTCCAATAACTCCACTTCTTGCAATGATTAAAAGAATTCGTTATTTTTTTCTGAAAAAAAGGTTATCATCGGTATAAACTCATATTCTCTCTCAAAATTAAATAATCACTTTTAAATTAACAAATTAAGAAACATCGATATTTTTTTTTTTTAAGTTTTGAGCTCTCATAAATCAGTTATCAGTGGATGATGGTGAAAAAGGAGAGTAACAAACAACATCACGAAAATCAGGACAATTAATGGCATCATTCGATTGGGCATAATTTATTACAAGCATACTCAATGCCACTATTATCATCATCAATAGTTTCTTGTCTAATTTGATTTTTGTACAAGTCTCTTTGTTGGTTGTCTATCATGACATTCTATTTTGGAGGGGGAGTAAATTTTAGAATGTAATTTCTATGCAAGTCTCCTTGTCATAACACATTGAATGTAATAATTCACACCAGACTGGCAGACCGACATCTAACAGATACAACCAAGAAGCACTTTAATGGGCCCGTCGTCCTGGCCTCAAAGGCATGAATTTCTCTCTTCTCTCTTTCTCTCTCTTTTTCTCATCAAATCATTTTGCTATTTGCCTTGAGCCCTTCTCTGCAGTAGACAACAAAGGAATTTGGAATTGAAGTTTAGTGGGAGCATGATACAACGTGAAATGTGACAGAAATCCTGTATCTAGTAGCAAGGTTCTTCCCCCTTTCCTTAACTGCTGGCTCCCCTATGGAGCCACTGTTGCTTACAAAAATCTTAAACTTAATAGATACTGCATTGCAATTCGATTTCAACTCAAGCTGGCTTCATATAGTACTGCTTAAGTTAATGAGGAGAGGTGAAATTTTGGGTTTTAGGGTGGGTTGGGTCATGGGTGCTTAGGACCTTTACGTGTGAGAGGAAGATAGTAGTCTAGGTTTGCTTGGGCAGATCAGTATGTATGTTTCAGTGTGAATTCTGACAAAGGGCCTGCATTTTTATTTTTTTTTCTGAAGTTGGTTCCTTTTTATCAAATCACTTGTGCTGAAACCCAGACGGCATTCTGGGGTTTGTAAATTGATGAGTTCTACTGCTGCTATTACTTCGGGAGTTGGGTTTTGTTATAGAAAGGACGAATCGATATAATTTTTGATGCTGTACAAATTTTCTTCGAAAACTCTTTTACAGGTAAATTACAGTTGCAAGGTTCTCAGATGCAAAATTTTACGTACATTGCTGTTAATTGGCTGTAGAATATCGTGTGTAACCATTCATTCGTTTGTTTTGAAAAGGGACATGTTCGATGCAAGCTTCAGAATGCCTTTCTACACTTTGAATTGTCATTTGCATATGATATGTTATGTGAATGCACCTAGAAACCTGTATAAGATAAGGTCCAGTCCAGTCCAAGCTATACCTAAATCCTTGGTTCTTGTAAACAAATATGAAAGTGGGAGATTTCCTGAATTTAAGATGCAGTTTGGTTCCAATACCGATTCAACAAGGGGTGATTCTGCTAATTTTTTGTTTGATCAAGTGAATTCTGTGGGTATAATTGGAGGGATATCTGTTTATTCCACCCTGAATTTTTTGAGAAAACTTGTAAAGTTGAGTTCAAAAGATGGAAAAAACCCATTTCCTTTTGTACTTTGCTCTGATCCTATATTAAATGAGGAGCTTTTGTCCTTTGGAAGAAGTTCTTCTCTTTCTCTTGGTAGTAAAGGGAAACACGTACAGTCAAATTTCTCCCAAATTGTGCAGAATCTGCGGAATAAAAGGGTTTTTCTTGAGAATTCCGGAGCCCGTTGCATAGTGATGCCTTGTCACATTTCACATTCTTGGCATGATGAGGTTTCCAAAGGTTGTTCCGTTCCTTTTCTTCACATGGGGGAGTGTGTTGCCAGGGAGCTGAAGGAAGCCAAATTGAAGCCACTTGAAGCTGGAAGTCCTTTACGGATTGGAGTTCTTGCAACCAATGCAACTCTAGATGCTGGTTTTTATCAGGAGAAACTCCAGAATGAGGTTTTCTTTCCTCTGAATTATGTCTTATTATCGTTTCAGATAATCTTTCGTTCAACCACAGTTGCATCTAATTACCAATTTTAGTTTAATGTCTGAACGTGTTAATGGTTGACTATAAATCTTCTTTGCTTATGTGCAGGGGTTTGAGGTCTTGCTGCCAGATAGAGCAACTATGGAACACACAATGATTCCTGCTATCGATGCTTTAAACAGCAAGGACATAGAAGGGGCCCGGAATCTGATAAGAATAGCTCTTCAAGTTCTTTTGGTGAGGGCAGTGAATTCTGTCATCCTTGCTTCGGATGATATGTGGGATCTCTTGTCCCAGGATGATCCCCTTCTTAAAAAATGCATTGATCCCATGGATGCACTGGCGCGTTCAACTATCAAATGGTTAAAATCTGCTGGAAAAGGTGTATTAGAACATTGATAAGGTGATTGGTATGGTTCATCATGTATCTCAAATTTTTTTTTTTCCACAAAACATTGTTACCAATGAAAACCATCTATACTCTTATTGAGCCTGTATATAATTGTTTCTTGATGATCAAAATTATCAAAATTTTATGTTTTCTATAACTAAAGGACCTTGTCAGTCTATTTGAACAAATTACTTGATGATACGGAATCAGTTAGTCTTCTATTCAATGTCAAACTTTTGCAGTATAAAAAGTTCCAAGCATTTCTTTTGTAAATCAATCTTTTGCCAAATTTAAAGGTTTCTCATTTCAGTTTAGTTTTCACTTACCACTGCTTATCTCAAGAAGACAGAACCTATGCAATGGTTCACCAAACAGTGCTGGCCATGGGGGCTCTCCACTTAGATTGATGTCTCTAGGAATCTGAATCAGACATAAAACCCTCTGCCATGCATGGTTCACAATTCTGCACATGTATGTAGATATGCAAGATAAAAAAAATAAAGGATCAGAAATTTAATTTGTTATATCCACTTGTTTGGAAAATTCCATTTTGAAACAGATTCGGCAACAAAATCAAAGGCTAAAAATGAAATCGTCCTAGAGTCAGATGGAAATGCTTTTCAAAGAAAGTAAAAGTAAATCATCTACTGAAGCTTCTTTATTCCGGGAAATGATGGTAGAACTGCAATAAGAGCATCACCATATCCAACTGGGTCTGTTGAGGAAAGAGAGAGCAAATGAGGAGATATACACGTATAATATGTGAAATCAATACATGCCTAAGTTTAAAAGTAGCAATTATAAGTTGATTATACTAACCACCATCCTCTTGTAGTATCTTGATGATCTCTCCTGATACATCAGACTGGAAAGCAATAATGAAAGAAAACATTTCAAGGTTGACAAAGCCATAAATTCAATCATATACAACAAAATGGGCGGGAAGGAAGATAACGGGGTGGAAGGGAGAGGGAAATCATGAGCAACTGCTGTTTAAGTCATTGAACTCAACAAACAAAATAAGTAACCATTTCAACTCAAAGATCGAGAAACTCAAAGACACAAACCTCAATCGGCAGCTCACCGCCAAGCTGTTCAATATAGCAAACGACTTGGCCTTCTTTAACCACTTGCTTCTGTTAAATAGTAATACAAATGTTACTAGCCAGAGTTTGATATGTACTATAGCAGTAAAGAGCTTTATAAGTGTAACAGCATAATGGACTGAAGGTGCTTGGACCAGGTCAAACATCATTTGACAATAAAGCATAGATACCAAATTTTCCAAAATCACATAAAATAACTAGTTAAGTCACTATGCTCTTAGATGTCTCTTTCTTCCTTTTGCAACTACAAGAGTACAAAATCGTTGCAAATTTTCTTGAAATAAAACCATATAAAGAAAAAAAATTAAATAAAAATTCCAGGGCTGAAAGCCTGAAACTGACAAGAGAATTTATTGCAAAACAAATCTTAGGACAGATGGGTTTCTCCCTGTTTATAATTATTAGTAAATGATATTTTGCTTGAAGAAATAAAAAGCCTTAACAACAGTACCTCTTTACAAGATGGGGGAGCACGCTTCCCCTTTATGGTTCGAGATCTTCTAAAGAAACCCACCTGCACTATGGTTTTAGAGTGCAGCTAGTATAAAATATAAAAGTATTTACAACTTTGAATCTTACCCTTGGAGAATTAATTATCACCAAGCCTTCATCTGCAGCTTTATCTAGCAGTCTCTGAATCCCACCAGAAAAAGACATTGGCTTGGCAATGGCTAAAGATGATGTAGAATTTGACCCATTGGAATTAGGTGCTTCAGCTGTTGTATTTACACTACCAGAATCAGGAATCGGAGCAGGGGGAGGAATGGTTTTCTCAGCCAAATCCCTCGTTAGATGCAAGTGAAACCCACCAAACTAATAAGACCAAAGAAAAAAAGAGAGTTAAACCAGAAAGAGACAACATTTAAAACAGAACATAATCAACCCTTTTTGAAGGAGAGGAAAGAAAATGATAATTTGAATATATTCTTGAGATGTTAAATATAAAAATTCATGTCACAACTTTATTTGCTTACTTTCAACTCAAACTCAGCTATTGAACTTGTGTCACATACTTCTATTATAAGAGATTCCACCTGCAAAAAGATTTAAGTAAAATACTTGAAACTCTTGAAATGTCTGCCAGAACATAATAAGCATCTCTTTTCCCATTAGTGCTTCCATTTATTAAAATAATCTGTTAATAATTTAAGAACATTCTTTCTATATGAGAATATACATAGCCAGTTATGTTAATTCAAGAATTACAATTGAAAAGAAGAAGAGCTTGATCAATATTACCATTTGGAATTGGTATTACCAGATTTCTTTAAAAGGCATACTATACAAAGAAAAATGATAAGAATAATTTCAAAGAATTCAATCAAACATACAGAAATGAACTCTGTTTTTGAGGCTTCAGATTAGCAAGTTTAGTTTAAGAGGTAGAGCATCACACCAGCATGAGCTTGATTAATTTTAAGACAGAGTTCTACTAAAACAAGAATGTGTTTGTTACAATTATATTGGACACATAATTAAAAATGCAATAAGATAAAATTGTTTCCATGATATAAGGCTGGTGACTCAAGCCGACGAAGGTAAGCAGTTGGGAAAGACTAATTAACTACAAGAACCTATATTCCAGCTTGAGCAAGGCTCCTCATAGAATAATTGGAGGGAAACCGTTAGTCTAGCAGCAAGTGGACTCTGAGCTCATAGGAAGGTCAAGCTTTTGGGGTAATGTCTCTAACCTTAACAAAACAAAAATGAAACACCATGCATATACTAGTTTTCAGGTAGTGATATATGGAATATAGCATAATAAAGTTATCGTATATCAGCATGTGGCAGCCAAAATATTAAAGAGAAGCAATAATAAATAGCCATGCACTAACCTCATTAAAATTAGGAATAAGCTTGATTGTCGAACCAGATGGCTTAATCTCTTCAGAACCATCTTCTAACCTTGTGACAGCTGTTACATCATGAAGTAAAGAGTGTGCTTAAAGGCAATTGTATAGTCTAGTTCACTTGAAAGCTTCATCTGTTTATTTTCTGATTTGAAATTTTTGATTGGTTCTTATGCGCACATCTTTTGAGTTTTCCAATCAGATATAAGACCATGTTACTATTTCTTACAAAACTAGTCCTAACAGAATTAATACTGAAGTGAGAAAACTCGAGAACTATAAATTACAAGGCAGCTAGACATTATTAACTTTCATGGCTAATTCCAAGGTTCTTGACTGTAGTCACAATTCTCAAACTGTGTTAATAGATTACATATTAAACTAATTCAGTAATTCACATAAGAATTCCCGTGTTTATAAACTTCAGTAAATACAAAATTTGGGTAAAATGAGTTTCAGTTTGCTGACAGCAGAGATTTGTTAAAATCAAATTATGTATATATCCATTAGAGCAAAATCATTCATCAAATATCACTAGAATTGTTTCCCAACAAGATTTGAGGAATTAGGCTGTCACAACAGAATTTCCCAAGAAAAATAATGTAACATTTAAAAGAAAGAAAAAGAACTCACACTGGGATTCTATAGATGGGCTACAGCACACGGTAAAAAGTTTCTCTGATTGTCGTGATGTAACCAAACCTGGGCATTGTCGTGGCCTCCTACCTGTCCAACTTCTTATGCTGCATAGTTGTAAAACACCAACTCTCTTTC
This sequence comes from Quillaja saponaria, assembly GCA_029379385.1. Taxonomy (NCBI): domain Eukaryota; kingdom Viridiplantae; phylum Streptophyta; class Magnoliopsida; order Fabales; family Quillajaceae; genus Quillaja; species Quillaja saponaria. Next base: position 23,008,426 of record CM055611.1, read on the forward strand.
TTCCTAATTCCAAGTTCAAGATTCTAATATTTGATGTCCCTAAGCTACCTGCAATAAATACTAGCACGAGTTACTAAACTGTGCCATGAGAAGGTAGATCATTTACTCCCATCATTTGAAAGGTTAGGAATAGCAGATGATTCTTCAAGCATCAGTAAAACAGTAAATACCAACTTTTAAGGAATAATCTATTTTTTGAAAACAGAAGATCTGAACATAATGTCTAGAACTATAAATATGATGGTACTTTCATTGTTATAGAAGTTTTAAACTCTGGATAGAATTATTAAGTATACTAATGATATTTTGAAAAATTCCACTTGATGTGTGTGATAGACTAGTCATTTGAAAAACTAGGCTCATGCAGCCATGCTATAATAAAAACTTAAAATCCTACATGCAACTATTAATTAGAGGAAACAAGTACGAAAAGAACTATGATGCTGACATATCATCGACCAAAGTTATGGATTAAAATTTAAACAGAATAACCATAAGCAACAAGTTCAATAAAGTGGGTCACAAGGGAAGCTGCAAAAATAGACAGAGTCAGATTTTGCAAGGTTCCCAGCTTCACTGCCCATAATTCCATAGGACTAAGAAAACAAAAATCTCAGAATTCCTTATCTTCCCAAATCTCTTATGTAACAAAAATCATTAATTTTTACCAAGTAATCATATTTCAATGTGATCAAAAGAAAGACAAAAAAAAAAAAGAACTCTCAGCGGTACAGAGGTTACTGTAATTAGATAATAAAAAATGCAACTTTTTCTTGCATTTGATTGGGAAAGACATGAAGAAAGAGACTTACAAGTAGCCATTGGAATCCTTGAGACTTGGGACCAGAGAGTCGCGCAAAGGGTTCTCTTGAAATCAAATCCTGATAGTTAAACTTTTATGAGAAACACAGAGACAGAAACCCAGAAAGTTTCTTATTTCATAATCCTACACCCCATAGAAAAAGAAGAAGTTCAGTGCAAGCTCGGCTCAGCACAGAAGAAACCAGAGTGAGAAACACGCGGAGGCTAAACCCCATGACAATTGAACATGCCAGGTTAAGGAAAAATACAGTCATACAGCTGGACTTGAATTGGATTGGTTGGTCCCAATTACGGTTTGTTCTTTTCCGCCTAAGAAACAGGTCCATGTAACCATGTTGGTTTTTTCTTTTTCGACCTTTCAAGATTGACAATATTATACTTGTTCCCTTCTAAATTCAAACATTACATAAATGTCCTCATCTTTGTAAATGGGATTGGTTTGGGCCTTCCCCAGCTCTCTCACTCAATCTTCTATCCCACCATCTGGCTCATTCTTTTTATAGCCTGATGAAATGGGTTATGGGGACAAAATATAATTCAGGGTATTGCTTAGACAAGAAGAAGGGATAAAATATAATTACCACCAATATTTATATTTATTGGGTTAAAATTTTTATGAACTTAAACTCGGTGTTCATATAAGTTGAACTACAATTGATTGACAAAGAAAAATATTGTCATTCTTATAATTAATGGGTTAATTCATATAACTACTTTTAATATTGTATAAATATAAATAGCACAATAACCTAATTACTCCATCTTACCAAGAGGACATTTAGGGCCCCCAAATTGAAAGGCCATGTAACTGATTTATAAGCTATAAAGAAGACATTTGACTAACATTAAGGCAATAAATGAACATAAAGCTAGCTTGAAAGGAAGACAAGATCCTACCATAAAGCAGTTATAGAGACTGGGTTTATGGGGCAGCTTTTGATGCCACAAAATATACATACACTTTTTAAAGGTATATTTGATCAGGTCAGTGAAGGGAATCCAATGTGATTAATAATTATAGTTTCAAATATGCTAATCAAACTATTTTTAAGTAATACTGTTGGTTAAATTTTGACTAAATGTCAAAATTTTAGATTCAAACTATGGTGACTGAATTGTAGGTAAATTTAATCCTCTCAAATCACTTCCCAAGCATTAATCCTCTCCATCTCTCTCAAAAAAATATAAAAAAATAAAACACTTCCAAGAGGACCAAGTTAGCCCACACATGTAGCTTGCCCTGCTTTTATAAGCAATTCAAGAACCTTATCTGTAGAAAAGTATCAGCAAGAAAATGACATTATACTCTTTGAACTTAAGAGGGAAAAGAAGATTATCTTTGCTTTTCTTCTTATTTCATCATCTTCTCTTTTAGTTTTCCTTTTCAGCTTTGAGTAATATATGGCTGGACACATGTATTTTTGCTGCACTATTGCACTCTGTTTTTATACCAACTCTGCTTTACTCAAAAATACATCCACTTAATAATATAAAATATTTTTCATGAATCTTCCCAAAAGTGAAGTATTTTCCTTAAATCTTATTGTACTTTTTCTTTTGTATGGAGTCAAACCTAAATCCTAATTCTGTAGGTTCCTTAGCAGGCTTGATTTTTGTTATGTTTTTGTTATACTTAACTTGGATTGCTATCCGAGAAAAGCACCTTGGACCACTCCATAAGGACAACTTTCAATGTTACTGCACCCCATTACAATGGGGGAGAGAGACAGAAAGATGCAGAGAAAGAAGAAACATATTTTCCAAGTTAAAGCAAGTTGCTTATGCATATGAAAAAGAGAAGAGAATCATCTTCTATTTAAGAAAACCACTCACTACCATACAATAAATAAAATTTCTCACACAAAATACAGAAGATAATTGTTTAAATATTTTAGGCACCAAAACAACATTGCTGTAGTTCTTATGGAAAGTCTCAAAATTTAACAAAATCCCAAGGGATGTAGCTGGAGCAGCATATAGCCTTGAAACCCATATTTTCACCTCATGATTCTCAGCATCCCAAAGATAATATTGAATATTCAGTTATATGGTTCTCTTGCTTGGCTGCAATGCCTGCAAATGAAGCATCCAAAACTAATTATAGCAGTGTTAAAGCTTTATAATTTTGAATGAGAATGGGCAAATGTAAAGGAAGTCACATACCCAAAATTGGATGTAAAATGTTATTACTTTCTAGTACATGTCCCTTGGAGCACTGCATTTAAAACACTCCATTCTGCTAGCAAAGTTGTGTTCATTACAACCTAACCTGTTCAAATAAAGGGCACAGAGTATTGATTATTACTAATAGTTGGCAACATAATATATTAGTACTCAAATCACTTTTCCTCCTAATTAAATTGGTAATCATAATATTAACTTTATGTTTTCACTCAAAACAAATGAGTAGACAGGAAGAGAAAGAAAGATTTACTTGAAACTTTGTAACTTGTAAAAGCAGTCAAAAGAAAGAGGAACATAATAATAAAGATAGCAATGCATGCCTATAATGCCTTAAATGTGTAATCTACTTATCATATATATCCTCTAAAGAGCAGCCAAACACAAAAACAAAATTTGTCCCCTCATAAAGCAAGCAACCCTCCACATCATTGAAAATATAGATTAAACTGATCACCTGCTGCATATCCAATCACCAGATTTCCATCCGGGTCTGCCACCACCGCCGCCACCGTTTCCGCCACCAAAACCTCGTGAACGTGAGAGGTCACCGTTAAAGCCTCCAGCTATGTCATCCTTAAATGCACCACATTTGAAGCAGCTTGAACGGCTAGCAAAGTTATGGGTTCCACAGTTTCCAGCATTGCAGTACCAATCTCCGGGTCGGACATCTGACCCGCTCATGAACCCAAATGAGGATCCACTTCTTCCTCCTAAGCCACCAAAGTCACCTCTTATATCACCATACTTTGGATCACCACAACGTTGGCAAGAGTCACGTCTCTGGAAATTCAGGTGCTGGCATGACCTGCAGTTCCAATCTCCTGGCCTGCTCATGTTTTCTGCCATGGTATACAAGTAGATTAAAAACAAAATCCATCAAAAAGTTATAGTAGTACATTTTAATGTTATTAGAGTTCATGACATTGAGAACAACACTATCCTAACTGTCCCCTGTCTTCTTGGGTAGCTCAAATGATAATATATGTAAAATAAGACTATAGAGCTAGTTTTGTATTTAAGCCAACCAGTTGTTAATTTAACTGACAAAATCATCGGGTTTAAGTCTATGAAAGTTTCAATCCACAAAGATTGAAAGTTTATCCTCCACCCTCTTTTTCATACAACAGAATGTTTCTCCCCCTCGATCTTACACAAAAAAGAAAGTGGAGAATGCATATATAGGATAAGGATTCAAAGTAAATGAAGCATTGAAAACATGTTGAGCTAGGCAGACAAAAGAAATGAAAGATATATATGAAATAAAGAACAAACCTCTAGATAATGTAATATCTTGAACTAACAGAAGGTTAAGAAGAGGAAGGAGCTTGGTAGTACTTAATTTGGTGAGGGAATGTGATGTAGGGGGATGGTTTATATACAAGCAAAGACCACAGAAAAAGAGAATAAATGGAGGGCTGTTTAGCACTTTTGAGTGGTTCTTCAACTAGCTAGCAACCTTGATAAGTGGAATTAATCAGAAAAATCTAAAGGAGTATAAAAAGAGAAAAAGAAAGAAAAAAAAGAAAGAATATGTTCGGGCTGTGATTCCAAAAAGAGTATATTTTGAATTTTGAAATTACATACTCTGGCAGTAAGCTGCTACTTCTTTTAAGGTTTATTTCTAAAACTATTTCATGCAAGTTGTTTTTTTGACATAGTTTGGATTTGATTAGTTTTTTAATTCCCCTTGAATTTAATATCTTGAAATTAAAACATTCACATGATTCAAATTTTGATAAGCAACAAATACAAAAAAAGAATGTATATGTCAAATAGTTATATTTATGATACCATTTATGTTTTAAAATTATCACGATTTTTATTTTATTTTTAATTTTTATAAATCAAGTAGTCAATTAGAGAGACCTTAAATCTGAAATTGGCACCAATTAAAACATGAAGGCTACAAATCAAACACAAATTGCCACCTCTATATATGTAATATCTAAGTGCTCAACAATTCAAGACCCACAAAAAGAGTACAATAGATTCTGTAACCTAATAGCAAAGCAGGCATTGTTGTCCAAAGATCTTAAAAAACAAGTGAACCATAAACCCTAACTAGAAAGGCCTTTTGACCATGCCATGGTGTATGATGCAAGTTCGAATTGCTAGTCCCCACAAGCTGGCAACCAGAATTAATGTTATACAGCATATAACAATCAAATTAAGGGGAAAAAGAAGAAGAGCAACATGGCTGTGTGTTATTGGACAATATGGAATCCTAATCAGTATTTGTTTCCATGTAATGAATATTCATAACATGCATAAAAATTAAAGATCCATGTCTCTTTCACTGAACACTTTGGGAATCAAACAAAATTGACAGTCAAAATACATGTTTGGATTACTGCATTCACGAATTTGAATATTCTTTTATTTCTCATTTAAATTCCACTATGAAATAGAATTAAAAAAAAAGATCTAATGGTATTACCGGAAGTGAATAAACTCTGGAGTTTATTTGACACATTGCATAAACAAAATAATATATATATATATATATATATATATATATATTAATTATACGTGTTTAAAATTAATATATAGACTTATATTATTAGTATCTCTTATATATTGTATTATCTAATATATTATATAAACTTAATTATAATGACTTAGATTGAGAGATTAATGAATTGAAGCATGGGACATCGAATGGAATACCACTTTAATTATCTTAGCAGTGGAGATAACTTGGAAGAAATTAAAAAAAAAAAAAAAGGAGGGAGAGAGAGAAAAAGAAAAGGCAAAAATGGTGAGTTTCAATAAAGATAGATAAATGAAGCCAAGTCTTGGAGGATTCATTTTGACCATCTCTTTTTTCTTTTTCTTTTCTTTGCTTCAACCAGTGCTGCTGAGGATGCTGCTCAGCTATTTTATGCTCTTTCTCTCTCTCTAAACCCAACTTTATCTTCCTTTCTCTCTCATAAACAGTCACCAAGGACAAATAAGGAAGATCTATTCTGGCCTCCATTCTCTTGGGGAAGGGTAAAGGAGAATAGAGAGCAAACTGTAAAGAAGAACAAAGGGGAAGTGGGATGATTCGATTCTCCTTGGGAATCGTTTCCATGCATGACTACGACCAACTTAATTATTCTCCTTATTTCACCAATCTCATATGTGTGTCATTGTTTGTGTTCTTTTGACAAGAACAAGACTAGGATTACTGCTAAATGTTCTTTTTTTTCTTTCCTTCCTAATCATCATTCAATTTAAATATAAATATTATTCTTGTTATATCTTTATTTTTTAAATCTTTGCTTGCAGTAGAAGATGTTAGAAGAGGAAGATGATAACTTAAAACTCTTGTTGAATTTAAGATTTACTTGAATTAAGTTTTTGTTCAAATAAGATTAGTACATTACAAATGATAATTAAGAAGGGAGAAAAAGGAGTCAAATTTTGATGACAAAAAAGAGTACCAATCCACATGGCATACAAGACTCACTCGTAATCTTCAGCTACATATAATAGAGAATATGCATTTTATAAAATCTCCTTTGTTCTTTTTGTTTTTGTGGAAGGAATACCGAAGCCAACAACTGGCAGACTATTTCAAAGCAAATATCATGCGAAAAATAACTTCGTAGAGCAAACATCAAGTTCCAGTTTCATGTACATTTCATATGAGTATTCCATTATGGCAAAACTCAACTTTCGAACTCATCATTTGAGCCTATGTATTTATCAAAACATTACTTTACAACATGCACTAGGAAGTTTTTTTCTGATTTCTTAATATCCTTTTCTGCTACGACTGCCAGGACTTCCAAGATTCCTAGAACTGGGGGATTCGGATGAAGGATGCAAATCCCTGTGACCAAATGAAGGACTTCCTCGGAGTCCATGAGACGGAGCTTGACGGGGAGATCCCAAATGAGATTCACCCCCTCTGAAAGCCACGGTCTCCAAAGTTTTTGCTTCATCGGTAAGTAGGGCTAACTGTTATGACAAGAGGCAGATGTTCTCATACATAGACATCACAAAGGTTGATTAATTAAAACAGAAGAAACATCTGACTAGCAAGGAAAAGTCCCCAGTAAGCAATGTGAGAGGACGCACCAAGTGTGTGCTGTGCTATCCAATAAAAGCATATTTTGAGAAACAACTATAGGTCAAGTTTTCTAGAAAGACTACAAACTAAGGTCCAATTTTATAGAACTTTGAAAACTTGCAATGTGGTCAATAAATTATTCCTAATATGATATGCACAATGGGGCATATATGAATTGATTGAATACCCGGATTTCATTCTCTCTCAAGCGATCCTGAAGTGCATTTATTGCAGGACTCAAACTGCAAAGATGCAAAAAGGAGTGATTTTTTAATAAAGATAAAAAAAAGCTCAAGCTGCTCAGAGGAAAAAAAAGGCTCAAATAGAAGTATCTTAACCAATATTCTATCAATTTGCACAAGGAGGCCTGATATGTTGATGTGTGATGTATGAAAGTTAGCGGATGCACTTTCCCATCCCTACAGGAAAAAAGTACAGGAAATTACTATAAAAAAGGTAATAACAATTTTGTCAAATAGTAAAATTTCATGCAATTTCTTTTACAACAAGAAGCAATAGCACACCAGATGATCACCTCATATTTTGCAAAATGGCTTGGTTATATGCTGTCCTCTCCTCTTCATATAGTACATGTTGCAGATCCGTAAGTGACATCAATGGTGATTCAAGGTTGATAAGAGACAAGGCTGGCAAAACATGCAGAGGGATTTCTTTTCGTACATACTCTGCACCACTGTTGAGAAACATAACAATTCATGGTGGTTCATAATTACCTTTTGCTAACCCCATAAAAGGCATGATATTGTTCAGCCAATTGATATGAAGGTATATACAACACAATGGACAAGATATGATTGTAATATCTGAGGCCATTTTAGAACCATAACATCATTTCCCAATGTTTCTAATGACTTTTATCAAAGCTATGGTATCAGTAAGTAGTGCTAAACCACAAATGAAGCAAGAAGCACTGACCAGGATGCCTAATCTCAGTCCCCACTTTATTTGCACCTATACTTTTTGCAGCTAACAACTACCCTAACCTTTACCACCAGAATCCAGCCAAAGTTCTAACATTAGTAGCTAGAGAAATGACAAAGATGTAAGTGATCAAGTACATAAAAATGCATAATACCTCATGTCCAAATTCGAACGGTGCATAGCTTCCTGCATACTTTCTGACATATCCATGGGATCTACATCAATGATGGGGGCATCTGAGTTGTTGGTATAGTAATTTCCGCCACTTTTCTCTCTCCCTTGATGGTTGGCATCAGCATTAGCAAAGAAAACCCCCAATTCTGAAGATCTTCCTCCACCCTAGTCAATCATGTGTCATTATATGAATGAAGAAAGCAACCAAGAGGAATTAGTTGTATCCAACAAAGCAAAAATGCAAGTCTAATACTTACAGGACAGCCTCCCTAATAAAATGAAATCCTAAATTGTAACCAATCTTTGATAATAATATTTAAAATGCTATCAAACTGTTAACTTTTTGTAGGAAGATATGCACTGAAACTTTTCAGTGCTTTAAAGCAAGTAGTAAGCATCCGTCCGTTTCCAACTTGTTGATAGGTTAGACTCTCAGAATTTATCACATCAGTTACACCAAAATATATCAGTTGACCATGAGCAAACAAAAAAGGAAGTTCGTGGACAACTTAACAAGGTACCCATTAGGCCTTACAGTGATAGTACTTAGGAAAACCACTGGATTAACAAAGGTATATAATGTTAGTGGTCAACACCATAGTACAATCTTAAGATTAAAACATTAAAAGCATGCTGAAAGATGAAGAGCAAGTAGAAAATCTCAATTAACATGTTAGAATTGCTATGCATATTTGAATTATATTCTGATAATATCTCCCCTTTCCTTTTCAACTTCCTACATGAAGCACAGATTTGGTAGTTGTGTATAACAATGTTAAAGCCACACCAGATTATGAAATATTGGAAATGTTATATCTATTTTAAATATAATAAAAATTTACCTTATTAGCTCCAGTTCTTGAATCACCCGTATCTTGCTCTGGGCTATCTATCCTTAGGGAACCAGATCTTATAGATGCATTATCAGAGGAACTTAAAGATGATTCAAGATCTATAATTGCACTTCTATTTACAGGAGAGAGAGATATAGGTCTTGACATTTGGTTCTGCTTTCCATCGGAGGACTGGAAAGCAATGACTTGAATTCTTCCAACCTGCAAAATAGTCCAAGAATATTCCGTTCTGAGCTGATAGCAAATACAGTATGCAATCCCAAAAACCAAGAAGTTCAGGAAATACCTTGTTTATATCTTCACTATAACAGGAAAATATCAGCCCAATAAACCCAGAGTCCAGAAGTTGATACATTGCTTGAGTCCGCACATCTGCATTAGATGGGACAGGTGTGTAAAATAATCAACCAAGTATCAAAAATACTGAAGCAAAGACTCCGTCACAATACTTCAAACATATATTGAAGTAAGTCATCTTTCGTAGAAACTCAGAAACAGAAGTCATGCATTGATGCAAGGGTTTTTTGCAGTAGTAGTCTCTGCAATTCTGTATATATTTGAAGCATAAAGGATCTAGGATATGAACGAGGAATTCTAAGAAAATCAACAAACAGTCTTTGTTACTTCAAACTAAACGAAAAATTTAGTGCACAACCTAATAAAAGTGGAGATGTCATGGAGAATCTTTGACAACACAGAATACTCCTAGCAAGCAATTGTTCTAGAAAATCCTAGCAATCCCTTTCATTGGCACTGATGAACCTAAAGTTCAATGAATTAAAACAAAATTAGTTATTCCATTCTTACCAACATGAGAAGGAAGAACTGTGATATGCGGATGCGAATGATACCACCCAATAACCCTTGTGGTTCTTCCAGTCGATATAGTCATTCTGTGCTATAAAGTTAATTAAACAAAAAAGACAAACCATTTTCAAAAAGAAAGAAAGAAAAGCTACACCATGCTGTAATACCACCAGTCATCATAATAATTTTTTTAAGTTACTAGAACGTGCAACAGAATAAAAATTAGATATATTAACTCATCCAAAGAGCCTATGACATTGGAGTGGATCTTGTTCACATAATCTGAATCTAAAAGGCCAAAAAAATATGCAAGAATAAGAGCAAATTTCTACCAGAAGAACCTAGAACAAATCCCCTCCCCCTGGCATTACAAGATAAGCCAACTTGACATCAAGGAATATAATTAATTACCCAGACCTCACTTGGCAAGATACAACTACCATATGGGGAACAAACCTTCCCCTTCACTAGAGCATCGTATTCTTTTAGTCAACCAACCAAGATCCAGTTTGGCAGACAATTCACATAACAATATGGAACTAGAAAATCCCTTTCTAGAATAACATCTTTAGAAATTAGAATTCGTAAATATTAACATTTCAGAGGAATATATCAAGCGGAATGCAGATTTAGTTTTATTTGGCAAGAATCCTGGGGTATAAAACCAATTAATGCTACTTAGATTGATAATGATATCTACAAAGAAATCTAATAAGTACATAATAGATTATTGTAAGATTTAGGATATTTCAGCCAGAGCTGATGCTGCAGCCAACTGTTCAGGATTAGTCTCTACTCTGTCCTTCCGACGATCGGACCTAGTCTGTGGAGATGCTCCCCATATTAATGCCGTCACACTCCCATTCTTTGAATGCTGTTAAATTGAAACCAGGATTCAATTATATAGAGGCATGGAAACACAAGATAGAAGGAACAAATAATGAAAGAGGGGCAGAAACAGATCAAACTGATTTGCATAAAGTACATACATCTACCAATATTGCAATATTCTCATTTTCTGCCTAACCAACGAATTGATGAAGCAGAAGAAATGAGAATCAAGTATTTCAATTTACTTGAATTCTGAAACTTCTAAATTTTTAGAAACAGAACAGGAATAACTAAATATGCTCTCAAGCAATTGATATATCAAACGAATATATATCTGTTATAACTTTTTTAGATGATCTTTGTTTTTTCTTACTAACCCACAATATGTAATTAATTACATATCAATCTCCTTAATCAATAAATGCATAACCCGGTTAGCCTCATTGTATTCGACATTCTTAAGTAAATTACCCATGATAAGCAAAGTGGAAAGGAAATAGTGGAACTAATAATTGAACTTTTGCTTCATGTTTTACAAAACACAAGGGAGGCATTGAGAATATAGGTCAAGCTCTGAAATATTCCTAGTCAAGGATAACATAATAGATGACAATCCACGGCAGAAACCTGATTTCGCAGGGGGGATAAAATTACAGACAATAGAACTTTAATATTATAGGTAATAAGTTGTGCCCAAAACATATCGTGCCCCACTGTTTTAGACAACCACATACAGAGTTGGACATAAAGACTATACTCCAACACAGGATTCAACAATATATAAGAAAAATTGGTACCATTTCTCATCGCGAATGTCAAGTACCCAGTGCCCCAGGAATGGACCATACGTATCAGTAATGCTAGAAGAATAGATAAGCTACCCAGTACACTGGTAGATGATAAACTAGAGATTCATGAGACGCCTACCTTTACCTCTAAATCCCAAAAATTTTAACAGCTCATCAGATAGATAGCCATTCATAAAGCCAAATAGTTATGAGAGAATCATAATAATCAAAACCTTCTTCAACTCCATTACAAGTAGTGTCCCCAAGTTTTCCTTTTTGGCTAATAGTCCACCCCAATATACTAAATTAGAAGAAAAACTGTCATCTACCTCAATGCAACCTCAACAGGAAATAAGCCAAAAGCCACAAAACCTGGAGTATTTCACCTATACTTTCTATTAGACAATTCTGAACCTGACCCAGTAATCTCAGCACACCAAACTATGGAAAATTGAAATTAGGGAATCAAAAATTAACCTCGATATCACCGAGAAGAAGGCCCATGATCTCTTCGGTCTCCGTTGACAATGCATGAGTGATACATGTCAACCACACCTCTTCGGACATTTTCACGCCGGTTAGAGACATTCTCCAATCTCTGCTTCGCTCTGTCCACTTTCAAGCTCAAAATTTTTTGAAGGGAGCTGGAAGAAACTCCTAAAATCTGCAAAGAATTAAACCACGGCTAGTACTGAGAAAAGTTTCCGCCTTTGGGGGATGAATCGCTGGTTCTAGCGCGCTGATTCAGTAAGGTAAGCTGCAACAACCAATGATACTGCCGGAGTAATCTTTGCCCTTGAAATACATTCATCGTAATTTGAGCCATCATCTTTGAGGTAGAACGTCGTCGTTTAAAATTTAATTGATCAAATTATAGGGTAATTAAAACTAGGGTTTTTCTCACCTACACTCACAAATAAATATGACAATGAGCCGAGCTACCCATGAATAGTTTGTAAACTATGCTCGGATCAATCTCAATTCATTTTTTAAACGAGTCGATCTTGAGCTCGTTTAGTAAAATAAGGTCGAGTTCAATCTTTCTAAAAGTTAGCTCGTAAGCTAATGAGTTGGACTTATTTAATATTATTGAACAAAATTTTAATTATTTACATATAAATTTATAATAAATATATTTATTTGAAAAAACTAATCATAAGTTTAATATGGTTTGGTGATAAGTTAGTCTAATACTTCTCAAGTAGGTATAAAATTCAACTTTTCTTGTCTATGAAACTTTTTCGTTAACCCTTAATTAATTTAGGCTAGCGTGCTTTAGGCTAGCGTGCTTTTAACGAATATGAGCAAGATGAGTTTTGGCAAGTTCAGCTCAAGCTCAGGGTTACAAATTTCTCGAACTTTGAGCTGAGCTTATGCTTCCAGTACCAAATTAGTTTTAAGAGTTCTCTTTATTGTATAATAAGATATAAACATATTTTTACGTCAATCATTCAATTACAATAGAGTGAGTACTCTCAATTCAACCACACTTCGTTAGAGAAATAATTTATAATTAAATATATAATAACCATAGAAATTTGACCCTAAAAATAACCATTTTTAATAAAATGAATTAAGATCTCATTGATTAGAACTACGAGATGCAATACTATTTATCAAAATAGTTATATTCATATTTGCTTTTAAAAAAAATACTACTTATTATATACTTTAATTAGGGTCAGTTCCATAATTATTCTTTCAAAACATTGATTAATAGTAAGGACACATAAATCGTTCCTTGTTTCATAATAAAAATTATAAAATATTCTCACATAAGTCGCCAAAGAGTTACACGATTTATGGTTAAAAGCCAATTCACAAAAAAAATCGTGAGATACATTGAAATGATCATCTAAAACCAAGAACCACTAATATTTCCCTCCATCCAACCAAACAGGTTGAAATCAATGCCAAATCCTTTTGAAACTTTTTAAAATCTAATTAATGAATATTGAAATTTGAAAAGTATCTATCTATTGGGAATTGGGAATTTGGTCACTAGCTTCGCATAATTTGCGGGTAAAACCTTCAATATCTACCAGAAAGTGAACCATGCATCAACTGATAATAGATGATTTTCACCATTGAGTACTGCTTAGATGATTAAGTAAATTGGGGTAGCCGTATAAACCAATTTGGAACTTGTAACAATAAAATTAAACAAAAAAGAATTGTAACGCATTACAGAAAAGTGACCTCTCTTTTCAATTCTTCTGGGTGAATAAAACCAGAACAATAATACAACTTGATGAAACAAACAAATTATAAAATTAATGCCATAATGAATTGGTTCAGCTCCAGAAATGGGATACCAATTTCAAATTCTATTATTCATCAATCTAAAATAGAACAAAAGTTCAAATCCTATTATTCGGCTGGCCCGGCATGCCTGGGTAGGTGTCAGGGTTGCTGCCCAGGTTGCTGCCTGGGTTGTTGTTGGTAGTGTTGTTGTCCGTGTTCATTCCCAGAGTATTTTTGACTGCATCAGCTGCTCCTTGTGCCATGTTCTTCACTTGCTCTCCAGTCTAATACATGCATAAAAAAATTAACAAATAATAAAGATTTTCCCTTCAACCTTTTCATTGATGAGCATACATATAATACCTGTTGAAAAAAGTTAGTGGCTTGGTCTGTGAGGTTAGAGGAAGAGTTTTGGGTAGACTGAGCTGTGGCAGATGCTTGGTTCATGAACTCATCTTTCTTCATCTGCAAGAAATAAAGAAATTAATTAAAGTAGTACTGTAAATTAAGCTTGATTGATAAACGATGAATAAGTAATTACCTGAGCTTGACCAGTCATTTCTCCAGCTTTGTATCCAATATTCTGACCTTGGTTTGCCATTTCTTAATTATTGTACTGAACACTGATGATATTAATTCAGATGAATGTTAAATATGTATTCTTCTCTGCTTCAACATATTGCATACCCAATGGGATTTATAGCTTCTGAGAAATCTCTAAGTTATTGCAGCTGTTTACAAATGTCATGCAATAGTGGTTCTGGTTTTTGATCAGGGATTGTGGATAGGAATTTTTCAAAGAAATTGGTTAGTCAAGACACAGCAAAACTTGCCATATATTTCTCTTCTCAATTGTTAGTCATGTCATGTGTTGAATTCGATTTATTTTGTACTATTAGTTACAAAATTTCTGAACTGACCACTGATTTATTTTTCTTCATATAAATTATTGTATATAAAATTGTTAATGCCTTAAAATATAAAAGGTTCAGTATTTACATTTGTTAATTATTATTCTCTATTTCAAACATTTCTTGTTAACCCCTAATCTAAATTAAATATATATATTTTTTTTTATTTTTTTTTCTGAATATAACCATAGATATTATTGTAAAACTAATTTATCATATATATATTTTTTTTTATTTTTTTTTCTGAATATAACCATAGATATTATTGTAAAACTAATTTATCGAACTGGACTTGAAAGTATTCGCCCTTGGATGAAGATGATAAGTGGATTGCATTGATTAGAGGTTCTGGGCCGTAAAAGCCCAAATGTATCAATGGATTTGGGTGGGTCACGGCTAACTGTCGACATAGATATACAAGTATCCAACACGTGTATAGAGTCTACAGCTGCTGCAGTATACGTGTCAACATTCTATGGGCTCAATTATCAACCTAATCTTCTTAAGATTTCCATACTCAACACCCTTAACCGCCGCGTGGCAATTGCCTCAGACGTGTCACAAGCAGGACACGTGTTTTTATTTTATGGACCATGAAATGCTATAAATAAAGCATGCAATTTTTAGTCCACAAATCATCTTTACACCATAAGATTTTACAGCAAGCTGAAATTGAACCAAGCCAATACCTACCGTCACTCTAAGCTTTTTGAAGAAGAAAGAAATAGAAAATGGCATCCAACGAGCAAAGCTACAGAGCTGGTGAAACCAAGGGCCAAACTCAGGTAACTTTTTATTTTTTTCAGATTTAGACATATGTTTTGCTTATTGATTTATGAGTAATAAAAATGATAATCTTTTAATCTATGCAACTATCTTCATTTGTTTACACTATTTTCTTGCTTAGGAAAAGACCAACCAGGTGATGGGCTCGATGGCGGACAAGGCCCGTGAAGCCAGGGAAAAGGCCGCTGAGGCTGCCCAATCTGTCAAGGAAAAGACCCAAGAAACAGCAGGTGCTGCCAGAGACAGGGCCGCTCAGGCTGCTGAGTCTGCGAAGCAAAAGACACAAGAGACAGCCCAGTCTGCCAAGGAAAAGGCCCAAGAAACCTCCCGTGCCGCCAGAGGCAGGGCCTCGGAGGACGCCGAGTTTGCGAAGCAGAAGGCGTCGGATACGGCACATTCGGCCCATGATAAGGCCCAGGATGGGTCGGATCAGACCAAAGGTATCCTGCAGCAGACTGGAGAAAAGGTAAAGGGAATGGCCCAAGGTGCAGCTGATACAGTGAAGCACACCTTGGGCATGGGCAATAACGAAACAGACGAGCATCAAACTACTTATCGTCGCAACGACTAGTTTGAAATGCAAGTGCAGTGTGTTGTTTGTGTCTGTTTTTGTAATTTCAGTGTTTGTGGGACATGTTTTTGATGTCCTATGCTTCCCTCTTATATTAGTGTTATTGTGTCTTTAAAATTCTAGTCTTGTTGGGGGGATGTTATTGTAAGAACTTCAATAAAGTTACAAACTTGTATTCTCCTTCATCTAACTATACTTGAATGAGATAACTTCACAACAGAGACTTATATCTCAATAGTTATACCGACAGAACGAGGAAAATGTTAAAAACATTCAATCTGAAGACTAAGCATTTGTATAAGAAAAAGGTTCAAGTTAATGAACCATGTAAAAAAATAAAATTATACTCATCCAGTGAGTGTCTACGTTTGATAGTTTTGTGATAGTTTCACAAAATATAAGAGAGTAAAGACTCCCAATGATAAGGGAAATGTTTTGTACCATTTTCTTTAACATCATTCAGTGGAGAAGTTCTTAAAGCCCACATAAATGGCACCTGTAAAACAATAGGTGGGGATTCTGAATAGTGGCACGTACAAGTTTGGCATTTTGGCTTTAAGTGTAGCAGAACTCAGACATGGAAACCGAATGCAATTGATTCAATAAAATATTGTGTACTTGCATATTACAAGAGATATTCTAACATATGGGCTGCATCTAGACCACAAGTAGCGTGTATGGAAATATTGAATCAATCACTGATTAAACCATCGCTTCCTTCAATATCACTATCATCATTAGCTGATGGTTGCTCATCCTCACTACCTTGATCAGTTTCCATTGCATCCTCAGACTCTTCTTCACTGTCATTATCCTCAAAGATTGCCGGCACTGTTTGATTTTCATCTACCTCCTCGTCAATAACCTGTTGAAAGAAAACTTGCTTAAGTACCTATCATGAAACAAAACTTGCTCGGCCACATATTTCACCGGCAGTAATAAGCTTACCCCTGTGTACAGGACATCTAAGCAACTTGATAGTTGAATAGCTGATTGAAAAGTGGATACTCTAGAATCAATTAGCTGTACAGACAGAATTTTCATTAGTGGCAAATAGAATGGGAACAAAATGATCAGACCTAATATCAAAGATTTTTCAACATGCATAATAAGGATGAGTAAATGGAAAAAAGTTACAAGGAACTCGTCTATTAATTTTGACGGAAGGCTTCATCATCCAAAATATAAATAAAAGAAACTTTAACATGGATTTTGTAATATCAACTATTTGTGGCCAAAGCAAGAAAGGAAGCCTGAAAACCCAGTGCAGCACGATTCATATATTAAAAAGAGATATCAGAAAAACTAAAATAGGATGAAGACAACTGTAATAGAAACGATGGCCTTCTAAGAATATTTTTGCTAATTAATAAAACAATCTTTATGTTACATGCAGCAAGAGTTTATATTCGAAGGGAGAGTGCTAGTTTATTTCTACTTTTGAAAATAGATTCAAACCCAACATATATCCAGGTATCCAAGATATACTCCATATTGTTGTGCAGTTAATGTGATTGTTTACTGCACCTGATCTATTGCACATGAATCTATCTTTCTGGGAAGCACTCACTGAATTTAGTAAAAAGATAAAAGAGACCAAATAATGATAGGCTACAACACATTGATATGCCATCAAATATGTAAATTATATCATGCAAGTACAACTTCAGGTCGATTACATATCCTTTAGCCAAAATGCTATTTAAATAGCCATTTCAACCTGATATTAAATTATATCATGCAAGTACAACTTCAGGTCGATTACATATCCTTTAGCCAAAATGCTATTTAAATAGCCATTTCTGACCTGATATAAGGAGTTAAGAGCTTGTAATGAAGAATCCTGGGACATGATTCCACTTGCATGTTGTAAAAGCAGACACTTCAGCCATGGAAGCACACATGCCAAAATTGCACCCCTGACAGAAGTGTGTATGTTAGTATTTTGAAACTTCAAACAGAATTTTACACTCAAGGAATTTCATTATGCTTGAAAAATTTATATATCATCAGAAAGAATGACCAACTAGAAATCCACAATTGCTAATGAACATTAAGATGGAAATAAGATTTTTACCAGAAACAATCAAGAGCATCCAGGAGCCGTCATTAAAAAAAAAAAAAAAAAAAAAACAAATCTACCACAAAAGATTCCATTCAGGAATTGGGAATAAGAGTTTTATCGGAAGTAATCCAGAAAAAATTTCACTAGTTATCTCTACCCAGCCTTTTAGTTAAACATTTAAATAAAGGTGACCATGGATGCATTTACTTTACTTTGAAACTACACACCAAGAATCCTGCAAATAGGTTAAAAAGTCCATCAAGTTTATATGACCCAATTGATGAGGTAGTGTTTTACCTTGTCTGAATAATGGATATGAGAGAATGTAGAAGCTTGAGGACATTGGATGGACTTAACTGTGAGATCGACTTAGCAATGACCTGCAAATAGAGATGGATCATGCATTATATTTATAATGCCAGGAAAAATCGGTGGGCTCTCAATCAGAGCATATTGTATAAAGAAAGATCACCTTCTCTTCTTGGGTATATAAGCAGTCTAGAAGAAGGACACGGTCATCAGCATGTAATGCTTGCTTAAGCAAAACATGTACCGAGTCTGCACTTGGAGGCACCAGGATAGAAGATTCTTTTTTCTCATTGCTCTCTACTTTATTCTCATCTAGAAAATTGAGATTAGCAAGTTTCTCCCCCATGGTTGGCTCATTCAAATCATCCTCGACTACTCTATCAGCAACCTCACCACTGCCTAATCCAACACTAGAATGAGAAGAAATCACAAATACAAATATGGAAGTGCTCATTCAAATATACACTACTCACTCAAACAACATATACATAGTATACATGCTACACTAACATAGTTGCAACACAAATATCAAAAAGTAACAGAAGTTATAACTGAATCCAGCAGCTCGTACTAAAGTCCAAAATATTAAGTTTAACCCTTTTGCCAATGCATAAGCTAAGCATTCAGACAGCACAAGCTAGAAACTTTTATCCTCAGAGAACAGTTTTAAGGAAAACATATTCTTACCCACTATTTTATTACTTGAATTCCTCAATTCTAAAATATAATCCTTAACAAAAGTCACTAACTTCATATATGTTCTGGAAAATTCATACAACTCACAGTCTGTTAATAATAATACATGATTGATTTAAATAGAAACAGAACAAACCTCAGACCACAACCATACAGTAAAACATTCGGTAGGGGCTCGAGGAAGGGGGCTCTGAAACTAATACAAATCTTACCAGAATCAATCTTGTCCGTTTTGATTAGAGAATCAGGTTCAGATGCCCTTCGTTTCTTCGTCTTCTCCTTCGCCATGACAACGGAGAAGACTGATAGACAAGCTGCAGAACAACGACAAAGTAGAGACGGTAGAGGACAGAGGTGGAAGCAAGGTGCAGAAAATGGTTTTGGGTTCAATTACATTGAAAACATAGGGTTTAAGCTGAACCGCTCAAAATGCGACCCGGTTTTTATTTGGTCTAAGAATGAGTGGACAAGGGCTAAGTTTATTGGGCCTCTTTTATTTTGTAAAGCCCAACCCCAGAATCAACCGCCATTGAAATAAAAAAAGCAAAACTCACATTGGTCCTCTCTCGTCTTCTTCCTTGCTCTGCTCTGGTCCTGTCCCCTTCGTCTATTGATCCGTCACATTTTTCAGGCCGTCAGCCCTCGTCGACTGCTAGCTCCATAGCACGTCCCCAAACAAATCAAAGTAAAATCCAGGTAAGCTGATTTCAATTATTAATTGTGTTTTGCTTAATTGGTAGCAAAGAGATTATATCATTAAAACCTAGTTTTGCTGATAATAGATAGAAAATCTTTGTTTTTTTCTTCTGGGTCTTATATTTTGGTTTTGGGTTTTTATGTTCGAGTCTGAAAAACTTTATGGCAGTATTTGGTTTGCAAGGGCGTGGGTTCTAGTTTTATAAATAATCTAAATTCTCAGTAAGAAAGATGATTGCTATCCTTTTGGATTTTCATAATTCTTGAATATAGAGCGATTTTATTATTTTTTTTATTTGATGGTTGGTTGCTGAAAATAGTCTAGGCTTCAAATAAATCAGGGCTGTTGCTAGGAATTCTTTACTTGTTTTGGTGAAAAAACTTCATTGTGCGTGATTAATGATGTAATGGAAGTGCAAAAAGGAATGGATTGTTAATATTTTTTTTTTTTTGAGAAGGTGAGAAAGGCAGATAATCAACTCTCAACAAGACTTTAGAAACTGCAATTCTTTCTTTTTGGGCGATAAACAAGAGATAGCTTGTTGGGGACGTTTGAAATTTGGATATTTGGTTGCAATTAATTGTTGTGAAGGATGTTTAACATTTGATATGTGGTTATAATACACTGATTCTGATTCCTTTGCTCTGACCAGCAGCATGCCATGTCTTTATTATTTATATTTGTTAAGAAGTAGAGACAATTTATATTTGTAACATCATTAGATTAATAATGATCATCCAAAATAAAGAAAAGTGGAAAGAATTGAGTTTTTGATTGGATCAATGGATTTTGCTTGTGTCAACTCATACTTTGCATGTTTCCAGATACTGTTTATATACTTATAATTATCAGGGTTTTAAAGGTGCTGATTTTACTAATTTGAATAGGTGGGCATAGACCTGGATATGCTCTGCAATCATCCTAGTTTCCATGAGAGCAATAAACTCCCCTTCCCCAACCCAAAAAAGAAAGATAATCCCTCCCCAGGGGGAGAACAAAGGAGGAGGCAGGATGAGATTTATTGAAGTTAGGGTTTTTGGGGATTCATATTTCTACTTTCTTTGTTTCTTTTGTATTGGCTGTAATGTGTTTTTAGCTTAGCAAATACCTTAGTAATGATTTTTCTAATTTATTACGATTGGTGTTAAACTAATTGATGCTCAAGACATATTTGTTTTCAGTGATAACATATTGAATTCCAAAATGCCAAAGGTTAGAAGAGTCCGTTCTTCATTTGTTGATCATTCTAGAGCATCCCCTTATGCTTCCATCTCCAAAAATGTAGAACAGAATAAACACACTGATTTGTTGGGATCAGTTGAGAATATAAAAGAATGGGAGGATGCCAGGTGCCCAATCTGCATGGAACACCCCCCATAATGCAGTGCTACAGAAATGTTCGTCCTATGAGATGGGCTGCCGACCTTACATGTGCAACACTAGTTATCGGCACTCAAATTGCCTTGACCAGTTTTGTAAGTCAAATGCCTCTTATCTCTCTCTCTCATCGGCAATTCTACAAGAAATTCCTCTCACAAGCACACCTTCTCACAGAAGTCAAGGTCAGTCACAGCCTGGGCATGTAAGGCAATTTGGAAGCCAGTTGCAAACAAAGCCAGCCTGCCCTCTTTGTCGTGGACAAATAAATGGATATGTGGTTTTGGAGCCTGCTCGAATTTTCATGAATTCAAAGCCAAGGAATTGTTCTGCTGAGACGTGTGATTTTTATGGTTCTTATTCAGAACTAAGAAAGCATGCTAGGTCTGAACACCCTACTGTCCGGCCCTCAGAGGTGGATCCAACACGACAGCATGAATGGTCAAGGCTGGAACAGGAAAGGGACTTTGAAGACGTCCTTAGCTCAATCCAATTAGGCTTTGAGGAAGAATCTGGAGGAGACAGCAATTTATCTGTAAGTTTTGATGAGCTGATATTATTTTTGTCGCGGGCAATTGGAGGGGCCTTCCAGATTACTCCGGATGATTCAACAGATAGAGTATCTTTACGTACCAGGCCATCAGGGAGCATGTTGCGATTATCCTATGATTCAGATACTAATTATCAAGCTAGACGGAGAAGTAATTCATCACGGGTGCATGATGCTGACAGAAATTATCCCGCTAGACAGGGAGCTAGTTTTTCTCTCTCTCACAATGGAGAGATGAGTCATACCTCGAGGTGGAGCACCCGTTTGTCACCAGACCAAATGCGTTATTCCCGTCAATATGGTGTGGAGCCTAGTTCTCGACGGAGAAGAATTCCTTTACATCGCCAGTGACCACGGCATGGTGTGGAGCCTAATCCTCGACTTAGAAGAATTCCTTTATACCCAATAATGCCTCATCGCCAGCGACTGCATTTATTGTTAGAATAACTGTATATTGTTCTTTACATGTAGTTTATTAGGGGGCGTGTGGGGTATATGTGATTGAAATAGTGTTTTTGTTCAAATTGCTCGAGTGTTGCAATCATAAAGGATTTCAAATTTATCTGTCTGCTAGTGTTGCAATTTGTGTCCAGGTTAAATTTAATGTCTGAGGACCACTCTCCTTTATTTCTTCGTGTGCAAGTTGGCATCACTTCAACAAGCAAACTTTATTACTACTACTTGTGCTTGAAAAACGGGGGGGATGGGAGGTTCCCTTTGACACTGGCAGCAGCCCATAAGTTGATTGGAACTATGGAACCGATATTTTTAGCCCGTTGCTTTATTCCGAATGAATAATATATTGGTCCTCGGTTCCTGCATTTGAACTATCTTCACGTGCAACATGCTGAAGTTGAAATTCTTAGGTGAGTGTTTTTGTGGGTGCGTGGAAGATATTGATAAAATTCTACATTACTGTATAAACAAAATCGCAATTCCTCTATATCTTATAATAAGACAGAAACTCCCAAACATTCAAAGCACTATATTAGTGCATAAACAAAATTACAATTAAGCCATCAAAGAACTACGCAAACTAAAGCCAAACATAAACAAACAGTAGAAACCTTTTACATGGAGAAGCCCCAAAAAAAACAATGGTTGCAAGTAGATATAGATGTCCTGCCACACAGGTATTTCCTGATCCTAATGCTGCTTCGTTCTCCACTTGGACAAGCCCCCAAGAGAAACAACGGAGTTCTTGTAGGTGTGAAATTCCTGATTCTTGAGGGGTGCTTACATACGAAGCAGATTGGTTTCAGTTGGAGATGTCATGCTAATCCCCACTAAGAAGAGTATGATTGATTAGGTGTGAAAATAATGTTTTCTGTAGCCTGCGCCTGCCAAGTGCCAAACACTTGGATGATGACAGTCATTTTTTTGCAGCTGCAGAGCACAAATATCGCAGCATATATTCATTGGAAGAGCACGTATCAGCCAAATCCTGATGAATTCTAGTGATTGCTTTCTGCAAAGATTTTAAAGAAGGAAGCAAGTTTCTTGAGTTTTGTTGAATAGAACTCCCACTGAACTTTGCAGAGCTCCTGCCATATAAAAGACCCACGTGTCAGGTCTATAACCAGCATAGTTCTGAAGTCAACAGCAACGAAAGTAAGGGAAGCAAGTAGAGAGTACCTGAGACCATTTAAGTATAAATTCCAAATGCGGGCATCCTTCTAGAAGATCTGCAAGTGCCTCAATTAACCGCTGCAGATATCTATACGGTATTGATGAAGCAACTGCTGGTAAATCTACAGGACTGACAGCAAAAATACACTTTTTAATTAAAGTGTCCTCATTCAAACGAAGGCTAAGTATCAAAGCTCTGGTTGGTTGGCCATCACTTAGTGCAGCATCAACGGCCTGTGCAATAATGCAAACAGATAATGAGAAAACTATCAACATGGGAATAATGATTTGAACAAAGACCCTCGCATGCTGCTAATTTGACTTTGAACAAAACCAAAATATAAGCTCATTGCCTAACTGCAAGACTGGTGTTATAATTCTCCTTCCAAGTATTGTTCAAACAGAAGAACAACCATTATGGAAATTCTCACATCACAGAAGATGACACAGAATGAAAGTAGTAATCTAAATGTTTACATACCTCTGGTGTAACATCTATGTCAAGGTCTGTTGGATCAAAGATGAAGGATTCATCAACCGAATAAACCAGAACCCCCTCTGTTGTTGCTGCAGTGAAACTCCGACCAGTTGGTGCAATTCTCAAGCATTTTGTTCGAATAACAGGCCTTCCACGGTTGGGCATGGAACCTGGTAGCTCATAACCTATCTTTCCCCCGTGTTTGTTTGTCAATACCATCTTCAACATCGCTGTTATCGTCATCAATCAAATCCAAGGGGCCGGCATCCGTCATATTTTTTGAGTTTAAGAAATCAAGAACTCCATCTAATGACAGATTGTGGGTTATTTGAAAACGTCGCAGAAGTACCTGCAGAGGATGGATCCATTTTATAAACAAACCCATTATGATGCCTATTCAGGTTGGACCTCATAAGGAAAACCAATTTATTTGAAAGGTGGACATAGTAAACCTAAGAAAGTGGTAAGGGAGTCAGACAAGAGATGCAACAACTAGCCATAATAGAGGAGGAGAGGTGAAAAATTGTTGCAACTCTAATCAGAAAAATCATTTTACTTTTGCACCAAGAATGAGCTTTCAATAAGCTAATCTGTCTTAGTTACTCAACATTCTATGAAAGGTAATCTACTCATCTAGAAAAGCATCCAAACCAACCTGATCAGCGACATCATACATGCAGATGTATCTGCTACTTCCCCCAGCTAATATGTAACTTCCATCAGCAGAATAACATAAGGTTGTAAAGCACTTCCCAGAACTTGAGTTAGCAGCTGATCTACGGTCAGTCATAAGACGCCCTCCGGAAATATCCCTTCGGCCTTCAATGGTAAACATCAACAAGCCATCAATTGGGTCCCAAAAATGAATCTGCCCATCTAATGTGCTGCAAGCTAGTTGCCTTCCATCCGGACGATAAACAACTGTAAGAACATCATGTATGTGAGGAAATGTTTCTACAGCTCCTTTTCCTTCAAAAACATCCCATAGCCGAACAGTTTTATCCCATGATGATGAAGCCAAGATGGCCTGTATAAAGGAACAAAGAGTTCATCATGTTAGTTATGAAAACAAGATAAAAACAAAAGCCTGACTACCAAACCAAATGTACACACTTCCTCAGTTACAGTGATAACAAACACCATCATAATTACTATCGTGATAATAATTTTGATAAAGAATGTGTAAATAAGTTTCTGAAAGAAAATGATGGCTTATCAGTAACAGTCAAGTAAAGAAGGATCTTTTTAAGTAAAAAAAAAAAAGTTGTTGTTGAAACAGGAAAACTCGAGTCAATTGAATAAGATAGTCCTGAAGCTGGTACACGAACATAGAGAAAAATTAAGTTAAACCACACTCACATTTGTAGGAGAAAAAGTTAATCCATGTACAGGGCCTTCATGACCGCTAAGAACATCCAACAAACGACCAGTTCTCATCGACCAAACAAAAATCTGTTAAACATAACAATGAGGAAAAAAAGGTCAGCAGAAATGGATGAGAAATAGAGAATGCCAAGAGAGCATCATAACACATCAACATTGAATAAAATGATACCTCAAAGGAATCTAGAGTTCCAGCACATATCACTTCACCACTTTGATCTGCCGTTAAAGAAACGAATTGCCTTGAAGAAGGGGTTGTGAATGTCCGGAAGTTCCGATAACGGAACAAGTCCCAAGCACGGACAGTCCCATCTAGTGAAGCACTCAAGAGGCAATTGTTGCTTGCCATAAAATGTAGAGCAGTAACTGAATTAGTATGCTCAGAGAATGTTACGAAGCAGAATCCAGAGGAAACAGTCCACACCTGTAACAAGCATGCACCTAATTATTACCAAGTTGACGAATTGCGTAACTAAAATCAGAAAGGAAGCTTCAGATATCATGATTTTTAAGAAAGGGAGGTGACTATTTCCTTGAGAGTCTCTTTCTGATATTACCTGTTGATCCACATGATGCTTTTAAGATTGAGATGTATCCAACTAATTCATTTTTAGAGGGCAAGTGTAATGGACTTGGGCTGAGGCCACCCCAATCAGATGTATCAATGTATGGGTTGTTTTAATTCTTAGAGTATACATGATAGAATGGTTAACCTTAACAAGTTATAAAAACAATAATTTGGACATGCTAAAGCATTTTGAGCACAAAGGTATAGAGTAACCAAAAAGGTACAATTTTTAAAATCAAGAAAGCATCTTTCAAATATCAACTCACCTTCACTTTGTTATCATCTGCTCCAGTTGCCAGGAGCTGTGAATCCGGTGAATAAGCAAGACAATTCACATCAAAGTAATGCCCCTGCTGTTTCAAAATGTAACTCTCTGATCGCCACTCCCACACTAGCAACTGGCCAAGTTTTGCACACCCAAAGCTTAGCCAATTTCCAAGGTCATTAAAAACAGCGGCAGTGATCTTTTCTCTTGATATTGACAAAAGATGAATGCACACAAAATCAGGCATCTGATACAGGCCAAACACACCATTCGAGAAACCAACAACAACCATATCAAGCTCCCTATGATAATCACATGCTGCTAGCTTTGCCGGTGCCTGCATAAAACTGTCTTTCCTCGACAATTCCCATTTCCCTCCACACAAATACCCACCGTCTTCAAAAACCTCACCATCTTTTCCACCATAATTCTTCCTCTTCTTCACAATGCCGTTAGCATCACTTTCCAATTTTCCATCACCACCCCTATCTGGTGTAGTCGGTGAGGGTGGTTCTGAAACTTCCCCATCTATTTCGTCAGCCTCAACTTCATCTCTCTTATATGTCCAACTAAACACATAGCAATCGCGGGTAATAGTATATGATTTGCATACCCTATTTGTTATCTTATTGATACCAAAGAAAGCACCTATTACTGAATCTCTATGACCCAAAAACAAGAACGGCTTATATTTAATACCACCACCTAATTTCTTCAAGCATAAGAGTCTTGCAGTAAAATCCTTAGATCCAGCAATCAAGTAATTCGAGTCAGGACTCCAATCCAAGGAGGTAACATTATCATCAAAATCCGCAAAAGTCCGAACCAATTCAAATGGAAAAAACTCTTTTCTAAAACCAGGAGAGCGCCAAATTTGAAGCAACTTACCAGCTCCAACAGCTATGAAGGCGCCGTCTGGACTGAATTTGACAACATTTACGGGTTTTTTGAAGGAAATACGGTGAAGAACCACACGGCGACGGAGGTTGATAAAGAGGCAGCGATTTTTTTCGTCAACTGTGAGCAGGAACGTCCCATCGGGAGAAACGGCGATGCGACAGATATTAGAAGATGATTGGATGGGGAGGGTAATAGTTTGGGACTTCACAAGGTCAGTAACGGAGACCCGGTTACCGACAGGTGATACTAGCAGTGTGTTGTTGGAGATTACAGTGTTTCCTCCTCTGTAAGGGGCTCCGAGGAGGTTCTGAAACCTGAAGTTCATAGTACTTCCTGAGGTTTAATGATTCTGTAAAGGGTTTTACCAGAACCCGCTAAAACCTTGTGATATTAAAGCTAGAAAAAAAAACAAAGGAACAAAGGGTTGTTGAGATATGCGTGTGGCTGTAAAACTCGCCGGAAAACCAAGAGCGTTCGAAAGAGGTGGCTGTGGCGGCGCTTCTGTGTTAAACAGAGTGGTTTAAAGCTCGAGAAGTTGATGGTTCGCGGGCTGAATGTAATGGGTGCCTCATTTTCCATCCCTAGCCCATTTAGTTTTTCATTTGAAGGAAATTTGAAATATAAAAATACAAAAATACATAAATTCCAATACTCAATAGAAAACAAAGAGAAAATCAACCACCAAAAATATATAGCTTAGCAAAATATAATTAATGAAAAATAATGTAAATTATTCCCTTTTAATTTACCAAAAATATATAATTTTGGTTATACTTTTCAGCAAAGCCAATCATTTGGACACAAAAATAAAAGAATCAAAGTAATGAAAAATATAATTCATCATTTGGGCTCGTTTGGTACATCGTATAAGAATAACATGATAGTATAAGACTATTTAGTTGACTCTTATATAATGTTTGAAAGTAACATAAAAGTATAGACTTACACTGTTGACTTTCTCATATATTATGTCTGATAGTATAAAATTATACAGTAGAAAGGGAAAGAAAAAATATAAGACAATAATATAACAACATAATAACTATATAGCCTAATACATTATATAACCATGTACTATGCTATCCTATAAAATGCATGAAACAAGCTTAATGTGTAAATCAAATAATAAGACATGTTTGATTCGATATAAAAATAACACATCCCTCAAAACAATTATTGTAATAAATACATATTCCTATAAGAATAAATCACCCTTTAATTATGTAATTTTCATTTTCTCATAAAATTGTTACTAAAATCTAAAAGGAGTTGCACAAAGTTATAATGAAATTCAAGTCATTTCTTTAATGATTTAGCGGTGTAATGGTGTTTTGTTTTTCTCTTTGGGGCTTCCTTTTGTGACTGCAACTCTGCAAGCAAGGTCAAATTTCATAAAGGGAGAGATGAAGGGAGAGAGAATCATCCAAATTTCCTGTATTGATACATTACTGAACACTGATGAAATGCTCTGATAGTACAACAGACAGATCTCTACAAGGATATTAATATTATTGAAGAGAAATACATTCAAATTTTTTATTTTTAGGTGTGACATGACAAAAAGAGAACCAAGAAAGTGAATTAAGCTATACCATATACCCATTGCCCATTCTGCTATCTACCAACTACTCATTATTGTGCATCTCTGCCTCCCCGTCAGTTATTGTTTCAGGTACTGCCTTCAAAGCTTGCTCCATAACTAATTCTGTCAATTATCAGCGTGATCCCTCAAGCCCAAGCCTTGAAGTAAGCCAATTGCAGACCTCGTCCATCTCTCTAGGGACTGTGTAATGACCAAGCCTGCACAAACAAGAAAGTTTCTTCAATCAATTCAAACTATAATTATGGGATGATTCCTGCTAAAAGATAAAATTGAAGAGTTACCCATCATAGGATTTGAATGTAAGGTATCGAAATCCCGCTGAACTTAAGCATTGGGCCGATTTCTCGCCATATTTGTAGGGGACAACATCATCACCTATGAGAGTCAGCATGCTTCATGTCAGTTTCCATGGCAGATGAGGGTGTTACTGTATATTACTTAACCATGTTTAATAAATAGGCTTTTGCAGTACCTCTATAGTGAGAATCTATTTTTTGGTTTTAGGTATGCTAAAAAAGTTCTCTCAGTTTTTGGAAATTATGCACTTAGCATTATATTTAAAACCATTTATGCTTGCTGTCAAAGGTGAGTTACCTAGTGTAGTCACCCAACAACAAGACATAATTGTTCTTGCAATACCAGAAAACAGTGAATAGAAGGGACTTGAAAAAGAAATGCAGAAACATACTGGTTCCATGGCAGAGCAAAATGGGTAAAGAAGCAGCACGCCTTGTAGCCTCATGTGACACTTCTATCTTGTTCCTTAAGCTCCTGCATAATAATAATTTTCACTACCGAACATGGGAAGGATTTCAGTGCATTATGAACAAATTATATGAATGCTATCATACCTTGATCCTGGAAGCCAGCCACTAAGTCCAACAATTGCTCTTAGGTTGACATAATATGGGCTGCCATTTCCATATCTTCCCATAGCAGCACAAGTTGCAGAGTAGAGGGCAGTTGCAGCACCCATACTAAAGCCTCCAATGCCAACTTTAACTGTCACAAAATGGTTATCTTAGAGAAATTAACAATAAGAATCAATCTACTACAACATTTCTGTTCTTATATTACCTAAAGTTGCTTGTTTATTTACATAGGATACACTGAACAATAGTAAGATTGGGACATCTCCTAGCGTGATAAAAGTTGTCAACTTCCACTTCCACTTCATATAGATTTCAATCACTACTTTCTTTTTATGCCACCAAAGGGTAAATAAAAAAAGTAAAATAGAGAACAATAAACTTCCAGGGTATGCAACAATAAACTCATGAAACCTTATCGAACTTGGAAAGTATCTTTATCCAAAAAAAGGAATAAACTTAAAATTGCAAGTTAGTTAATTTGCAATTTGGTGTTGATGGTACCATCGGCTGGTTCAGTTGACAACAAGTTTGCGATATGTGCTGCTGAAGCATCTAAACCCTCCCAATCATCAGGACCATCTTCTGAGAGTTCACCTGCATCAAACCCTGGTAAGAAGAAATAAACAAGTTAGACTATATCATCATTGAAAAAGTGTCGAGTTTCCTCAAGAAACAATTGGAGCAGGACTCATGATGAATGATACTGAAGTATCAACAGTAATAGGAAATAAGAGTGCATTGATCTTACATGCGGCACAAGGAAAACCACCGAGTATGGCCACAGGACGGGTAGGAGCAGTTGGGCAAATCCATTTTATCTACAGCATCAAATTTCAGAAGAAGCATAACTATGGCTGAATATAACCAAATGAAAAGAAAGAAGTAAAAGTATGCATGCACATGAGAGTATACAAGCTTGATGTGCTCAAATTAATTCAAGGGATATCAAACTTACATTTGGAAGAGGAAGGGTTTCAAGAAGCTGAGATGAGCTGAAACCAAACAAAGTACAAAGTGAGATAAAATTCCTGTCTATGTCATAACTCTGAGACTACTGATTAGGCAGTTAACAAACGTTTTAATATGCTAATGAGAATGCAAACACAGCTGGTGTATTCTATAACTCTCATACAGGATGACAGAGATAATGTGTTTTGTGACTGGTATTGGCTGATTAGTTGAGGCAAAGGCATGAAAAACACAGGTAGAAAACTTAGTTGTGCTAAATGTTGTCGTGCATAACATAAAGTACTCAACAATTAAGTAAGCAGAACCAGATTCACCATAAATTGGATTTTATGTGACAATAGTACGGCACTTTGTGATTGAAAGGAATTATTCTAGAATGTATCTTATACTGAAATAGCTATCAATTGTTAAAGTTCACTGTATTTCTTAAGTTAGGTAGAGAACCAAGTGAGCTCATGGTCCCCCAATCATAAGTAGTATATGCACTTACAAATCAAACAATCAAAATGAAGCTCAGTGTCATACTGGACACGAGATGAAAAGGACGGACAATCAAATTATTTCATTTTCATAGCACCACTGCTTTTTCCCATGGAATTTATTCCAGTGAGAATTTCAAGGAAAAGAAGCTCAACATCCAGAAAGCATCCCAATATTTGGCATTTTCTTTGTCCAAAAAACAAAAGTTCCAACACTTAGATACGGGTTATGTACTTGACACAAAAGTTCAAGGAGAAAAGGAAGAAATAAATGGACCAACTTTTGATGGTAAGAGAGGAACTAAGGAATAATAAATCCAAAAAAATAACACTTTGAGTTGCCACCTTGTAATCAAAAGCTGTTAGTTAAAGTGAGTTTACAGAACGTTACAACAGCTTGGTCATGTTCTGGAATTGTAGGAACAGAACACAAAGATTACTTTTGTCAACAGCACTTAACAAAGAGTTACAACACAAGTATAAACAGTTAAGGTATGTCCTATGGGTGACTGAAACAAGATATGACTTAACCTAAGGCAATGATACATGTAAGGGTAGCATGCATACCTTGAACCATTATCACCCAGACCATGCAGCCAAACTATGGTAGCCTGGTGTTTTCCTCTAGGCCTCACCACATGTGTCTTTCCGAACTCAAATGCCCTTCTACCAGTTCTACTGCCTGAAACAAAAATGACTCCTCAGAATAAACTATGAAAATGATGGCTCGTGGTTAAATTATTCATACACACAAAATAACAAAAGACAAACAAATTGCCTAAATGAAATGGAATATGGGAATCAACTAACTAGAAAAAACACGGAATTCTTTACAACTAATAGCAAACTTTAGCATTACTTCAAGCAAATTGGACTCAAGGGCAATAGAGAAGGAAAAGAAACAAACCAGAGCCCATATGGGAATGTGTATAACTCATTTTGCGGTTCGCAGCACTGTTATAAACAGCTAACTACTGCAATGACAGAGAAGATGGTCTGCAATGGAGAAAACTCAGAATGTTAATGTCTTTTTATACCCAAATGAGCAATGTGGAATTCGGAATAAAACGTGTCAATATGCATTTCCAGATATTGTAATGTGTACACCAGCTAAAATTGCGCCAAAAACCGCCTAGAAACTGAAAAAGGAAGGGGCATCCATGAAAAGGAGAGGTATAGACACGGACAAAAGCAGCAAACCTTTATTATGAACAGAGAGAATCCAAGCACAGCAAAGCACATTCATTCATTCGTAAGCCATCCAGCTAGGAGAGAGAGCTCTGGACTCGCAAAATGGAGAGAATCTATGCTTGTGGGTAGCGGCCACAAAATAAAGCAAACCCCAACAACAACTGAAGAATATTACTGAAAACAAGAAAGAATAACCCAAGTTTGTAAAAGAAATTATCTTTTCACAATCATTTGTTTATGAATTTCTGTATGATTGATGGATACCCATTAACCTGAAAGTGAAGTTTTAGGTACTCAGTTTATCATAGACAAAAAAGGAGTTTGGTAGAATGGGCATACTCAAGAACTGCAAGAGGAACTGGAAATTTAGCTTCTTGGAATTCCCATTTTCCCCACCACCAAAATTTCTTTAAAATTATTTATCAACTATCAATTTAAGGTCCGCAAACCTAAAGATTTCATATGTACTAGTGACAGAAAAAGCATGTGAGCTTTTATACTCTATACCTTCCCCTCTCTCCTTTGCTCGCCAGTACACTTTGCCTTTGATTGTTCACACCCCACCCATGAAAGTTTTGTTTATTTATACTCATGAGTGACAGCTCAAGCAGAAAGCAAGTCCAAAAAACTAGATCTTCTCTTTGAAGAAATTTATGTGACTATAATGTCATAGTAATTTTCTGTAATCTTAATCTTCCTTTTCCTTTTTCTTTTCCTGTTGATACATTCATTACCTTGACAAATAACTTTCAGCCTAAATCTTCACCAGAGGAAATTTCAAGTAACATATGACTAGCTTATATATTGATTATGAAATCTGTTTCCCAAAACTGATTGTGCATTTCTGCTAAAGAGGGCTTTAAAGGCTCCAAGTTGAATATTTCCCAGTTTCCAACTTCTTCTATTAGTTTATATGGATATACTAATCTAGTGTCCCCCAGTAGTGCAGATATTTTCAGAAACCTCATCTTATCTTTTATGAATAGTCAGCAAAACAGTAATATTGTAAATTGAAAAGTGCCACTGGCATATATCCCAGCCTCAATAAGATAAATCTTGAGATTTGCAGGGCCACTAAGTGGCTTATATCTGTGTGCATAGGTCAAGGGGTCTACTCATTGTGCACCACTCTGTATCTTCACCTATAGAATGCAGCTTTCATGCAGCTTACGTGGAAATCTTAAACCCTCATTGTTATCAATGGCTCTTCCTATGCTCAGTGATTTATGATCTTCTCTGCCTTTTAACTTTTGTGGCTCAAAACCAAATATAGATATTGGGATGAACAAATTAAATGGGGAAGCATAAAGCAAATCAGAGTCTTACAGCTAGTCTAATACTTTTTCCACTCTTTCCTTTCAAATCCCATACTTTCAGAAATGCCGTGGTTAAAATAGCATTGACTTTGTACCTCATTAAAAAATGCTATACTTTAGGTTTTGGCTACATATAAGACAATTCTATAGTGCAACAAAGGCAAAAATAATATTCAAGAGGTTGACTAAATCAAGTGTGCTGCTGACATGTCAAGTTGCAATTGGTTGACACAGTGAATGGTGGCATCTGATTTCCTTCCTAGGTCAAAAGTTAGTTCATTTTCCCTCCTTTAAGGAGAAATTTAGGGAAACTTTATGTCTGTCAACTCCTTAATCCTGCCCTACACTCAAATACAACTTCAAGAATCAATCCCCATACTTAGAGGATTTCATTTGTACTAATATGTGGGTTTGTTAACAAGTAAACAAGATATGCTGTTGGCACTACCCCCTTTATTGTAGATTAATTTAATTCTTTGTGCTGGGTGTATTTTATAACATATAAGGCGGCTTAACTAGGTAAGCTTTATTGGAAAAGAACATATTGAGTACCTAATATTGAAAAGTTAGGAACTTTAATTCAGAATTTGGAAACTAGTCCAACTCATGTATGACCATTTTCCAAGTTCTTAAAACTGTCATTGGTAAAAAGCTGGCATGCACAATTACTCAAAAAATTTATCAAAACTTACAGCAAATTTTGTAATTGCAAATGTCTTGTCGAATACTTGTCAATAATATTATTTTATAAATTCTTCCTTCAAAATATAAAAAATTGTCACCTTCTACCTCCCACAAAATGGAATTTTAACTTCAACTGTAAGCATCAAACAAAAATCATTTGTAAAAAAAGAAGCTTGTGTTCATCTATTGACTAGACGTTTGTGAACCACAGCATGCCCTTCATTTAGGTTTGCTTTTTCTTCCATTAACTCATTAAGCAGGAATAATTGGTGAATGTAAATGGAGGGGTTAAATTAATGTATATAGAAAAGAATCCACAACTCAGAAAACCATTATAGAACATAGACATGAAGAGAAAGATTGGATATTTCATTGATGTAATATCTAGTTTCAGTCTTTTCATGAAAATAAAATATGGACAAGTTGGGCAATAGATCATATATACCTAATTAAGTATGCTTCTCTTAATCACACTGATTAGACTAATTGATTCCTTCTCTACTAGGTGAGAATAAACAAGTCACAAGATCTTATAGTGCCAAAAGAATACATGTAACTCAAAATTTAATTATGTTTAGAAAGTTTTTTGAACTATTCTCTGTAAATCTTTTAGTTACATGTATACCCGGAGAAGAGAGAACTGGTAATTTAGGTGCTCCTCATTTCTTAATTTTGAAAAGATAGCTTAGTCAAATGCAAAATGATAGGACACTTCGACACTTTGCATTACAGTTTGGTCCTCATCAAATCATTATTTGTTAGTTGAAATTTTTTTTTCCCAATAAACCGGAAATGTCTGAAAATCATTATATATATTCCTCTGTTACACTTAGCAACAATGATGAGTACAATACATAAATAAACCCCATTGAATTCATAAAAGAAGGTTAGTAACGGTGAAAGAATAATGGTTGGTAATGGTGTATTATTTGTCTATATTTTCATCCATGCATATTTTTATCCTCCTCATAGTCATTTCATTGCTGAGCAAAAAGACGATGTTATTCCATTTTCATTATTGGTAAGATTGTGATGTGAGCCTTTGAATCAATTCTTTTTGGATTTTGATCATTATACTTGATTTTATTTTATTGCTTCAGAATTATATATACTTTTTTTATATTGCCTTTAAGGGGGCAAAAATGTACAAAAGCATTTAAAATAATTATTCCTAAGAACATACATTTTGTCATATTAATATATATACCGAATTCCACTTTTTTTTCTTTCTTTCTTTTGCTTTATTTGGGAAAAAAGCTTGAGGTTGGTGGCTTTCCTATAAAGTTTTATTATTCTTCATTTAAAATTATTTAATTTTACTGGCCCCTCTAGAGTGTTATAATTTTGTTGGAGTCCATGTTCCCATAAACAAAAGATGAGGTGAACTTTCAAGCCACTTAAAAAACACAAACGTTATTTAAAAGTTAACACTTATCTCAGATTTGATTTGTAATAGAAGAACAGAATTCATGAAGGTGACCAGTTTTAATGTTCACCATCACCATTCTAACAAGCAACAGAAGACTTGATGAAGCATTCAGCCCCTTGGATGGTTCAGGCTTGTTAAACGGATAAGATTCTACAGTTCCAAATGTAAAGAATCAAAGTGTAGCCATCAATTATTTGCCGAAGCATAAAGAACCTAACTAGATTGATAGTCCAGCATATATGGGTTGATGAAAAACAAACAAAACACAGAGGCTTTACGATTGTGAAAGCTGCAGTATGCTAGACATTGTCTCTTATCTTCTGCGAATTTATTCCAGAAGAAAAATTGCAGGCGACACTCAGTGATGATGATCATCGTCACCATGTCCATCAGGAGGTCCACCAGGTCCGACCACTTCAAGCTGTGAAAACAACAGATGTAGTAATTAGAGATACTGTACAATAGCATGTAAAGCTTCCACTCATATAAGCACTATGGGTAATGACATCTATTTATTAATTATGTGCATCAGTCTCTTGGGTTTTCCAAGTCACATGTAACTATTGTAGGTTTCGTAAATGAAAATAGTATAAATAACACCAGTTGCTTGACAACCATTCAACTGAGTTTAATCAAATTACGTATCAAGACTAGTTGAAGTGCTCTACAAAGATTCACATCCCCATTGAATTTCCACTCACCCTTCTGGAACCACATCAGAAACAATATTAGAAGTGGTGAAAATTTTCACTTCCAAGGGAATCCAACACCTCGTACAACCATCTGTACAATAGTCTCTGGCCGAGACACCAAATTAACGATAAACCCATTAAAAGAAAAGTACTAGACACTGGGCTCCAAAGAGGATGGAAAGACAAGAATAGAATTCTCAAGACACTTCCCTTTTTTAATCATCTTATCTAAATATTTAGAACCAATCTCGATTGGTCATTGATTCTTTACAATGTTCTCAAGAATTTTGGGCCTTGTCAAGTTAGGTTTAAGTTGAGTACAATCTCACACAATAATGTAACCTTAAATGAGCTCCCAGCAACCATTTCCAGCTGACTGGAGCTCAAGCAGCTGGATATCAACACAATCCAGCTTGTTTTGAGAAAGAGTAACATTGTCCAAAGTTAAAAATAATATATAGCTTCTGCTCAGCATTACAATCAAAATCAATGTCAATGTTAGAACTTAGAACCACTATCATGAAGCTTCTCTCAATTTCATAATAGAAATCTCAATTGAGCATTGTTCTTGGTTCCCTTTGGAGTTCTGCAGCTGGAGATTTTTAGGGTGTTTCCATTGTCTATATGCAGCATGATTGGCTATTCTTTTGTTTTAAGCTACCTCTTTCTATTTCTCTTTATTTTGTTTTGCCGAGGAGGACTCTCCAACTAGTTAGGGATTTAAAGCTTAGTTGATTTGAGTTGCCTGAGGAGGACTCCTTGTCCTCCATTTTGTACTTTATTTCCCTCTTAATGAGAGTATCATTTTCTACATAGATAAAAAAAAAAAAAAAAAATTACTATATAAATCCTTGCTCACAACAACCAGGATCATATCAGTACTTTGTATTGATTGAGCATGGAATGCTTGGCACGTGCCTGTTGAAGCTACCTACAGGATTCTTAGTAGGCAAGAACCAAGAAAATGAAAAGGCTACTTAATCAATCATTTATAACGTGTGTATGAATCAGATAGTTGAATAATCTACAAATCGGAATACCCACCAGATTTTTATAGGGGTACGGTGTAGCAATGTTCCATGAGGTTAGAAATATGTTGTGGCCCTATTCCCCCGCCATTAGAATGCATGTATATGTGTTTTTCCATCCCATGTGTGGTTTGTGTAGTTATTGGATATATTCATCAAACTTGATATAAACTCTATGTCTGAAAGTATTATAATTAAAACCAGGGGAAAAATTCAAGTTTGAATCTCAACTTACCACAAAATATTGTGAGCACACTGGACATTCATGAGGCTTTCCATTCTCCAGCCAAAACCAAACAACATCGTGCTCATCCTCTGCAGTTAAAAAACAAGTAAATCACAGAGCTTTACCAAACTGAAGCTATGAAATTTTTTACACATTTCATTTAGAAGCTCGTAAACACGCTCACACACAAAGAAATATAGAGCAGGACAAGGAGAACCCACCGCCTTCACCTCCTGGGCACCCAACTATCCTTTTGTCATAGTAAGACTTAATAACAGCAGGAGATTCCTGCAAGCCCCAAAAGTGACAAAAGTGATATGAATGTGACTGTTCCCAAAATCTTTATATCTTTAGTCCAAAAGGAAAAGGGTAAAAATTCTTTCCAATCATGAGATATACCACAAAAGGAAAATAGTAAATACAAATAGAGTTATTTAACGGATGATTCCACGAGTATTGATATAAACTACTAAAAAATAGTGAAAAAGGGAACACAACAAGCTGATGCACAACACTTCACATAACCCCCTACTGGAAAGAATTAGAAAAAAGAAAATCTATCAGCTTCATAATTGAAGTCTAAAAGGCTAACACAAGAATCTAAATTCAGATTGATCTTTTTAAGAAATAACAAGATTATAAAGTTCTTCTCAACCAGTTAATGAAGTGGATCAGGACAATCTAAAGATAGTCGGAACCTATGTGACAAAATATGCTATGAGGGCATTGGCATCCTCTACATATAGAGATATACAATATCCCCCTCTCACTTTGACTGATCATACTCAAAGGAAACTATGTTGTACATAAACTAATACAATGCAGTTAGGTTCACCCCATGGAAGGGCAGAAACATGCCAAAGGAATATCAAGAATCCCGTGCTTTGGAATATTTCCTAAGGAGTCTTTACTACTCTTTTAGAAGGTGGCTTCCAGCGTATATAAGATAGTTTTTCTTCAAAGCTCCAAAAGAGCATATGTAAAAGATATAGGCACATGCTACAAAACAAGCAAAAGACACCAAAATATATCATCCACCACAAAACCTTGAATACACTCGGGTATCTCTCCAATCCATGTCTTAAGCACACCACATGACCTGCCCATCTAGCTATAAGCTACTTTGTTCTCAGCTCCATACACAAGCACCACTAAAGTTCCCGAACCATGAGAGCAGCAAGCTAAAGTCATAAGCAGCAGACAAAATTCCTATGTTATTCAAATATCAGGTATGTCATGTCAGTTCACAAGAAATCATATCCAGAATCTCTTTAGCTGACAAGCAATTAACTTCCACATTTGAAATCAGAACTTGTATGCATCTAGTGAGCTGAATTGCTCTCTAACAATTCAAACAACTTTATAACATGCAACTGAAAGTTGTTTTAGACAATTATGTCCCAACGTCATGACTACAAAGAAAAAAGAATTGCACCCAAGACCCTGTAGTTCCATCATTTAAAAAAAGAAAAGGGCCAGCAAAAAGTATGTGACACATTTTAAAACTTCTTGCAATTCAAGAAATCAAAGCAAGATTTGTGGAGAAACAAAATTAAATCATTCCACTCCAACTGGCATTAAAAGGAGTCAATATGTCTAATTAAAGCTCTAATTGATCCACATATATCAATTACAAGTCATATGAGTAACATTGAACCTGTAATGAGCTATTGTATAAAAAAAACACAGACCTTCGTGCCAAAAGGACCAACTGGGTAGTTTATGTCAAGAAGCTTCTTTCCCTAGACAAGTAAGAAAAGGGATAGACAACAGTTAGAATCATCCTTCAACACCCAAAAAGAATCAATACAAGCACCGCAACACAAAAACAGAATCGTCCAGTGGCAAAGAAATTCAAGGAAAATAATACTCAAAGTAACGATCTTGTTTGAGACTGTGATAAGCCACAGGTTTTACTAAATAACACAGCTCATGTGAATCCATTTTTCCTGCTGTCTTGGTGCCAAGAAAATTAAAACGGAAAACTAACTCTTAATTCCCTTCTCTCAAATCCATTTTCCCATTAACCAACCAAAGTTCTTTAAAAAAACACGCACACACAATAAAGAGAGTCACCTCAAGCTCAGCCTCAAGCTCCTCACGCTCATGCCCGGTGGCAATTGGCATTACATCCTCAACAGTCTTCTTCACGGCACCATCCGCTAAAAAATCAAATGGCATAAATCAATGCGCGTACAGCTCAAAAATTGATAGAATTTTCCAAAGACCCAGTCCAACAAAATTGAGGTTAGAAATGAGCGAGAGTATACCGGAACCAGTGCTAAAATGGCGGCTGGGAATGACAGACGGTGAGCGAGAAACAAATTGTGGAGTAGTGGCAGTGAATCGATATGCTGTGGAAACAGATCGTGAAGGAGTAGTAGCAGCTATC
Source organism: Quillaja saponaria (assembly GCA_029379385.1). NCBI lineage: Eukaryota > Viridiplantae > Streptophyta > Magnoliopsida > Fabales > Quillajaceae > Quillaja > Quillaja saponaria. The sequence continues at coordinate 23,048,195 of CM055611.1, forward strand.
CTAGCTAAGGATTTGAGCTGAGAAGAAGCAAGTCTCCGCCACATGGTTTAAATCTTGAAGAACCCTTTCTAGGGTTTTGATCTCGGGTAGCCCCCTCTGCTTATTGTCTTCGTAGCTTTCTATGGCTCGGTTTGAACTTCCTATGTGGTTTTTCTCTCTAAAATTGGAAATGGTGAAGAGCGGCTACTTAGGAATGTTCGTTTTTCTTAAAATTATTTAATTATAATTGATAATTAATTTTTTTTTTATAATAAAAATTACTTACATTTTATAAATTAATTAATTAAAAGTTGTGCTGGTGTTTGTTAAAATAATTATTTAATTAATTATATTCAGTAAAAATTATTAGAAATGATACTGAATTTAGATAAAAAAAATATTTTTTATTCACAAATATAATGTATTTTTTTCTCTTTCTAATCACTTGAAAATGAAAATTTTATTTTGCATGCTTCATTTATGTTTAATTAATAATCAGATCAAGTAATGAACATACATTTAAATGAAAGATTTTATTTCAACTAATTATTAGTCTTCATGCAAAAATAATAAAATTTTAATATATTTTTAGTGTTATTAAATTTATCTATCCCTTTAAAATTTAGTTTTAATCTTTTAAAAAAATATTTTTAATTATTATGAGCTCAAAAATAAGATGAAGGAAAAAAAAATGACGATGATAAATTTCATACTAATTCACAAGTAGGTGATAATTATCTACACATATTTTTAAATAAACATTCTTCATGAAAATTAAAAGATAAATATTGATAGAAATTATTTTTGGGCCCTTGAATTTTTATTTTATTTTTTGTAATTATTATTGAAGTGAATATGTTATTCTTTATAACTTAGGTTTATACTGCATTAATGGAGGCAAATCCATTAGAAAAAAAAAATTATAAAAAAATTCATTACAATTAATTATATACAAATTAATCATGAACAATAATTTTATTTGTGAAAAGTACTGGCATATAATATTTATGTCAATTTTTATTAATTTAACTAACATTATATGACATTAGGGTATTATTTGTTAAAATCTAAAAAAATTTGTAGGCAAAAAAAGTTAAACCCAAGACCACTTAGTAAGTATTTAGGCAAATTACTACTAAATCAAGTAACAATTTATATTAATTTTTTTTATATAAATGGATTTATTATAAATGTATATATAAATAGTAAATTTTTTATTAAATAATATTAAACAAACTAGCTCACGAGTCGAGTCTTGGAAAGATCGAGCGGCTCGTTTTACTAAACGAGCTCAAAATAAAGCTCAAGATCGGTTCATTTAAAAAAACGAGCCGAGCTTGATCCGAGCTCTTAACGAGTAGCTCACGAGCTGTTCACGAACTAGCTCGGCTTATTGCCACCACTGAGGAATAGTATAGTTTTTTGTTTGATCAAACGTAATTATTATAAAATTTAATTATATTTTTTTCTTCTGATTATAATAAATAAGCTCATAAAAATACAATTATAATCTAAAATTTTTATAAAAAAAAAAAATCTTCTAATTAAATATAAATTATTATTTTACTATAATCAGAATTGGTCATATTGTAATCACAATTAAAAACTTCTACCCACAAGACGTGGATCAAGAGGTGAAGCACGCTTGAGCTCAGTAATTGAAAGGCCTCTGCAATTTCAAGACTTTGAGCTTACATGAAAACATAGATAGGGAGGTGTAGCCACGAATCTTGCTTACATCCAAAAGGTGTGGAGAGATATTCAGGAGATACAAAAAATAAAAATAAAAATAAAAAAATTACTAAAAACCTCTTACAAGAGCATTACCTGCATGAAGAGATTGACTTGTCACCTGACAAAGGTTTTCCTCATATGCGACCGGAGCTAACGAACTGAGAAGGCTAAGTTGTTTCGCATAAGGTTTGTTTGGTATTAGGCTTCTGACGAGAATTTAAGGAGGGAAAATGGATTGAGCGTTCGATCCTACAAAATAGGAATGGGTCCGATCCGAACAAATATTGTGACATTTTTTTTCTTATTTTTACTTATTATTATAATTTCATGAAGTTTGAGATTTGTGAATGTGTTGTGTGTAATTGCAATAACTCAGTGGCAATGACTTGGATTAAGTAAAAATCGATTTGATATAAAGTAAACTCTTAAGTTATAAATTTCTCTATGAAAACTGTGATTTGATTTGATATTTATCCAATATAGTATTATATAAACTATGATTTGAATTGATATTTATTATTATAAATTTGATTCAATTTGATATAAAATGGACATACCTTACATTATCTGTATCCTATTAATATTTGTGTTATTTTATTTATTTTTAATGAACATATTTTATGTTATTCTTAGTTTGAATATAAATAAAATGTTTTTAATCGGATTGAAAATATAATTAATTAAGATACATGTAAATTGATTCGAAAATATTTGAATTCTGAATAAAAAAATTAAAATTTCATATAACTAATGTCTTAAAATCTAGATGCCATGCAGACTGTAGGATGTGTTAAATGTGCATTTGCAAATGTAAGCACAATACTACAAGAGTCAAAGAATGTTGAAAAAAGAAGAAAAATTGGTCCGTAGCCGCCTTTGTTCGACCACCTGCTACAATCATCCCATTGTCTACGGCTTATACTTTTCAATGTCTAATTGAAGCCGCCCATTTTAACGACAACAAGCCCATACACGTAGCTCTCCCTGTCCCAGCAGCCCCGTAATTTTTAGAATTTAAAACAATAATTGTATCTCAATTATTATTATAATGAACAAAAAGTAAAAGACATTATATTTTCTCATCAAAAGAAATTAAAAAAAAAAACAATTATATTGTATTAAATTTTAATTTCATTGAATATAAACCATATATCAGCTAGATGTTTTAATTCAGTGATCCAAACTTCCAATCTTTGTCCTCACATAAACAAAAAATGAGTACTTACTTTCTAACCCATTAGTGAATTTTTACAAAAACTTCAAAATTTCTCCTAATTTTGGTGAAAAATGCATATACTTTTGCAGGTTTTTGGAAGAAGATGAAGATAGGAATTACTGGTACCCAATTTACTGCGAAGCTTTTTGCCATCAGTTTTAGAGTACGTTACGTCAATCATCAGTTGGTAATTATACAAATATATAGAGGATTGCTTGCGTGGTTTCAGTAATTTGAAGATAATTCTATGCTTGTTTTATGTTTTATTTGTTAACCTAAAACTGGCATACCCCTTAATTTTCTAATTTAGAAAGTTTCATGTTTTCAGGTGAATTTTAGTTATATATGTTTCCGTTTTCCACTTTCTTTTATTTTTTTCTGCTCACCTATAGATGTATATATATATATGAATGGAAGACCCCTGAAAAATTGCCTTTCCTTCTAAGGAAACAAGACCAAGACAGGTTTGGATCTGCTGGCACAAATTCTGTAAGACTGCTTGCACTCCTTGGTGCGGGTGTGACAGGGTTTTTAAGTTGTGCAACAGTATCTTATTCCGATGAAGCCGAACTTGGCTTGGAGTGTCCTAACTATTCATGGCCTCATAAAGGAATCCTCAGTTCATACGACCATGCCTCGTAAGTTAATTGTTCTCTGTTAACTATATAGAATTGTTGTTCTGAGGTTCTACTTGGATTGCTTTTATTATTTCTTTTGGTTGTTAAAGGCAGCTTTAGGAAATTTCCTGCACTCTTGATCACATCCTCTTACCTTTAAATTATGTTGTGCTTGTGCCAATATTACTTGTATAGTAGACTGTTTTCTCATCCCATTATTGGCTGACTGTATATGAGTAGGATTCGTAGGGGTCACCAGGTCTACCAACAAGTTTGTGCATCTTGCCACTCAATGTCTTTAATCTCATATCGTGATCTTGTGGGTGTGGCATACACTGAAGAAGAGACAAAAGCTATGGCAGCAGAAATCGAGGTTCTTGATGGACCTAATGATGAGGTTGAGATGTTCACCCGCCCTGGCAAGCTAAGTGATCGTTTCCCTCAGCCATATGCTTATGAAGCTGCAGCTAGGTTTGCCAATGGAGGGGCATATCCTCCAGACCTAAGTCTCATCACCAAGGTATCTTTGGTCTTCTGAGCTTTGCTATAGAAACTAAGCATTTTTTATGAAATGTCATTGACACCATGATCTTTTAGGCCCGTCATAATGGCCAGAACTATGTATTTTCTCTCCTAACTGGTTACCGTGATCCTCCTGCTGGCATCTCGGTAATTTCTATATCTCAATTATAAGACATGTTACTGTGATCTTCCTGCTCAGAAAATTGTTATCTTTCAAAACGTTTGCATTGTTTCTTTTCTTCATTTCTTTTCTAGGAGTATTCGATGATGAAAATGGAATAGGATACTATTTGTATGCTCCTTTCGACTAAAATTTTGGATGAGTTTTGTATATTATCCTTAAACTAAATTGAAGATTCGAGAAGGACTGCACTACAATCCTTATTTCCCTGGTGGAGCAATAGCTATGCCCAAAATGCTCAGTGATGGTGCTGTTGAATATGAAGATGGTACCCCTGCATCAGAATCTCAAGTAATGTGATGTTTCTGTTTCATTTGACATTCATTTATCAGACATGATTTCTCATATTGTTTTCCAATCTTTGCACAGATGGGTAAAGATGTCGTGACATTTTTGGCATGGGCTGCTGAACCAGAAATGGAAGAGAGAAAGCTGGTAACATATGTTGAATTTCATCACTGTCAATATAATCTTGTTATGTGATATTATTGACATATGAACACCTTAAGAGAAAGAATCACCACCATTGAATGTTCTTAATCCTAAATAAAGTCTTACAGATTTCTTCTTAGGTGAGATTTAGTGTTAGAATTCTTATTTTTGCATACCAAATGTGCTTAAGTATCGTGCTTGTTTGCAGACTATAATCCCTGGTCTACCACCTGGATATAGGACAGTCATCATTTAGAGTGCAGTTCATTTAAATTAATTTCTGCAACTGTCTCTAACACGTTTTAGTTTCTGCAACTGCTAAATATGAACATCTGAATTCATTACGCGATGAAAATTTACAAATGGGATTTAAGTGGATATTGGTGCTGTCATTAGCACTTCTCCAAGCAGGTTATCAAAGACGCTTGAGATCGTCTATCTTCAAGTCACGCAAACTGATCCTTGATGTTGTGAATTGATCACTCCACGAAAGCTTCAATGTCGGTATGCGAGCTCTAGAGAACATGAGATTGCAATTTGCAATTACTGTGTCTTGTATTAGATGGTCTAAGGACTTTATCTGGCATTCATAACAAAATAAGTATACATGGGAAGCTGCTTTGCTTATAGAAAATATGGCACCTGCAAGACCAGAAGATCTTGTGGAGATTCAGGGCAAACTAATTCCACTGCAGTTCAGTCTGTAAAATAGAAGCAAAACAATGGTTCAGTTGAATTCAGTTTGACCCTTAACAGTGTTCAGAAGCTTCAGTCTTTTTGATAAAGTTTGGAATCAAACAAATCTCAGTACATAATATTATACAGAACTAATGAAACACACCTGTGCATATGACTGAGTTTCTTGTTCATGGAAAAGAAGAGAAATTGATAATCAGGAATGTTTTTTTATATAACCACATTTCAATAAACAATTATAGAGACATGGCAGCCATAAGTGGTTTTCACTTATTCCCTTAAAATAGCAATATACAGAACATGTTAAATCACATGATCCAGAGTTCTTCCAGAAAGGAGGAGGAAGAGGTCGGCGGCTATGAGATTGTTCATCAGAACTATAAGAAGGAAGAAGAGATGTAGAGACAGAGTCACCTGCTTGTGAAACAACCAAAATCATTCCCATTATCTTCAACAAAATTCTTCTGACATGAGTATCATCCATGACTCTTGCTATGCTTTTTTTAGTCCTCTATGGTTTTGTTTATTTAGGTTGTAACCATAATTATTGACTTATATGAACTCTACATTGAGCTACCATAGAAATAATTAAAGTAGGAAAACTTTTCAAGTTATAGAGCTGCTGTTTTATAGCAAATGAAATTGGCTAAAGAAGGAGAAGAATAGTTGTTTTGAAATATATGGTACCTTTTGTTCAAAGAAAGAGATCTTACCATCATTTTGTTTTTTATTAGGAACCAAACGACCGTAACAATATCTATAACTATGTAAACTAAATTATCTATAATTCAGCTCAATTATTAGAAACTAAATTATAATGAAGAAAAGTAATTAATTAAAGGAGAATAATATTACTAATGCTAAATTATTCACATTACATTAGTTATAAAATAATCATATTAACAACTACAACAAATTTTTGTTCCAACTCACTGGGGTCGGACAAAAATTCTTAAAACACTTATTGATATCTGCAGTATAACTTTTATTTTATTTTTCATTCAAAAATCTTCTCAATAGTTAGGAAGGGTCAATTAGACTTGTGAATTTATTTTTTTTTGAAATTGTTTGATAACCGTAATATACATAAAGAAGATGATAGGGGTTGTCGATAGGACGGATGCAAATTCTAAATAAAATAAAATAAAATTCTTTGAGTAGATTTTGAGAAAAAGAGAAAGAAGCATCTTCTAGGATTAAAAAGAATCTGATAATAAATTTTTTTTTAATAAAAGTTACATATGATAATACATAGCACCTTGTGGCCAAAAGAATGAAGAAGAGAAGAATAGAAAAATAAGACAATAATTTCAGCTAAGAACATTTACATTATCTTGAAATTGAATTGCCCAAAGTATTCATAAAATAAAAATAGGAGACCCTCAAAAACAAAATATAAATATTTTTTCTCCTACAGATATTTCCTTTAATGAAGAGTATCGAAATAGCTTTCACTTAATCACGTCATATTGTTAATTAAAATTCAGCAAATATCGAGATGATCTATAGTTTGAAAAAATTTACCACTATAATGATTCGTAAGCGCAATTTATGAACCATTTGTAAAAACAATTGTATGTATTCAAAGGAATCATGTCCGCCGAATTTGGTACAAAACGGAATGCAAAGGACACCACAATTTCCAGTCCTCCTCCAGAAAGTTGGAAAACCCTTGCGCTTTGGCAAATGATGATGATTACTTGGAATCTCATTGCCTTGCACTTCCACAACAACCAAAATCATCAGACTCAAAATCACTGCAAAAACACTTCCATTCATGATTACTCTCCTCCTTCTCATGAAATCTAAACTTTTACTAATTTCTTCTACATGAATGCATATCTCAATTTTCAAACCCTTATATAATAATATGAAAATGGTGGTGACTCTTCAGTAACGTATGGGTTAACGTTTGAAATTAGAAAGTTATTCTGTAAGCAACCATTTCAAATTCAGTTTGGTTAACAGCTTGTATACTTCAATGGCAATAAGTATATAATATATTGTATTTGATCAAAATGTTCAGTTCGTTCAAAGGGTGTGACATTGCTTATATATTATTATATATATAAATTGGATGTTACTTCTGTAACATCTCATATATACAAGAGAACAAAGCATAAGAAGATGTAATTGGAAAATACATTTTATAATCACCGCGAGCATATATCCGCTTAAGTTTCTTCCTTACCACCAGTCTCGGAGAACCAGAATTATCACTAATCAAGTGATAAAATGAGCTGAAGAACTTGATACGTGTGCGTGTTGACACAGCCTTAAACCGAAGCTTGCCGCGCACATAACCTCCTTTGCCTTTAGATTGGTAAGGAACTTTGACAGTGTCTTTAATAGCAAATGCCTCTTCAACCATGGAACTCTCACATCCATTCTTAGCATCACCAACAGAAAATGTGAGCACATAAACTTTACCAATCTTTGTTATAACTAGTTGTGCTATGGCACTTTCTCTTCCTCCAACAAGTCCAATAGCTCTTTTCCCCCAGGAACAGTGAAATGAGCAAAATTAATGTATTTCACAGCCTTAAGGGATTGGTAGAGGACTGTGAATTTGTGATCGTCGTCAATGTTAGGTGGGATTAACACCCCCATGATGTTTTGGGCATCACATATGAACATCTGACTTCATTACGCGATGAAAATTTACAGATGGGGTTTAAATGGATATTGGTGCTGACATTTGCACTTCTCCAAGGAGGTTATCAAAGACGCTTGAGATGGTCTACCTTCAAGTCACGCAAACTGGTCCTTGATGTTGTGAATTAATCTCTCCAAGAAATCTTCCATGCAGGTATGCTAGCTCTAGTGAACATGAGATTAATTGCAATTTGCAATTGCTATGTATTGTATTAGATGGTCTAAGGACTATATCTGGCATTCATAATAAAATAGGTATGGTAAGCTGCTTTGCTTGTAGAAAATATGGCACCTGCAAGCCCAGAAGATCTTGTGGTCTTGTGGAGATTCAAGCCTAACTAATTCCACTGTAGTTCTCTCTGTAAAATAGAAGCAAAATAATGGTTCAGTTGAATTCAGTTTGACCCTTAACAGTGTTCAGAGGCTTCTGTCTTTCTGATAAAGTTCGGAATTAAACAAATCTCAGTACATAAACATTATGAACTTATGAAACACACTGGTGCATATGACTGAGTTTCTTGTTCATGGAAAAGAAGAGAAATTGATAATTCAGGATGTTTTTTTTACAAACAATTATAGAGACATGGAAGCCATAAGTGGTTTTCATTTGTTCCCTTAAAATAGCAATATACAGAACATGTTAAATCACATGATCCAGATTTCTTCCAGAAAGGAGGTGGAAGAGGTCGGCGGCTATGAGATTGTTCATCAGAACTATAAGAAGGAAGAAGAGAGGTAGAGACAGAGTCACTGCTTGTGAAACAACCAAAATCATTCCCATTATCATCAACAAAATTCTTCTGACATGATTATCATCCATGACTCTTGCTATGCTTTTTTAGTCCTCTATGGTTTTGTTTATTTAGGTTGTAACCATAATTATTGACTTATATGAACTCTAGATTGAGCTATCGTAGAAATAACTGAAGTGGGAAAACTTTTCAAGTTATAGAGCTGCTGTTTTATAACAAATGAATGTGGCTAAAGAAGGAGAAGGATAGTTGTTTTGAAATGGTCAGTGTTTGTAAAATATATATATATATTGTTCAAAGAAAGAAATCTCACCAACATTTTGTATTTTTTTTTTTTTTATAGGAACCAAACGACCGTAACAATATCTATAATTCTATATAAATATAATTTAGCTCAACTATTAGAAACTAAATTATAATGAAGAAAAGTAATTAATTAAGGGAGGAGAATATTACTAATGCTGAATTTTCGCATTACATTAATTGTAATAATCATGTTAACGACAACATATTGTAATTTTAAATGGATTTTTCTATTCTATGCCCACTGAACATAGAATAAAGATTATTTATTACATTATAAAATGTGTAAATACCCTTAACATAATAAGAAATATTTATTATATTGTCATACTTTTTAATTCCAGCTTTTATTACATTGAAAAATGTAATAACTTTATGACTTTTCTTATCTCTTATTATTTCCACTAACTTTAAAGTTAGGATTAGGGTTAAGGTTAGGGTTAGAGTTAGGTTAGGGTTGGGGTTGGAGTTGGAGTTGGAGTTGGGGTTGGGGTTGGGGTTAGGGTTAGGGTTGAAGTTTGGGTAGGGTTAGGCTTATGGTAAGGGTTAGGTTATGGTTAGAGTTAGGTTAAGGTAAGGGTAAGGGTTATAGTTAGGGCTGGGGTTAGGGTTAAGGATGTGACAAAGGTAAAAAGTTAGTAAAAATAACAAAAGAAAAGAAAAGTCATAAAATTATTATATTTTTTTAATGTAATAAAGATTGGAGTTAAAAAGTATGACAATATAATAAATGTTTTTTATTATTTAAATGATATTTACACAGTCTATAATGTAATAAATAATCCTTATTCTATGCCCACTGACAAAGAATAAAAAACTCATTTTAAATTATTGGGATCGAACATAAATTCTTAAAACATTTTGATCTCTGATATAAATTCTTTTCTCTTTTTTATTCAAAAATCTTGTTAATAGTTAGGAATGGTCAATTAGCCTTGAACTCTTTTTGAAATTCAAAAGATCTTTGAGAAGATTTAGGGAAATAGAGGAAGAAGCATCTCCTAGGAAGATTTACATATCAACTTGTGGCCAAAAGAATAGAAAAACAAGGCAAAAATTTCAGCTAAGAACATTTACATTATCTTGAAATTTTGAATTGCCCAAATATGAAAATTAAATATAGAAGACCCTCAAAAACAAAATATTTTTTCCCTACATATATTTCCTTTAATGAAGAGCATCGAAATATCTTTCACTCGATGCCATCATATTGTTCAACAAATAGCGAGATGATTTGTAGTTGTTAAAAAAACAAGTTAAAGAGTGCTACCACAGTAATGATTCGAAAGAGCAATCTACGACACATTTGCAATAACAATCAATGTAATCAAAGGAATTACGTGGGCCCAATTTGGCACAAACCGCAGTGCAAAGAACACCACAATTTCCAGTTCTCCTCCAGAAAGTTGGAAAAGTCTTGCGCTTTGGCAAATGATGATCATTACTTGGAATCTCATTGCCTTGCACTTCCACGACAACAAAAATCATCAGAATCAAAATCACAACAAAAACACTTCCATTCATGATTACTTTCCTCCTTCTCAGAAATCAAAGCTTTTACTAATTTCTTCAAACCCTTTCATAATAATTATGAAAACGGTGGTGATTCTTTCAGTAAACGTACGGGTTTTAAAGAAAGTTATTCTGTAAGCAACCATTTCAAATTCATGGTTAACAGCTTGTACTTCAATGGCAATAAGTATATATATTATATTGTATTTGATCAAAATGTTCACTAAGATCAAGGGGTGTGACACTGCTTATATTATTTATATAAATATTAGATGTTACTTCTGTAACTGCTCAAAGAAGATGTAATTAGAAAATATATTCTATAATCATTGTGAGCATAACTTAAGCAGAATGATCCACGAGTCTGATTACCGCTAGCATAATTTAACCAAAAAGAAGTAATTTTTTTGCTTGGTAGTGTAATTCCAATAGATATGATAATTGGATCTAACACATATATACTTTCTTTAACACTGTAATTAAGTAAAAGCAATACGATTAAACATGTCTGGGATTGCGAACACTAAGCAATCTCACATCATCAATTACAGGACCACATAGAGAACCAGAATTATCACTAACCATGTGATAAAATGAGCTGAAGAACATGATACGTGTGCGTGTTGACACAGCCTTAAACCGAAGCTTGCCACGCACGTAACCTCCTTTCCCTTTAGATTGATAAGGAACTTTGACAGTGTCTTTGCTAGCAAATGCCTCTACAACCATGGAACCTTCACATCCATTCTTAGCATCACCAACAGCAAATGTAAGCACATAAACTTTACCAATCTTTGTTATAACTTGTTGTGCTATTGCACTTTCTCTTCCTCCAATAAGTTCAATAGCTCTTTTTCCCTCAGGAACAGTGAAATGATCAGAATCAATGTATTTCACAGCCTTGAGAGATTCTATTATCCAACCAGGCAAAGGACTGTGATCATCCTCAATGTTTGGTGGGATTAACACCCCCCATGATGTTTTGGGTATCACATATGGGCCTTCTTCAAAGTTTCCATTTTTCAGCAAATTAACTGCACAGCACAATACAAGAAAATCACATACGGGCCTTCTTCAAAATTTCCATTCTTACATATGGAGATGGGCTTCTAGAATAGATCAATGAACCATTATTAGACAACATGGGCCTGTAAAATGGATTGGTCTCAATTTCAGGCCCAATGATGTTATGGGCCATGTGAGTGAGTGTGAGAGAGATAAGAGTTTTCTACCTCTGGTCCGTTTTGGAGGGTGGAGAGTTTTAATAGCAACCGAATCAATAAGTGGGCCGCAAGCTGGATCCTCCTCCACACCCGGGTTATGGATCACAATTTCAACTTCTGGGAATTCTGCTTGGAAACCATATGAATATGAATCCCAACCAATGCTGCTATAAGTAGTCTGGATAGGAAACACTCCCCAGTCATCCTTTTCCGATGTAGGATTCACCGACACGTTGAGCTTCTCCTCTTGTGCACACGTGCGAGCAGCGCTAAACGTTACCGAGTAGAATATGCCCTTAATAACCTTAAGTTTTTGCTTGATGGATGCTTCATTGCCAAGTCTAACAGCAAAAGCACCTTCAGGCACTACTAGCAACATGTCTCCTTGTTTTTGACCTGATTTTATGTACTCAACAAAGCCTGAAATCTCCCAATTGGGTATGGCTTTGTGGGCTGTTATTTCAGACCCTTTTAATTGTGATAGTTTTGGGCCCAACTCAAAGTTGCCATTAGGCAACAAACCTGAAAATTGCACAACATATTATTTCTAAATTCAAAGCCTTCATATATTAAAAAAAATAAAAAAATCTAATTCGATTAGATAATTAGGTTTTTGTAGCGAGAAATAGTCATGTACTCTAAATGAAATTAGATTCACACTTAAAAATATGAAGATATTCCAAATAAATAGAAAAAAAAAATTGTCTATTTTGTCTTTCCAAAAGACAGACAATTTTCCTTTTGTTTGTAACTAATAAACCAAGCAAGTATTTTGTTCAGCCAATTACTTCTTGTTTCAAAAAATAAAACGACATCGGAAAAGAAAAATGGAAGAGAGTTTACCGTCAGTGACGGAAAAAGTGACGTGGCAGGTTGCACAGAGTAGCAGTGCTAGCAATGTAAGCCTTCTTTGCATCTTTTGACGTCGGTAGAGGGAGAGAGAATTACAGAGAAAGAAATGCTGTCGTCGAAGTTCAAAGGGGGTGACCACTGGCTTTTATGTGTTTCATTTCATGTTAATGCCACCCATATTCGAGATAATCACAAGAATGCCACTAGAACTATCCTATTTTTGTTAAGCTGCCAATTCTTGGGAAGAGATTACTTTGGACTGAGGAAATGTTAGTAATGTCAAGGCAAAGAAAACTCAATTTACTATTTTTCTAATTATTTGTCTCCTTGTTTTCTGAGGTGGGTAACAAGATTGACACAAAATATTGTCGCTCTAGTAATAACGAATTATTATTTTTTCTTTTACATTATATAAATTGAAGAAACTTTCATTTTTGTTCACACCTTACTATGCTATGTCATAAATAATTGTGTACTTATCATCTATCTAGTAGGCATGGAATAAAATCTTTATTTCTATATTTTGCACAAGTATTATTACATTCATCTTTTAGATGTGAGTTTTATTTTATATGAATTCGCTCACTTTAAATTTTTTTTGTAAAATTAAATTCATGTAAAATTTTTAATGAATATGTCGTATCACTTTAATTGCACTTATTTTGTTAATAGTTGACTAACTATTGCTTTGTTGTATATGATTGTGCATGAAATGTCATTAACTCAGCCAGCAAAGTAATACTTAATTTAATACATGAATATGATTCAAAGAAAGGAATTTCTCGGATTTCACAGGAATGATTAATTGCTCATTCGGTCATTCCTTCAAACTTGAGGCAATAATCTTCTGGGGAAGGTTAGGGACAAGCAATTCATAACCCACATGGATTTTCCAATTTTTCCTTCCATAAAAAATGCACCACCGGTTAGATGGTATTATGGTCATTTATTAGCTCATGTATATATCAATTTATCAAAATCAAATACGTGTCAAATCTCTTTTTACTTAACTACAAACTAATTCATGATGTGAAATGTGAAAAGACAGTATTACCCTCAGCATCTGTTAATTGCTAGTGCACATGGCTCTGGGAATGTGATACACTCATACACATATAGATCTTTTTGGAAGGGGATCCATATGGGTCCAAGATGTTTAGATTAAAATACAAAATTAGCCTTGAATTATTTGAATTTAGATAATTTAATCTTATTTAAGTTGGTTTTTTTATGAGATCGCTCGTGGGGATTCCAATCATGGAAGTGAGAAATATAAGGGAATCCTTTAGATCTTATCCTATGCATCAATCCCATGTGCTAGTGGGTGAGTTTGATACTTTGATTGAGTAGGCCTTCAATTTCCTTAATATAATAGAGGTATTTTATTATTCATTTTGTTTCTGTAGCATTCTGGTCGGCAATAATTCTGTAAGATTTATGACATTAGGGATTAAGTAAATGAGAATGAGTTATGGGTTGGGAGAGAGAGTTTAAGAATAATTGCAATTATGTATCAATTTTTTGCAACAATTAACATGCATGCATGTGTTGTTTGAGTGTTTTGGTTAATTCAGTTGTATATTAAGAGAGTTGAGAATTTGAAAGTAGAGAGTTTAGGCATGATCAGCATTAGGATGCAGGATTTTCAGAGCATGTAGAGATCTAAACTTTCAAATTTTGAATTTGGTACTTGTAGAAATCGATAAGAGTGTTCATTGACTTAAATTACATATTTCTTATTTCTTGATGTACCAAATAAAAATTCTGAGAAGTTCAATAAATAAAAAAAAAAAAATACAATATGAGAAGAAAAGAGACAATGGTAATGTATCGGATAAATCAAGACCCAATGTGATCAAACAATGATTCAGTCAGAAACAAGTTAGTCTGAATTAAATCTGATGGATTAATTATTAAGTTCAAAATGAATACAATCAATGGTTTAATTATATCCATAATATCCAATTTAATTGAATTGAATATGAACATCAAAAGTTCATTTTTAAATGGGCTTGGTCTTAAAAAGTAGAGCGCTTTTTCCTTTAAAATGATATTTTTATTAGAATTATAATTTAAGATTTTGAATCACATAAAAATTATAATTGATATTGTGTTTTAATTGTCATCTCTAGCGATGTTCGACAGTGGTTATCGTTGCTTTCAGTAAGTCTAGACAATGATTGTTATCGTCTCCAATGGGTCTTGGCATTGGCTTTCATCATGCCGTAGAATTTTTAGTATGATTATTGTTCTCTTCAACCAATTTGGATGATAGTTATTGTCATTTCCGGTTAGAATTCTAAAGATTTCAATATTGAAGAATTGAAAATAGTGTTTTATATTGAAAATTTTAATTTTAATTCTTAAGCATACGATCAAACTAGAAATTAGACTACAAATCCAAGTTTTGATGGAAGAAACTAGAGCTAGCTCACGAGCTGAGCCTTGATAAAGATCGGGATTGATTCAGCTAGTCTGACTTTACGAGCCGATCTCGAACAAGATTTTGAGACTCGATTATAAAATCGAGAAGATCGTGTGCAGCTCGATAAGGCACGGTTCTTAAATATTTTATATTATTTTTACTAATTTTTTTAATTAGATTTATCCTTTTGGCCTTATCTAATTTTTATTTTTTTTAAATAAATAAGGCTCGGTCCATAAATATTTAATTAGTTTAAACTTCTTATTTATTTCACTATGTAGTATAAAATTTGTTTAGGTTTGGATGGTTAGCTTGTTGCTTTGTTTAGTTGGAATGTTGCATGTTGCCTTCTTGTTGGATTGTTGGTTATTACCTTCATTATGGATTGTAGGTCATTGGCTGCTAACTTGTTTTGTTAAATTTGAATATTAAGAATCTATCATATCAGTATTTGTATTTTGATCGAAATTTTTTTGGCTGTATTTCAAGTTTGGTTGTATTAAAATAGGTTTCATGAGCTCGAGCTGAGCTGAGCTGATCTCGAACGTAATTTTTTTTTTTAATTCAACAAAAGCCGAGCTCAAACAAGCAAATATTTTTTTATCAAACCTAGTCGAACAGACTCGAACTCGGCTCAAGTTTAGCCTTAGACGAAACCCTATAAATTTGATTTTGGGTCTAAAGGTAAAATAAAAATACACTTGGGCCCAGATTTTATCGACAAGGCTAAGAAGGGTCTGATGCAAAAAGACCTTCATGTTATTATCAGCCCAACTTCTTTCGGGCCTGAGGCCGAAGCCTAATTGCCTTATCTCAAAGCATAATAATTAACCACTATTTACTCTCGCCTAATCTCAAACCTAATAACTTATAAATTAAAAATTAGAAAAATCTTTAGTCTTGGATTTTCAGTTTTAATCCATTTTTAAATTTTTTTGAAAAGCCCATGGCCTCCTCTGGTTGTTTACAATAACTTGTGAATAAAATATTTGTTTTAGTAAGTTGGTTTAATTAATACAATTTTTTTAAAAATTTGTGAGGATCAAAAATTAGAAATAATTAATAAAAATTTGTGAAAAGAAAGAGAATTGATAAAATTAAGTTGTAATTCTACATCTAACACCATTATCATTATCTAAGCCACAAACTTGTTCCAAACACATAACTTTCTCACAGGATCAAACCTTCCAAACCATAACTAATTATTCTTCATCTCACGACTCACATAACATAAACATACATAAATTAAATTTTCATTTTGACTAGTTGCATGATGGGCCGACACAGATCTCTAACGAAGCCCAATAACCCACTGGAGAAAAAAACCAGGGGCGATGGGCGGACTTACCGAAGCTCCGAAAGAAACCTATTTCTCCGGCCAACCCGAAACATCGGACGCCAGTCGAGACGCAATGGCCGAGTGGTACATTATATCGTGGAATGTCGCGGTTTCCATTGTCTTCCTCCGTAGTTGTTTGGCCTTCTCTTCGGTGAAGCAACCAAGTGCAGCCTTGGATCTGGGTTTGACCGATTCGGATTTTGGGCCCGGTTTTTCAGGCGTCTTTTGGGCAGAATCAGTTCTGGGATTGATGTAATCGGGATCAGAGGACCACCCGAACAATGGAGACCACCATTTGGAGGATACGGGCTTCAGGTTATTCGTGTCGGATTTTCTGGAGGAAGAAGCCGAGGCTTGGATCATCGATGGTCGGTAAAATGCAGGGTTGGTTGCCATATCCAGATTCAGAGAAAGAAATTTTGGGAGAACGAACAGAAAAACTGGGATTATGAGAGCTCAGCAGTGAAAGCAACTTTTTTGAAGAGGTGAGAGATATTATCCACTGCAGGTGAGTTTTCTAAGATTCCGTGCAATCATAGCTTAGCAGTATTGTACAATAGGGTATATACGTGTTTGATTAAAAGATAGGGGTATTTAGGCTTTAAATGTACAACAATTGGAAGAATGTTCTGCTATTTTGACTAGAGCTGAAAAGCACAGAAGAAAAATGAAATGGATAAGGCAGTACACGTGGAGAGTACTGTATCGCGCTGGCTGTTGGGCTGTCTATTTTTCTTGAACTTTCCGCGACATTAAGGGCCCGTTACTACTCTTTTTGTGCACTTTTTAAAAGATTTTTAATGAATATCAAATTAAAGAGGGTTGAGTGTCTAAGTGTAGGTTGAAATCCAGGATAAGACTCCAATATGTTAGAAGATTATTTTTATACTACTAGTAAAAAATGTGACTTTTTTTTTTGGAGTTTGAAATAAAATTTTGTTTTAGTCTTCATATAGATAAATAAAATGTATAAAAAATATATTTTCTAATTCAAAAAACAAAATTATTAATGCTGCTAATTTGTTCAAGAGCTTTGCTTATTCTTGTTCTGTTTTTTTAATCTTTTCACGTATAAGCAACCCCAAACTATGAAAATGTTGAAGAATTCAGAGACTATCCCAAACAACTTTATCATTTTCATGCAGTACTGCAAACTTCAAACTCAATCCTTGCTTCCTAAGTAACTCACATATTCTGTATCGCTTCTTTAAGGGAGCAAAAACCGCCATTGTTGTCCTCGTCATCTCGTCCAATGTCTCACTCTATTTGAACACTATCATCAGGGTAAACCTGAAAACACAGAATTTATTACAGACAGTCAAGTTTTAATGTTTAATCCTAAAAAAAAAAAAAAAAGACTTTCAGATATATAATGGTGCCTCAGAATAAAGAGAAACAATGGAAATCTTACCTGACCATGTCTGTCTTCAGTAAAGCTAACAGTTCTGACCTTCAACTCCCCCCTTCTGGTTGTGAACTCATCTAATATCTCAGCATCACACATATTTGGAGCAACTAACTCTGTTCCAACTCGAGCCTGGCTCCATATCCTGATGGCAAAGTCAAAGTGCATATATTTGAGTTGCTGATTGAGGGAAAATGGTGAGAAATTAAATATTACAAACATACTCTGAAAGAAAGGCCAAGAGAATGTTTTGCAGCACCTTTGATTTCCTCATATCCGGTTGCATCAAGTTTCCTTAAATGATGAGGCTGAAACAACTTTGGGAGGATATATTGTCTTATACTAAGCAGAAGGAAGAATGGTAAGGGGAACAAGATTCCTGCTATAGGAATCCAGGTCACTCCAAAACAAAGCATGAAATACACGAATTGGAAAAGTGTAAAGAAGGCTATATATTTGAATGGTACTGTCTCAACAAAGGAAGCATGATCCCCATCCAAGACCCTGCCAAGAAAAATTCACAAATGATTTATAAGTTACATAAAGCTCAATTAGATTGTCCTTCTAGTTCTAGAGAAGAATAGCTTACTTGTATAGCCGACTGGTTGTTACTAAGACAAGTAGCATTCTTTCCCAGAATTGGCTTCCAGGAAGACTGTCTATGGCCATGTAAGCAAAGTATCCCCAAAGAACTGATGTTGGTATCTTCTTTATAAGTTGCATTGCAAATACTGAAGCTGCAACAAGGAATGACTGTAAAAGATTGCTCACACGCTGCTCGTTCACTCTGACTGGCAGATATGCATCAATATGCTTATCAGGATCAAAAGCATTCTTCGTGTCATCCCTTTCATTTTCAACTCTCATGACTGACTCCTTCAAGTCTTCTAGCTCTTTGACTACAGTAGAAGTCTGTAACAGAATCACATTTGATATGAAAAGATGACAGGTTACTTGTGATTTGTGAATATTCTCAATAATATGTGTTATGTCAGTAAATTATCGGAAAGAGAACTTTAAAGTACACCGACTTGACAAACAAAGGAAGTGTGGCCCGGTGAAAGGAGTGAAAGAAGATTTCAAGTTGATTTTGGGTGAAGATATATTTTAAGGCATCTTGTGTTGACAAGAGGACTTACAACTGGATTGCTGTCCATTTCTATGAAGACAGCTTGCATCTTGATATAGAGTTCAGAATGGCTAGCTTTCTGCTTTATACTTTCCTTGGCAGTTTCTACCATCTTCTTCCGAATCAACTGGCAATTAAATGATCAAGAATTAATTCAATATATAGATGATACTTGATATAGCCAAACTACTTAAAATACTATATCAATTTCATCTAACATTTTCTCCACTGACCTGTCTCTTGAGAATGGCAAGGCTCTTAGTGTGCATAGGTGACTGAGGCAGGACGCCATTAGAAGGGGGTAGGCCAACCAATTCACAAAGCAAAGTCTGAATATTCTAACATGTCAACCTAAGTTTTGATGAATTATGCCATGAAATTTATAATGAACCAAGAAAACTATATAGAATAGACAGAATACCATGAATCCGAGCAGCAGTATGTCATAATGATAAGCTGTAGGTTTCTTGAGATTGAATTCCTTCTGTTGCGCCATCTGGGAAGCAACACTACGATCAAAAAAATAAAGCCCTGTGATCATCACAGCCAGAATAAAGGCAGCAAAAATGTATGCAGGAGGGACCTTTACCATATCCTGCAGCAAGAATCTTTCATTATTTTGCAAAGACAGGGAGAGAGCAAGAAGTAGCATAATGAATGAAGTACCAAAGGGGTGTATGATTGTATACAATATAGATTACCTGGATTGTTGTCCAATGGTGTAAAGATGAAGATTCCCAAGCAAGAGGGCCAAAGAGCCTTCTGGGAACACCGGATGGAACTTTAATTGGCACACTGAAAGATAAGACGTGTTTTAGTATGCTGTTGTGCATGAAACAATTTAATTTACATCGATTCGCCTACTATGTTTCCGTTCCCATCACATGTACAGTATACTAGGTAACTATAATCACGTCCTAACCAAAGGAAAAACTCCACCCTTGTTTAAGGACCCGTGCCACGATCACCAATCTACCCACATATGACTCTTACTTTGTTATACTCTTAACACATTGATTTTTGGGAGTTTCTAAAAGTAATGGAATGGATTTGTTTAGATTTTATGGCCAAATGGTTAAACCGCTTTGAGCACAGAAGACATATTGACTGTAAACTACTTTTTTTTTTTTTTTTCCTTCTTCTAATATGGAAATTAGTATTACAAAAAAAAAAAAAAAAAAAAAAAAGGAAAATATGTAAAACACAAAAATATAAAGAGGAAAAGTTGAAATTAGCTTTCTATTGGGCTATAAGAACCTGAGCTGATTAGAACAACAGAGCCATTGGGGGCCTGTCATGATGAGCTCATTTAGTGTAAGCGCAATGATTTACCTTGGAGGACGAAATTGGTAAAGAGTGCAAACCTGAAGGACACAAACAGTAATTAAGCAGAAAGAAAAACAAAGGAAAAAGGACCACCAATCAACCAACAAATATTTAGGAACCTGTTATATAATTACTCAAAAGATCATCATCCTCTGACCTCTCATCGCAACTAGGTTTGGATTTGAAGCAAAAGAAAAAATATAAAACCCTGCAGCTGGGTTTGCTCCTCGTCTAAAGCTCGAAGAATTTGTTTGGGAAAAAAAGTCTTTTTTTTCTTTTGAATACAGGTTTTGGAAAGTTTTTTTTTTTTTTTTTGTGTGTGTTGTTGAAGTGTAAATTTTCTGGATTGTTTCTTTGCAAATTGTGTTTCTCAATATCGGGACGAAGGAATTTTGTTAAACTTTGATCCCTAGGGATTTTTGGGTTTGTTGAATTTTTTTTTGGAAGAAATGGAGAAGAAGAAAATGGCTGTACCTCTTGTTTGCCACGGGCATTCGCGGCCCGTTGTCGATTTATTCTACAGCCCGGTCACACCTGATGGGTTTTTCCTCATCAGTGCCAGCAAAGGTATAGTCTTATGGTGCAATATGTAACTTGAAATTTTCTTGATCTTTTTCTTGAATTTTAGTTTTTTTCAGTAGTATTTACCATCTTTAAGCATAAAATCAACCCAATTTACCATTACTTTGAGATGGGCTTTAGTTATTTCATTTTATTTTTTTTCAGTTACTTTGACTTGTAATGCAATTGATGTTCGTTGCTGGAATACTGATTTTGAAATGAATTTGCAGTTTTGTATTTGAAATTTTGTTAGCGAACTCATTGAGTTGGATTAAGGTATGTTTTTAAAAATAACATACTACTTCTCTTTCAAATTAAGATGCTAGCCCAATGTTGAGAAATGGAGAGACTGGAGATTGGATAGGGACATTTGAAGGACATAAGGGTGCAGGTCTGGAGTTGCTGCCTGGATACTAATGCTTTGCGTGCTGCCACTGGTTCGGCAGATTTTACTGCGTATGTGATTATGTCCTGGTTCACTTCAGTTAGCTTACTAGCACAGGAACGTTTTCTTTTGAAAATATGTTAGTATTACTCTTTTTCTGAAACATTTATTGGTCCTTCTATTGCCTTACATGTGTATATACCTGTAATAGGTGTGTCATTTGATTTGTGATGATTGTGACTGAGTTACTTCTTCGGTAAAAGTCTAATGAATATGCCTCTTGGACTTATAACTAAATTTGTTGTTTCACATTTTCTATGTAAATAAAACCAGGAATTCTGTTTGCAATTCTTACTTCTTTGGGACTCAATTTCTTCCTTCACTAAAAGATTCCTAGTTGCTTTTCTTCTTATTTAAGTTAAAAAGTAGACTTCTTTCGTAATTCCCTTCAACCCGAATTGATTCTCAAAATTCTCTCTTTCGTTTTCATTTTTCTGCTACTCTATTGTCACTTTGTTAGTCAAAGCTATGAAGATGTATAATGCCTATTTTGCCCTATCAATTCCAAGAAAAATCAACTTCACTTTTAACCATATTGGTGGACAAATTTCTTTTAAACTACTGTCATGCTAAGAATTGCATACTTTTCTCTCCCCTATAAAAGTATCATGTATCCAATATTTACTTAGTTACTCAAATATGGTGCTGTTTTATCTATACATTATTTAGTGGTTTTAGAGAGCAGTTACTCAATGGCCCAAACACTTGAGATAGGTGTAGTGTATTGTCCTTACGTGAATTTGTGATCCATGATATTTTGTTTTTGAACAGTCATTTATATCTCAAACATTTAAAGGGAATTCTGTTCTGTGCAGGTCATGCATTTTATTTATTTCTTTTATTAGGCTTTATTTCCTTTTTAGGAAAACTTTGGATGCATTTATAATTCAAGGTTATGCTTTTCTCTGTTTCTAGCCACCAAAAATGTATCATGCTTGCTCGCACATGTGCACTTGCTCTGCTCACTTTCATGTTGTATCTACATTAATATCCATTACTATGAAAATTGAAAATCCCAAAGAAAAATGATAGAAAGGTAGATGTATTTGAAGCAGTTGTGACTTTTGCCTTACATTTTGTATATATTTTATGGCAGTAAAATATGGGATGCATTGACTGGGATGCATTGCACTCATTCGAACACAAGCACATAGTTCGGGCTTGTGCCTTCTCAAAGGTAGTTCAAATTACTTTCTCTCATAGAATTTTTTTTTTTTTTTCTTGAATATTGTTGATTTAGTGCTACTGACCGACAGTTAGCATGACATTCTCATTGGAAAATTGGCATCTTGGTGAATAATTTTATCAATGATAAATAGTATCGTACCTTTTTTACTTATTTATTTATTTTCATTTGTACAGGATACACAATATTTACTCACTGGAGGTTTTGAGAAGATACTTCGTATTTATGATCTGAACCGTCCTGATGCACCACCGAGCGAAGTCGACTGTTCTCCCGGTTCAATTAGAACTGTCACATGGCTTCACAGTGACCAAACCATTTTAAGTTCTTGTACAGATATAGGTGGTGTCAGGTATGCTAGTTATCAAGTTTTAGTTGAAAACTAATAAATTTTCATTTGTACCGCGTTTTCTATCCTTGATTGGGGGAAATGAAATTGTTTGTATGATACAAAAGGAAGTAAATAATGGTGCTATTTATGATTGTTATTTATGATTAGCAAGTAATCAAGCCCTTAAGTTGAAACTTTAAAATAAAAATAAAAATTGAAGATTAATTAGAACACTTCAGTTGTCAACTTTCAAATTCATGTTTGATTCTAATTACTGGACTTCATATCAAGGTACTCTAGGCAACCACTAGCTATTTAATTGGTAAAGTACTGTAAATTTGCTTGCAATTTCAGCTCAGTTGCAGCAGCATTTCCAACCTGGGAAGAAGCATATATGTGCTTAAAAAGTTATCATTTATTCTTCTTAATTTTGTCTCTCATTCACCATCTTTCTGTTGATTAATGTCTAGGTTGTGGGATGTGAGAAGTGGCAAGACAATTAAGACTCTTGAGACTGATTCACCTGTAACCAGTGCTGAAGTGAGTCAGGACGAGCGCTATATAACTACGGCTGATGGGTTGACTGTTAAGTTTTGGGATGCAAATCAGTAAGTTATGGTTCAGTTTGACTCTGATCCTTGTGGGCTTGTATAATTGCTTATTTGTGTGTTTGTATTTATTCAGTTTTGGATTGGTGAAGACCTACACTATGGCTTGCAATGTAGAATCAGCTTCTCTGGAGCCAAAGCTTGGGAACAAGTTCATTGCTGGTGGGGAGGACATGTGGATTCACATGTTTGATTTTCATACAGGAGAAGAGATTGGTAGGTGTTCATGAACTGAGTTTTTTTGTTTGGTGGGTTGGAGGGGGTATGGAGGAGAGTAGCTGAGTAGAAAACCTTAAAAGCCTTTGCTGAAGATTATGATGTCCTGCTATTCTTTGAGGGAAATATTTTGAAACTACTTCAGCCCTTTTATATCTCCTGTATCTAACCATAAAGGTGGTTTACATTGTTGTTGTAGGATGCAACAAGGGTCACCATGGTCCTGTCCACTGTGTCCGGTTCTCACCTGGAGGGGAATCCTATGCGTCTGGATCGGAAGATGGAACTATCAGAATATGGCACACAGGCACAGGGAACCATCACGATAGCGCAATAATTCCTGATAATGGTCCAAATGAGAAAGTGAAGGTTGAGGCTGATGAGGTTGCTCATAAAATTGAAGGCATCCATATTGGCAAAGAATAGAAATCTGGATGGGTTGATAATGTGAATGATGGTTGACTTTGCTTTTAAAAGTGTAGAAACTTTAACATCTTTGCTCTTTCTTGATAGGCAAATCATAGACCATAGGCTTAGTTTTGGGTGCAAGCATTTGTTGTTTCTCCCAAGTGTTCTAATGGATATAAAGTGGACATTTTCTGAAGTGCTGAAAAATCTTTAGCCCAATGTTGTTGCCTGTGTCTTCATGTTCTCTCAGAGCAAAATTGGAGCGCCCTACCCCCACCATTCTATATTTACCTGTCAATTATATATATATGTTTTTGTAATAATAAACTGCATGCCGAGTTGACTTTTACTCATATTTATCAATGTAAATAAACATTGAAAGATTCTCGTACCATAAAAAAACATTGTAAGATTCTAAAATGGCGTAGGATCTGATAAAAATTGGTCGGGCCAAACGTGGTCCAACTTGAGGTTTTCCACCTAGTGTGGCTGGGTCTGAGGCAGCCGTAATTCTAGCACAGAACAAGGGTAATAACGTCAATTTATTCATATTAAGAGTACAACACGACAATTTGGCTGGTCAAAGATCCTGAAGTCGCATCGAGTCGTTCTGGTTTGGGGTCGTCTTCTACATCTAACTCTTCTTATCCTCTGAACCCATTCTTTATCTTTTCGCTTGGATCTTTCCGAGAAAAACCAGAAGCGAGAGGAAGTAAACCCTTACCTGTTGGCGGAAAAATGTCGGGTAAAGGAGCTAAAGGTCTAATAATGGGGAAGTCTGCCTCAAACAACAAGGACAAAGACAAGAAAAAACCAGTCTCTCGTTCTTCTCGTGCTGGCCTACAGGTGCTTTCTCTCTCTCTCTCTCTCCCTCTCTCTACATCGTATAATTACGTGTGGGAAAAAAAGTGAACAAAGTTATTATCTTGCAATTCCATATTTAAAATATTTATTTGATTAATATCTTTGATTGTTCAAATGTGCTTCAGAGATGTCGTTAATTTCTGGGTGCGCTTGATTATTAATGGGTTTTTATTTTTCCGTCTTGGGGTTATAAAAGATGGTACTAAATGATGAGTGGTTTTTGGAGATTACTGCTGCTATTAGTTTTTGAACACTGAGCTGAAATGATTTTGATAGAGTTCCAGAAGGTTTTGTTTGATATTGTTCATGGGATGGGGTTCTCTTAGGTTGCAGAGCGGAAAATATATCATTCCCTGAAAACAAGTTGACTGAAACGCTAATGAAATTCCTTAAATTATATCAAGCATATAGAAAATTTTTAATCTTTTAGAAAATAAAAGCTGAGCATAAATAAATATCTTACAGGATCCTTACTTTAGATCTTTTAATATATTTGATTTATTGTAACAAATACCTTTATCTTGTTCTGAATGATACCATAAAGCTTTATAGGTTAGTTGAGGTGATAATTTCAGTAACTTACAATTTCTGGAAATCAGAAAATAATGGCAATTAAGTTTTCAACTTAATTTAAAATTTTCTTTGTCCCCAATGTCTTCCCCAACTGAACAGATGTGAATGCTCTGTCTAGAGTTACAGGAAAAGATGAATTGGTGAAGTGATGCCAATATATCTGTGCTTTGCGAGTGCTCTTTCCATGCCTGCTCAAAATTGTATAATTCTATGTTAATGACCTGTACCGCCTCTTTTGTTTTTAAGTTTGTTTGTTTTTTCCCTGTTGACCAAGTTTATTACTACACATCATAACAGATAGTTCTCTGGCTTTGTATATCATTTGCACTGTCAGACCATGTTTGATGTTTTTGACATATTCCAATGCCTGCCTAAAAATTTCAAATTTCATCTATTAAACTAATTTTGCAAGCAAAAGACATTATCATGTAATGTAAGACAGATCCTATATTAAGCTTTAAAACGATAGGTCATCTATCCATTGATATGAGTATGGGTGGTTAGAGGAGGAGGGGTGGGGGTAGCAAACGATAGGTCATCCTATATTAACTAAATCTTGATTTATGTTCTCAGGAAAAGGAAGTGTCTAAGAACGGAAGATTGGTATCGGGTTGTTTTTCATAAGCAGTTTACAAAGACTAGGAACATGTCCAATATTGTTATCGGATTAGAAATTTATAAGTACAAGCAGTGCAGACTTAGCAGCATGAGCAGAAATCTTTAATCATGTATGCCCCTCAAGCATCCATTTCTTCCCCCCCAATCCTCTTGCAGTTGCCCTGCTTCCTCTTACTCGTGCAATGCACTTTCATGGCCGATTAAATTGTATGCTAGATGTGGAGAGAGGGGGAGGAGTATTTTACTGTCCACTGCAACCTGGTTTATACATTCATGCTGATCAAGTTTAAATAATTTCTAAAGAAGATTTTGAGTTCTACTATGTGGAAATTGTGCTATCCTTGATCCTTTCTTTTCTTAATTGTAGCAAATTAATCTGTACTTGAATGCCATCACTGCTGTGATTTACAGTTTGTTTTGTGTTCTTAACACTGACACTTGTACACATTTCCTGTCCCTTATTCAACAGTTTATTGATGTCATGTTACAAAATTCCTGCAGTTCCCAGTAGGGCGGGTTCACCGTCTACTGAAATTAAGGGTTGCTGCAAATGGAAGGGTTGGTGCAACAGCTGCGGTTTATACAGCAGCTATTTTGGAGTATTTGACTGCAGAAGTGCTGGAATTAGCTGGCAATGCCAGTAAGGATTTAAAGGTTAAACGTATTACACCTAGGCATTTGCAACTTGCCATTCGGGGTGATGAAGAACTTGATACTCTTATCAAGGGAACCATAGCAGGTGGTGGAGTTATTCCTCATATCCACAAGTCACTTATCAATAAATCGACCAAGGAATAATAAGTGGCATTAGTTTCTGCTTGTCTCTTGTGCCCCTCAACCTGACATATAATGTATGAAAGCTATGAGAGGTGAGGTGAAGGAGTCTGCTTTTCACTTTTTACCGCGATGGTATATTTTCTATTTTCTGAGGCGAACCGAGTGTTGGAAACATGAGTTAAAGAACTTTTCCTAACTAACTCTCTTAAATTTCAGTGTTTGCTTCCCTTGTTTTCACTGGAAAAAATTTACTTATAAATGAGCATATTTTCAGAATTTACTTGAAAATGGAATTAATGCTATTGTCTCTTGTTGACCATTCAGAGATATTGAGTAGCGTGTGCTATATAAACTCCACTCTCAATATGCCAAATGAATACTAGTACAATTTGTTCTGAACAAGTGTCCATCAATTTCAGAAAAAACGGATTACAAGCCAAAAACAAATAGGATGAAAAGAGAGAGAGGAAGGACGCCCCTCATAAACAAAACCGATGCTTATTGTACAGTGTGATCATGAATATATAAATAATATTATATTCGACTTACTTTTGGTGCCCTACCAATAATCATAAATACATTGCCAACTGAAGACAAAGAAAAAGAATACAAGTGAAAAGCTCTAAAACCCCTAGAGAATTAGGGCTGCGAGGCCCAAACTAATCAAAAATTGCCCGAAGGAAGAGATAACATTAGTCTCTTCGTCTTGGGCTGAATAAACGAAGACAAAGGAAAGGAGACAGAGAGAAGAAAACCTAAGAAAGGGACAAAGGGGTAAAAAAAAAAAAAGAAGAGGCATTTAGCCTACAATAGATGACAACCCTACATGTGTAATAACCAAAAAAAAAAAAGTATCCTATTGGTTTTGCAAGTCTGATATAGATGGAAGTCTACTAATGAAGGGTGATATAGCAGCAAGCAATGCCTTTGGACACTCCTCATGTGGAAGATGGCCACATCCAGATATTGCAACCAGTCTCTACATGTAGAATGATCACAGAAACATAAGGGCCAGTTGATTGATTTCCCACCCTACTCATGAAACAGATTTTGCATCTCTGCCCTAAATTGTACATACTATAGAATGAGTAAAGGTGAATAGAAGGATACTTACAGAATTTACAAGTTTTGAAGCCATAGATTGAGAAGATTTGAGAGAGACAAGTGCATCTTCTGCACCCGCAATGACCAACACTGGAATGTCTTCAACAGCTTTTAACAATGATTCTGCATTTTGTACTGAAAGGATAATTTCAGATGACAGTTTACCAATCTCATGTAGTGCTTCATCCCATCCTTCCGCATATAGTGGGGCCTGTTACAGAATATCATGTAAACTGTGGTCACCAGCTGGACTTTCCTAATCACGGATGAAAAATAATAGATTTGTGAAACTGTGGGACGACTGAAGTTAATTTCCCGTGGTAAAAACTCAAAACTTAAGCTCTGAGAAGGCAGTTTTTCTTTTATTGGTGGACATGTCCGGAAGATTATATATTTACATGCCCAATTTCAGTAGAAAAAAAAAAAAAGGAAAGAAAAATGCCTAAAGTTGGCAGTATTCTGTTGAGTTTCCTTGGATGCTTGAAGGCATTAAACACAATTCCAGAATAAGATGTTGGTAAAGAGAGCAATAACCTCAGTTAAGTCCTTTTCAGATGATAAAGTGACCACTTCACATTATAATAGCATTCAAATGTACCCTAGCTAGGAGGAGACTACATACCTTATAGAGGTTCAAAACTTCTGTTGTCAGCTTGGTAGCATCATACCATGCACGCCGATTCACCACTTGGGTGATTTCAGTTCTAAGTAGAGGACGAACTAAGTGCTTCTTTCCAAGTGAAGTATGCAGGAGAATCCTTGCAAAGGAAGGAACCACTTCTCTTGACAAGCTAACATTTAGCAATACTACCCCTTTAATTGTAACCTGAATGATGTACAGAAAAAGGAAATCACATTGTGAAACTATCACAATATGTCATGGTGTGGATAATCTGCACCAAGTATGTAATTTGAAAAGAATAGAAAGATAAAGAGAATTTTGTTTTCTCTGTTCACTACAAACTTATAACCTTGGGAAGTTGATGGTTGACCCACATGGACAACTTCATGTATGTGCATCTTTAGATAAAAGTCAGATGACCAAATAGCATGTAACATTTTCATGCATGGTATGTAACAATCACCCCATACTGACCTTGTGTTGCTTAACAGTAAAATACTTATTCCTTACCTAAAGACAAGCAACCTGCAATATATGCATGTATTTATAAGTATGCACATTATCAAATGTTCAGTAACAAAGAATTAAAAGCAACCAAGTTTTTATGATATTTTCAAAGTATCAGCTGCTACACATAATACCTATTGGCATTTAAAGGACCTAGATGTCCTTTTCTGTGTCTAATGCACATGATAAGATTTAAATCATGACATCTCTCTTCCCACAACTCCCTAAACTATAAACGCCTTGTGCTTTGGACTTTATCTTAATCTTATAGCTCCAATACTACCATCCCTAGCCATAACAGTTGCACAAAATAACGTTCAAATGCAATACAAGCAGCTAGCAGATTGCATTGGACCAACATTAATGAGGTTCTACATTTACAAATAAGTTTGATAATGATAATTTGGTTCTCTCTCGAATACAGACTTATAGCTCTGTCACTCTGCCTTATGACATGATAAAACTGATAAGTAAAAGTAAAACCACAGTCATTTCTCTCTGCTTGCTGAAAATTGTTTTATATAAGAAACATATATATAAAACATCATTTGATCATAAAGTTTTGAGGACCTATTGTTATAGTATTGCTTTTAGTAACATGGTGATTTCTTTGGAATACTAGGTACTAACACTGAACGAATTTGCTGATGCTTGGACTCTCTGTGCAGCCTTCAAAGCAAGCAACCCCCCATCATCATGACCAACAAGCACCACTGAAGAAAAGCCCATCTCAGAACAGAAAGCCAGAAGAAGGTCAACCTGAAAATACCAAATCCATCAGATTATGCATTTAGATAAAAATTAAAGTGTAATAAATAAGCTACTTAATGATATTTACTGATAAATACAAGGAGGAAACTTCATTTATATGGTATGTCATGTCTCCTTTTTGTTCAACTTTATTCTCCTCTGCTAGTCCTTTTTCCATTCCATAACACCAAATTGACATATGATTTCCTTACTCATAGAACCTTATAAACGACTAACAAGAACAAGTGAACAACAACAAAAGAATAGGCAACAAAAGTTAGGAAATCCCGTCCTTGATCCTTGGATGAATTGTTTCTGGCCTTTACATTAAGAGTTTCTTTACTGACTGGGAGGAGGAACCAACTAATCTTAGGATGTGCAAAACAAGCATAGTAACAATTACCTGTGTTTCAAGCCTATAAGGATTAGGAAAATCTTTTTCCTCCCAATCCTCTCGACGGGGCCTTGAAGTCAATCCCCAACCAGGCCTATCAAAAGCAGCAACTGTGCAACCAATCTGTCGAGCCAGAGGCCCCATCACATGCCTCCATGAGAAGACTCCTCCACCAAATCCATGGACTAAAACAATACCAAACTGGCCAGTTCCCTCCAAGTCTTTGTCTAAAGACAAAGGACTCAGTTTGCTTAATTCATTTTCTTCATCAACTTTATCCAGGCTTAAAACAGGAATTTCTTCAGAAAGAACCGGAGAAGTCACAAAGCCATCCAAAAGAGGAGCATATAAAGATGGCCGGTGGAATTGATTGCTATAGCTCCTGTGTAGTTGCTGCTGACTTTTTGAAGACATACTTAGCATATGTCTGTCAAATTTCGGCCTTCCTCCAGCCGTCACTGGAGTTCCAATACTTGATTCAAGAAGGGTCTTCGAGGATAAGGAACGAGGAGGTGTACCAGGCAAGCTGAGCTTGTAATGAAGAGTAAGCCCTTGGCATGTAATGAATAAGCTGTCCGAGTCTGCAAGTAATCTGAGGGGAAGTTCTTCATCACGAGCTGTCCCTAGAGGCCTTCGCCTCATTTCACTATCACTCTTTGGGGTTTTCCCACCAGAGGGAGTAGGAGAACGAGGGACTTTCTGATAACCAGAGAAAACAGTTTTGCAAGAGAGGACCTGCTTAATTTGGGATTAAGTGTAGATTAATCAATTTCTTTTTGGTAGTTGTACATGAGTGACATCAATTTTAAGAGACGTGCTAAAAAGGAATATAATACTCGTGAAATGATAAGGAACTGCAAAGAGAACAAAATTTTCAGTTTTTCAGAATTTCTTATTTATTGATTAAATTGCTCTATTTTTGATATAGTTTCTGCACCTGTAGTCTAAGCACAAGTCTTTGAAGTTAAAGATAGAGAAAAAAAAATAACAGTCACAAACTTACAGCCTCAGGGTCAACTCGGTGAAAGAGGAGCTTTCTCCGTGCTCTGCAGCTTGTTCTATATGCAACCACAGTATGGCCAAGGGCAAAGACGACAGAAGAGAGAAACAAGACAGGCATTCCCCATGACTTCTTCAAATGGAGCTTCTGCCTTGAGGGGGAAGATGAAGCTTGAGCCTCAATTTGAGAATTTACGGTGAAAACACATGCCTTGACTGAAAGAAGAAGAATGGAGAAAAAGGAGCACAAAGTCACAGTTCCAAGGTATGGACCATGTGATAGAGCAGGACCATCACACATTGAATAAACACCTGAAATCATGAAAGAATGACAATCACCACTTGGAAACTGAATGATTAACATGCCAAGAGTTCGAATTAGTTCTTTTCTCCAGTAATAATATTCCTACTTTTACAATTGACTAAATAATGCTTGCATTTATCATATTATTCACAAAGCTATGAAGTACCCTATGCTCAGAAACTATAAAAACTAAAAAATATAGAAATAAATGGATACACCTTTGAGATTTGCCACTAATTGGGAAAAAAATATATCATACTTGATAACCCAAAACAGATAATATTTAAGTCCAAATTTTAACCTTTTTTGGGAAATAGAAATAAAATATAATGATCTGATACATTCTCTTGTGCTATGGGCTCGAGATTGGATATATTGATCAAATTTTAATAAAAATAGCAATTACTTTTAGTTATATCCATCTCTTTGGCTCACTTGAAGTCTAACATAATGTTCAAAACTAATAAAACCAAAATTCCACTTAAAGTTTATTTCAAATGAAAGTCAATTGATCATATGCTGAAGATCATACCAAAAAAAGTTTGTTTAAGAAATTTTCCTCTTCTTTCTCAGCAAGAAACATATGGACGATTAGAGAAATAGAAATTAAGCAATTTCTTTATTGCTTGAATACACTTGATTTCCTATCACACCCCCAAATAAACCAAATATTCTGATAAAGTAGCACACTTTGATTCCTTCTAACACCAGCAAAAGGGAGATCATGATGCATTTATAAAGTAAACAGAATCTGAAAGAGAGAGAACCATACAGATAACTATAACGGATCTGATAACCGAAACAAGAGGAATATCCGTCAAGGAGCTCTTGAAAGCATATCGATGCAAATGCTCTTTGAAGCCGTAGCACTTCACACACGTAAAGCTCGAGATCAAAACGCAGGGCACCAATACATCACCCACAGCAACAAGCACGGGTAACGACGTGACCAACAAAGAGGCCACCATTGCCACCATGAAGAAAATCGTTCGTACACACCTCCGAACCTTCTCGAAACACTGCCCTCCCTTCGCCATAACCAATCAATACGATCCAACAGCCGGCACTCCTTACCGTGTAACACTCTCTCAGACTGATCGGACGGTTGTGATCCTTTAATTTGATTAATTATTTGAAGTTCTATGCGGCGTCTGACATCGGACTAGAACCCTAGCCGATGAGAACATTAAGTTCTCCGACGGCGGATTATCGGCCATTTCCCGGAACCGAAGTTAGCAGAATCTAAATTTCTACAAGTACCAGAACTATCGCTTGGTAACAAACAAGGACGCCATAGCCAGAAATCCTTGCAAAGAAGAGAGAGAGGGGCTTGAAAATTCAAAGCCTCTGAAATTTTGGAAGTTTTGAATTCTCTGTCTTCCTCTACTGGTTTTCTCTTTCTGGTTTGTCTGGGTTCTGTTTGTTTTTGTTTTCAAAGTATTACTAATATTTATTTATTAATTTATTATATTATTATTATCAGAATTATTATTTATTTATTTTATTTTGATCAGTAGCTCCTTTGTTTTCATCGTTAATATTAATAATCAGACT
This sequence comes from Quillaja saponaria, assembly GCA_029379385.1. Taxonomy (NCBI): domain Eukaryota; kingdom Viridiplantae; phylum Streptophyta; class Magnoliopsida; order Fabales; family Quillajaceae; genus Quillaja; species Quillaja saponaria. The sequence continues at coordinate 23,081,314 of CM055611.1, forward strand.
GTGTTGGCAGATAAGAAATCCATCATCAATTAGAATAGTTTATCTGACATTTCTTGATTCAGCCAGTGCTAACCTGGCAGCCCTTTTCATAATTTGACTAAATTACCCCTATTAGCGTTATAGAATATCACTTTAGTCTACCTAGGATATTCCAAAATGGAATCCTCTGTTGGGAATCTAGATTATTATTGTTATTTTTTTAAAATAAAAATATTGGGCCATTTTATATATATTTTTATTAATTATTTTAATATCCTGTCAAAGATAGATTATTTACGTCTAGATTACAAAATTTAAACACAAAAAATAAATTAATAAAACACCCATCTGCTATAATTAGGCCAATCTTTTGTTTTAAAAGTAATACTTATTTAACTTGAAGTAAAAGATAACAACAATTGAGAGCGTGCATGAAGAGAAGTTAATGAGATAAAAATTGTGACGTTATTATTAAAATTAGTATACAAGGGACATAGATCTTTTAGAGTTTAAAACTCATAACTTACTCAAGCAGCTACCAAAATATATAATAATTAAAGTCAACAATCAACAATCAACAATCTAAACAACCAACAATCAATACATAAAATAACACAAAAAACTAATTTATAATCAACATCAAGTTAGTCTAATAAAAAAATAATTTACTAAGCTATCTTTAAGAGGTTGTTGAGAGTTCAAATATTTTTAGACTTGCAATTGATGGTGAATCCACATTCTAACACACCAAAGGGGAGTACACATTATGGGTTATGATCAATCTCTTCGGGTTAAATTACTAATTTAAAATAATTGATGTAATGATAAGGGTGTCTTGCATGTAATTTAATTTATTTTATTTAAATGTAGTATGTATTTTTTTGTTTTTTTTAAGCTATTCGTGAAAGGCTAGTTTAGTCCAATGATATTCTAATACATAAAAGTTTTAGATTAGAAACAATTGAAATAATATTTTTTTTCTTTTTGGTAAAGAATTAAAATAAAATTCTTAACTATAACGATGTTAATTAATGAAAAAGTAATCAAATACTTGAAAATTGAAATAAATGAGAATCAAGATAAGTATTATGTATACGGTTAATATTCTCTAATAAAAAATAAATTAAATTTCACTTTCTTACTCATTCTCTTCTAGAAGGACTATTGTGTATGGAGTATTTTTTTTTTTTTCAGTCCCTTAATTTAATACTTTCCTTGATATTCTATAATGGACAAATATTTTAAAGTTTTTGATTTGTTGATTTCGTTGTTAGAAGGGTTATGATTGTTGGTTAATTAACCTTATTATTGGTGAAACAGGTTAATTAACTTTACACTCTTCACTTTCTCAAAAAGAAAATATAAAAAACTTACATACTTTCTCTCTTCTTTTTTCCTAATAATTTTTGTAATATATAAGGATACAGTTCATCCTTTTAATTTACAAGTCCTTAAACCAAAAAAGATAAAAAATAAAAATTACTAGTCCATTCAATTTTATTTTCTACATAAAGAGAGTATGATATTCTTTTTAATAAAATTGTCTACCGTAGAGGAAAGGGGAATAAATCCTCGACGCTTGAATCTAAAAAATAAGGAAGAAAAACAGGTGCTACTGTGCCACCGGCATATTATGCATACCCTAATACACTAACTATGCATTATTTATTTATCTTGTTAAGCTTTTCAGAAATGCATCTAGTGCTGCATAGAGTGCATAGGATTTTTGGAAAAAGAGGTTAAGTTTCATCCCTTACTAAAAGATAGTGTTAGACAGAAAATTGATGCTTTTACAAAGTTTCCATGGAAATTTTTCCCTCATCATTGAGTTAGATTCCAATCTAAGTTTATGTACCAAGTACAGCCTTATGTTGACAGGCAGAGTAGTCTTTTTCAAAGCATGAGAAATTCAGTTCATATATGGAAAACAGAAGAAGATAGGCCATGTGATCCTCTTCTACTTATTCTTTCTTCATGTTTCTGTTGGGAAAAGTCAAAAGAACTGAATCTTTTTTCTCATGGGGTACATTGAAACAAAATAGTGACTCAATTCATGAAAACTTGTACTCAAAAGACAAGCATTTGAGTCACCTTTTGTCAATTACATACACTTCCCTTTCTGATGTGAGACAGACAGAAAAAGAAAAATAATTTCAGAGAATCTCTTTTATATCTTTATCTTCTTTATCAATAATATTTTAATATTGAGATAAGATGGAGGGAAATAATTTTGAAGATTGAGGACTCAAGCAACAAGTTGCATAAAAGAAAAATCAATTTAGTGCAATTTTCTATGTTTGATTTGATTTGATGTCACTTAATTTGTTTTTCATTATTATAAAACTAATGATGGAGACTTTGATTCTTAATTTGAATTAATCAATTTATTGACCTAAGTGGCCCTTCTTAATGTCAGTTTCTAAATAATTTGATAAAGAAAATAAAAAATTATGAGACAGCCTAATGGACACCATAGAAGGTTAGTAATGTTTGAACCACTAATCCAAATAATGATAATTTGAAAAAGGAGATGCAATTTTCAAATAATTATTATTAGAGTTTGAAGAGTTAGCTTCAAACTCTTATAAGAGCTAATCATCAATTTTTGTTATTTAGATCGACAGAAGTTTCTTGTGGTTACCTAATATTTAGGTATGTCAATAGACTCTTAAGTCAAGATTCGGCTTAATCCAAACACTTTCTCTTTCTTATTTTTTAATATCAATATTTTTATTTATTTAAGAGTCATCGAAATCAAACCCGAATCAAATATAATGTATTATAATCTGATACATAATATAAGTCAAGATCTAATTTAAACATAATGGGTCATACGATCCATCAAATTAATTCACATTTTTTGATAAAAATTTGACATAATATATATGCATATATAGTGGTCCATAGAGTCTTTCCAGCCAACAACTAAATCTTTTTTCCTAGATCCGAATGGGACCAAGCTGTAATATTAGGATCACATACAAAACATACCTGTAAATGTCCCTACTTACCTCTTGGGATTTTTCTGTTTGTACCAAATTATATTTTTTATTAACCCAATGCAAAACTAATAACAGGTCCAACTTTGTATGGTACACAGTACAATAAGTCAATGCATGATCAATTTTTTTTAATACTAATTCCTCCATCAACGTTGTAAAAGAATCAATGCAAGTAAGTTTTTGTCAAATCTGTCCTACACAATAAATCCACATTGTTGAAAAAACAAGATGACAATGTTGGCCAAAAAAAAAAAAAAAAGTGACATACTTGGACGATGACAAAGTTACAACGGCTGTGGCATGCCATGAGAATAAGACAAAAGATTAATTAGGAGAATTTTATTTAGGTATGAAATAACTCTTTTCAATAAAATCAACATCTTGCACTCTTTTAATAATAAAGAAGGCCCAAAAGTCATACCTAATAATACTACAGTGGTAAAAGGCTCTTTGATAAAGCCCAAAGGTTACCAAAAAAAGTTTAAATTGTTCCAATGAGCCTATAAAAAACTGGTAAGTCTGATCGCCAAATACCGGACTCCACCACTAGTTTAAAAATAAATAAACATAATTTTCTTTGACGTGTAAATCCCACAAACCTTATCGAGATCGGATTAAATGACCTAGCAATAATAACTCTGATCTTATGTTAAAATATATCACGATTTTATGAGAGGTCTTTTAACATATAGAGTGCAAAGCCATCGTCGTCGCATCAGAAATGAGATCCTTGAAAAGAATCATTAAAAAAAAAATTGTTGGACCAAAGAAGTAGTTGGGCCTAAAGCCCTAACAAGCCCAATAAATTCTCTTATTTATTAGTAAACTACTTGCCCTTTTATATGTCAGTAGATGGGTGGTTATTAAAGTAGAAAAATTATTTTAAAAAATATATTTTAATTAAATTAATTTATATTATTTTAATATAAAAAATCATAAAGATCTTTTGATTTTTAAAATATTATAAATATAGAGAAATGAAGTCATTTTTATTTTCAATTTTATAAAAAAAAAGAAACTGGATGCACCGCCACCACAAAGTCCACAAACATCAATCCATGCTTTCTCAATCTCACTTTCGTAGAAACCAGAACCAGAAATCATGCTCAATCTCACTTTCTTAGAAACCAGAACCAGAAATCATGCTCAATCTCACTTTCTTAGAAACCAGAACCAGAAATCATGCTCAATCTCACTTTCTTAGAAACCAGAACCAGAAATCATGGCTTTATAAATATTACACAAATTGAGATTGTGCACTTCATCCCAAGTGCCCAACCCAGGCCAACTCCATCAGATGAAGAAGCTATTAAGGTTTCTTTTGCACTTGTGCTGCTTGCTTCTTTTTCTTTGTTTGTCATCAGATGCGGAAAGGTAATTAAGTGATTAATTCTTGTCACACTAACTGCTTAATAAAATTCTATTTATTATATTAATTAAATATTTAATTTGTTTTCCAGGGGCCGTTTAGAAGATCATCCTCTGAGAAGAGCACGATTACCTCCAACGCATAGCGGAGGTCCTTCTACACGTCCATGAACTATTATTTTTTCAGATATATTACATATATTCCAAATTAAGTGTAATCTTTTATTTCAAAGAATAATTATATCCAAATTGTATTTTTCATTATGCAATAAACCTCGACCCAACCACAAATCTTGTACCTGAGATTGGGAGTTGAGGCAATGTTTGTCGAACTTTAATTTTTCTAATTGTCAATTGAGCTACAATGATCATTAATAGTATATTTAATGATTGTCTCTATTGGTCAAGAATAAATACTCTCTTATATTTTGAAGGATATCGTTACAAGTAAAATTTTATAAATTCTTTAAGTTGAGTGCGATTGTCTATAAATTAATGATGGTGAATGATACTAGTAATATATGATATTCTCTATTTACTTTCTTAATGTTCAATAGCCAGATTTTTCTTACACAAATAAAAATTATTATATGGATAAAGTAATTTTTTATGTCAGAAATCCTTAATAATTTTAAAGATTATTTAGCTCATTAATTTCTATTGGGCGTGTTGAATGTTTACTTATCTTTTAAGTATGCCAAAATTTTCAATTGAGACAAATTAACAAAGATATAAATTGTTTTTCTTAAAGAACAAGATAAAGGCCTAGCTAGCTTCTAATTTTCTCATTCATTAATAAGAGTATTTTCTTTTTTTTAATTTAACTGTTTGTTTAAACTCGAAAACTGCAAACCAATATTGTTTTTAATACAATTTTATAAAGAAGAGAATTTGACTTTTCAACTCACTAATTAATAAAGAAATAATATTTTTGTTTACAGAATCTTATAAGACGTGGCTCGCATGCGTCATATTGCATTATTGCATTGCATGTTGTATATATATATACTAGTATTTTCACATGCGAGAGCTCATATTTTTGTTTTTATATAATGAGTTTTCTTTCACCATATATTAAATGTTATTTTCAGTTAGATTTTTAAAAATTATCAATTCAAATTATGTTTTTATTTATTTCTCAATTATAATTAATGTACTCCTGTTATGGGGGTAAAACTTGAGATCTCAACCTCAACTTATATATCATAATAAATTCTAATTATCATAAATTTTAATTTTTCTTTTTGTTAAAAATTTAAGAAATCTAAACATAACCGATGAACAATTTAAAAATAAGTCAAAGAGACATAAGAAATTACCTTTATATAAGGAATTTATAAATTTATCGTTGTTCTAAATGATTCTTCATGAAAACTATTCTTCTGAGTTCATAACCATCTTCATCAGATCATTGAAATACATAACAACCTGTATCTTGTGTTGATTTGATGAAACATAATGAAAATCAATAGATGGATAGAAAAGAGTAAAGAGTTACAGAAAGAGAGAAATAAGTGTATTTGAGTTTGAGGTAACTGCTTGTAGTTGAGCAGATCTATTTGACTTTAAATAACTTAAATGTCAATAAATTAATTTTATATATAATAGATAAATCATGATATATTGATTAAAAATAAAAAAAACACCATGAAGGTGTTGTTTCTTTTAATATAGTATAGATAGGTATAAATATATAAAATTGAAGTCATTTTTATTTTCAATTTTATAAAGAAAAAGAATTGGACTCTTCAACTCACTAATTGCATGGTGGGAATTATGGGGCCCTGTCAAAAGAAAGAGACTAATAAGTATAATATTTTTATAGAAACTGGATGCACCGCCACCACAAAGTCCACAAACATCAATCCATGCATTCTCAATCTCACTTTCTTAGAAACCAGAACCAGAAATCATGCTCAATCTCACTTTCTTAGAAACCAGAACCAGAAATCATGGCTTTATAAATATTACACAAATTGAGATTGTGCACTTCATCCCAAGTGCCCAACCCAGACCAACTCCATCAGATGAAGAAGCTATTAAGGTTTCTTTTACACTTGTGCTGCTTGCTTCTTTTTCTTTTTTTGTCATCAGATGAGGAGGAAAGGTAATTAAGTGATTAATTCTTCTCACACTAACTGGTTAGTAAAATTCTATTTATTATATTAATTAAATATTTAATTTGTTTTCCAGGGGCCGTTTAGTAGATCATCCTCCGAAAAGACCACGAGTACCTCCAACGCCTCGTGGAGGTCGTCCTACACGTCCATGAATTATTATTTTCTCAGATATATTACATATATTCCAAATTAAGTGTAATCTTTTATTTCAAAGAATAATTATATCCAAATTGTATTTTTCATTATGCAATAAACCTCGACCCAACCACAAATCTTGTACCTGAGATTGGGAGTTGAGGCAATGTTTGTCGAACTTTAATTTTTCTAATTGTCAATTGAGCTACAATGATCATTAATAATATATTTAATGATTGTCTGTATTGGTCAAAAATAAATACTCTCTTATACTTTGAAAGATATTGTAACAAGTAAAATTTTATAAATTCTTTAAGTTAAGTGTAATTGTCTATAAATCAATGATGGTGAATGATACTAGTAATATATGATATTCTCTATTTACTTTCTTAATGTTCAATAGCCAGATTTTCTTACACAAATGAAAATTATTACGTGGTTAAAATAATTTTTTTCTGTCAGAAATTCTTAATAATTTTAAAGATTATTTAGCTCATTAATTTCTATTGGGCGTGTTGAATGTTTACTTATCTTTTAAGTATACCAAAATTTTCAATTGAGACAAATTAACAAAGATATAAATTGTTTTTCTTAAAGAACAAGATAAAGGCCTAGCTAGCTTCTAATTTTCTCATTCATTAATAAGAGTATTTTCTTTTTTTTAATTTAACTGTTTGTTTAAACTCGAAAACTGAAAACCAATATTGTTTTTAATACAATTTTATAAAGAAGAAGAATTTGACTTTTCAACTCACTAATTAATAAAGAAATAGTTAAGACTAGACATGGCTCACATGCGTCATATTCCAATATTGCATTGCATGTTACATGCATAATAAGTATATATATATATAAGACTAGACACAGGTACGTATTTATGTACCTGCTAAATGAATTTTTTAAAAAGTTTAAAATTAATTTAAGTCTTTTAGTCATATTTAAAATAAAAGTTATTGTAGAAGTAAAAATGATATGGATTATTACTAAAAAAATAAAATATAAATATGTTGTAATTAATATGTGAATGGGCGATATAGTCGGACCAAAGAAGTAGCCAGACCTAAAGCCCTAACAAGCCCAATATATTGTCTTGTTTGTTAGTAAACGACTTGTCGTTCTGTATTCTTTTTATTCAAGCTCAGCTCAGTAACTACATTTCTTTCTCATTGTGGGGGCCTGTATGACGTGGTCCGTTTAGCTCGGGACACTTGGTTGAATTGTAGAGACTACACGAATTGGGCTCTGTGTTCTCATTTCTCGAGGTTCAGTGACGTTAGTCTATCTTCTGTTGATTTCTTTTTTCTTTTTTTTTAAACACGTGGATTACAATTTACCGCTAATTGTGGGGTCCACAGATTCTAATCCAACGAATCCGTCCACGGCGACAGCATTATTGCCACCGCAATCTACAATCAGTTTCGTCAATTTGTTTTTTGGACGGTAATGGGCTTTGCGGGCACGGATCTCTAATTTCAGTTCAACTTGTTGCTATGCTTCTCTCTTATTAATTTATTACAAGTAATTAATTATAAATTTTTTTAATAAGTATAAAAAGACACTTAAATCATAATTAATTATTATAATAAATTTTAAAAAAATTTATTTAACAAATTTAAACTTGTTAATTAATAATAAATTTTTTTAACAAGTATTCTAAAAATAATTAATAAAATTTTTTAAAAATTATTAATGTATATATTAAATAATATTTAAATTATTATCATTTATTATAATAGATATTATAAAATTTTATGTTTATTATAATATAAATAAATTAGAAAGAACACGCATAAATTGACCAGTATTATCATATTTTAACACTAAAAAACAATTATTAGTGTTGCTTGGTAGTACACAAACATCAAAATTCAAAATTCCAAGTCTAGGTGCTGTGATGGGGAATGCTTGTGTTTATATTGTGGTGTGCTTGGCAGTTGGTGCAAACTTAACATGTTGAACATGGAATTAAGAATCCAATTGTTGACCAAGCAGCTCATTGTAGAATTCCTAGTAGGCTAGTACCTACATTGCCACCCACCATCTCCGTCCTTGTCAAGGAAATCAAATCTCTGTTTCCAACTTTTTTCGTACTTTGGACAAGTTGTAAAAAGTATCAGTATTATTTAATTTACAAAATTTTATAAATATAAAGATCAATTAGTATTCGATTTCACTCTATGTACACTATGATTAATTTATATTTCTGACTTATTTAAAGCAGATTATTCTGAACTTAATGATGAATCAAGCAGCGGATTCCAAGTTTGTTTTATTATTACAATGACAAACTATTATTACATTGGATTCAGAGTAAGAATCTTAATTTTTTATTTACTATGTTGTGGCTCGCCTCATTCTCCCATTTATTTTCTTTTTGTGATTTTATCCAAACCATGGCCTTTATCGAGTTACAAATTTTCACATCTATATTATTTACATTTTAAGTTATTATCTTATTATTATATAAATTTTTTTAACTAATACTCTTAGAGAATAATATGATGTTATAATATAAATTTTGTTAACAGTATTTATTGAAGGTAACAATGAGTTTAGCAAAATGCAATTAATAAATTACGATTTTAAATATTTTAACTTATAATAATAATAACATTTATTATAACATGTCAATTAAAAAAATGTGTGATATACATGAAAGGAGGGTGCCGCTTCTGTTCGAATATTGGACACATCCAATTAATAAAAATATTATGGTTATACAAAGAAAATATTAAAAGAATGTGAAGTATTTAGGTGCCAAATTAAGGTTGCAAATAGTTATGTTGTTTTACAAAAATATGAAATTTGACACTTAAACACTCTGATCCTTTCGATTTTTAGTTTTATTTTTTTATCATAATTGTCCTTATTATGTATAACAATGTCAATTTTTTTTAATATTTATTTATTTTTAATTTTACAAGACATTGTTTTAGTATTTTATCGGATGACAATAATTTTAATAATATTCAATTATTACAATTTAATATAATTTATATTCTAACAACCATCATTTATTACAATTATGTCGTTTGTCTAATAAATTATTTTAATGACACTTATAAAAATGTAATAAATATAATTTGTTAAATTAAATTATTTTAAAAATAATAACTTAAAAATTAAAAATTATTCAAATTAGGATCAATTATCTTAATAATCTTACAAAATATTTTAAAAAATTTGTTTAAAAATTTATAAAACAATTAGCTAGGCATCCTATGGCATCCACGATACTTGTTTTCACGTATGCAAAGTGAAAAATAAAAAAATATCTTAAGGGTGTTTCTCGTCATAAAATCGTGTCCAGGGGTATTTTGGGCAAACAGATATGACACTTGTAACAGAGAAAGATCCTAAGGATGCTTTTTTGGTGGCTTGACTGCTTCCCGTGCACTTTCCTGTCCTTGTCACTCCATTCATAGTCTGACTAATTTGTGAGCAATTCATCTGGGGAAGCTTGTTTCTTGTGAACAGATTGAATTTTAGCCAGCTGCTTCAATCCCGTAATAGTCAATAAATTTGTTTCCTTGTATTTTTCTTCCTCAAATTTGGTAGAGGGTTTGGTTGCTTCCGTGATATAAAAAGATAGGGATTCGTATCCATCCCCGCCCCTCTGGAGAAAAAAAAAAAAATCTCTCCAGCCACCTTATCTCTCTCTTATCCGTGTCTCTCTTTATGTTCTGCTCTTGAAGGAACCAGGCTTTTGGTTTCTTGAAAGAACCTAAGAGAGACATGGAAGCTGTGTTGCAGACCAAAGGCCTACTCTCTTTCCCCTCAAACCCCAGAAGTAGGGTTCTAAACCCTTCACAGGGCTTAAAGAATAGATTTTTTTGGCCAAAGCCGAAACCCGTTGGTGAGTTTTCTCTATCCTCAAAGGAATTCAAAAACATTCAGGGGTTTGTTCCAAAAAAAACAAATGGGTTTTGTCAAAAGGAGAGAAATTTGTTTATCTGCAAGGCTGAAGCTGCCGCTGCTGCTGCTGCTGATGGGCAGCCACTATCCGGGGAAATTGAAGTTGAGAAACCAAAGTTCTTGGGTATTGAGCTGACTACTCTTAAGAAGATTGTACCGCTTGGGTTGATGTTCTTTTGTATCCTTTTCAATTACACAATTCTCAGAGACACAAAGGATGTACTGGTTGTGACAGCTAAAGGGAGTAGTGCTGAGATTATCCCATTTCTGAAAACGTGGGTGAACTTGCCCATGGCTATTGGGTTCATGCTGTTGTACACAAAATTGGCTAATGTCTTGTCTAAGAAAGCCCTCTTCTATACAGTGATTCTCCCGTTTATTGCTTTTTTCGGGATGTTTGGGTTTGTTCTGTATCCTCTTAGTAATTACATCCACCCTGAGGCATTTGCTGATAAGCTACTTAACATACTTGGCCCGAGGTTTCTTGGCCCGCTTGCAATTATGAGGATCTGGAGCTTCTGTTTGTTTTATGTCATGGCTGAATTGTGGGGAAGTGTTGTAATTTCTGTGCTGTTTTGGGGGTTTGCTAATCAGGTAAATATATTTGTGAACTATGTTTCTTGTGTTGATCTTCTAATTTGACTTTCTAATATATCTCCTCAGATTCTATTATCATGAACATGCCATCGTAATTACTTTTGCTGGACTTCCTACATGTCTCTAACTTGTGCTTCAAACAGTACAATGATACCTGAAGCTAGTTGAATAAATATCAGATAACCACTACGATTGGCTATAGAATCATCTACAATTCCTGTATAACTTTTGGCATCGGTTACATATTAAATTTAGTTATTCTCATTTATTCCTTCCTGTTGCTTCTTAGAAACTAAGAGATGTCAGTTGTATATCGTTGAAACATGATGTTTACCTGTTTATTGTATTTAAACCCTGTCAGTAATTTGTGGGATTGATATACATCTTTTTTGTCAGGAATGTTCTTTTTTTGTTTCTGCAGGTGCAGATTATGTTTCTTCTTTAACCTCCTCCCCTTTTCTCTGTTTTGTCATTATAGATTGCTCTTACGACTATTTTCTCATCTCATTCTATATAAAAATGTAAGGTGGAAAGAATATCCTGGATTATATTTTAATGGAATACTAAGTCTTGCACGGGATTCATTGGAAAATAAATAAATAAATAAAAATTCTTGAGGGTAGAGAATTATCCATTGATGAAACTAACATCCCCTTCCCCCATCTTTTTCTTCCTCCATCTCTCTCTTTTGATCTCTTGCCAGCTATGCAAATGTCCAGGATTCGTTTTCAAAGGGAAACAGGGATGGAGAGAATATGTCTGATTCTTAGAAAGTGATGCACAATCTAATTTTCTTTATGCATTGTTCTTCGGAAGAATATTTGTAGCTGTTGATCTATGTAATTAGTTAACAACATTTTTCTTTCTGTTTTATTGAATATCACCTATTTTTCTAAAATATAATATGTCACTGTTTTTAAATGTTTCTATCTTGGCTTGGGACATTAGCTTTGCTGATTGAAGGCGTGTGTAATATTTCTTGCTTGTTATACAGATAACTACTGTTGAGGAAGCAAAAAGATTCTATCCTCTGTTTGGTCTTGGGGCTAATGTCGCCCTCATATTCTCAGGCCGGACAGTGAAGTATTTTTCTAATTTGAGAAGACATTTGGGTCCTGGAGTTGATGGTTGGGCTATCTCTCTAAAAGCGATGATGAGCATTGTTGTGGGTATGGGGCTTATAATCTGCTTCCTTTACTGGTGGGTGAACAATTATGCGCCTCTTCCTACACGTAGCAAGAAGAAGAAGGTAATCCTTTGAAAGGATGCTATATTATTTGTTTATCAATTTTTGTATATGTAAGGTGTTATAAATGTTGCGTCCAACATATTTTTATTTTAATCTTTGCAGGAAAAGCCCAAAATGGGAACAATGGAGAGCTTGAAGTTCTTGGTGTCTTCAAAATACATTAGAGATCTGGCCACTTTAGTGGTTGCATATGGAATCAGCATTAATATTGTTGAGGTTACATGGAAATCAAAGCTGAAAGCTCAGGTGACCTAAAATTATTCAGGATCTCATCTTAACTTTTGTTCCAAAAAAAATGGTTTTTTAATTTTGACTAGTACTCCTCTCTTCTCTCCTTATGAGTCGCTATGTTGTGCAGTTTCCTAGCCCAAATGAGTACTCTTCCTTCATGGGTGACTTCTCAACTTCTACTGGAATTGCAACCTTTGCGATGATGCTGCTAAGCCAATATATATTTGAAAAATATGGATGGGGTGTTGCTGCCAAGATCACACCCACAGTTCTGCTTCTAACAGGAGTTGGTTTCTTTTCACTTATATTATTTGGAGCCCCACTGACACCTGCTCTTGCTAGTGTTGGAATGACTCCCCTTCTTGCAGCTGTATATGTGGGTGCCATGCAGAACATTTTCAGCAAGAGTGCCAAGTACAGTTTGTTTGACCCCTGCAAAGAGATGGCCTATATACCCTTAGATGAGGATACCAAGGTTTGCAATCTTCCCTATTATTGATTCATGTTTAAACCAAATTAATGTAAAAGGTTATGATGTCCAATGAAGTTTTTCAATGAGCATAAATTTGGGAGTTGTAGAAATTTCTGAACTGATATTATTAATTTGCTTCTTAAAAATTATTGCAATAGGTTAAAGGCAAGGCAGCCATTGATGTTGTCTGCAACCCATTGGGGAAGTCTGGTGGTGCCCTAATTCAGCAGTTTATGATCTTGACCTTCGGGTCACTTGCTAATTCAACCCCCTACCTTGGAGGAGTTCTTTTGGTAATTGTTCTTGCTTGGTTAGCCGCAGCCAAGTCCCTTGATACCCAATTCACTGCCTTGCGCCAAGAGGAAGAACTTGAGAAAGAGATTGAAAGAGCTGCTGTTAAGATTCCCGTGGTGGCTCAAAATGATGGTGGGAATGTTTCTCTGGCAAGCAGTTCAGCATTAAATCCAGCGGGTGGTTCCTCAAGCAGTTCGTCGGAAACCTCAACACCACGCAATGTTTAATAGTTTCTTTCTGCAAAACTGCTAGACAGAAAAAAAGTAGAGCTGATGAGAACAATGTTAGATAATTATTGGTAATAGGATTTTATCCTGCTTATAGAATGAGTTTTTTCCTGACTGTTTCTATATCCAATTTTTTCTTCCTTAGATAACAAGTTTACAATCTTTTTTGTTTGAATACTATATATTTTCTAGTAATGGCGTTTGTTTTACTTTATATGAAAGGGTTGTTTACCTTTCATTCATTTCAGCTCTGCTTGTAAATAACATAGTTACTGGTATATGATGATGTTATTGTATTTCTGACCTGTATAATTTACAGAAAAACAATGCGAGAAGCTTAGAACTAGACTCCTGTTATGGCCCATCCTACAGAGATGTATGATATGGGAAATGGCTGGCCCTGAAGCAGTCTGTTGGTTTATTTCATCTGAAATTCTTTGACCCTTCAACCCACTGTGTATAATACTGTCACCTGCTTCTTGAGCAATACTTAGACCAAGCTTGAGTAAGCTGGGTAACATAGCGCTGCCACACGACCTAGACACACTGGTTAGAGAAACCTATGCAGGGTGATACGCTTTATGTCCGTGAAGGACGTCCAACTGCCATTCTCAGCCCATCAAATTAGTGGCCATGACTTTCATGGTAAGCTATAGGGAAGGCACACAATGGTGGTCCCAACGATTGAGGGACATTTGCACCCAGAGATGCAGTTTGTCAGCTTCAAAACCAACAAAATACCGTAATTCAAATGGTCGCCATTCGGTTGGTCATGGGCAAAATACAAAGTCAGGAGCATCTCTCCTCATCTCATCTCCGTTTCATGTATAGTTTTTGTAACAAAAATTAACTGATCTTTACTTTCCATCCAGAAGATCTCCAAAGATATAATCAACAAGTAAGCACTACTCAGAATGGCATATATTATAAGCCCATGCCTAGAAAGACCTCTCACAGTGGATGAGATGCAGAGAGGTCTGTTTTAAGTCCCTTTCAAGTCTGGGGTGAGTCATAATTAATTTTGTTCTTCATCTCAGAGAATGAGCCATGAGTTGTCATAGAAAGGAATATTTGCATTGATAACACTTGTCCTCTTTGCTACATTCTGTTTCTTACTCACTCTTCATCCATCCCCTCCTCTCAAGCTTCATATATGAAAGAAATTCTTCCCCAAACCCACAAATGATAATAAGAATCAACAAATTTCAAGGGCTTTTAAGTGATTAAAAAGATCAGCCTCAACCAAGTAAATTTTGAAAACATCTTCTTTTACCTTATCCTATTAAAACCTACTAGTCTCTAGTAGATTTCTGATATAGGCTCCTGGAAGGCTGGAACACAACATCTTGTGGAAGTACTAGTCCCAAGTCCCAGCTCAATTTGCACTAAAATGAAGAAGATAGCATACCCAGAATCTGTCACTTTCCCTGGAAAACCACCATCCCAATTCTCCTCTGAGTGCTGGTTCGACGATGCATGCATCCTAGACATGGATTACTTTGTTAAAACCCTTGCAGGAATTAAAGCAAAAGATGTCCGTCCTGACTTAATTGGTTCCATAATCACACATTATGCCTCCAGATGGCTACCGGACTTATCTGCAAACGACATGATCGATAAGGGTCTAACCCAATTCGAGGAATCTCCCGAAAGCGTGACAGCTTCATGGATGAAGAAGAGGTTCTTTGTGGAAACTCTAGTTGGTGTTCTGCCTCCTGAAAAAGATTCAATCCCATGCAACTTCCTACTTAGACTTCTACGAACTGCAAACATGGTTGGTGTGGAGCCAACATACAGAGTTGAGCTTGAGAAACGTATAGCATGGCAACTTGACCAAGCTTCATTGAAAGAATGGATGATACCTTCGTTTAGTCACACATGTGGAACTTTATTAGATGTTGAGCTTGTCATTAGGTTGGTTAAAAGGTTTGTGAATTTGGATAGTGAAGGTGTTAAAAGTGGTTGTGCTGCTTTGATTAAGGTCGCTAAGCTTGTGGATTCCTACCTTGCTGAGGCTGCTGTGGATGCCAGTTTAAGCTTGTCAGAGTTTGTCGAGCTTGCCGGAGCTCTCCCTGACCATGCACGTGCAACAGATGATGGATTGTACCGAGCCATTGATACTTATCTCAAAGTATGTCATGCTTATAAGTTCTTTAATTAGAAGCTCATTCGTGTTAGTGTATAAGAAAAAAAGGAAAAAAGGAAAAAGAAAAGAAACAGACTAGCTATAAGCCATGGAAGAAACAGACCATATATATGTGGTCCTAGCTAAAAGAGTTCTTTCTATCATTGATTTGTATTGTCACCAGCATAAGTTTCTTCAGCTGAAGCATTAGGTGTCTAGTTGTTTTCAGGGAGCATAAAGCGAGTTGACATTGATACATGTCAATTATATATCAGGTAGACATAGTCTATTATTAGTAAGAAATTTATTTTGACAGAATCCCGGAGTTAGGATACTCGCTTATACTTAATCTTATGTGAAGCATGTTTTATATTAAGAATCAATAGATCCTGTTTAGGAGTGAAAATGAGTTCTCTTGTTATTCAGCCTAAGATCTAGGAAAATAATCAAAATAGGAAAGGAAAAGAAATAGTAGTATACCTCTAACCAGAAAGTGAATTAACATAGATGATCCTAAATCCTAATCTTGGGTACATGCGACAGCTGTATCCTACACTCCACTGAATTTGGCTTTTATGTTGTACACATATGTGCTGTGCTGATGCATGTGAATGGTTGTGTCAGCACTGTTGGCTTCAAATGCAGTACTTTCCTTAATCAAATTATTAGGAAACTTCCAATAGCAGCTTCCTCATCCATTCTATTCAAATTTCTTACTTGTTTATACATTGAAGTATATTCAATTTATTTACAAAACTTGAAGCCTGCATTTCAAAAAATTTCAGGCACATCCAAGTGTGTCAAAGCAGGACAGAAAGGGTCTATGTTTACTAATTGATAGCAGGAAGCTCACACCTGAGGCTTCACTTCATGCAGCTCAAAATGAACGTTTGCCTGTCAGAGCTGTTATACAAGTGCTTTTCTCAGAGCAAAATAAACTGAACCGCCACATTGATTGGAGTGGTTCCTTTAGTGGTACCCGAAGCCTGATGGGAGGATCCGACCCGTCAGCTAGGTGTCACTCAAAGAGAGAAATAAATGCCCAACATTTGGAGATAAAGAGGCTGAAGGAAGATGTTTATAAGCTTCAAAGTCAATGCAATTCCATGCAAGTGCAGATGGAGAAGTTGTTGGAGAAGAAGAAAGGAATTTTCAAATGGAAGATGTTTGCACTGCCTTTATCATCATTTAGCAAAAGTGTGAGTATTTTGGAGAATAACACTAAGGAGGGTTTTGAAGGAGAAGTTGGGTTTGGAAGACAAACACCAATAGATATGAAAACTAGGCTAGTGAAAGGTAAGACTCCTCGCAAGTTGAGGAAATCTGTGTCTTGAAGGAGGTGGGTGGGAAAATTAGTTGGTGTATTTGATGTTTGTAATATATATTATGCAGATATTTGTGAAGTTGGTTACTAATACATTTTGTTATTGTGTATCATGATTATCATTATTTGAGAAATGTGGGTTTTGGTTTGCATTGAGATCACTTAGATCTCATTTAAGCCATATAATAATTAGCAGAGGCCAAGGACAGTAAGATACTGAATTTGAAGTTCAACGATTGTAGAAAGGGAAAAAGAACGATCAAATCCAAAACTGAAAGCTAAATGCTTTAGAAGATCTTTTACAAGGCATGGAGATGTGTGCAGATGAATTTGCAATATTGTTTTCAATGATAACACCCCTTTCTGCATTTATGTTTTGGTTCATGCTATTTAATGCTTCATTTGATAGTTGAAAATGAGTGGAAAGAATATATACAAAGGAGAATTTTATTTTATTTTCTTTTTGTCAATAAAGAGTTTTTGTTTCATTCTCATTTTCAAATAAAAGAAAAAAGAAATAATTTTTTGCAATTTTCTTTCTCTCTATTTTATTCTCTCTTTTAATTTGTTTCTAAACAAAGACAATGGAAACTGCTATGAACCCAACCATTACTATTTACTTATGGGTTTGTGAAAGCAAAGGGGAAGAGAATTTGAGAAGGTTAAATTACGCTTCAGATCTCTTTAATTTTATTGTTTTTCAATTGAGTCACTATAATTTAAATTAGATTACGTGCATTTCTATCTAAATCTATCTAAATCTCTTCGATTTTTATAGAATTTATTATTTGACAGGATAATTGTGTAAAACTTCAAATGAATTTACAATGACCCAATTGGACAAGTTTCAAACATAAGAATCCGAACAAAAATTAGTGAAACTATGAGTACCCAAAGTGTAATTTCATTAAGGAAACCAGCCCATAATCTGCGGAGGTTATGCTGTTATAGACTTATAGCAGAGAAGAGGCACAAAAAGGCAAAAAAAATTTAGATAAGATAGACAATTATGATCAGAGAAATTAAATGGTTAAAAGTTTACATTTTGCTCACACTTGTCCACTAATAATATGTGTTTTGCTCTGAATCTTTAAACCTTAAACCTCAGTATCATTATGTCATCCATAAACCTCTGAGAAAAAAATGTGCTGGGTCTTCAATGGCGGCTTTTGCTAAAACTTCAAGGATAGGAGTTCACTCCGACTATCCAATTCAGCTTACTTTCAGAAACCATAAAGTCAAAAAGTTCAATTTCTCTCAGAATCCCCAGGCCCGCCATTTCTCTATCAGGAAAACATATAAAATATCTGTTTTGAGTACTTCATCTACCAACACCCACAACCCAAACTCGGATATATGTGAACTATGCGTTCGTGGGAACTTGGAACGAGCTTTGAAGTTCTTGGATTCAATGCATGAACTTCAAATTTCTGTGGAAGAAGATGCTTATATTGCTTTAGTAAGGCTATGTGAATGGAAGAGAGCACGAGATGAAGGTTCTCGGGTTTACACTTATGTTTCAAATTCGATGACCCAGTTGAGCCTTCAGCTCGGCAATACGCTGCTTAGTATGTTTGTTAGGTTTGACAATTTGGTCGATGCATGGTATGTGTTTGGGAGAATGGAGGAGAGGAATGTTTTTTCATGGAATGTTTTGATTGGTGGGTATGCTAAAGCTGGATTCTTTGACGAGGCTTTAAATTTGTACCATAGAATGTTGTGGGTCGGTATTAGACCTGATGTATATACTTTCCCTTGTGTTTTGAGGACATGCGGAGGGATACCGGACTTGGTTAGGGGAAGAGAAGTTCATGTGCATGTTTTGCGTTATGGGTTTGAATCCGATGTTGATGTGGTTAATGCTTTGATCACAATGTATGTGAAGTGTGGTGATGTTGGCAGTGCGAGGTTGGTGTTTGATAAAATGCCTCACAGAGACACGATTTCATGGAATGCCATGATTTCAGGGTATTTTGAAAATGGAGAGTGTTTGAAGGGCTTAGGTTTGTTTTTTAGGATGCGTGAACTTTCTGTCAACCCGGATTTGATGACCATGACTAGTGTAATTGCTGCTTGTGAGCTTATTGGTGATGAGAGATTAGGGAGGGAAATTCACGGTTATGTGCTGAGAACAGAGTTTGGGAATGATGTTTCAGTCTCCAATTCCTTGATTCAACTGTACGCAGGTATCAGACATATTGGGGATGCAGAAAAAGTTTTTTCCCAATTGGAATGCAAAGATGTGGTATCGTGGACAGGTATGATATCAGGTTACATGAATAATGTGCTACCTGATAAAGCGGTGGAGACTTATAACATGATGCAGCTAGAGGGTATCATGCCTGATGAAATCACCTTGGCCAGTGTACTATGTGCATGTTCTTCTTTAGGAAATTTAGATTTGGGGATTAAGATTCATGAATTTGCTGACAGGGCGGGTTTCATCTCGTATACTATAGTTGCAAACACACTTATTGATATGTATTCCAAGTGTAAATTGATTGACAAAGCTTTAGAAGTTTTCCATAGTATTCGTGACAAGAACGTTATAACTTGGACTTCTATTATCCTTGGTCTTCGAATCAACAATCAGTGCTTTGAAGCTTTGATTTTCTTTCGGCAGATGATGCTCAGATTAAAGCCAAATTCTGTTACTCTAGTTTCTGTCCTTGCTGCATGCTCTAGAATAGGAGCTTTAATGTGTGGAAAAGAGATCCATGGCCATGCATTAAGGACAGGAGTAGGGTATGATGGGTTTCTACCTAATGCAATTTTGGACATGTATGTTAGATGTGGAAGAATGGGACCTGCATGGAACCAATTTGTCTTACGCTATGATGACATTGCAGCATGGAACATTCTGCTGACAGGTTATGCTGAAAGAGGACAAGGAGCACTCGCTGTGGAGCTATTCCAGAAGATGGTAGGGTCAAATATTAATCCAGATGATATTACACTTATATCAGTGCTGTGTGCTTGTAGCAGATCTGGCATGGTTGCTGAAGGCTTGGAGTATTTTAGTAGCATGAAACAAAAGTATGGTATTACTCCTAGTCTTAAGCACTACGCTTGCGTGGTTGATCTGCTTGGCCGTGCTGGGAAATTGGAGGATGCTTATGAGTTCATACAGAAAATGCCTATTGAACCAGATCCAGCAATTTGGGGAGCCTTACTAAATGCGTGCAGGATTCACGGTCAGGTTGAACTTGGGGAACTTGCAGCAGAGAATATTTTTGATAAGGATACGGGAAGTGTTGGGTACTATACTCTCCTATGTAATCTTTATGCTGGTAGTGGTAGATGGGATGAAGTTGCGAGAGTAAGAAAAATAATGAGACAGAATGGCTTAATTGTAGATCCTGGATGCAGTTGGGTGGAAATAAAGGGGACAGTGCATGCTTTTCTCAGTGGTGATAATTTTCACCCTCAAATAAAGGAAATAAATGATGTACTGGATTCATTCTATGAGAAGATGATAGGAGATAGCTTTGGACGACAAGAGAGCATTCATATAAATGAAATTGAAGCTTCTAAAGCTGATATATTTTGTGGGCACAGTGAGAGACTAGCAATTGCATTTGGGCTTATAAGCACCGCTCCTGGAATGCCTATTTGGGTGACAAAGAATCTATACATGTGCCAAAGCTGTCACAACACTATCAAATTTATCTCCAAAATTGTTCGCAGAGAGATTTCAGTTAGAGATATTGAACGGTTTCACCATTTCAAAGATGGCATCTGCTCATGTTGTGATGAAGGTTATTGTGGAAAACATGGTTAGTAATATTACTGCAAGATCTGTT
Organism: Quillaja saponaria; assembly: GCA_029379385.1. Taxonomy (NCBI): domain Eukaryota; kingdom Viridiplantae; phylum Streptophyta; class Magnoliopsida; order Fabales; family Quillajaceae; genus Quillaja; species Quillaja saponaria. The sequence continues at coordinate 23,102,155 of CM055611.1, forward strand.
ACATTAGTTACATTAAATTAACACAAGTGAAAGTAATGAGGTTATGATCAATTTTACATACTAAAGAGTAGACCTTGTTAATTGATTCACAGAAGCAAGAAATGTAGATATGAGTGTGTAAGTCTTTTAAGGATTATGCCCCATAAATATTAGAGGGAGGGAAGTTGCCGATCTATGTATCGAAGTGTCCGATTATCAGGGTAAAGGAAAAGAAAACAATATAATATTGTTCTTTTGATGGAAATCTATACATGTTCCTTTAATTGTTGTGCATTGATATCTCAAATTGTTAATATTGGTAATTTACTCTGTTGGTTAAATTCTGGCCTTTGATTGGCTTTACTTGTTTACTTTCTTTCTTTTCCTTTTACCAATTTCTTATCTTGTATTAGGCTTAAGCTTCTATTTAAACTTGATAAAGTACCCTGACCCTTATTTTTATTGAGATTTGATGGCTCTACAGTTTAGATGTAGCTTAATTTCTATATGTTACATGGATATGTCAGTTCTTTTCTTCTGAAAAAATCACCTTTCCTTAATTTTGGTGCAATGTTCACTAATTACCTTTGAAAATTTATTCAATAGGAGACTGAAAGAGGACAAAAACATCCAAGTTGTTAGCAACTGCAATTAGTCATATAAAATTTACTAATTATTTACTTGATTTTTCTGAGGCTGTTAATGATTGTATTAAGCTGTTGAGGTGGAGAGATTTTCTGCTATAAGAAGTCTGGGCTAAGAGCTAGTGCTAGATAGAGTTCAGTTTTCTTTGCCGTCAGAAATGATAGATTAACGTCTGATTTGGATACAGAACAATCCTCTGAAGGAACTGTACCTATGAAATGTTTAGAAGTTATTTTGATTCTGGCAAGCAAGCTAAGATGAATTGTTCTACTTTGATAAAGAAAAGTACTGGAAGCATATAATGCTTGGAGCAATAAGAAGGTCTTGTACGCTGGTAGGTTGATCGGATTCAACAAGATATGTTAGCCAAAGTTTTTCTGGATAGATTTCTGTTTGCTCAAGTAGGAAGTTTGGGAGTAAAAAGAGTGTACTGGAATTGCACTGCTGGTATAGAGACATGCTTCGGCTCTTTCTTTGTGCATTCTGGCTCTTAGTGGGTAGGTAGGGTTAGATAGCACTTAGTAAAAGATGGAAGCTTTTGTAAATCACTATTCCTAGAGTTGTTCTTGGGGTTTGAAGAAGATTATTAAGCTTTTGCCTGATGCTGAGCTATTTATCTTCCAAAAGATAGGCATGGAGAAAATATCTTCCTACGTTGGGGAATTGGCATCTGGTATAAAATTTGGCATAAGAACAATTTATGATTCAGCTAGCAATAGAAACTATAGAAAACACTAAAGTGAATTTAGTTCTTAAGGAAATTAGAAGTAGCCTGCTGCTAGATCTGAGGCTCTAGTTAGCATTCGAGCTAGATGAAAATAAAGGGAAAATTGGATGACGAGATCAAAAGGAATGATACTGGTCTCTGTCATTGAGGCAGGTACTTGGAATTGTCGTCAACTTAGGAGATACTTTGGACGAGGGGAATATATGTGATTTTGTCTAGCCATACCAAAACACCTTAAATTTGTTGGAGGGCTGTAAAAAATAGCTGACTAACAAAGACAGAACAGGTGTTTTGGGGATATATTGACAGATTGCTTTGTGTCTTTTGTCATCTAGTTATGGAGAGTAGAGATCATCTGCAGCTGAATTAATTTTAGAATCAGTTTATAAGATTGTGTATGATTCGAAGAATTGCTAAGGACTGGTATGATCAAATGAGTTGGATTAACAAGCTGTTTGAGAGGGAAAAAGTCTTTTAGTACTTTCATGAAGTTCCCATTGAGATACCTTTGGAATGCTTTGGTGTATAACATCTGGTGGGAAAGATTCGCCCAGTTTGGTATGGAGGTGCCAAGGGGGCTTATGCTGCGGCCCGGCAGCGTCCAAGGGGCCCTGTGCCGCCAGGGACACGTCGCGGCCCGTTTGGGCTTCCGCGTACCACGGCCCCACCGCCACGAAGATGCAAAAATGGAGCTTCTTGGTCACGCTGCAAGGTCTTATTTCTCTTTCCCATTTTCTCATAGTTTATACCCTATTTCTAGTCTAAATTTACCAAATTACCCTCACATCTTCCCCTTTATACCCAACATGTCCCCTTCATTTAAAAATAAAAATAAAAATTTGACGGTTGTCAAACGGTCAAAGAATTTTATTTATTTTATTTTTTAATATCTGCCAACGGAGGTATAATGTATAATGGTAGGCGTCATTATAAATTAAAAATAATAATTTTAATTTTTAGTTTTAATTGTCAATTTAATTGAAGGTATAATTTTTAATTTTTATTTTTATTTTTAATTATATTCAATCTCAATTAAAAATAAAAACTGAATAAATAAAAAAAACAGCTTAATTAATTTGTACACAAAACAGTTTAAATTCTCTTTTGATAATTTTCATACAAAATAAATAGCATTTTTGAGATAATTTTACTACTATGGTCTCTGTCTAAAAACACCCCCCAAAACATAGGGAGTCTGCACAGCTTAGTTCTGAAGAAAAGCAGTGCTTGCAGCTTTAGAAATAAGACTCAGATTGGCTACCAACAGTAGATAGATAAGCTGCACAGATTCAAATGTACTAGAAGAAATATGACTTCTGGGTTGGAAATGGAATTCGTGTTTAATGAACTGCATGCTTTGCAGTTTAGGTTTATTGCCGCCAAGGGAGAAGACAGTAGAAAGAAAAAAGATACCAGAAACCACGTTTGTTGTAAAACAACAAGCTGTTATACACTTATTGACACACTCAAATCTTATACACAAATCAAATAAAAGAAGACCTGAACTTCACTCACATTATTTATTAGTTGCACTAAAATTGTTAAAAAAAAAATACATTATATTTTCACTGCTTTCTTCATTGTCTTGATGGAGGACTTGATGAAGCTATTTGCTGCAGCACGATCCTCTGCAAGATCATCGTCATCACCATTGACCATGGGCTTCTTCCGTATGCAGTCCACACCTTTTCTCATTCCCATGATTAAAGATGGAGAAGATGGGATCCGCTTGAAAGCTCTGGCACTCTCCGACCTTGCAAGCTTTCTTTCTTCCTTCTTTTCCATCACTTCAAAGCTCTTCCTAGTATTTTCCTCACCAACACTAGCTCCTTCCCTTGCATTTCTGTTTCCTGGTTGTACTAAACTTTTACCAGCTTCTGTTTCGATTTTTTCTTCTTTCTCCATTCCACCATTCCTCTCTTGAAAAACCTTGACCTCATTTTTGGGTGCTTCTGATTCAATTTTTTTGATTATTTTGTCAGTCTTATTTGTTCCATTTTCATTTGCATCTTCTGGATCCATCTCTTCTTGAGTATTCTCTAAAAGCATTTGAAGCCACTTTTCTACATTGCCTTTGCCACGTTGCTTCTTGCTTTCTTCATCATCCTCAATTTTTGGTTCTTGATGAAGAAGAGGTGGGAGTGGAATTTCATATTTCTTCTGTTCATTGATTTCTAGTTTCTGAAACTTCCGGTCAATTGAATTTTCTTCCTCCAAGGCAAGTTTCTCACCTGTAATGTGATTTTCTGATTTGTGCATTTCCTCTTCTATTTCTTTTTGGTTTGGATCTTCCTTTGGAGATAAGCCAGCTTCAGATGCCTTTTGTTCCTCCTCCAGAAACACCCTGAGTTCCTTGTGCAAAGGTGTCCTTGGCCTGATTGCAGGTAAACAAAGTATTGGTTGATCAGCTCTCTCTTCAAATAAAGTGTCATCCATTCTTGATCTCTTCCTAGCTTGCTCCCATTCAGGTCGTATCTCTTTCTCTAGCTCATCTCTTTTCTTATACTTCCTGTGGAGTTCTTTCTCCGCAGAATCACAAATTGCCTTCTGTGCTTCAAGTCTTGCCATGAGTGCATTACTTGCAGCCTGGTTCAGTCTTACCTGTTCCTTGTAAATGACACTCCTGCAAAACACAACATATATAATTGATGTTGAAATCCATAACAAATTTGAAAACAGTAAAATTTTATTTCTTGTAAACATCAATATTACTGATGCATAGCGTCCCGGATCATCTTCTCTAGCATGTTTCTATAAGAAGATTGAGCCTCTGCTAACCGCCTGTACTTTTCTGCCTTTCTCCTACGTTTTATGAGCGTTAATTCCAGGTCCTGAACAATCAACTGTTCATCTTCATTTCTTAGCTTCATTTCGCTCATTTCTCCATCCAGCTTTTGCATTTCTGTTTGCATCTTCGCGGTTTCTTCTCTTTGTTTCAGGGAGTCTCTGGCCATTACAATGGCTTGGTAAGGGTTTGTAACTAAGTTGGGATTTTCATTTTCTTTCACGAGACCGGGCTTCAGTTTTCTTGCAGCTACAGTAGTAGAGTGGAAGGTGGTTAAATGTGAACGTAATATCAAAATAAAGATGGTTTAAACATGGGATTTTTTGTATACTAACCAATTGCAGGAGACACTGTCCTTGGATTCCTATTGTAGTCCATTTGTCTCAAAACTGATGCTGTATCAAAGGATTCCCTTCTAGATCTAACTATGGCAGCCGGAGCAAGACCAACTTGTTTTTTCAATTCGATGAAATGTTCTGGAAACGAATGAGAATCTACTATTTGTGAAGCATTCAATTCTTCATTTTCACCTTCAGAGAACAAAAATGAGAAGGCTCTGTGCCTGTCCAAGTTTACAACTTTATGTGTTATTAATCTATTAAGTGATTCTTTAATTGGAGAGTTCAAGAAAGGTTGACAAAACATACCTGAAATCTGAGTTTGATGAAGCAAAAATGGACAGGAATTGGTTCACTGAGATACCCAATTGAAAATCCCACCATGGAATTAAGAATTCTAGCTTATTGTGCTTCTTTTTGTAGGCTTGCCACTGTATTATCCTCAGATTGCTCGGAACAGACAATCCTCCTCCTGCATTTTCATCCAAAAGAGGAAACAAATATGAGTTTATATATGACACTCACTCTGCAAGAGAGATATAAACCAGTTGGGTGGAGGCAGAGTGAGTGAAAGAGAGAATACTTGAACAAGGAAACCAATGATCAATGTCCCAAGCGAGCGGGGAGGCTGAATCAGCATGATAATACAGGACATTGCCATAAGTGTCTACTCGAATTACAGCGGGATCAAAACCAGCATTCCTAAAGTAGAGTAAGCAACAAGAATTAGAACTCAGTTAATTGAAATACCAAAATTGTTTAGTTAAGAGCCTTGGCCCTTCGTTGAAAATTTGAGATGCCTACCCGAGATGGTTCAGCTGCTTCCACAGTAGACTGAGAAAAATCTTAGGCCTGGCAGTTGCTTTGGCTTTTGGATCAATTACAGGAAACATCTGATCTAAATCCCTTGCTCTCATAGCCTAAAAAATTACAAGATATTCCAAATTAACTGTATTTGACTTGCAGTGCACCATGTCAGCTTTAAAAGTAAAACCCAGAACTTCAATTTCCCTTTATAGTTTCTTCTACTTTCTAGGAAACCAAACAGGTAGTATAATAGAAGAATTTCTTACCTCATCTTGCTGTAGAGCGTAAGGCCGTAAAATTGAACGGCGGGCCAAGGCTGTAGGGACTGACAGAACGATCACGACAGAGCTTCGCAAAGGCTTTTGGGTACCCAAGATTCTCGTTGATGGCTAATTCTTCATGAGTAAACCCATAATCATCCGCCATTACAGTTGAGTTTCTTTCTTCTGCTGTAGAGTAAGCCATGGTGGATTTGCAGGGGGAGAGGGAGAGAAACAGAGGTGGGATTTCTTTTGTTGATAAATCAGCTAACGGTCGACTGTTTCTTTTTTCTTTTTAAAAAGAAAATATTTCAAAATTCGGATGCCACGCTGGAAAACGGTCTAGATGTGCTGTAACGGCTAGATAAGATGGATGGTCGGTCCTCCATAATAAAAATCTAGGTCACAAAAGTCACAAGTATCATCTGATTATGACCAAAATACCCTTGAGTTTTTAAACTTCTATTTTTTTATTTTTTTTATTTTAAAGATAATGCTTTATGTTTAATCATGTAATTAGAAAGACAGAAATGAGTTTAAGTTCGTATATCAATTCACTGAACGGACAGCTTAACAGAAAGTCAAATTTAAATGATTAGATTAAAGTATCTCTAATTCGAAATCATAAAGTAGCAAATGATTTCTAACAAGATTATAGTTTTGGAACATATAATTGTTTGACTGAAAAAGAAAAAAAAAAAGTAGCAGAAAGTCACTTTTAGCGTTCATGGGATGGGTCTACAAGTATTAATTTGCTTAAATTGGGGGTAACTTTCTCATTCGGTTAATCATATGTAGTTTGAATCAACCAAAAAGAAGAACCTAAGCTATGGGCCCAATGTTCTCTTTTTGACTCAAATTGGGCCTGACCCATCTTGATACTGTTTGGTGTAAAGCCTAAAGGAATATTGGGCTCATGTAGGTGGGACAATTGACGTCTACATCATTTCTAATATTTTTACCTTTTTTTTTATCATTATTTTTTTGGTTTTTAGTTCTCTCTCTATTATTTCCATAATATGGTGAGAAAAGATTCAATCACAGGTTATTTTATTTTGATTTATTTATTTGATTTGATCAAAGACAAACTATCTACAATAACATTTATTTATAAATAATATTTTGATTAATTATTTTTCTGATCCGATCAAATATAAATTATTCACAATAAACATTAATTTGTGTTAAGGTTACGAGTGCAATTTTTGTTTAATGCACTTAATGACTTTGCAAAGTGTAGTATTATATTTAAGTACTCATAAATATTCTCTAATAGAAATTAGATTTTTTTTTTTAAAATAAAAAAAAAAATTGAATGGGTCCACTACTATTATTGTTACACCCTAGTATGTGTTTGTGTGGAGTTGGCACGTAATGAGTCCTATATCATATGCATACTAAATATCTTTTAGGTTAATATTTTAATTCATGTTTGAGTTGTGATTTTTTATTATACCATCAAGAACTTAGATCAAGCAGTTGGTACTTATTTTTCTACTTGCTGAATTAGAGTACCCTCAATGTAAAAAATAAAAAATAAAACAAATAATTGTTTCTTTTGAATATTTTTTTGTTTATGATAAATTAATTTCTAAAACAATAACATATAAATTATATATCACTTGCAAAGTTTCATATATATTTCTTTAAGGTTAAGTATTCTAATAACACTTGTCATATTAAGACTTCATTTGGTTTGACTGTTGAGATCACCAAGGGGCATTGGAAGTTAATTATTTAAAAATAAATAAATAAAAAGAAGGCAAAGCGTATAAGAAACAACTGATAAATTGCTTTTTTGATGCTGACACAAAACATGTTATACGAAATAAAATTTATTGGCTTGAATTTAAAAGATTGAATTCTAAGAACTTGTAATAACCGATATCAAAATCCAAGTAGATCAAGGATTGGAATCTCTAAGGGAGCATTGATATTGACAAGAAAAAATCTTGGGACAAGAAAAAATCTTGGAACAAGACCTCCAACAATTGCTATCCATCACATTGGAAGTTAATTATGTGTAGTGCTTTAATTAGGTGTGAATATTTATAATATTACAGAAGTAATGGTACATTGCATAACATAGGGATATTTTTCTTTTTATCAAAATTCTCATGTTGTTGATAGGTATATATTAGTAAAAATACACTTACAAATTTTTTAATATCTTTCACATACTTGTTAAGCTGATATAAAAAAATATTTTTACATTAATTTATATTCTAAAACACTAGTTCATATTCACATCTGAAATTTATGTCAAAATTAATACATATCTTAAATAATAGAACAAACAATTAACGCCATATCTAAAAAAATATCAATTAATACATCCTAACATTTATATATGTAAAAATTGTCAAAAGATAAACAAAGAAGTAACAAACAAAATTAAATTGAATTTAAGAGATATACACACATCATTATATTTGTATACTTTGTGCTTGTGAACATGCAAGAAAGGTCAATCAAAAAGAGCTTGTTATATTATTGGATACAAAATATTTCTCATACCACAAAGAGAAACAAATCCCACATACAATATCATCTCCCCCTTAGGACTTTCAGTAAGGACACACCAAATTGATGATTGGCGCAGAAAAACAGAGCAGGTACCAAGAGAAACAGATCAAAAGCCTCAGTAAACCAAAATCTACACCATGGAGCCCTCAACCGAGGTTAACCAATCTGAAGTGTCCACCACCACACCTCTCCTTCGCAACCGGTGGCGCCACCCTCGAATTCCCAACACCATTAAACTGAAAACCACCCTCTCCTCCGAGATCTCTGGCTCAGTGGGGGACCTTGGCACTTTCATCCCAATTGTTTTAGCTATGTCCTTAGTCTCTCACATAGACCTCACCACCACTCTTCTCTTTACATCTCTCTACAACATCGTCACCGGCCTCCTCTTTGGCCTTCCCATGCCTGTCCAACCAATGAAATCCATCGCCGCCGTTGCCATATCGGAATCAACCCATCTTACAGTACCCCAAATTTCAGCTGCAGGCCTCTCCGTTGCCGCCGTACTCCTCTTCCTTGGCTGTACCGGTCTCATGTCTGTCCTCTACCGCTTCATTCCCCTCCCTGTAGTTCGTGGTGTCCAGCTCTCTCAAGGCCTTTCCTTTGCCTTCTCTGCCATCAAATACATCCGCTACACCCAAGATTTATACACCTCGAAATCGGGTCCTCCTCGCTCCTGGCTTGGCTTTGACGGTCTCATCGTTGCTCTGACTGGCCTGCTGTTCTTGATTTTAACCACCGGTGCTGGCGTTGAACATACCTCTTTGGATGATCGTGATGACACTGTTAGTGGTAGCAATACTGATTATGTAGAAGGTGGAGATGAAATCAAAGAAACCCACCAACAGAATCAATCTCGCAGCACTGTTCATAAGAGATTGAGTGTTTTATCAGCGATTCCAGCTGCTCTCATAGTATTCTTATTTGGGTTATTGCTCTGTTTTCTTCGTGACCCATCGATTATCAAAGATCTAAAATTTGGCCCATCTAAGATTTCTTTGGTACGATTTACATTGGAGGATTGGAAAATTGGGTTTGTTCGAGCAGCAATACCACAGATTCCATTATCGATTTTGAATTCAGTGATTGCAGTTTGCAAGTTGTCTGGGGATTTGTTTCCAGAGAGTGAAGCATCAGCCATGAAAGTCTCTGTCAGTGTTGGGGTAATGAATTTTGTTGGATGCTGGTTTGGGGCAATGCCAGTGTGTCATGGAGCTGGTGGGTTAGCTGGGCAGTATAGGTTTGGGGGAAGGAGTGGTGCTTCAGTTGTGCTTTTAGGGATTGCAAAATTGGTGCTTGCATTGGTTTTTGGGAATTCTTTTGGGAGGATTTTGAATCAGTTCCCAGTTGGGATTCTTGGGGTGCTTTTGTTGTTTGCTGGGGTTGAATTGGCCATGGCCTCTAAGGATATGAACACAAAGGAAGAGTCTTTTGTCATGTTGGTTTGTGCTGCTGTTTCTTTGACAGGTTCTAGTGCTGCATTGGGCTTTGGCTGTGGGATTGTGCTCTTTTTGTTATTGAAATTGAGGGAAGTGGATTGTTCTGGTTCTGGGTTTTTCAACTCAAAGAAATCTAAATTCTCCAATGATGAAGAAAGCAGCTTAATTCCTTAAGGAGTCTACATTTGATTTCTCAGCAAGGAATTGGATTATATATATATATAAAAGTGGAAGCAAGGTTGCTGTTTCATATCCTCGAAAATGCAAATATGGGTGATGCTCTTTTAAAATAATTAATCACCTAGTTTGGCCATATCATATGGGACCTTCTTACCATTTGAAACGGTCTCATTTGCTCTCCACCGTAGGAGTTTCTTTGAACTTGTTTGTATGTGTATCAAATGAATGTAATATAGATGTATCATTTTGCATATATAATTTTTTACATGTACTTGTATTTACTTAAACTAGTTGAATCTATTGATTCTCTTGTTAATCTTAGCAGCCTATAATTGAGGGCAATGCTGGTGTCTTGGATTAGGAGTCTGTTCTTTTATATTTCTTTTCTGGTGCGAATACAGTAATACTCATAGGATGATTCTGAATTAGACCTCCAAACTCCATTAGACATGAATAGAAATGAAGGGACGACTAGGTTAGTATAATAGAGAAAATGAACCAAAAGAGAAGAGAAAAATGCATGGGGTCAAGATTTAATTCAAGTATAAACAAAAATAAAATAAAATTTGCACATAGGAATCCAAATGAAAAATGTGCCAACTACCAATTACTTAAAAAGGTTATGAATTCTGCGTAACTTGCATGAATTTGTGACAACTTTTCATAACATGAAAAATGTTATGAGTTCTGTCAATACATCCTATCAAGAAATTACTCATATTATGTTATGAGAAAATCATACATCAAACATTATGAAAGAAGTCTTCGACATCTATTAAAAAACATTGAGTTTGGCCCATCATTAGTTAATTGTTTTTAGCTATCTAATAAGAAAAAAAGGGTAAAAAGAAATATCTATATATTTGGTTGATTTTTGACCAAATTAGATTTATTGTGATCACTATGTAGAATAATGTAAGAGGTATAATTTTTTATTTTTTTTTATTTTGTTTTGCATCAAAAGGTTGAAATAGGAGTATTCTTATCGTATGAAACATGAATTGTGATGTTTTTCAAGTGAATTTATGAGAATATATTTATAAATTGTCTTTAAATAAAAGAAATTGTAATCGGCCTTGACTTGAAGTGGAAAATTAAGGACCAAAAAGAACACAAACTATCCTTCTCCCTTGGCCCAATAATCTCGGCACTTCAGCCCGATGTCTTAAGAAAAAGAAAGATTATATCCCGGATCCCTTGTATATGGTCATGTTGATAAATTTTATTACAAGCTGATGTGGCAAAGCCTTAGTGGATAATTGACATTTGCCCTTGACCAACGCCAAGTCAATGAACAGACAAAATCTCAACAGTTTCTAAAATATTATATTTTTATTAATTCTCTTCTACAATATTTTTTAATCAATTTTTGTCTTAAAATTTTAAAATATATGTAATTTCTTCTTTAAATCTAACAACTTTAGTATTTTGGAAGAAAAATATTAATGTGGCTTAAAATATTTTGTTAGATGACACATATATGTTGAGTTGACAAAATATATATATAAGTAATTATCTCTAAAGTATTAATTTTTTTGTCAATTTCTTCCAAAAACTAAAACTTTAATTTTTTTTTTGTCAATTTCATTTTAAAATTATTTTGCACTCTTATACTTTCTCATTTCTTTCCGAAACAGTTAAAAAATATTATTAAATTACTCATAAATTTTAAATTATTATTAAAAATTCAAATTTTATAATTTTTAGTGGAAGATGATGAAAAAAAAAATGCATGAGAAGAGTAAAATAGAAAAAAAAAAAAAAAAAAGTTCAGCACACATGTGAAGAAAATTATATTTGAAGTCAAATCAATAATTTTTATATAACATATTAATAGTATTTGATTGAGAGAAGATAATGTCAAATACTTTAAAAATCTTTGAATAAAATTAATTGAAAAATATTTTTTACATTACTCTAATTTTTTACATTATTTTTAAAATTTAAAATTTTATAATTATTAGTGAAAGATAATGAAAAAAAAAAAATGTACGAGAAGAGTAAATTTTTTTTTTTTGTCAACACATATGTGACAGAAAATTAAATTTTAAGTCACATTAATAACTTTTAGTATAACATATTAATGGTATTAGATTGAAAGAAGATAATGTCAAATATTTTTTAAAAACTTAAAATAAAATTAATTGAAAAATATTTCTAAGGTGAAATTAATAAAAATATAATAATTTAGAGATGATAGATCTCATGGAATATTATCGGTGATCTGTCTTATCTTTTTTTCTATACCCAA